>CM052719.1:22172662-22329282 GCA_028551405.1 Uromys caudimaculatus | reverse complement strand
AGGCAAATGGATGGAATTTGAAAATATCATCCTGAGCGAGGTAACTCAGTCACAAAAGAATGAACATGGTATGTACTCACTGATAAGTGGATATTAGCCCAAAAGTTCAGAATACCCAAGATTCACTTCACAGCAACTGTTAGACTGAGAGTGAGGTCCCAGATGGAGGAGTTGGAGAAGGAACTGAAGGAGCTGAGGGAGTTTGTAGCCCCATGGAGGGAGCAACAGTGTCAACTGGCCTGAGCTCCTGATGCTCCTGGAGACTGGATCACCAACCAAAGAATACACATGGAGGGACCCATGGCGCTGGCCACATATGTGGCAGAGGAGGGCCTTGTTGGCCATCAGTGGGAGGAGATGCCCTTGGGCCTGAGGGTGTTAGAGGCCCCAGTATAGGTGAATGCCAGGGAGGGAAGATGGGAGTAGGTGGGTGGGTGGGTGGGGGAATACCCTCATAGATGCAGGGGGAGGTGGGAGGGAATAGGTTGCTTCCAAAGTGGAGACCTGGAAAGGGGGAAACATTTGAAATGTAAATAATCAAAAAAATTTTTTAAAAAGTTAAAAGTTCAGCCTCTTTAAAACACCTTAAGTTCCAAAATCTCTTTAAAAATTCAAAGTCTTTTAATTGTGGGCACAATAACAATCACCAAAACAAACCAACGTTCCACAGTATAAAGAAATCAGTGTTTGATGTGTGGGATTCATTCACGATCTTTTGTGCTTCAAAGGACCTTGGAGCAATGCCATTCTCCATCTGCTCTCTGAGGCACACACAGCTTTTCTTCTAGGCTTTCCATGGTAACATCTCCAAAATGCTGGAGTCTCTGCTATAGCCAGGCTGCACCTTGACCAATAGACTTTCTTGGTCTCTCCTTGGACTCTAACCTGCCACATGGTGCCTCTCATAGGCTCTCCTCATAGTGCCAAGTCTCACCTCCTTTGCCTGACCCGTTCAGTCCTGGGCTGTCAATGCAACTGAGGCTGCACCTTCACCAATGGCCTTCCACGGCCTCTCACAGTGCCCAGGCCTCAGCTGCTCTTCACAACTCCTTCATGCCTTCAAAACCAGTACCATCTGGGTGACTCTTGCACATTACCAAGTCCAGCCACAGCACAAGGTATAACCTTGGCTATCTCTGGAACACAACCTCTTTGTGGTCTCAGAAAACACTTCCCAGAAGATGTCACCTCAGTGATGCTGGTCTCTTCTTAATCACCACTAATTTCTTAGCTCCAGCTAACCAGCATCAATAGTCCCAGCAATACAATGGTTTTTGCTTTAGTAGTTCTGGTATCTTGTTAACCACAACTGATTTCTTCAGCCCCAGCTAACCCAAACCACAGAATCTTAAATCAAACTAGCAACGGCCCTGATAAGAGTCTTTAATCTTCCCTCTGAAATCTCACAAGCCAGGCCTCCGTCTTCTGCACTGTTCTCAACATTATCTTCCAACCTCCTACAGAACACTCCACAGAGGTCTTAACATCCCAATGGCTTTTCTAGCTCAAAGTTCCAAAGTCCTTCCACAGTCCTCCCCAAAACATGGTCAGGTTGTTGCAGGAACACCCCACTACACTGGTACCAATTTGTCTTAGTCAGGGTTTCTATTCCTGCACAAACATCATGACCAAGATGCAAGTTGTAGAGGAAAGGGTTTATTGAGCTTACACTTCCATGCTGCTGTTCATCACCAGAGGAAGTCAGGACTGGAACTCAGGCAGGTCAGGAAGCAGGAGCTGATGCAGAGGCCATGGAGGGATGCTGCTTACTGGCTTGCTTCTCCTGGCTTGCTCATCCTGCTTTCTTATAGAACCCAAGACTACCAGCCCACAGATGGTACCACCCACAAGGGGCCCTCCCCCCTTGATCACTAATTGAGAAAATGCCTTACCACTGGATCTCATGGAGGCATTTTCTCAACTGAAGCTCCTTTCTCTGTGGTAACTCCAGCTTGTGTCAAGTTGACACAAAACCAGCCAGTACAGTGCCTTAACTTCTCTCCATGACCCCTTTCATCCTGGGGTTTCTGATACAACTGAGGCTGTAATTTCACCAATAGCCTTCCTGGCTTCTATTCAGGACTGTAGGACTGCCACATAATGCCAAGCCTCAACTGTTCTCCATAACCTTTCTATACCTTTAAAACCAGCACTATCTGTGTGACTGTTTGATTACCAAGTTACCTGACAGCATGAGATGCAGCCTTGGCCCCGTCTGCATCACAGGCTGTGGGTACCAACCCCAAGGAAATGGTTGCATATTTATGCTCCTCAATGGTGTCGCTTTCTTCTTAATCACTGATGATTTCTCAGCTCCAGCTAACTTATATTAATTGTCACAGTAAAGCAAAGACTTCAGTGCTAGTCTTGTTAATCAAGGTATATTCTTCAGTCCCAGCCCTGTAGTTGCCTAATTCAATATATGAGTATTGAATTATATCATTTCCACCTTCCCTCTGTCCTGTCTAGTTCCTCCAGTTCCTTCCACTCCCTCTCAGATTTATGACGACTTCTTTATTATTACAGAACATACATACTTATACATGTGCACACATGTCCATGTGCATGCACGCTCACACACACACACACACACACACACACACACACACACACACACACACATCTCTCCCAAAAAGCCCTGAATTTACTTTTTACTTGGCATTGCTCACATGTCCATGTGTTTAGGGCTGGCCACTTAGGATTGGGTAACTTTTCAGGGATTCACCCTGGAGAAACTGATTCTCACTCTCTTGCCAGCCACTGATTGCCTGTAGCTCTTCATCTAAGGTAGAGCCTTGTGGAATTTCTGTTATCAATGTTGGCATGTTGACTGGTATGGTCACTATGCGGGTCTTGTTTAGGCAATCATATTGTTGAGAGTTTATGGGAATTGAATCCCCTTTAAAGTTTAGCAAGAAGGTGTCAAACTCGCTTCAGGGTCTGACTGATCAATTTAAATGCAAACCAATTCAGTAGCTGTGTTATAGAGGGACACATTATGGAAATTTCAGTAATAGGATCTTTTGAAAACTAATAAGGAAGTATTAATAGTTGAGTAATCTAATGATAACCTTTTGTTTTTAACATCAATCCTGAGACAGAAGTTGTTTTAATGAAATTTATAATATGAGAGCTAATATAAACAGAATATATTTTGATTTAAGCTAACAGGTTAGGTGTGTTATTAGTACTTATCATGAGAAATATTTGTGGATTTGCACTATATTTGCCATCTTGAGTCTTGAAATATCAAAATCTGTCCTTTTGACTAAAAATACAAAAATAACACATGCATGGTACACTTAACACAAGCTCAGGTCGTACCTGCCTCTTGTGATAGGACAAAATGAGCAGAGGAAATTTATAATGGATTTGTGGAACTTTCTAGACATGCATTGCTGCTCTTATGTATACATATACATGGACACGTACATCATATACATATACATACATGTAAACACACACACACACTGTGAGAGGTTCGTTTAGCATGAGATAAATGACATGTAAACACAAAATACCCCATTGTATTCAGCTTTTCTGTAATACTCTTTACCATGTTGCTATGGCATGAATACATGATCCCCAAATACGCATGTGTTAAAATTCTGACCCCTGGGATGGCACTATTGGGAGGTAGTAGGAGAATTTAAGAAAGATGGGGTCTGGGATCTAGAGTGCTGATTTCGTTGTTAAAGAACACATGTTACTCTTGTTGCGGAACCCAATTTGGTCTGCAGTATGCAACCATCTAAAACTCCAGGCCCAAGGGAATTGACACCCGCTTTTGACCTCTGTAGATGCCAGACATGCATGTGTTATACACACGCATGCAGATAAAACACTAAATCTAAAAAAGGTTTTTTTTTAAGGGGTTTGATGGGAGGTTTCACTGGAAATATGCTCTTGATGGGAGTCGCAGGGTCCTGGTCCCTCTGTCTTTGTGTGTGATTATAGAAATCATTTCATTTTATTTTATTTTATTTTTAATTATGTGCATATGAGTGTGTGTGTGTGTGTGTGTGTGTGTGTGTGTGTGTGTGCTCGTGCGCATGCACACACATGAGTCCAGGTACCTGAACATGCCAGAAAGGGTATTGGATTCCCCTGGAGTTTTAATTACAGGTGGTTGTGAATCAGCTGACATAAAAGTCAACTGGAAATCAAAGTTGAATCTTCTACAAGAGCAGCTTTCACTGTCCACCATGGAACCATCTCTCCATCCCTTGCCTTTGCATCTTTGTTGTATGCTTCTGCCTTTATATCCCATTTAAGCCAGAAGTTCAAAGCCCTGGGACCCTTAGTTTTAGACTGATACTGTGAACCAACATACACTTTTCTCTTAGAAGCTAATTGCTTCAGTTATATTATTGTAGTTAGAGAAAGCTGACACACACATCCTTTAAATACAGTCTGTCTCTTTCATGAGTCACCTATGTTGTAGTCTTACCTCTGTTGGAAATGAGCAGCCTGAGACTTGCTGAGATTAAAGGATCATTGGTCACATATTCACACCTGGAGGTAACATTCATAATCCTTAGAGGTCAAGCAGCTTTGTGTGTTATATGTGTGAGGAACCACACTTAGAGCTAACTGTTCGGAAATGTTAGTAAAGTTATACAGTTATTGGCCAGGCAAGGCCAAAGTCTCAGGCATCCTAGACCTAGTCAGTATTTGGCTGGTCAGTGTTCTTAGTAGGACTTTATGTCCTACTTGCTTAGCATTTACTAAAAAGAATTGATAATGATTGCATATAGTATAGTTAAGTGTTTATAGCATGAATTAGCTCTGTAATATACACACAGCAGCAAGGTCTAACGTTAACAATACATATGCTATAGATATTAATTTAAAATAGAAAAATCTTGGCAGGGGAGGGGGCGCTGCAACTCTGTGAAGAACATCATTAGTCTGAAGATTAGGTGCACAGTCTGTGGGAGCTGCCACAATCGCTCTAGTCACAAAGTTTCACAAGGCGCTGAATTTATCCTGTGATCAACGGCATCTTCATAAAAGTCTTCAAAGCCCAAGCGAAACATGCTGTATTCACAATTCTCTTCCATGCGTTGGCACATGTGAGGAACTGGAGAGAGAAATCCTTGCCTCTCCTTGGAGGGATGAGTCTGTTAGCTAATCCTGTCAGGCAGAACTCAATCTCTGAGAGTTTGATCCTTGGCCTTTCAAAAACTAAAATACTCTTTAAGTGCCTGCTGTTTTAACAAATTGCTTTTGATTATGGTATTGAGAAATGAAAGGGTGCCAGCATTTCTTACAACCCCAGTACTAATTAGCATTACTAATGATCACACCACTTATTTATAGATGCTCTTTGGCAAGGCAGAAGAATGAGTAACGACGCTTCCTACTAGTTGTGTGACCTTGCGAAGTCATTTTCATTTTTGTCTGTTTTCTTTACAGTAAGCATAATAGCATCCACTCAGTTGGGCATTAGGAGATGGACATAGCACATCTTGTAATTGCAAGCTCGAGGTCCCAGCTCCATAACTTAATAATGTGGGTGCTGTGAAAGGTTTCTAAACACACAAGCAGGAGCTAGCAAGATGGCTCAGTGGGCAATGCTGCCTGCTCCTGAGCCTGAAGACCTGAATATGATCCCCAGGAGGAAAATGGTAGAAACAAGAGAAGAGACTTCTGAAAGTTGTCCTGACTCCTGACAACACACACACACACACACACACACACACACACACACACACACACACACTGTGTTTTTTATCACAATTACTTGCCATGTAAATATCACATGACCATTTTTTTCTTAAAAAAAAAAAAAGCAAATTTTGTTTTATTTCAGGGTCTCATGAAGCCCAGACTTGTTTCAGGTACATTACCTACCTGCGACTTGAATACCTGATACTCCTGCTTCCACATTCCTAGGGCTAGGATCACAAATGTCTGTCACTATGCCCAGCACAGATTGTTTTATTTTGTAAAATATCATTAGCGTTTTTACTTGAGTTGCATTAAAAAAATTATATAAATATATATATATATATATACACATACATATATATATACATATATATACATACACACACACACACACACACATATATGCATTTTGGCTTCAGATTAGGAGAGAATTTCCAACCATTTCTGAAATGGCCCTAAACATGTGAAATCGTGTTTTCATCATTGACGTTTATAAAACAAAAATATGGAAAATTCTGAAAAATGTGGGCAGTTTCAAGCCAAAATTAATCCTTTCTGTGAAAGCAAATACACGCATTTTTCTTACTAACATGTGTTAGCTTAGATTTTCTTAAACCCTACTTTTAATAATGTTTTAAAAATGCTTTAACTTCCCTTCTAGTCCACTACCCACCAGAGATCATAGAAAAGAAAGGTTATTAGGATATGGGGGAAGTGGACCCGTTTAGAATTTTATTTTTTGGAGTAAATATCATCTGTATTGTCAGGAAATCAGCAGTTCAGTTCACAAAATCAGCAGTTTAGTTCATAGGATTCAGCAGGGGCAGCTTGATCCACTCACAAACACTTCACGAATATCCCAGCAGTCCAGTTCAGTAGAGTCAGGAGAGCAAACAGGAATCAGTGGCATGACCTAACAGAAATAGCCAGGCCTCAGCCCAATGACAGGAGTCAGCAGGAGCAATTATGCCCAGCAGGGATGCCAGGAGAAGTTCTCTGCTGTGCATTTTTCAAGGAAATGAATATCAACAAAGACAAAAAGCAAAGAACTATGGGAAAGCTAGCTATGTAAGCAGCCTCTCATTCCATTGAGTCCTATTTATACTCCCTCCAAATATCTATGTGTCTTGTCTCAATACCAGAGTCTGTTTTAGGAAAACGCCACCTAAGTCTGTATCACCTGACATCACTCTGACAATCAGCTTGAGTGCACAGAAGTGGCAAGAAGCTGCCAGACACCACCAGAAGTTTTTTTTTTTTTTTTTTTTTTGGTGCATTTCTCTCTATGGAGTCACAACAAACAGAGCTCAGCTATGCAATGGAAGGCAAAACAACACATGCGTTAGTTAGTGAAGAATCCTTCATCACGTGTCCTTTCTTATGCCTGCTTTAGCAGAACATCCTGCCACCTGTGTTTCCCTCGGCAAAACACTTCTTCACCTGTCTGCCCCAGCAAAACATCATCCGACACAACTGACTTTCCAAAGAAACCCTAAGTTTCCGCTTCAAATATACAATTTTTTTTTACTTAAAATTTTACTTAAATTTTTTTTTACTTAAATTTTTAATGGTAATAAAATTGTATGCATATGGAAGAACTGCTTTAAAATATATTTCTTTATGATATATGATTAGTGAATGTTTGATTTAAGTATGTGACACACACACACACACACACACACACACACACACACACACACACACACACCTTGGATCATGCAAAAAATTATTGAGCTTTTAAAAGGTTTATGAGTCAGAAAGCTTTTGTACGTTTTGTAAGTAAGCTCTGCTCTAGGTCTGGGATTGGCAAACTTCTATAAAGGACCAGAATGTAATATCTTTTCTTTTGTGGGACTTTGTTGTAACTATTCAACACTGCCGCTGTAATGTGAAAGCAGTGATAGGTTGCCCATAAACCAACTGATATAACCATGTTCTGGTAAAATGTTATTTATGAGCATCGAAATACCTTTGTGTATGTTCAGTATTCAAATACCACAAAATATTTTCCCCACGCCAAGCATTTTGAAGGCTATCTAAAACCATTATGGACTTTGCCCTATGTCCATAGATTGATGTTTTCCCCCAGGTGATGGTGTGGTTAGAAAGCATCTCCACAATTGGAGTAACTAGTCTAGCAGTGATGCTGGGACTAGCTTTACTGGCTGTGCCCATGACTGAACTGAACTCTTTCTTTGATACTGAGGCCATGCTTCGGGCAGTGTGTGACTGTGCTCACGGCAGGAGGGATGCTCTTCGGGCTAGATGGCTGTTTTGGAGTTGGACAGAATGTCTTGTAGTGAGTGTGGCACACTGTACTCATACCACCCAGAGAGTCAAGTTCATGTTGAGAGATATTATCTGCATTCCTGTTTCAAAAAAAAATTACATCCCCAAGGTTTTGGGGACTCAGCACTTTCTCGGGCACAGCAGATCGGCTCTTGGCACGTAGATTCATACTTTCAGTACAAGGAACTCCTTTTCCTCTCATTTGTTTTCTAGTTATATTCTGAAGCCATTCTCTTTATATTAAAGGGAGACTGAAAATGAAAAACTTATTGAAATAAAAGAGCCAAAGGAAATGTGATCATTTTAATGTTTTTTGCCATTGTTGGCCTATAAGTTTATTTCAAGAAAATCTCCAATTTAAATATGTTTTGCTCAAGGCTTTAGAACATGGCATTTGCTTTTATATGGTTATTATAGTGGGATGAAGAGAATTTGATCACAGATAAGTGTGGAAAATATTTTATTGACCAAGTGGTTAATATTATTGGTACAACTTTTGTTTTATGAAAAAAGGAAAAGGAATGTGTAACTTAGTTGTTTATTTGCTAAGAATAAACAAAGCACTAGACTTGATCCACATCAGCATGTAAACAAGGAATCTTGGATACATGTCTGTAATTCTAGGCTTCTGGTCTTCCTGTCAATTCTTAGCTACATAGTGAGCTGAAGACCAACTTGGCCTCTCTGAGACCCTAACTCAGAGACAAGGAGGGAAGAGACAGGGAGAAGGGAAGAGAAGGGAAGAGGAGGGAGAAGAAGGAAGGAGAAGAGATGAGGGGAGAGAAGAGACACTCAGGACCCTTAGCAGAAACCCTAATGCACCCCAGCTTTATCTCCTTTATTATAAACATAATTGTGACAGAGTCTGAACTAAGCTTTGAGGAGTGTTGCTCTGTTGGTCTTTAATTTCTGTTCCACTTCACCAGACAACAGACTCTTATGTATGTATAACTAATGTAAATTCCTTTTCTAATGTGTCTAGTGGGTTATTTGCATTAAAAATAATATCTGCTAAAAACTAAAAGTTATACCTCACCTATTAATAAATGTCTACTTTATAAAATACAGAAAATAAAATATTGATTATTTGATGAAATATAGCAAATGAAGCCATTATCTGTGAAGTATTAGAGTATGTTACTCCCAACTGCCTATTAAATTAACTACATCTTCTTAAATTATTACTTATTTTTTAATAATACACATATGTACCTATTTTACATATACATACACAGACACCTTACTGAGTCTATTTAATGCTGCTTGTATGTACATGTGTATCTTAGTTACTTCTCTATTGCTATTACAAAACACTGCAACCAAGGCAGCTTATAAAAAGAAAACATTTACAGGCGCTTACAGTTTCAGAGGGTGAGTTCATGAACATCATAGCAGGGAGAATGGTAGCAGGCAGGCAGGCATGGTGCTGGAACAGTATACGAGAGCTCACATCTTGAGACAAAACACACACACACACACGCACACGCACACGCACATGCACACACACGCACATGCACATGCACACGCATGCACATGCACATGCACACACGTGGGGGGGGACTAAATGGGAATTTTTGAGACCTCAAAGCCTTCCCCCAGTGACACAGCTCTTTCAACTGGGACACACTTCCTAATTCTTCCTAAACAGTTCCACAAACTGGGGACCATATATTTTAAAATATGAGCCTAGGCAGGCCATTTGCATTTAAACCATGGCGTTCCACTCTGGACCCCTATAGCTTGTGGCTATATCATAATGCAAAATGCATTTAGTCTACTGTAAAGATCCTCATAGTCTTTCAGTCTCTGCACAGTTTAAATGTCCAAATTATCTTTTGAGAATCAATATAATCTCTTAACTGTAACCCCATGTAAAACCCTAAGATTAAACTATGTACTTCCAGCATACAATGGCACAGAATATACATTACCATTCCAGAAGGCAGGAATGAGTCCATAGTGAATAAATACTGGATCAAAGCAAGACGAAAACTCACCAGAGAAAACTTCAAATCCTGTAATCCTATTTCTAATGTCAAAGGGCATGGATGACTCTGCCTTTCAGGCTTTGTTGACCATAACACTTCTCTCTCCCTCTCATTGACTGGTTATACTCCCTGGATGCAGCTCTCTCTGGCAGAAATCCCATAGTTCTGGCACTTGCATTATCCTGGCATCTCCAATGCTATGCAGGTTTCATGTCCATCGCTTCAGGCAACGACCACTCAGAACTCTATGCAATGATTTCCCAGATAATCGGCTGGCTTCAGAGGCTTTCTTTAGCCAAGAAAGAAGATCCTACAATCTCTTTTCTCTATCTTTCATGACTCTAAAGCCAAAAGTACATGACTAATGTTGCCAAGTTAGGCTGCCTGCTTGGCCCACTACTTGACTTTTACAAAAACTTTATTTTTCCCTCTATTTTTCTTTTCTTGAAAATAGATTTTTTCTTATATAATATATTGTGATTATGATTTTTTTCTCTACCAACTCCTCTGAGAATCTTTACACCTCATCTCTCATACAAATCCACAACACTTTTGTCTCACCTTAGAGAACAAATAGGCTTCTAAAGAATAATAATAAAGTAAAGTAAAAGTAAAGTAAAATAAGATAAAACAAAAACAACTAAACCTGAACTGGACAAATCTGAACTAGACTTTTCTACTTGGTGGGTTATTCTTTTTCTCACCCTTTATTGGCCCTGACCCTGCTGGTTTCACCCCCTAGCACTACACAGGAAAAAAAGGAGAGAGAAAGAGAGAGAGAGAGAGAGAGAGAGAGAGAGAGAGAGAGAGAGAGAGAGAGAGAAAGAGATGAATTTAATTTCTTTTTTCTTGTTTCTTCTTTGAGCATGACTGTTAACAAACCAAATCCAACTCCCACCCCTGAACAACCACCAACCCCATCTATTGGGGCTCTAGAATTTATATACCCTCTTGAGAAGTTCCCAGAATTCCAAACATCACACCATTGCAGAAACTATCCACAGCTGACAAAACCATGCATCTGCTAGAGCATGAGGCAAATCATAGTCAGCTGCTTTGAAGCAGCCCTATATCCCCACACCTCAGATTAAAATGAAAACATATTCTTATAATATTTTTGTGTTTTTCAAACAAACCAAAATTCCAGAATTCTCACTACATAAACAAACTGAAGTAAAGGAGCCAAAGATGTATACTATCATATCATCTGTGAATAGTGATATCTTGACTTCTTCCTTTACAATTTGTATTCCGTTGATCTCCTTTGTTGTCTTATTGCCCTAGCTAGAAATTCAAGTACTGTATTAAACATATAGTGATAGAGTAGGCAGCCTTATCTTGTCCCTGATTTTAGTGGGATTGCTTCAAGGTTTTCTCCATTTAATTTGATGTTCACTATTTGCTTGCTGTATATTACTTTTATTATGTTCAGGTATGTGTCTTGAATTTCTAATCTCTCCAAGAGTTTTAGGGGGTTTTTGTTTGTTTAAAAAAACATGTGAAGGAGTGTTGTATTTAGTTGAAGCTTTTTCAGCATCTAATGAGATGATTATATGATTTTTTTCTTTGAGTTTATTTAGATAGTGAATTACATTGATGGATATTCATATATTGAACCATCCCTGGATACCCAGAATAAAGCCTACTTGATCCTGGTGAATGATGTTTTTGATGTGTTCTTGGATTCAGTTTGCAAGAATTTTATTGAGTAATTTAGTGTCAGTGTTTATTTGCGAAATTGGTCTGAAGTTTTCTTTCTTTGTTGAGTCTTTGTATGGTTTAGGTATCACTGTGCCCTAATAGAATGAATTAGATAGTGTTCCTTCTGTTTCTATTTTATGGAATAGTTTGAGGAGTATTGGTGTTAGCTCTTCTTTGAAAGTCTGATAGAATTCTGTACTAAAACTATCTGGCTCTGGGCTATTCTTGGTTGGGAGGCTTTTAATGACTGCATCTATTTCATTACAGGTTATTGGATTGTTTAGATAGTTTACTTGATCTTGATTTAACTATCATAAGTGGTATCTGTCTAGAAAGCAATCTACAGATTCAGTGCAATTCCCATCAAAATTCCAACACAACATTTTACAGGCCTTGAAAGAGCAATTTTCAACTTCATATGGAAAAAAGAAAAAAAATCCAGGACAGCCAAAACAATCTTGAATACTAAAAGAACTTCTGGAGGAATCACCATCTCTGACCTCAAGCTGTACTACAAAGAAATAGTGATAAACCTGCATGGTATTGATACAGAAACAGACAGGTTGACCAATGGAATAGAATTGAAGCTCCAGAAATAAACCCACACACCTATGACAACTTGATCTTTGACAAATAAGTTAAAACCATATAAATGAAAAAAGAAAGCATCTTCAACAAAGGGTGCTGCTCTATCTAGATGTCTGCATGTAAAAGAATGCAAATAGATCCATATTTATCATTCCACACCTCAAGTCCAAGTGGATGAAGTACCTCAAAATAACCCCAAATATACTAAATACAAGAGAAAATGGGGAGCACTCTTGAATGCATGGGTGCCGGAGACAACTTTCTGAATAGAACACCAATAGCTCAGGCAATAAGATCAAGAACTGCTAAATGGAACCTCGTGGAACTATAAAATCTTCTGTAAGGCAAATGACACTCTAAATAGAACAAAACAGCAGCTTACAGAGTGGGAAAAGATCTTCATTCACCCTACATCCAACAGAGGGCTAATATCCAAAACTTATAAAGAACTCAAGAAGTTAGGCACTAACAATCCAATCCAAATAACTCAATTAAATATGGGGCACAGAGTTAAGTGGAGAATTCTTTTTTTTTTTTTAAGTTGTATAGCTTTTTTTAATTTAATACTTTATTTACATTTCAAATGTTTTCCCCTTTCCAGGTCTCCCCTTTGGAAACCCCCTATCCCATCCCCTCTCCCCCAAATGGAGAATTCTTAACAGAGGAATCTTGAATGGCATCAGGAAAATACAAATCAAAATGACTCTGCAATTCTATCTTATACCAGTCAGAATGAATAAGATTAAAAACTCAAGTGACAGTACACGCTGATGAGGATGTAGAGAAAGAGGAACACTCCTCCATTGCTGGTGGGATTGCAAACTTGTACAACCAATTGTTAATTCAATTTGGTGGCTTCTCAGAAAATTGGGAATAGTTTTACCTCAAGACCCAGATATTTTAGTCCTGGGAATATGCCCACAAGTTGCTCTATCATACCACAAGAATACTTGCTCAATTATCTTCATAGCAGCTTTATTTGTAATATCTAGAAACCAGAAACAACCTAGATGCCCCTCAACCAAAGAATAGATAATGAAAGTGTGTAATACTATTCATAGCTATTAAAAACAAGGACATTATGAAATTTTCAAGCAAATGGATAGAACTAGAAAATATCATCCTGAGTGAGGTAACCCAGATCCAAAAAGACACGTATGGTATGTACTCACTTTTAAGTGGATATTGTCATAAAGTACAATATAACCATGCTACAATCCACAGACCCAAAGAAGCTAAGTGACTAGGAGGGTCCAATGGAGGATACTTGAATCTCACTCAGAAAGAAAATTAAAATAGACATTGGAAGTTTATAGAGGGAGGGAACTGGGTGGGAGAAAGCATGAGAAAGGGAACAGGGGTAGTGATCAGGTATGGGAAGGTGGGGAGAAGGCTGGTAGAGGGAATGAAAATTGACAGGGGGCATCTCTGGCATGAAGCTGGGACTGGGGTCTGTGTGATCAGGATGTAATATGAATAAATAAATAAATTTTAAAAAAACTCATTTATAGTATCCAACCACTTTCCTAGTCCAAAGTCCCAAAGTCTTCCACAGTCCTTAAAAACAGAATAAAACAAAACAAACAAAACAAAACAAAACACAACAACAACAACAACAACAACATGATGATCAGACTTGTCACACTAACAGTTCATTTCCTGGTTCCAATTTCTGTCTTATTACTTTTCTATTGCTGTAATAAATCATCTCGGCCAAGGTATAATAAAAGAAAACCTTTATTTGAGGCTTTCAATTTCAGAGAGTAAGACCATTATGTATGGGAGCATGGCAACAGACAGGCAGCTGTGCTGCTGGAGCAGTAGCTGAGAGTTCACATCTTGAGACACAACCTACAAGGCAGAGGAAGAAAGCTAGCTGGGCTTTAAAATCCTCAAAACCTACCTTCCAGTGACATGGCTCCTTCAACAAGACCACACCTTCTCATAGTTCCCAAGCAGTTCCAACTGGGGACCAAGTATCCAAGTGCATGAGTCAATTGGGGCTATTCTCATTCAAATCACCACAATGTGCTTAGGGTTCACCATTGAGACTGGTTACCTTATGAAGCTGTTGGCTTGTCAGCTGATATTATCATCACGTAGGTCTCGTTTAGGCAGCTATACGATTGATATTTCAAGGGCACAGATGTCTGGCAGAGACTATTTCACAGCAGATATCCTGGTTCTTTGGCTCTTCTAAGATTTCCACTACTACTACAATTTCCCTGAGTCTAAGGCATAGGGATTGCAATGTAGATGTATCAGTTGGAACTGGTCCCATACTCACTCTCTGCCTTTGGACCACTTGTGGATTTCTGTAATACTCTCCATCTGTTGCAAAATGAAGCTTCTTTAATGAGGGATGGCAGCCATGCTTACCTGTGGGTATAAGGATGAGAATTTTTAAAAAAATGCAGTTAGAAATTATACTGGTTAAGGGAAATGACAAGAATAGTTTATCTTCTTGTTTTAAGCTATTTTTGGCATATAACTTAGGTAGTTTGACTGTAATATATCTAGCATGAGGTACAGGGAACACACATACATGTAATTTTATGAAATTCTACTACTATTTATTGGATCAAGTTGAGGGATACAGGATTTGAGAGGCAAATAATACTAAGTAGGAGGTAAGAGACTGTTTGGAAGTGTCAGGGGGACAATCCTGCAGGAGCAGATGGAAAGGTATGTTCAGAGAGGAAGTGAAGCTGGCAGTAGATCCCTTTACAGCCTGATTTCAAGGACCCCAGGAAGTCTTCTGCCCTTGAAAGTTCTGATACGAAGCAAGGAGGGAAGTTGGTTCCCTGACACTTATCACTCTATGGAAGTTTCACTGCCCCAGGATAAGGTAAAGAGTGAGGAAACACCTCAGTAGAGACGAGTGCTCAGAGAGCATCTAGGCACGAGGTATAGGGAGTAGACATGAGAACTCTAAAGGCGTTCTGGATACCAGAATCCACCAGAATAGGTGATTCATGGTTGAGGTCTAAGGATCCATTGGGAAGGAATAATCTGCACGGAAGAGTAACTGAGGAGTACTGATCTGTTTCCAAAACCTGTGTTGAATGCTCACCGTGTATCAGGGCTAGCAATGTGAATAAGAGGGGCACAATGAGGGGAAGGCAAAGAAGAAATAAAACATATTCCCTAGAGAGAAGGAGAAGAGAGGAGAGAGACAGAGAGAGGGGGGAGGGAGGAAGGGGAAGGAAGAGAGACAGAGACAGGGGGGGGGGCGGAGAGACAGAGACAGAGATACAGAGAGAGAGACAGAGAGAGAGACAGAGAGAAAGAGAGAGAGTTTGTTTCAGAAATTTCAGGATAGTTCACTAAAGTCTTCCATTCATTCTGCTTATTTTGCTTTGGCTGGTTGCAAGCTTTCAAATCAGTACTTTCTCAATTTAAATGTCTTCCAGACAGTTTTTCTCTCTCTTCTAATTCTTCCCCCTCCTCCCTCCCCCCCTCTTGTTTATGTACTTTGAGATAGAGCCTTGTTACAGTCCTAGGACTGTCCTGAACCTTTCCTCAGCATTCTGAGTGCTGGTGTTATAGGAGAATGCCACAGATGGCCTTCTAATTTCTTACGGCATTGTGATGAGACATCCAAGATTCTTAAAAACAAATATTCCATTCTTCTGATATCAAATACCTGAATAAATCTTCAGGTTGTGTAGCCTATAGATACAAATACTATTTCTAAGTTTTGGATGATTTCCTTATCCTCTTGTAATTTCCAGTGACATATTTTCCTTTTAAAAGCTCTTAAACTTTAATACAAGGCACAAAACATTTATTCTTTTAGAGTCTATCTTAGTTAAGATTTCTATTGCTGTAAGAAAACACCAAGACCAAGTTGGGTAGGAGGAAGGAGTTTATTTGCTATACACGTTCATATTGCTGTTCATCATGCAAAGCAGTGAGGACAGGAACTCACACAGGGCAGGAACCTGGAGGCAGGAGCTGATATAGAGGCCATGGAGGGGTGCTCCTTACTGTCTTGCTTCATGGATTGTTCAGTCTGCTTTATTATAGAACCCAGGACCACTAGCCCAGGGATGGAACAACCAACAGTGGGCTGGATCTTCTTTCACCAATTACTAATTAAGAAAATGTCTTACAGCTGGATCCTATGGAGGCCGTTTCTCAGTTGAGGTTCCCTCCTTTCAGATAAGTCTAGCTTATGTTGAATTATCGTGACACTGGCCATCACAGACTCTTTAAGTATTATGTAATAAGGCAATCATTGATAACGTAAAATACTTTCATTGTCACATCATGTTTAACATTTGCCATTTTCTTAAATACTAGTAGTTTTAGCTGGGCTGGACAGTGGTGTTGCATGCCTTTAATCCCAGCATCCGAGAAGCAGAGGCAGGTGGAACTCTGTGACTTCCAGTCCAGCCTGGTCTGTAAAAGTTCTAGGACAGCCAAGGCTACACAAAGAAACCAAAGCGAAGCAAACCAAAATAAACCAAAGCAAACGACCAAACAACCAAACAAAACCTATTAGTAGTTTTTAGGGAAGGTTTCTGTAGAGCGATACAAACAGAGTGATACGTAGAAAGGGCAAAGCTGAGCACCACTGAGGCTGGAAGGTGAAATGCTTGCTGTTGATAGGTGAGGAAGTCAGTGCAGTGCGCAATGTGTACCAAACATTCGGTCCAGTTTCTCATGAAATTAAACACTTTTATAAGTCACAGACTTTAGGGTTGATCGCAAAGTTATATATAACGTTAAAGTCAGATGCCCTGTGGATTCAATGCTGATATTTCACCAGTGTATCCTGATTGGGTTTTATTTCTGATGCTTATTTCATAAAAACACTGTGGTCAGAAAAAAATGCTAAATCAAAACTTGTTAGTGGTTTCTAGGACTTAGTATTAGGGTGATCTGGTAAGCAAGGGATAGCGATGATAACTTGTTTTATTTTATTTTTATTCCACCCACTATCATAGATTTAGAAGATGCTGTATAGATCACCTAGAGTGGGATTTCAGTTTCTAGACAGCAATGTTTTCGTTTTATGAAGGAACAGTGTATATTTGTACATGTGCATACTTTTTTTTTTTTTGCAAAGAGAAACGTAGTTGATGTTCAAGAAATCTACACTCAAGTGGTGATGTCCTTTAGGCAGAGAAATGATGTTAGATTGTGGAAGTAAAGAGGAGAGGATCAGAGATTAATCTGAAAACAAAGTCTCACCTCCCCCTTTTGTGCTATTTGGCAAGATGGCCATGTTAGAGATAAGCACATTGCATTTCCTGCTTCCGAAGCAATGTAATGTGCTTGCAGCTTACAGGCTTGGGCTACTACAAAAGAACGTGCAGGTTGGGAAGAGAGCGAATTGCTGTGGGACCGAGTAGCATTACAGACATATACCATTGAAAAATGACTGGTGATTTTATGAGATTACATACAGTAAGATTTCCCTCTCTCCGTATCCCACTGCACATGAATGGGATTTTGCTAGGCACAGCTGTGTCTGGAAATTTTGGTTTTTCCTAGTGCTTGCCTCTGGTCACTGAAGAAATTAACTGAAGGTGAAAAAAATTATTTTAATTTCCTAGAGTTTGCTTTATTGATGCCCCACATTTTCTAAAATATATTTAAGGCAATCTATCTGAATATCTAGCATATGAATGAGTAACATAATTGAGGAACTTAGGACACACAGAATGTGATATTTTAAAGTAAAGAGAAATCTTGAAATTACTCCAAAAAGGTTTGACATCCTGATCACTATTTGAGTGCTGGGATTAAAAGTTCATTATTGAAACTATTCTGAGTCTGACCAAAAAACTGAGTTAGTTCAGTTTCCCTAGAATAAAAGACAAGTCAGTTGCCCAGGAGAAATCTGACTCTCTATAAGTTAGACTATTTGTCTGTCTCCAGACATAGTTCCCGTATAGTGTAGGGAGTATTTGAGTTTCTAAAGCTTCATCCAACCTATGTGTGCCTGGGGTAGCCAGACAGCTCCAAGGCTAAGGACAATGCAGTCAAAATTTCTTCAGAAGGAAAAGTGGGTCCCTCCAAGAAGAACATTTTTGCACTATTACTGATCTATATGAATATACATTCAGATTACTAATGACTGCATTTCGTATTATCTAGGGATGGTCCACGACCATGTTTATATGCGCGTGTGTACATATATGTATGTATTTAAGAATTTGAAAGATGTAATTCAAATCAGTTTTTTGACTAATAACATTAGAGATTCGTATATTTCAAGTTATATAAGACATAAATGGATTAAGAAATCAAATTAAAAACAAAATTATAAGAAGAATTGTGGGTTATTTTTATAATATTGCAATGATAAGAGAATCTCCAAACTTGAATTTATATACCATAAAAGGAAATTATTTTTCTTTTTATGGAAATGTTTATTTTTATGGAAAATAAGGAAAAAATACAAGTTTTGGTAAAGCATAAGCCATTTTGAATACCTGAAAGTTAATATAAACAAAGTAAACAGATAAGAGGTTATATTTTTTAAAATGTACTTTAAATGGCAATATGTAAAACTGTAACTATCTGTGACTTTAAAGAATGCTGGTGTAGTATAGTGGAAACCACAGTATGATAGGAAAGTTGGTAAGTAACCTTTTGTTGTTTTGAGTTCAAGGCTTTTAACAAACTTTAATGGATTCTGCTGAATACTAGGGAAAATATGCAAAAGCATGCCTTGCCTTTCTGGAAAATTTATAATAAATATAATTATATACTTACATGCATATCTATATCTTTGTATACAACTATATCTATCTAATAAACTTATAGTCGGGGTTACACATTGCTCATGTACCTAAATATTAAAGGCTTTGTCCCCAGTCCGGGCACTCCTGGAAGGTGAGGAAAACTTTCAAGACTTAGAGATTAGTGAGACTCTTTAGGACATTATGGAAGTGCCCTTGACAGTATCCATGTGATATTAATTCTCTCTTGCGGTAAGGGCAAGTCCTTTCTGACCACCAGGAGTCAATGTACATTTTTCTCCACATATTTTCATCTTCTCGTGCATAATGCAACCAAAAGTCCAAAGTGATAAGACCAAATAGCTGTCTAAAGAAAGGAAAAAAATAAGTAAACAGACATTTCTTCTCAATAATCTGATTATCATAGATATTTTATTATAGGCACAGAATAATGCAATATGAGAAGACTGAGAGTATTTTAAGAAAAGGAGACTTCAAACCAATGTGAAAGGTCTATAGTACATTTCCTATAAAACTCATCTGTGAGATACCTTAAAGGAACTGTCTATAATTGCTTGTTTCACATTATACTTTATACATTATACTTTTTCCCTTGTTTAGGAACCCTTATTTACATTGATTTCATAAACTATCATCATTCTACACTCAGCAGTGGAGACATGGTGTTAGAGATATGGCAACAATGAAACTAACGTCCTTGTTGGACTCCTATTGCTATAAAGAACATGTCCAGAAGCAACTTGGAGGGGAAAGGGTTTTCATATCATCTTGAAGGAGGTTATGTGGTCCTTCTTTCACAGGAATCAGGGAAGAGCTCAAGACAGGAATGTGGAGACTGAAACCACAGAGGAATGCTGTTGCTAGCTCCTTCCCTATGGCATGCTCAACTTGCTCGTCTACACAGCCTAGGGCCTTCTGCAAAGCAGTGCAGAGGCACCTCCCATAATGGGCTAGTCTTTGCTACATCAGTCATTATCAGGTCCTCCTACAAATCTTTAACCAGGGTCCTCCTGCATCAATCAAGAAAATGTCCCATGGATTTGCCTACACACCAAACTGATAGATGTATTTTCTCAACTGAGATTTCTTCTTTCCAGATGGCTGTAGCTGTGTCAGAATAACTGGCATGGGATTCTGATAGTCAAGTAATGAAAATTTAGATGTTAAGCAAGTTCAATGTATGATTTCTGTATAGGGATTATATTGCTATAGATTCTTTTGAAGGCAAGGAAAAGAGACAGTGAACACCCATACAAGCTAATGTGAAATGAGATTTTTAGTAGAGGCAGAGGTGACCTCTATGAGAAAATGACCCCTGAGCAGAGTTGTGATGGAGTTTAGAACAGGTTTCCAGTAAAAAACTTAGGCAAGAGTCTTGCAGGTATAAGAAAGAGCCAGAGAAAAAGAAAAATCCTGGAGATGGGGGCATGCCTGCAATGTTCTAGGAAAAGTGGGAAACACTGTAGAGATGAGGAAGAACAAACAAGAGGAAAAAATGTTGAAAATTCTCCCCAAGTTCATTCCTTCTCTGAGATCCCCACCTCTGCAGGCAGAAGTAATCTTCAAGCTGCTCCAAGGAAATCCTTGAGCTCACACCTGGGTCTCTTCCTTACCTTCACACTCAGCTGGCATCTCACCATTTCCGTCCGTCCGGTCTGCTGCTATAGCTCAGTAGTGACCTTCTGCAGAGGCTTCTCAAATCTTCTATCTTATGTTCCCCACCTCCCCATTTCTCCCAAAAATAACCTCAAGTTTTTCAATATCATACATTATTTTGTCAAAGTACCTGTCACTTGAAATACCATCTAGAGTTCTTGTTTTGACTTTCAACACATCAGCTTCATCGTTCATCATTCCTAGGCTTCACGCTGAGGCTTCTACAACACACCTCTGGATTTTACTATTAGCTCTGTCACGAGGCTCAACCAAGAAACTTCTTCGTTTGATGCATCTTGTTGGAGAATGAAGGGGGAGTATTTTCTGTTGCAAATGACATTAACCTTCTAAAATGGGATGAATTTTACAAAGTCAAAATTAACAGTATGGTATATTCTTTTACTGTATCAAAAGCCTCTGAGCTATCCCTCTCTTCACTGTGTACATGGATTTGGTCATCTTGTTTAAATACTTTAGTGGCATAGCTAGTTTGGGGACTTTGCATAACCTAAAGTAGAAAAGAATAGAAGAGGGAACACACTTAACGCGAAACAGCCTCGCTTCTTCCCCCCACAAGGCAAATGATCTCAGCTGCAGCAGCCTTAAACATTTATAGCTAACTAAATTTTTTATGAGATGGTACTAAGAAGATTTGATTCATTTCTTAAGAATGATAGTCTGGACACACAGAGTCTCTTAGAAAGCAGAGCCCATGTCTTTCTGGAATTTTCATCAGAAGATTGAAGAAAGCTCAGTGCCTGTCTGCCCCAAGCCCCAACTCTCCCATTCACAGTGATTTTCTGCCTTTTCCTTTCTTGTAACTGTTTTTCTAAAGAACAAAATAACTATAACCAAAAAAGTGCCAACAGAAAAAGAACACACTGTCACGCACCTGACAGTGTGAGCACCCAAAGAGGAGCAGTTCTTTTTCGTAGAAAGTAATGCCCGGGGGATCTGATGCTCCCCAAATGTCGCTGCTCCATTTTTTTTTGCCCATCCAGATCCACATGCAATTCTAAAATGCTTTTCTTGTATAAGCTCCACCACAGTGTTTTAGCACAGAGAGTCAGAGGAACACATTATTAATATTTATGAACCTGGCAAAGTCAGTAAAGCCTGGCTTTCAGAAAGGCCACTCTGCTAGACTCCCACCCTGAAAACAGTAATAAAATTAGCTCAGACCAGCTTCATGAAATAACCTGAAAGGAAATATGCTTAGCTCATGAGGGGCAGGGTGTGCCTGAAGTATAAATGATAAAGAATGTCAGGCCATGAAGAATACATTACTCAGAATTAAAAGTATCATTGCTTTTATGAATACCAGCATGAGACAGTGTCCTGTCAATAGATCAGGCATAAAGAAAGGCCTGGGCATACAAGTGATTGGCTTGTACCATAAAGAACATGGTACCTCAAGCTCATTTGGATTTGGCTTTGTGTATCTTGTGTAGAAAAAGAGTAAAGATAGATTCTTGGTAACAGTGTCTGAGAAACTAATAGAATTCTGAAAATAATGTATTATGTAATATATCTTGCACACATATACACACATGCAAACCATACACAGAGTTATGGGATATGTAACAGTTAAACATGATAATGCCTTAGATGTGGTCTTATTGGAAATACAGACATTGCAAATATCATGTTAGGGGAGATATTTATCTAGTATGACTTCCATATTTGTATAGACAGGTACCTGGACAAAGAGACAGGTGTACAAGGAGGATGCTGTATGATAACAAAGGTAGAGATTCGAGTATACAGCTATGAGTCTGGAAACACCGGGGATTGAGTGACAGTTGTGACCAAGAAGAAAGGGAAGACAGGAAGACAGATTCTGCTGTAACCTGAGGGGACTGTGATACTATTAACACCTTGATTTTAAACTTTAAAGTTTAGTTTCCAGAACTGAAGATAAGTCATTGTTTAAGTGACTTTGCGTGACTTTGTTATAGCAGGCTAGCAGTATGTGAATCTCTCTCTCTCTCTCTCTCTCTCTCTCTCTCTCTCTCTCACACACACACACACACACACACAAACATATACACAGAGAACTAGTAGGTTAGTATTAGGCCTTGGTAAATAACATAGATAGTTCCATACAGCAAGTAAAAGTTAAGATATGCAATGAGAATAAAATATAACATCTACAAATACCTTGTCTTTCAATAAACACAGCAGGGCACCATATATACTGTACATTAAATAATGGGGCACTTTCATCTACTTAAAAACCCATACTGCCTTGAAATTCAATCCAAGCCTCCAGTTTGAAAAGCAAATTAAAGCACTAGACTCCAGAGACAGTACTTTCCTAAACACCCCAGTCATAGTCTTGAGAGGCCACTGGGGAAGGCTGTCAATTTCTTATATAAACACTGGCATTTCTCCATGACTACCTTAAGGACTTTGGCAGTAGGACTCATCCTTGTATAGGATTTCACTGCAGTCTTCCTGCTGTTCACTCCATAGTACTCCCCGCTATTGGACTGCTACTCTCTAAGGCTATTCATGACCTCTGTTTGCATATAGCTGTGCTTTCTGAACCATGTTCCATCAAATACTAGTCCAGTAATATGTTAGCATATAGTGCCAAACAATCTTAAGATCTGAATCATGAGGACATTTTGGCTTTAAAAACTGAAGTTCAGAATGCCCAAGTTTCACTTAACAGTAACCGCTGGACTGAGAGTGAGGTCCCAGATGGAGGAATTGGAGAAAGGTCTGAAGGAGCGGAGGGAATTTGCAGCCCCATGGAGGGAGCAAGAGCATCAAAGGGCCTGACCCTCCCCCCCCCGGGTCGTCCTGGAGTTTGGACCACCAACTAAAGAATACACATCTATGGGCCCATGGTTTGGACCACATATGTGGCAGAGGACAACCTCGATGGCCATCAGGGAGAGAGGAGAGGCCCTTGGGCCTGAGGATGTTAGAGGCCCCAGTAAAGGGGAATGTCAAGGTGGGAATATGGGGATGGGTGGGAGGTGGAATTCCCTCATAGAGGCGGGGATGGGGAGGGGATAGGGAGTTTCCAAAGAGGAGACCCAGAAAAGGGGAAACATTGGAAATGTAAATAAAGTATGAAAAATAAAAAATTAAAAAAACAAAACAAAACAAAACAAAAAAACTGAAGTTCTTTACTGAATGACTTAGTCTCTAAAGGCTTGTCTAGATATCATTATTCCAAAATGAAAGGTCCTTGAAACCCTTTAAACCAAATCCCAGGGACTTGGATTCCACATGGCATATATATATTTAAAAATACATATATATATATATATATGTGTGTGTGTGTGTGTGTGTGTGTGTGTGTGTGTGTGTGTATGTGTGTGTGTGTGTGTGTGTGTTTCCATTGCCATGAAGAGACAATATGACCATGGCAACTCTTATAAAGGACAACATTTAATTGGGGTTGGCTTACAATTTCAGAGGTTTAGTCCATTATTATGACAGCAAGCATAGCAGCATGCAGTAAGACATGGTCCTGGAAGAGCCAAGAGTTCTACATCTTGATTTTCAGGCAGCAGATCCCACTGGAGGAGATCATCCCACTGGATGTGGTTTGAGCATATATAAGACCTTGTCTTAGTCAGGGTTTCTATTCCTGCACAAACATCATGACCAAGATGCAAGTTGAGGAGGAAAGGGTTTATTGAGCTTATACTTCCATGCTGCTGTTCATCACG
The DNA here is from genome assembly GCA_028551405.1 of Uromys caudimaculatus. Lineage (NCBI taxonomy): Eukaryota > Metazoa > Chordata > Mammalia > Rodentia > Muridae > Uromys > Uromys caudimaculatus. The sequence continues at coordinate 22,304,982 of CM052719.1, read as the reverse complement.
AAAAGAAGTCAGGACTGGAACTCAAGCAGGGCAGGAAGCAGGACCTGATGCAGAGGCCATGGAGAGATGTAACGTACTGGTCTGCTTGCTTCTCCTGGCTTGCTCAGCCGGCTTTCTTATAGAGCCCAAGACTACCATCCCACAGATAGTACCACCCACAAGGGGCCCTCCCTATTGATCACTAATTGAGAAAATGCCTTACCCCTGAATCTCATGGAGGCATTTTCTCAACTGAAACTCCTTTCTCTGTGATAAGTTCAGCTTGTGTCAAGTTGACACACAAAACTAGCCAGTACAGACCTCAAAGCCTGCCTCTGCAGTGCCATACTTTCTCCAGCTAGGCCACATCTCCTAATAGTGCCACTCCTTATGGACCTATGGGGGCCAATTATATTAAAACTACCATAGTATGTATCATCTGTCTGTCTGTCTGTCTGTCTACCTACCTAGACATATATATCTGGCATATATATCTATCTATACAGGCATAGAGATACAGATATATCTTCCTCCCATCCAGATTATTCATAATTGTACTTGTATGTATGTGTATATGCATGCATGTGTGTGTCTGTGTGGTCCTACTGCGTAATACAAGGCACATATTCTACTCTTCAGCTACACTCCAGCCTGATCCATGTTATTCTAAAAAGTGGTTTAACTCCAAAAAAATTTTTTTTTCAAGACAGGGTTTCTCTGTGTAGCCCTGGCTGTCCTGGAACTCACTCTGTAGACCAGGCTGGCCTCGAACTCAGACATCCACCTGCCTCTGCCTCCCAAGTGCTGGGATTAAAGGCATGCCCCACCACTGCCCGGCAACTCCAAAATTCTTAATGGGATTCTGTTGAGAGATTTAACCAAGATAAAGCTACATTTTTATAATACGTAGAAGATAATTTCACCCAAGAGAGACATGCTCAGTAGGTCAGCAGTGCCAAATACTCTGTCCAGGGAGACATTCATTCATTTGTCTATTCATTAAGAAAATTTATAGGGCTAGTTAGAGACAAGTCCAATTCTCAGTTCTCTGTGCACACTGGCAAAAGAGGAGAGCCATGAACTGATCCTGTTGAGAGTCCAAACAGATGGGAAATTACAATATGATATAAATCCTATAAGAGATGAATTGGATACTAGGTGGTAACACAGGAGAGGCCACACAACAGAGCCTTAGACTGGGTTAGATAGGAGTAAAATCCGTGCAACGCTTGGGCGGAAGACCAGGAGAGAAAGGCTTCAGGAGACTACGTCAGACCTTTGTACTCTTCTCTGTGTCTAAAGGACAGATACCCTAAACCCCAGAAATAAAACAAGTTGTATCTTCAGTTTCAGGTAGGATGACTTTATTTCCTTTCTCAGAATACGGAAAATGACTATTAGCTCAGTATTATGAGGAAAGTGACAATATGGGAAGGGCAGTGATGTATCTGTGTACACACACAAAGGACAAATGACTACTTACCCACTTGGATCATATAGATGAATACAACTTTAACAGAACCAGTAGTTGGATAACAAGTATTATTGATGTGAAGCCTTTTAATTAATATTTTTAATTTTGGGGGGGGGTGTATATGTTCAGGAGTGGTATAGCTGGGTCTTCAATTTTCTGAGGAACTACCATATTGATTTCCAGAGTGGTTGTACCAGTTTGCAATCCCACCAGCCATGGAGGAGTGTTCCTCTTTCTCCACATCCCTGACAGCATGTGCTGTCATTTGAATTTTTGATCTTAGCCATTCTGATTGGTTCAAGGTAGAATCTTAGGGTCGTTTTTGATTTGCATTCCCTGATAACTAAGGATGTTGAACATTTCTTTAGGTGTTTCTTGGCCATTTGAGATTTCTCAGTTGATAATTCTCTGTTTAATTCTGTACCCCATTTTTAAATTGGGTTATTTGGTTTTCTGGAGTCTAACTTTTTGAGTTCTTTATATCTTTTGGATAGTAGCCCTCTATCAGATGTAGATTTAGTGAAGGCTGTCCTGTGAGAGGCTTTACCAGCAGCAGCATCTGACTGAGACTGATGCAGATACAGCCAACCATTGGACTGAGATCACGGATCCCTATGGAAGAGCTAGGGGAAGGACTGAAGAAGGTGAAGGAAATTGCAACCCCATAGGAAGAACTATCAACTAACCCAAACCTCTCAGAGGTCCCAGAGACTGAGCCACCAAAGAGCATACATGGGCTGGTCCACAGCCCCTGTTATATATCTGGCAGACAACTGCTCTGTCTGGCCTCAGTGGGAAAGAATGCACTTAATCCTGTAGAAACTTGATGCCCCAGGGAAGGGAGATGTTAGTGAGGTGAGGTGGGAGTGGGTTGGTAGGTGGGGGTGCATCCTCTCAGAAGCAAAGGGGAGGCTGGATGGGGTGAAGAACTCGCGGAGGGAGGAACCAGGAAGGGGGCAATATTTGGAATGTAAATAAATAAAATGATGAATAAAAGATTTTAATTTTGAGAATTGTGTAAGCATTTACATCATTTTAAATCCTCCCTTTGCCCTCTGAAACTCTTTCCATGTCTCCTCTCAAATCCATGTCCTCTTAGTCTTTAATTACTATTAATGCACATATTTGCATACATATGTATATATAAATAAAATATGCTGAGTCCATTTGTTGTTGCTTGCATGTGCAGATACTTAGGACTGACCATTTGGGATTGGATAAGTGTTGTCCCTGAAAGACTGAATTTTCATTTCCCACTAGCCATTGGTTGTTCTTCATGTGGGTCAGTGATTCTCAACCTGTGGGTCACAATTCCTTTGGGGATTGAATGTACTTTTCACAGGAGTTGCATATGAGATGCCTGTATATCGGATATTCACATTGTAATATATAGCAATAGCAAAATTATAGTTATAAATCAGCAATGGAATGATTTTATGATTATGGGTCAGCACAACCCAAGGAACTATATTAAAGGGTTGCAGCATTGGGAAGGTTGAGAACCACTGATCTAGAGTGCTAGGCTTTGTAAGATTCCCACATCAAAATTGACAGGTCAACTGGTTTTGTCATTGTATTGGCCTTGTTTAGACAGCCATATTGTTAGGGTTTTATAGGTGTGGCTTCCATGTCTCATCAAGAAACTTATCTTGTAGGGGATGTCTTACGGCTCTACAACCTTTCTGCTTTTTATTCTGGTTCTTATATAGAACCTCAAATATAGGGTAGTGTTGTAGATGTATCAGTTGGAGTTGAGGGCCCAACAGTCAGTTGTTCTGATTACTTTGACTGTAGATTTCTGTTACGGTCTTCATCTGCTGTCAAAGGAAGTTTCTTTGATGAAGAGTGAGAGCTACACTTAAAAATAAACATCAAACATGCAGTTAGGACTTACATTGGTTTAAGAAAGTGAAATAACAGGTTCCCCTCTAAAATCCATGACATCACCAGCCATGGGTAGTTGACTAGGTTTATAGAACCAGGCAGTAATTTCCTCCCATATAGGGAGCCTTATGTCCAATTAGGTGGCTGTTGGCTATTCCCAAGTTATAAATGACACTATTGTAACCTTGGGCATATCTTGCCAGGATGGTTCTTGCTGTGGTATGTAGGCTTTGTAGCTGGGCAGGGCCACTGATTATTTTTCTCCCTTGGCAGCTTACATAAGGGTAGACATCAAGGAGTAGGCTTCCAAGTAACTTCAAACTTGATTCTTCCAAATATTGTGAACAAAGTGTGTGGTATCTTCAGCAACAGGGTATTAACTCCAAGTTCTGTGGGACATACAAAAGAAACAGTAATAGTCTATATTTTTTGGAGTATTTTAGACTACCCTAACCAACAACTTGAAGGGAGATTTCCATGCCTGCCTCTGAGGTTTTTTGTTAGGTAGTTTGTGGTTCTTGGGGGAACCATTATCAAACTGTGCAGCATAACTCTATTTAATAGTAAACAAATACACACACATATGTATTATATGTATACCTAAGCATTAATATACATAGACATACACATATAAGTATATTATATATACATACATATATACATATATATATATTTATACACACACATACATATTAGCAGAGTGGTTCGACTGGAACATACTGGGCTCATAAATATTGTCTAATTACTGTATTGTGTTTTAATTCTTGAATTTGAGACTCCAAAGAGTAATGTATCTGAAAAAGCAGATATATCAACTCAGTAGAAGTACTAAATAAGGACTCAGTTTTCCAATGCCCATTGTAGGTTTGGCCTAAAGAGTAATTTCTTCAAGACACAGTCATTCAGTAATTACTCTGTGACAACTATTTTAAGTATTGAAGATCAAATAAAAGTCATATTTTGGATGATATAGCTTATGGGATAAAACAGAATAAAGAATAGCGACTTTGAGGTCTGGAGGGAATTCTAGTTTATAAAAGGCAGTGGGAGGACCTCTCTAAGAAAGGAACATTTGGACAGAAGCCTTAAAAAGCGACAAAGACAAAGCCATGCAAACACCCAGAGGAAGCTGACTGCAGCTATGGGAAGCTGGGTGAGCAAGGGGTTGAGGCACTTTTGAACTAGGAGGAATGTCTTGACTATAAAGCCAAGGGTGCTGGGAAGAATGGTGGAAAATGATGTCAGAGGATAGATAATAAGAGGTCAGATGATAAAAAGCCTGGGTAGGGACACTGGGGAGATGTCTTAGTGGATAAAGTGTTTGCCTTGCAAGTTCACAGAGTTGAATTCAAATCCCCACAGACAGATGAGTCCCAAGAAGCTCTTCGACCAGATAATCTGACATACACATCAACAAAGAGATTCTGTTTCAGACAAGATAGAAGATCAAGACCAACACCTGATGTCTTCCTACACATACACTGTGGTACATATTTGCTTCTACATACACATAAGCCTGCACATACATTTTTAAAAAGTGGATATCACTTCAGCCTCACATACACATAAATATGTGTGCACATGTGCCCCTAGCATGTACTCACACATAAAAATTTATTTTAAAAAGGTACATAGAGCAGAGGTGAGCTAAGAGCACAAGAAGGATTAATGCAGCCAAAGGATGGTGGATGAATTCTGTGTGATGCTTGTAAGAAGTGGGCAAATTCCAGATGTGCCCAGCTAATTTCTTATTTTGGTTTGAATCTGAAATGTCTTCCACAGACTTGTAGTGTGAGTGGTTATCTCCCAGTATTTTCTGAGACTGTTGAACATTTAGGATGTGAGGGGTATCACTAAGGATAGGCCTTGGGAAGTTACGCCCTTATGCTGGACTTCTGGGTGCTGACTTGAGCAGCCTTCTATAGATATTATTTTGCAGCCTCAAACTAAGCTGCTTCTCCAGTAGACCCAATCCAAGATGATGGACTGAAAGCTCTGAAAGTGAGAGCCAAATACACCTTTCACCCACTAGGTTGTTTCTGTTAGATATTGTGGTCACAGCAATACAGAAATATCTCACACATTGCTCATGGATGGATGAGTTGAGATAGCTCAGATTTTGACACTACAGAAAAACTAAGCGTGTTCTTTTGAGTTGGGAAGTGGTTGGAAGGGCAGGTAGAGACAGTTTTTGTAGAATACTAAATAGAGCAGCTAGAAAGAAATTCATCTACATGTTTGCAAATAAACAAATTTACCTCATTTAATTATAACCACAAGATAGGCTGCAGAAAGCCAAACACATACAAGCAACAGCATCAACACGTACAGCCTGATGTGGGTATTTATCTTTTTTCAATGCCTAGAAAATACTGTACTGAGGTTGCATTTTGAGATGAAAGTCTAAATTTTTGTCAACTGCTCACATGTATAATCATGCTGTCTACATACAAAGATACAAGTGCACATTACTGCAAATTCCAGGCACTTAATTTCAAGGGAAATCAGGTTTTGTTTTTTTGTTATAAAGGTAAATCTCCAATTTCAATTTCAATTAATGCATTAAGTATAGCTTATACTATATTTTTGGCACCAAACCCACAAACCCTCTTAAGCTCAAATCTCTGTAGGACAGTGAATTTTTTAGCAGTAAACAGTGAGCTGTTGGGAGGAAGAGATGGACTGGGCACATAGTTTAAAGTTGGTCCACACTCTCATGTCTTTTTATACTACTCTGCGTCCTTAGAAATTAAACAGTATTCCCTGTCTAGACTTTACACCCAAACCAGTTAACATACCATCTCCAGAAGGCCATTGTCAAGTTGTTGAAGAAGCATCTGGCCTTTGTCCAGGTGTCCAGCTTTGCGCACATATGTGAAGGAGTTCTCTAAGCCTCTGCCAGCATTGCAGGTGCCAATCAACCATTGCATCTGCAGACAGAAATAGGGCAGAAGCATCAAAGAAGGAACTCAAGGCAAAACTATGGAAGCCGAAGGGGACAGAAGCTAGGAGTAAAGGCAAGGAAGGGAGTGATCAGGGTATTTCTCACACAGATTGTTTCTCTTTTCTGCAAATTCAGTACTGGCCTAGTATCTAAAAATGAACAGATTTGCCAATCTCTGGGAGCAAAATAAGAGTGAGCAAACGTCTGAAGGAACATCTGGAAAAAACTAAGAGAAAAGCATCTTGCTATGCAATCGTTCACTGTCAGCAGGTGTTGAAGTTTTAAATTGAAGATGATTTCCAAAGTTTTAATGCAGTTAAAAAGGTTAGATTTTAAAAAACGAATAATGTCTATTATCTACTCTAGTACTCAAATTCTTTAGACTAAAAATATTAATATCCTATGTATATGAAGTATATGTATATATGATATATATATACATAAGTATATACATAAGTATATATATCATATATATGCATAAGTATATATCATACACATACACACATACACACACACACACACACACACACACACACACACACCTATAATTACATTACTTGTCATTATTTTCTAACTAATGACCAAGAAAGGAGAAGTCACTGACTACCATTGCTAAATAAAATCTGTGTTCCTTATGAATGGTGATGAGTTTAACACATGACTTGGGTGGGGATGGGGAGAGGTTGGACTGGTAGAATGGTTAGAATCTCATTATCTAGGAAATTCTCATCATCACCTAGGTCATGTTCATCGGGCTAAACAGTCAGTCATCTGTTCAGGGGAGAATCCACATTTTCCCAACGCAACTGCTCTCCTCCAGGGAAGTGCTCATCTTTTCGAAAGATGACAGTGAGGTCAGAGGAGTCAGACAGCTTCCTTCTTAGAAATGGGGCATGTTAATTCAGTAAGGCTTGGAGTGCCAACTGGCTGCCATGTTCTAAGCAAGTTATCTCATCCCATCCTCCTATTCTGAACCTGGCCTTAGGGAATAATCTTTGCCTTTCTGTCGATCTGAGTGGGGAAAGACACAGTCAGGAGCCTCTAGATTTGAATACCTTGCCTAGAATCAGGGCTCATGTGGCATTTAAAGTCCTGTCTTTATAGCTATGTCTTGCTCACTATCTAGAAATGTAGTATTGGTGAAGAGCAACCTAGATGCAAAACATGTATTCCTAGTATGCTTCAGGCCCTTCAGAGGGCTGGATAAATTCATAGAGAGTTTAAAGAAGAATATTAAAACAGAGACAATCAAAATACTTCTCTATTCATGGCTTCTAGAATTGAGGGTTGGTGTTGCTGACAGAACATAGGCAAATGGGCATCCTTGTGTTTGATTTGAAGGTCTAAGAAGGCCCTTCTTTTGTCCATTGAGACATCTCTAGATCATATAGTCTTTTCCATCTAGTTTTTGGGTATGCTGCTTTGTAGCCTTGCAAGGAGATAACTACGAAAGTTATCTCCTTGGCATACCTCTACAACCACAAAATACCATGGTATGAGGGGACTGATGGGTTAGGGAAACTATGAAAATGAAGCCATTTGACCAAAGAAGAATGGGAGAGATTGCATTCGCTGGTCCAGGCCATGAACACTGTCCTTCAGTAGGGTGAGATGTTATTGGTCTTTCTGGTGCTACTTCTTGTATGTCTAGGGCATCACAGCATGCCCTAGTTGTATAGCCTTTGTCAGAAGTGTGTCGGCTAAGATGTGTTCTGTGTTTTGATATATTTCAGATCCTACAATATTTGCATCTGTATAATTAGACAGCTTAGAGATGGGACAGAATTCCAAACATGAAATTCACTTCTGTTTTATGTGTGTACTTTTTCCACAGAGCCTGAAGGCAATTTTATGTGATATTTAAAAGGATTTTGTGCATAAAAACTTTATGAAATGGATTTTTTTCTCTTACAGCGTCAGTGCTCAAGAAATATTAGTTTTGTGACATTTTGGATTTCAGTATTTTAGATTGGGGATGCTCAAGTTGTATTATGTTCTGTATATGGAAAGAACCATATACTTGTTATTATTTTATAATCACAGCAAATTTAAGTGCCTAGTGTACTTGCATTTTAATGCAATTATATTAGCCTAATTTGGTGAAACTAATTATCATGATCATAACAAAGGTATAAATGTTTTATATTATTTTATTTATGAGCTTACACAAATACACATATACATTCATACTATATGAACACATATGAGTCCACATACATATTATTACATATATGCATGTTTTTGTATGTGTGTATCTTATAAGAAAATTATTATATGATATGTATACTTTCTTAGCTATGAGTTATAATAATTGTGAGAGTAATTTCAGAGACTGTGGCTAGAAATTGTTACTTTAAAATTCTAGCAGATACTTTTGTACCAAGGATACTAAAACTATGGTTTTTTCATTTCCCAGAGTAATGGGAATTATTCTTTATATGACTCCTGTAGAAACATCATGTAACATTTGGCTTTCCTTGGAAAAGGCTTCATTTTGGGGCTGAGAAAGTCCTGGTGACAACCACCCCATCTATAGCATTCAATCCTTACAGGATTACCAGGCAGCGTGCAAACTGCAGACTTGAATCACATTTGAGGCAGAGTTGGTTTCTGCCAAGATTCCTTTAGCTACAACTGGGTTTTTTAGACAGACCTGCCTGTGGATGCAAAAGCCAGGCATTCAGAGTGACATGTTCAGGTGTTACTGCAGGTTGCATGCCGATACTACTGATGATACTAAGGGCTTCTGCCTAGAGCTCTGTCCTAGGCAGGAAGAACTGGCAGGCAGCTCCTCTGGCCTCTCATTCCTGCCCTTGGATGAATGAATAGATCCCTTTCTGTAGTCTAAAATCTGTAAGGACAAGAAACAATGGAATGTCTTTTATTTGTGAAACACTGTATCCATCACTTCCCAAAACATTTGTTGTGGGAATTATTTCTTCCTTTAGATTCCCTGGCCACCATTTCTTTCCATCGTTCTTACCTAGCTCCATTTTCTAGTATACCAGCTAACAATGGAAGCCCTGTATCCACCCAACTATGTCTAGTTGAGGTTATGTTTAGCATAACAGTTTATTGTCACCTTGTTCCTTTGTCTCTGAGGTTGGCTTATGAGATAACTTAAGTTGAATCTCAGGGACAGTGAATTAATATTGTCTTTTCTAAGTTCATAGGTTTTGAATATTTAAACCCTTACTTTTTGTAGTACCCTGTTCTCGAGTGTGTGTGTATAATCTCTATCTATCTATCTATCTATCTATCTATCTATCTATCTATCTATCTATCTATCTATCTATCTATCTATCATCTATGTATGTCTATCTATATCTTTATCTATATCTATGTCTATATCCATACCCATACCCATATCCATATCTATATTATCTATACCATCTATATCTATGTCCAGAGGAATATATATATATATTGGGATAAGGGAGAAGGCGATGAATTTAACTTTACCTTCAGCTGGTTTACAGTTAGGAGAAACACAGTCACCATTTCACGTGGTATCTATTAGGATAGGGATGTCTAAGGCCTGCCAAGATGCTAGTGGTTGAAAAAGGCTTGAGGGATTAGAAGAGGTGGCCAACTCTCTTCCCCAAGCACAGGGAAGGCCTGCACAGTGACTTTGATCTGAGGAAAGCTAATGAGTTCAACTGCTCAGCATGCTGAAGGGCAGTGCACACCAGGACTGGGCTGCAGGACAGAATGTGGGAGGGTGGTCACAAGTGTGAAATATGGTCCTTCAGTGTGGGACCTTTTGCAAATGCAGTTCTGAAGCCGCACAAACTGCTGCATTGAACAAGTGTACGTTGAAGTGACACAAAGACTGAGAGGAAGCATCTCTATATTTCTCTCACTGAGATTGCCATTGAAGAAGAGATTGCTTCGTCCAACGAATGTGGAATTGTTTTCTGATGGAAGCATCATAGTTTGAAAATGAGTCAAGTTCAGGCTGAAAGCTTAGCTCTGTAGTTTGTTAGGTCTATTGGGGGGGGGGATTTCTCCCACAGAGGTCTCTTTCTTTAGTTTAAAGTGAAACTCTGTGATGATGACCACTCTTACACTTGCCATGAACACAAAAGAGCTCATATATATTCGAGCGTTCATGGCAGCTGTCTAGTATATGGTAGGTACTTATTAAATGGTCTTATTACAGAACAAAGGCATGGAAGTCAAAAGAAAGGAGAGATAGGCAATTGGCGAATGTCACCAACTGACTTAGCATTAGGGGATTACAGCACAGAGAATGGAGCCTCAGAATGGTAGTTGGGCTGCCTCTTGAGAGCAACCACTGTGGTTTCAGTTCTGGGTCTCCTATGCTTGCACAAATCAATATGAACTTGGTTGAAACAAAACATGTGGGACGTTCTCCCCTGAAACAAACCTTTTTAGTTGGCACAATAGCATAGTACGTAGGAGGAAAACGAGAGAAGGATGGTGCATATTTTGGATTGTGGAGTACAAAAAGTGCCCCAGGATAATGTTTAAATGCGTGACCACCAACTAGAGTCAGTCCATGCAAACTTTCTTGGGAAAAAGCACTGAGATGCCTAATGCCTCTACATTATTGCTTTGCAGATCTGAGTATTTGCTGTTATTGAGAGTTCTTGAGCAATCCAATTTTCATAGCTGAGTTTATTGAAAGTGAACAAATGGGATAGAATTTGTTCAGTTTAAAAACAGTTCAAAATCAGAGAGCATATCTTTTCCTGAAATAGGAGTCTTTGTTTGTTACATGCAAGGCACAGTGCTAAATGCTGATGCTAATGTGGAAGTGGCTAGATGCAGGTCTTATATCTGGTTTTCAAAAAATGCCACATTACAAATATTTCCTTGTTTTATAAGAAGGCCAATGCCAGAGAGAAGTGATAGAAGAGAACTAAGTTACCGCCCAGTTCTGGTTATTCCTCAGCTCACTTAGACTACTTTTGTCAGATGGCTGGGGACTACAGGGTTTCCTAAGACAGGCTGGATATAAAGACAGGAATTCTTTTCCAAATGCTTAGTTAATTTAAGCCTTAATGTTTCAGTTTGTAAACCAGTATTGCCTGAGATGACATGGTCTGTGTGACATATAAGCAAATGTTCTTCTTGACTCCAGTGACTTTGTTTCTTCTAGCGTTTATGTGCTTCTGCAAGATAGTAGCCACTGGAACCATTAGTACTTACGTCAACCTTTTTATGCTGACCTTGGTCATGCTAGTTGGCCTTATTAGGCTTCTCTGTCTCTCAAGCTGTACATCAGATTTTAAGAACCTCACTTGAGCACCTGGTCATTTTGTGGTGAGTCTGGGACTATTACACATGTAGCCTTTGAATGAAGTTTTCTCAATTGTAAGGTTGTAGTGTGTTAGTGATACCTCAGTGGCTGAAGTGTATTTGGTATTTCATCTTCAGCATCTTCTTAGTCTGGGGACTGAATGCTTATCTAGGGGTAATGAAGAACAATTCTTCTTAATGTGGAAACTGCTGGCCTGGCATTTAATCCTCTGTCTGCTGTTCTTTACAAAGTTAACTTTAATTCTGTTCCTGCTGTTCTTTGAGCAACCTTGCAAAACATGCAGTCTTTCTATCAAATTCAAATACCATTGTAAGAAATGAGCTTTCCTGCTCTCCTGGTTCCTTCTCTGCCAATGTTCTTTCCACATAGAAAAGGTTGCTCTCCGAATTTGTCATATGCATTAATGAAATTGTCAAAGAGTAATAAACAAGTTGGGCTTAGCTTATTGATGAGATCCTTTCCCCTTCACACTTCATTTATGAAGATGACAACAGGTATGTTACTCAAGTATCCACCAGAAAATAATCATAGCTGGGAAACTGAGGCACAGAGTAAAGGATAAGGCCAGCATTTAAATCCATGTAACATCTGTTAATTGTAGGCCTTCCTCTAAAGGTTAAAAGGAGGAATTGAATGTCAAACATTACAAGAATATTTTCAGGATTTTGATAAATGCACCTGATGCATCATCTAACCATTAGTCTGTTTATAAGGACTTTAATGAATGAGAAAATGCTGACAGAGAACATTATGTGAGAAGAATAGAGGGCTTTCCTCCAGTGGGTCATCACTGTGTTTTTATACTACAGGAAATTATAAGTGCATTTGATTTTAAATAATATAAATATATAAAGAAGAAACTACTTTATAGCTTTTGAGTTAAATTTCTCTCCTAGATGTTAATATGTGAGAGAAAGGTGAACTGAATGATTAGATCAAATATACTTAAAAGTTGAATTGATAACTAGAATGTTCTAAGAGTCTTATAGCATCAACATTGCAGTCATCTGTAAGAGGTTTAGGATTGTTTTCTCCTGTTAATAATATATTCAGGTTTTACTAGAACAAGAGATGGTGACTAGTTACATTCTATACTAAAATATATGTCAGATTACCCAATGAGCACTGCCTAATATTGATGCACTTCTTTCTTATTCAGTGATACTTGGCAAATAAGGAGATTCTACTTTTCCCACCTGTCTTCTAGTGCAAGAGGTAGTTCATTTCTTCTGCCTCTGTTACCCAAACACTGGTATCACTCAACAATATTCCTTGTAATATATTAAGCTCAGGTCTTTGGGTAGTTTATGCTCCATGAGAAACTGATATAATATAATATAAACTTGAGAGCTGAATGCACTGAAAACTTCTGGTTTCCCAACTGTTAAACAAATGGTTTTCCTTTGGAAATGGAAGAAAAGGTGATCTTGTATAATTTCAGTTCCCTGTGTATATTAGAGAAGTTCTTGACCCTACAGTAAGATAGGAGTTTGAGCATTTAAGAAGGGTTAATTGTATTCGTTGACTACACTATATGCAAGACAGTTTACAAAATAGTATAATCTGTGTTGCAACGCTGAGACATTTGGTTCTCTCTATATGTTGCATTTTAAAAATTGAAATTTGTAAAATTTTATGTCAAGTTAATTAGTGCCAAACTCTAGGGCAGAAAATTATGGGTAGTAAAAGAAAGTTTAATGAAAGAAATGGCCCCTGGGTAACTATCAGAAGATAAAGGAGCCGCCTGAGTCAGGAGGGAAGCAAACAGTGTTCTCATTAGGGAAACAGCATTTGCAAAGGATCTACAGTAGGCGGGATCTTAGCTTGAAGGCAGATAGTGTGGGACACACACAATACAATGGAGGCATGCTAGAACTTCTGCTTCAGGTAGCAGGGCTCTACTAAAGTCCACTGAAGGACTTTGAAGAAAAGGGAAGTCATGGATGTGAATGGACCTGCACTTTTATCACAACAGTTGTGCTGTTTGCACACATGGCTATAATTGTAGTGTAGAGAAGAGTTTGACGTAGTGTTAGTTTAATAATCTATGTAAATGACAGTGATGATTCAATAGTGTGTTGACAGTAGAGCTAGGGAGATGAAGATAACATGAGGATATGAGTGGAGTTGACTGAAATTATTGATGTGAGGAGGTCAGGTGGCTAGGAAGATATTAAAGATGACACAGATGTGAATGACAAAATTGAGGGTGCCATCAGCTTAGAGATGAGGGGCACCAAGAGAAAAAGCCAAGTTTTACTCGTTTAAATGTTTGTTCATCTTAAGAATTAATGCTGGATTAAGGGCATGCAGTGTGTAGTTGGTTTGGATATACACTTACCATTCCTGTGGTATTTGATTAAAGCAATGTAAAAAGGCAATGGGATTGTGAACCTGAAATTTAGAAGAGAAATCTAGGCTCATAGATTCAAGGATGGACAATGACCAGATCACTGAAAAACTGTGAATTAATCAGAGTGATATGGTAGGATGAAAACCATATAACAACTGTCAGAGGAGAAAGGAAATGTGTGTCTCAAACATAAAGAAGGTATAAAGTGTCAAATATGACGGGAGACCAACTGAGGAAGAAGACAGTTGGGTTTTGGTGACAAAAAAAGCTGTAGCTGATGTTTCAAGATTCAATCCAGAGATCTGATGGGGGTAGGAGCAAGATGGTAAAAGAGCTGAAAGGAGATGAGAACACAGCCAGCTCTGGTTATTAGGTCATAATAGTGGTCAGAGCTGGAAGAAAGAGTAATAAAGAATTGTATGTTAGCTAGCTGTATGCTGCCGTTAGGAAGTATAAATAAATGGGAAAAAAAAAGCCACCCCAAAGGCTTATTTTGACTCACAATTTTGGAATTCCCAGTTCAAGATCAGGGAGACTTAACACATCTGGTTGGGAGCAGATGTCAATGGCAGGGAGCACACATGGTGGGAAAACTGCTAAAATGCTGATAGGAATCAAAGTATCTATTCGGCAGCAAGGTCACAATGATGTAAGGATGTCCTACGAGACCCCACCTCCTAGTGATTCACAATATCTTAGAATAGCATCACCCTAAAAATCAAAGTTTTAACACATGGACCTTTGGGAGTGAGCTAGACCCAGACTATAACAGAAGAAAATGATGTTCTGAGTAGAGAAGAGAAAGTTTGTGTTGAGGCCAAAGGTTTGAAAAGCTCAGGAAAGAACACAGATAATTGAGAGTTTCATGGGCAAGAGGGTTAGATTTGACATCTTACTCCAACTGATGAGAGTCAACTGAAAACCTTTTGCAGTGAGAAAAAGTAACAATTCCTAGTTACATGTTGGCACTCCAAAAGACTGCTTCCAGAAGGCAGGCTGAAGGTGGGGGCAGGGCATATAGAATGGGACTGGAAAATGGGACCAATCAGGATTCCATTCATTTTACAGTCGGCTAGTATTTAACATCTGTTATATGCCAGACATCTGTAATCCAATCTATAGGCATTGTCATTTGAACTTGGACAAGCTATATGTGGTCCACCTTGAGATTTGTTTTGGAGATAGAGCTAGCTAATGGGTTTCCTAAAGAAAAATGTGTGTAGGCAAGGAAGAGATGAACTAAGGGTAAGGTTCAAGGCTTTGGCTTTTGCAGTAACTGGGTAGGACTGAGAGTAGGTGTGCTAGAGTATCCAAGAGAAGGAGAGCAGCAACAGGAGTGCTTTTCTAGATTCTAAGAAAGAATGGTAATTTCTCAGTTATTTCCTCATTGAAACTTCCCAAGCTGGCCTTCAGATAAGCAATTGACCTGAAGATCTTTAAGATTCCAGTCAGTTTAGCAAACCAGCAATAATAGCTAGCTAGCTACAATGCTTCTAAGAGGTTTTTTGCTTGTTGTTATTGATATTTACTATCTAGTTGTGTGTGTGTGTGTGTGTGTGTGTATGAGAGAGAGAGAGAGAGAGAGAGAGAGAGAGAGAGAGAGAGAGAGAGAGAGAGAACATGCCATGGTGTGTGTTTGTGAAGGTCAGAGAACAGTCTTGGCTGCCAATCTTCTTTTATGTTGTATGAAGTGGGATCGCTATTGTTCCACACTGAGAAGATGCTTCCTTTTTAATCTCTTGGTATTAGAATTGCAGATGTGGTACTAGGCCCAGATTTATAGCGATTCTGACGACATGAACTCTGATCTTTATGTTCCTAAGGCATACCCAATGACCATCTTCCCAAACCCTGACATTTTCATTTTATAAACAAGCAACTTTCTAAAGCACCTTTAGCCAGCTTTATAAATGGTCCTTTTCCTTATGTTGAATGTTATGCATTATATTTGAAAAAATAGCAAAGATTATGGCTGAAGATGTAACTGAATGAAGTAGGGCACTTGCCCTATATGTGGAGGGCCCCAGATTCTGGTTACTGCATTGCAGAAATAAACAAATAAATGAACAGAAATCATCTTTCAATGTAAAATCAGCCATTGTCAAAAGTCTCCTCAGGAGAGATAAAACTATACCACCAATTATCTCCCCTCACATGTATTTAGCTATTTTGAAATTAAATCTTGAGTCCCTACTGTACTATCTTAGAAAGTTAAACACAAACTTGAAGAAATGTCTAGAGAAAAGCCTAGGGATTTTTGAGATTTAATTACTTCCTCTAAAAAGTAAACTTAGGTCAATTAAGGAGCTATAATTTGTCTTCTATTATTAAATCAACTGAATCATGCAATAAAATATCAGTGGATACTCTGATCCTTACTTGGACAAGCTCTGCTGCTTTAATTACTGACAGCCCAAAATCCAAATAGAGGTAATACAGGGAATGAAAGTCTCAGAGCTGTTATATTTCCGTCTCTGTGTATGATATATCTAAAGTATAGTGAAGAGAAAGGAAACCAACAAGTGCTGTGTTTCACTTTTCTGTGAGGATTTTTCTTTGCTTTTATCCTATCAGATGGTTCCATTGTTTAGTCATCATAATATATAATATCAGTGCCAACTAGTTCTTGGGATCTAGCGTATCAGTTCATAGGGTAGTTCTGGATGACCAGACACAAATAGTATGAGCATTGGGTAGTGTTTGCTCCAAAAAGGTATTGAACTGTAAACTCATCTCTGTGTACTTACATATTTGGCATCTGACAAATAAAGATGTTAAACTTCTGTTATAAACATATCCCTTATTGCAGTATAAAGACAACACTCCTAGTGAGAGGATGCTACCTGCAAAGAGCTTGCAACCTCTTTGAGCCATGTGGTTGGGATACAGAAGACATCTTCTATTGCTATTCTCTGGGCAGAAAGCCCACCTAGCAGTGCATTCCTTTCAAATGATTGAAGTCACTCTAGGTCTAGGATCTCAGTGCTCCTTTGGTTACCAGCACAGAGATTGTTGGGAATAGATGCCCCTGCTATTACTTATTCTACTGGAACAATGAAGGCATGTTACAATTTATGTAAGCCCCCCTTTTAACACAGTTTCCTAATAGTCATTCTGATTGTCTGTATTGAACACAAGCTGTTGTGTAGACGTCAGAACCAAGACTGCTTTGTTCGATCTAGGCTCGATTCTCTGGCACTTAGGTGGAAGGTGAGGTTCTTTCTTTACCAGAGAAAGCATCAGGTCTTTCTCTGAGCTGCATCCTGCTAGTTCTCTCCCTCTGTGGTCATGCTTGGCCTCTTCTCCCTTACTAACTGTAACTAACAGCATCTCCAGTTCCTGTCCTGCACAGGCCTCGACTTTCTGGGCATTCTGCCAATTAATGACTGATTGCTCCCTCATTTCCTTTAGAGTCTCAGCAGGGAATACTGACCTGTGTGGCCTTCTGTGTACTACAGATTTTTCTTTCTTGAATCCAAGTGTTTTAATTTTATAAAGATATCTGTACCTGGGATCCAAGTCTGGCATCTTCACAGAGTAATTTCTGCTGCTCACAGCACCTGAGGAATGTACTTTGTAGCTATAGAGCTTGACGCTGAGAGTCTCCTTGTTCAAGGTCATAGAGTGGGTTATCCATGAGGATGAGTTCAAATCCTCCTGTTTACTGCGCTGTGCTGTGCAACATTCCATTTATCGTTCCCTTATATCTTACAGATACAAATTACTATCCACGGGTCACACTTCATCTGCATGTTATACTTCAAAACAAACAGAGTAGGCATTTCCAGAACCTAGCTATTTTCAGGATGTGCTTTGTCAAAAACTTTGCCCAGGCTTAATAAACCTTTGTTCTCATTCCTAGGGGTTTAGAGAGAACTAGTCAGTATCCCTCACTATACATTTGAAAAGTTAGCTGTGAATGCCATACAGGGGATGTGAACTTGCATCACACTGCAGCAGCCAGAACTCTTGGCCTCCAGTGGTGTCCAGTGTTTTGGCAAGAGGATTTCCACCCAAGCCCTAACCCACCATCAACTTTTCTACCATAGTCTGGAGTGAACTACAAGAATGTCCTCAATTTCTCAGCTATTGTTGCAAAAGAGGAACTTTTCCTTATTGAGTCCTGGGGAAGCCACTTTCCCCCAGGATCCAGGCTGCACAGGATGGCTTGGAAGATCAAAGGTGGGAGAAGAACCTTTGAGGAGAATGTGAGCTCAAGGGGAAGCTTCCCTTGCTCATTTCACCACATAATTTGTAGTAGCCCTTTGAACGGCAGCAGTCCAAGTCCGTGACGGCACTGTGTAGGACAACTTCCGGGATCCCAGCAAGTCTACGGATCCACCCAGGCTGATAGCACTGAGAGCAGGCACCTAGGGCCTGGACTCATGTCTCCTATTTCATAAAACGAGCTTCATTCTTTTATATAACTTATTTATTAAAAACACATTATGGATTGCCCTTCAAGCCCAGAAGTAGCTCTGATGACATGTACATGATACCCAGTGATTTACGCTTCTTTTGGAAATCCTCACAGGCACCTGGCAGACAGCTGGTCTGTTGATGACAGAGGAAGAAGAAGCAGAAGAAGAAGTCACTGGGTGCTGGCTGGGAAAGAGGTCATCATTTTTACTGAGCTGACCTTTAACTGAGGAGTGCAGAGGATGTTAATACTGGCCACTGTAGCCTATCCAGGACAGCTCAGAGCCACACAGGAGAGAGCAGTGGTGAGGTCCTTCACCACGACATGCTTCCTTCCTAATTCAGATATACAATCCTCATGCCTCTTATCATCACAGCATCTTTTCGTCTGATCCCCTTAGGATTAACTTTGTGGTCTGCTTTATTTCCTCTTCACATCTATTAGAAGCAAAGAGCCAAGTGGATTAATCAACAATATTATGGCTTTGGAGAGGAAAACCTGTTACTTGTTTGGCTTGTGCCCATGTACTTTCAGAGCTTCTAAAAGAACTGCAGTGTCTTACAGATTTCACGAATGCACTGACCTGGCCACGTTCTCTTGGATTCACTTACTCATCTCTTTCCATTCTGGTATTCTAGCAGTCAGATTTAAGCAAACATTGCATCTTGGGTTTTAGGGGTCAGGGCAACAGCAATACATTTGTTACACCAGCGAATAGTAAATACTGAGGTAGCTTTGATGGATGAGAGTTCAGTAGTTCTCTTTATTTTTTTATGCTTTTAGTTATAAGGCATTGTATTCATGTGTGTAATCAGATTATAATAAGCAAAAGAGCGAATGAAGTTACATTTCTGGGACATGCATTGACATGGTTTAGAGTTGCTTAGTATTTTCAAGCTGCCTTAAACCTGGAAATTGTTCCCTATTTTTTTTCTCACATTTTCTCTGTCTCTATTAGTGCCTTTTGTCAAAGGGTGCATAAAGATTAGGAAAAGGTAGTTATTGCTGTTGCTAGCTCTGTCACAAGCTGCTGTAGCAGGAAGTTTGAGTTTTATTCCATCATTTGGTTTGGAGTTATTTTAGCTTCATACAAATCTTCATCTTAGCTCTCTTACTGTCTCAGATAATGCAGAATCTCTCACATTGGCTAAAAAGCAACTTCACTAAACCAGGGCACTTGTTTTATATTCCACTGTTCCACATTCTAAAATAAAATGGCCATTTGTGCTGGGGATGGCTTAAAGAAGTGGGTAACATGCACAGTCCCTGATTTTCTCATGGCACCCTAGAAAACTGCACAACAAAGCCCAAGAAATTCAGCTCTGCACTGTGTGGGGCATGAAGAAATCTCATTTCAACTCCCCATCTCCTCGCTTCACTCCCTGTCAGAGGACCCTGTAATGGAGAAACCAGGGAGATGAGGAAGAAGGAAAATAGATAGTGTCAACTATTATAGAGCAATAAAGCATGTTTTATTGAAGAGTAACATCTGAAATGCTGGGGATTGGATCCAAGTCCCGAAGACCCTAAGTACCTGCCTCACTCCATAGGTGTAGAATTTATATTCAAGAAAATGTAGTGTTAAGTGTTCAGTTCAATAAAACTTGACCTGGGTATACACTTGTGGACATCCTCTCCACTGAGATATAACTGAAGGCCTCCAAAAGGCTTCTCTAAGTCCCCCCACCTCCAGAAAGTTCTTCAGGCTCCATATACTACCTCCTACTGCCCTACTTAAAGAGGTAGTGACTGCACTTCATCAGCATAGCTTACCTACTGTTGACTCTTCTATTTGGAATGACACAGTGGGTACCACTTTTTTGTTGTTGTTGAAATCTATGCTCAGCGCGGTGCCTTTGAGATTCTCCTAAGCTGTTCATTTCTTTTGGATTCTATTTATATGGATTCAGCAGAGTACAGATACTTGAGTTGTTTCCAGTTTTGAAAATACCGTGAAGGGCGGTGAAGGGGTTTGTGTCAGTTTGTGCTACAGTTTCTCTTAGGAAAGGACTGAGGTGAGTGAGGTTGGTAGATCATAAGACAGGTGCACTCTTGACCTTATGAGGTGTGGCCAGTTTTCCAAACTGGTCTTACCATTTCACAGTTTCCCTCCCTACTCAATGATAGTTCCAGCTGTTATCTATCCTAGCCAGTGATTTGGTAGTATTATCTTTTTAATATTAAAAATATTCAAAGCAATAACTCTCTGCAGTTTTAATCACATGTACCAGCTGAATAGCAACATTGAGCTTCTTTTCCTGTATTTCCCTCCTGTTTGAGGTGTCTGCCCTGTTGTTTTAAATGCTTGTTTGTATTGTTATTGATCTCATAACACATGGCTTTTTGTCTTCCCTTTTTAGCGGGGTTGATGAGCAGACACAAGGTACTCAGATTTGTGTTCAAAGTCCACCTGCTATGGCCTTCAATGTGTGGTGATGGCAGATATGTACCACCATGCCTGGCTTCTTGTAAGCATTTCTTACATATTAAAGATGGATTCCCAACATTTTGTATTGCTGATATTTTTTTCCCAGTGTGTGTGCTGTAACTTTTCACTTTCTTAAAGCTTAAATTTAAAAAAGAAGACTTTAAAAATATTGACAGACTCCACTTTACCAATATTTTTAACATTTAATGCTGTTTTTCATTCTGCCTAAAAATTTGCATATGCCACATTTATGACACTATTGCCATTATTTTTGTCTAGGACCTTTAGATATTAACTTACACTTACCATCTTGAGTTAGTTTTCATGGATATTATGAAGTATGGGTCAAGTTTAATTTTTTCCATATAGATATCCACTTATTCTAGCACATTTGTCAAAAAGATGTTTCTTTCCCCATTGAATTGCATCTGGGTTGTTTCCAATTTATGGCTATTACAAATAAAGCTGCTATAAACATTGATGAATAAGTTTTTGTGTGAACATAAGTTTTTCATTTCTGTGGGATAAATGCCCAGGAGTACAATTACTGGGTCATATGGTAGTTGAATGCTTTGCTTTTTTATTTTTTATAAAGCAACTGTCAAACTCTTTTCCAGAATGACTCTACCATTTTGTATTTCCACCAGTAATGTTCATTTGTTCCGGTTTCTCTACAGCCATGCTAACATCCAGAGTTGTTGGTTTATTTTATTTTAGACCTTCAGATAGGCATGGGGTGAGTATCTGGCTGTGGGTTTAGTTTGTATTTTTTAGTAGCCAGCAATGTTGGATCTTGAGCATCTTTTCTTATGCTTATTTGCAGCTGACTATTCCCACAGTGGACATGTCTATAATACCCTTTGTTTACTTTACACACCCTAGAGACGAGTGGTTTGCACAAGTTTCCTCGGTCTGAAGCTTCTCTTTATTCTCTTAGTAGAACCTTCTGTTGGGCACATATTCTTGGTTTTGGAGGCCAATTTTCAGCTTCCTGTTATAGAGCTTGCTTTTGGCTTCAAGTATAAAAAGACTGCCCAGTCTGTATTTTCTCCTTGTTTTCAAAAAGTTTTATAAGTTTATGTTTTATATTTTCTCACATAATTAATTTGAGTTATTTTTTGTATAAAATATGACGATTTCATCTGACTTCCCATCTTCTGACTATGTATGTAGCTGATGTAGTATCATTTGTTGGATATGTACTTCTTTGATGGGTCCACTTATACTTTATTAAAAATAATATAAATGTATTGTGTTTATCTATATTGGGGTCCTTGTATAGTTCTATTGACCTATTTGTCTATATTTATCTTCTTTTTTCTGAGAGAGTTTTGCTATGCAGTTTAGTCTGTCCTCAAATTCTCTATCATCCTGTCTTAGCCTCCTGGTTGTTAGGACTGCAAACATATGCAATGGTACACGATGCTGCTAAGATATTTATTTGTCTTTCTTCACCATGTCATATAATATGTGATGAAATTGAATAGATTGATTCATCTTCATCCTGCTTTATGGATCTTTCCCAAAATTCTTGAGCTATTCGAATTCCTTTGCCATAAATGTCAGAAAAAATTTGTCTATGTATATCAAGTATTTGGCTAGCTTTTTAATAGAAAATATGCTAAGTCTATTTGTTTATTTTTTAAAGAATTGGTGTCATTATTAATTCACAGATAAATCTCAATATCTCTCTCTCTCTCTCTCTCTCTCTCTCTCTCCCCCGAGTCTTTCAATGGTGCTTTGTAGTTCCAAATAGGCAAATCCTATATGACTCTGAATGTATTTATACCTATATTGTTTTAAAAATCTTTAAGCAACTGTATAATGGTATGATTAGTTTAGGCATTCACAAATTTATTGCTAATGTGTGTAGATATAATTGATTTCTATATATTTGTTTTGTATCTTGCAACCTTAATGACATCAGTGGTTGAATCTGGACTTTTTTGGGGTTGTTTCTGTAGATTTGTGGGGCTTTTCTAAGCAGACAATTCTGTCATTTCCTTCTAAGGACAGAAATATTTCTTACTTTCTCATTTGTCTGCCTTTGCTTTTGTTGCCCCAAAACACAGATTTGGACTTCTAATACCAAAATAAATACAGTAGGTGAGATCATTTATGCTTGCCTTATCCTTAGCTTTAGGGAAAAAGTATGCTGTTTCACTAATAAATCCATTAAATAAGAGTGCTGCCTTTGTTTACAGAGTGAGTTCCGGGACAGCCAGGGCTACACAGAGAAACCCTGTCTCGAAAACAAACAAACAAACAAACAAACAAACAAACAAACAGAATGCTACCTTTGGAACTTTTTTAGATTTTTATCCATGATCATCATTATTTGCATGGGTTTTAACTCTGTAGAACAGATTGGTTTGTAACTCACTATGCAGCCCGGTTAGGCCTCAAACTCATGGTAATCCTCCTGTCTCAGCATCCCAAGTGCTGAGATTGCAAGCATGAGTTACTATGCTTGACTATAGTGAGAAGTTTCATAACTCCCCCTGTTCTTTACAAATTTTGTCACCTTGTTTTCTTTTCTTTAAGAGAAAAAATTCATCTTGGAAGACAAGCAAGTCTCTTACAAGGAAGAGTTTACATGTGTTTCTTTCAAGCTCTTTATTTAGGGATCATAATTCCCTTAATTATAATATGATTTATTTTATATTTGAGAGTTATTACAGTGATGACCAGATATGTTGATAGGTAGAAGAAATTCTTTGCCAATGTAATTAATTTTTATATAGTTCTCTCTTAAAGAGAGAAGTAAAAGGAAAATTCTAGAAACCCACAGAGGAAATGAAAGGATACTAGAAAAGAACAGATGTAGAGAAGTAAGCCATACAGAGCATCAGCTCTGTGGTACCATGACACCCGGAGGGAGCTCCCATTCACTTCCAAAGGCAGGTCAGATGATAGGTAGCCAAGTTGTCCATGTCAGCACAGAACCAGAGCCCCATGAGCTTCAAATCTAGTTACAGGTTTTGATGGAAATGTGGTTCCTCTGAAGCAGCTGTTCTTAACCTGTGGGTTGTGACCCCTCAGGGGCGGAACACATCCCTTTCACAGGGTCACATATCAGGCATCCTGCATACTAGATACTCATATTACAATTCAAGACAGTAGCAACATTACAGTTGTGAAGTAGCAATGAAATAATTTTATGGTTGGGGGTCACCACCTCACACATGAGGAATTGTATTAGAGGATCACAACATTAGGAAGGGTGATATCTATTGCTTCTGATGAATGAGTCAGCAGTGGACAGAAATACCACTTGGTTACTTGATCTGACCCAGGACAGCAACGTAGTGCCATTTAGGGAGAGCCTTGCTTAGTAAAAACCTGAGCAATCCCAGAAGCCTGAGACCAGAGAATAGACAGAGGTTGGGGATCCTCGATTTGGTCTTCCACAAGGCCTAGAGAGGCATCTCTAGAGAGACAGACTACAGGCTAAAGAGTGTCTGTCTAGAAGACAGGAGACAGAACTTGGGTTGAGAAGTGCGTTAGTGAGAGGGAGAGCCATGCCTTCACTCCTAGGACCAGATCCCATTCATCGAGCAGCCATGAAGATTGATGGGTCCAAGCGTGATACTAGAGAGTGGAGCATATTCTGGAGCCACCTATCTGCCATTCACTGCTATAGAGTCCAAGTACTCTGAGCAGCCTTCCTCTAGCCAAGTGACTGACACTGGGAAACCTTGAAAGTATGGATATGGGTCTTCATACATTCTCATTGCTGTATCGTAGTGGATTTCCATACACCCAATATTACCACCCAAACCAGGGGTGTTTAATTGAGGATTTGCAGAAGGGTGAAAGAATCTGCCCAGCCCACAGATTGCAAAGTTAACTGTGGCCAGTAGAGGCCTCTGGTACACAAAAAAGGAAACTATTATTTCAAAGACAGCTCTGGTAGACACCACACACTTACCCAATGAAGATTCAGTAGCAGCATGAACCAAAGATGAGAGACCACAAATTCAACATGGATGCCTCTCTTCCACGTAGATAATGACTGGTACGCTTGAATTTGTAAAGACTCTTGTATCACCCCGCCCATATCCTCTCTTACCTTCCTTCCTTACCATCAGACTGAACTCCTCCTTCCCAGTTCCCTTCCGCTATGTTCATAGAATTTTTGGTTTGGTTTTGATGCTCTGTTGCACTTAATTAGGATTGCTTTCATGGACATGGTGGGAAGCTGTTTGCTTGAGCAAAGGCAACTTACTAGTGGTTATACCACTGAGGAATATGACCTCTCCTTCCCCAACAACCTCTAACTGCCTTTAGCTCCTCAGCAAGGGTTTGAGCCATATGACCTCCTCACCCACAACCACTGTAGTGAGATCATGAGCACAGTTGATGTGCCATGTGAGGAAGACACTATCTCATACTGTATATGTCTGGTTTAAGGATGAGCACTTCCCCAAAGATGAGTAGTTCTCCCATTTTAAAGTAATTTTACCATTTATGAGTCTCTGTATTAACTACTGCTCCTTGCAAACAGAAGTTTCTCTAGCCAAGGCCAAGAGTAGCACTGATCTATGTTCCCCTAAATAAATTTAACTTCATAGTACATTTTACAATAGAATTATTTTGTTCTTTGAGAACAAAATACATGTTTGCACTGTGTGTTGATTATGTCTACCCACATCTTTTTGTTCAACTTCCCCTAGATTTCCTCACACATACTATTCCTAAACTCATGCCCTCTTTTCTTAATATTTTTATACCCTACTGCATCTAATTAGTGCTTCCTGTATATATGTGGGTGTGGGGTTACCTACTGATACCAGAGCCATGCCTGTAGGGAAAAATGATTGCTTCCCTCCCATCTTCTGCCAACTGCCAGTAGCTTCTTATGACCTCCTCCCTTATCCATGCTGGCATATTGACTGCTTTGACATTGTGTAGGTAATTGTGGATACTGTGAGTGCATGTGTGCAGTAGCCATGCCGTATCCACAAGGCAGCAGTTCACAGCATTCCGCCCCATCCTCTGACTCCTACATTTTTGTTTACTTCCTCTTCCATAGTGTTTCCTGAGCCCTGACAGAGGTGAGTCATAGGAAAGCGGGGATGAAGATTGTCTAATTTAGGGGTAAACATTCACAGTCACCTGTTCTCAGCAGTGTGACTAGATATGAGGCTCTGCATAATGGATATCCATCTGCCTCTAAAAAGCAAAACCAAAAACCAATACAAACAGACAACAGAACAAAGGCTTCTTTAAGTAAATTGAGGGAAGCCTGGGTCTTTGAGCAAATGCATAAAAATTTAGGAGGAAGTTTGGAAACACTGTCATTTGCAAAAACAATAGTTGGTTACCCCATGGGCCAACCTATGGCTTTACCATTCATGGACATTTGGCCAGGTTTACAATATCATTCATCTCCTTTTTGTGGAGAAGAACTAAAACACAACCAGAAAGTAGTTGATTACCCATTAACAGTCATGGAACTATTGCATCAATTGACACACCTTGCCTGGCAGGCTGGCATTACGGCATGCAGGGTATATAGCACTGGGCAATGCCATTGATGGCTTTCTTCACTGGCAGCATGCATAGCACTATGGAAGTTAGCCATCAGGAAGTAGGTTGGTTGGTCAGTTTGAGACTGATTTCCCCATGTCTGTTGCCAAAGTATGTAGTATCTTCAGCAATAGCACCCCATTGTGTAGTTATTGTGGGTAAGTAGGGCAATGGAAAAGCCTGTGTTGTTTTGAAGATCTCCAGGGCCTTCCTGACCAGTAACCCGCAGGGAGACATCCCATGCCTAGCACTGCATGTCTTATGGGAACAGCATTGTCTAACCGTTTTCTACCTGCATGTGAACTCCTTTTAAAAATACATATTTTGAAATTAGCTTACTACCTAGCAGATTTACATAAGGCCTTTTCATACCTTTTTAGTTTTGCTTATCCCAGTTCCTGCCTCTACCTTCTCTCTTGCCTTCCCTGCTCCCATTCCCAATTAAACCTTCAATCCCAATATTCTGTCTTTTGTATCATTCACATTCTACTTTCCCTTCAAATTACATTTTTAATTGGCTTGTGAGATTCAAAGTTTCCATGTGGCTTTTCAAACATCCTTCCTTTTGGTGTGCCATTTCCCCTACTCTTCCATTCCAAGCCTTTCTGTTCCCAGAATTCCACAGCTCCTCTTGTATTGCACCTGTACTCTCCTTTAGTGCATCCGTCTCACACTGACCCCTTCTAGTTTCATGGTTTACACTTGTGCTCCAAGTTAAACACACAAAAGAAAAGAATTGAAGCTGAGACCCACTTAGAACACACTGCATCTGTCTTTTTGGGTCTGAGTATAATTGTTTCCAGTTCCTCCTGTTTTATTTCATTTTTTCTTATAGCTGAATAAAATTCCATCATGTGTGTATCACAGTAGCTTGGCTGTTTTCATTTCTGTGATCACTAATGATACATCACTGGGTTATAATTGATTCTGAGTGCATTCCTCTCTGTTGTATGGTTTGATGCTGTTGCTGTTATAGCTGTTTATTTCCTCATTGCAGTAGTTCTGGGGATTGGACCTTTAAGATCACATTACAGGCAAAAGGGAGGGGGGAGGGCAGATGTGGGATGCGGGGTAGTGGCAGAAGGGTAACCGGGAAGTGGGATATCATTTGAGATGTAAAGGAATGGAATGATTAATATTAATAAAAGAAAAATAAAGATCACGATACTTAATAAGATCTTCCCTTAGAACTGGAAGAGGTATTCAGACCAACAGATGCACAAATCACAGCACAGAAACACAAGAACACAGGAGGAGGCAAGGCAACATGTCTCCTTCAAGGTGTTCTAATTTATGAACTACTGAGTAGGTCAAATAACAGTTATGTCAAAAGTTTTATGGCCGATGGGATAATCAAGAATACAAATAAGCACATGAATTTAAATGTAGGTCTTAATGGGGAAAGTAAGCAACATGCCAAGAGAGTCAGCAAAATGGTTGAGAAAAATCAGCAATGAGATGAAAAGACCAGGTGAGAGACCAATGCCCATTTAATTCCACTAAGAAATGCACACACACACACACACACACACACACACACACACACACACACACACACAGAGTCACACATACACATACATAGGCACACACACACACACATGCACACATACCACAGAACATAGACACACGTGGGTGCATGCACCACACATACATATACACACAGGCAGGTGTGCCACACATAGACACAGGCACATGCACACACACAGGTACAGGCACCACACACAGAGTGATATGTACATCTACATATGCATTCACATAGATGCATGCACAGACATGCAAATACATGTACAAATGCACATACATGTCTCTAATACAAAGTAACTTTGTATGAGGACTCTGACACTTAGAGCTGTAAAGATAAGTGAATTTTCAGGTGGAGACAAGGAAGCAGGTGACAGTTATTATGAGTGTGTAACGGAGATTCCCCACTGTGCCCTGAGACGTCATGGATGCTTCACTTTGCCCTATTACTACCAGATGGACAGTGGAGTCAGAACAGAGCAGTGACTACTTTGGAAAACCTCTATGTTTGGGACTGAATAAGTAAGGTGTTGAGGAGCTGAAAGTTCTTACAGGGACCAGGGATTAGTCAGCACCTTCTTTGTAGGAAGACCATAAAGCTTCTAGGTTCATCTTTAAAGGAATCCAAGTAGAGTCAAATTCATGAGAAACAGGCTAGAATCAGCAAGAATGATGACCAGACACCTATGATTTCCTATGAGAGTTATGATCGAAATAGTCTAACTCACTGTTTAGTCAAGTCTTATTTTTAATTTGAAGAAAATGAATACAGTACTGTAATATTTAAGTTTAATAGAATTTTTGGCCTTGAGCAATACCTCAGACTCTGTCTAGCTGAGCTTTTTCCCTATTAATTTAATGTTTTATTTAAATTTATTTCTTCTGCTTTGAAGAGAGGATTGCTAGTCAGCAGAATCCCAGTTGGCATTGTCTTGCATCTTGGAGTAGAACACAGTGTGCTGCATGAGTTCCCTTCGGCCAAAAGCAGCTCCCTCACTCTCAGTGGTCACCAGATAGCCAACAAAGCATTTGTATCTCTTCAGGTTGTAGTTCTTGTTTCTGTGAATCTAGAAAAAACACCTTCATAATTGCTTCCAAACACTTCCAAGATTTATGTCTATGTGAGGGAGAACAACCAACCATTCCTCTTTTTAAAGGGTTTGGTAGAAGCTAGATTTAAATTAAAGGAAAGGAAACAGTTTCCCAGTGGCCCTCATTATTAGTTAGTTCTTGCCCTGGCTTAGTTTACACAGAGTCCAGAGACTGAATCGTACATCAAAATGCTCGGTTTCTCCTGTAGAACAAGCTCATATGCTTTCCTTAGTAGTTTGTCCAAGGCTATGAGAGTGCACTGAGCCATTAAACAGTCACTCTGGGCAGGACAGAGTTCTTTGTCCCTATAACTATGGAAGGCTCATTTTTGTTGCTTAGTTTTGTATTCTGAATGCCCCAGAAGAACATATTTCTTTGCTTATATTCTTGGTTTGACAGGACACACTGATACTCTCCAAGTTTATACACACACACACATACACACACACACACACATATGAATATCTATATCTATATAATTATAATATGTAATATATAATATAAATATATATCTGATATTTGTGCAATTTTAACACAGTGAACAGAAATATGTGAAAGAGGTTAAATTTAAAGAAGTGTCAAGTGATGTTAATAAGCAAACCATATATAATTTAGCATTCTGCATATTTGACCCTGATCGTCCTTCAGTTCGCATAGCCACCACCACTGACAAACAGCGATGTACACTTAGGGTCCCTAGTATACAGGAAATATTGCAGGACTGAATCTATCTCTATAGAATATGTTTCGATCAAAACATAAGAACCAAGACAGCCAAGTTAGGGAGAGGCAGCTACTGTTTTACTTCATCTGATGTTTTCACTTTGAAAAACTAGAAGGGATAGCACTTGACACTATGTCTGCAAAATAACTCACTTTAATAGCCAGGTTAGACAGCTGACATCTTCCATTCTCAAGACAGTAATTCAGCTTATTTACAGTCTTATAGGAACCATTCTATTGCTTAAGATGAACCAGACCTCCAGTTTACACAACAGTTTAGAATAGTTTTGTTTACTGATGTATAGAAGACATCCTTATCATACGTGGCTATGGTGAATAACTAAATTAGTTAAGCATAAGCAAGTGGTGGGGGGTGAATCATTTGTAAAGACATTGGACACGTGAGCCTATTATGTGTAACTTGTCCAATGATGCTTAAATGGCCTAGAAGAGTCAACACTGGTGTTGCCTTTTTAGGAGTGATTTAGACACTGAGTATAAACAACTCTTACATAGACTTCAGAGTTCTACTCTCCTGCTCCCACCCCTAGCTCCCTTGGGACTTCTTTACAATCAGCCTTGTTTTTTCAAGATACTACACTTTGGGAAATCTTAAAGTAACTTTTTATATAAAGCTTTTATAAATATTTAATTGGTTCCAAAGTACAGGTGAACCATGCTTATCATCCTTTCTCTTAAGGAAAAGTAGCTGCGTCTCAGCAAAGAGAAAGATACTGGCATAGGAATGCTTGACCATTGCAAATTCTAGGATCCTATAGTTATCTCTAGATTCTTCCACTTCCTCTGGGCACCAGACACCTTCAGTGACCCCTGGCTCTATGTGTAAAAACATGGGCTAGTCCATTAATGGGCTGGAAACAAGGCTAATATACTTGAATGGGATTTTGAAATTTCATATTATAAAAATTACCAATATGCAGAAAAATATCCAGAAGCACATGCTTCATACCTACTTTAATAACTTCATCCTGTCTCCTACCTCTCATTTATACTGTTTATTTTTCTAAATGTTTAAAGGCAAGCCAGACAGTACTTTGTTTTATCTGTGAGTTTTTCAGTAGATTGCATGGGTGTTTTAATTGCTAGTTATTTGTTCAAGGACTTGCTTTTAGTGTCTTTGTCTACATTACGGCTCATCTTGCTGCATGCCTACTCTATTATTAGCCAGGCCAAGCTAAAGCTCACTAGTTTTTTCTATGAATCATAACATCACCACCTCTATGTTGACCAAAGTTTGGCTAGAAATAAAGTTTTCCAGAAGACACAAATCTCTAGGCATCTCTATAGTATGTTCAGTTTTCTTAGTTTTCAGTTAGCTGGCATAGTGGCTGCTCACACTGAGATGTGCCATTTTTGGGACTTGGGAAACAGAAATGCAGCTTCAACCTTGAGTGCTGTAGTTATTGAAATGTACTGAAGGGTCCTCCTCTCCTATTTTAGAGTTATTCAGTTTGATGAAAGCCAGGATGGCTTATTGGTCCATGTCTGTGTGTAAACATGTCCTAATCTGGCCTTGAACTTGATGAACCAATTTATCAGCATCAGCAAGGGCCCTCCTGGCAGCAGAGAAAGAATACAAGACTTTTATTTAAGCTGCTATCCTTTTGTCTCAGAAAAGGAGGATGAGCTGGGCAGTGGTGGCGCACGCCTTTAATCCCAGCACTTGGGAGGCAGAGGCAGGCGGATTTCTGAGTTCGAGGCCAGCCTGGTCTACAGAGTGAGTTCCAGGATAGCCAGGGCTACACAGAGAAACCCTGTCTCGAAAAGAAAAAAAGAAAAAAAAGAAAAAAAAAAAAAAAAGAAAAGGAGGATGAGGAACAAGCCAGCCATCTTGGAAGTTACCATCTTTATTACCTAGTCATGTCCCCTCTCACTATCTACTTATCAGGGAATCTGTCTAACTCCTAATCCCTCATCTGTTCCTCATAGACTTCACTCTAACTGTTGTTAGCCTTCTTAATGATGTGACCCTTTAATATAGTTCTTCATGCTGTGGTTTCCAACCATATAATTAATTAGTTGCTACTTCATAACTACTTTTGCTACTATTATGACTCAACATAAATATATGTATAATATCTGATATGCCACCCCAAACGGTCACAACTCATAGGCTGAGAACTGATGATCTAAACTGTAATATGTAACCAGCACTATAGCCCAAATATAGACCTTCTCAGGTATTCATAGGAACACCCAGGTTGTATGTTTCAATTGCTTGTAAAATTCTGTTGTATGACCACGACACAGACTACCCATCCATTTATTGTTAAAAGACATTTGGGCTTTCACTAGTTTTTGACTATTAATGAAGTTACTTTTTTAAAACTGACTTTTCCTAATTATATAAACTTCAGCACTGCATCTATGCCATCTGGCCTTAACTTCACATGGAACGAGTTCACATGGAAAGGGTAAAGACTAGGTAACTAGTTTTCCATGGATGGTGGTGATGGGTAGCTTTTAGGTAAATTACGTGTATAGTTGTGTGTGTGTGTGTGTGTGTGTGTGTGTGTGTGTGTGTGTGTATGTGTGTGTAGCATGTGAATAACTATAAGAAAACACACAGGTAAAAATCATTAGGAAAACAGAAGAAATATCAAGGTTCTCAAAAGCTCAGAATATTCTTAAAAGATCCTACAAGGCTGCCATTTCTTACTCTTTCTTAGCTGCTGTGAAAGACTATCCCTCTGCACCCTTGTTCTTTGCTGAGAGCTTACTCCTGTGTGTGTCTCTCCTTCATGAACAGCCCTCTCTCAGCACACTGGACAGAAAAGTACAAGCCCAGGCAGCACTAGGTATGAACGCTGTGTTGGCCCAAGTGCTTCACTGTGATTCGGTGGTTTCTCTGCTTTTCTAGGGGAATTTACTTTGGATGAGACCCATCTCTAGGCTGTCCAGCACAGTAATCCTGAGGTAGTTAATCATCATTATAGTGTGTGATTTCCAAGTCACTCATTCACTCTATTTGGATATTTTCTCTTCACTACTGGACAAAGCTGTACTCCATCTCTCCTCTGCTCCAAAGCAGTTATATATTTATCTTTTCCAAAAAGTTTTCTCTAAAGAAATTTAATTAGTTTTCTTTATATTCTTGTGTATACCTTTTTTGCTTGTGTTCTGTAATTATCTGTATTCATCCAGTCTCTTCACTGGGAAGTCATATCTTCTAATCTTAGTAATTGGTGTGCTATAAAGCTCATTCTGGATCGAGTCTTAGTTTATTCAGGGGGTGTGCTTTTGGTGACAGATTTAATGTGGGCATGAGGAAGAGTAAATGTACACTTAAATTATTCTATACGTCAATCCTATTTATTTACTTTTGAATTTTCATAAAGAATAAAATCGCCTTGGGTTTCTATGATCTCCTGCCTGGAAAGGTAAGTGTCAAGTTGGTCCAATGAGAAGAGATGGGTTTTGTAGTAGAATTAGCTCTTACTGCCATGTGATCATAGACATGAGTTCTGTGTCCTCATCAACACAATCAGGTGGATGCAAAAGTAGCTGCAGCTGACTATTGCTGTGGTGACAAAGGAAGAACACAGGTCACATTTTAGACCAAGATATGAGACCCCACCAATGTTCATTGCAGACATGCCAGAGGAGCTACCTCTGGTTTATTGTGCAGAAGTGCACACTGGCAATGCTGCTTAATTGCGTGTTTTTAACCTTTCTGAAATGTATGTTCAATGTATATAGAAGTATACATAATGCTTGGTTACTTCAAAGACAGCTTTCCCCAAGAGGATTGAATTATTTCTATTTTGTGAACATCTTGGATCAGACCCAGCTGATGGTCTGATGGTGGAATGGCATTACACACACACACACACACACACACACACACACACACACACACACATACATACATATATATATATATACACACACATATATATACACATATATATACATACATATATATATATATATGTATGTATGTATATATATATTAGTGTGATGGGTGGTATGAGATGGCAGAATCCCTTGCACTGGTGAGTGGTGTGCTTCCTGGTTGAAACAGGTTCTGAGAACAGACTTGGTCAGGCCACTACATTTGGGACAAGGCTAGATCTGTGGATTGGAGAGGATGTGTGGAGGGCAGGATCAGGCAGACTCACTCATCAGAGCCCTGGTGCAAGATATGTAGGATCTAGCTGGGCTGAGAGGTTGGATAGAACTGTGGGATGTTTGGCAGGTGCCCAAACTTGTAAGAACTGAAGTCTCCTTGATATATTATTTGTCGATAGACCATATACATCATTCTGCATATTTAAAAGTATCTCTAGATTATATATAACAACCAATTCAATATAAATGTTATATAGTTTCCATAGTGTATTATTTAGGGAATTATGAGACTAGAGCAATAATGGTACATATTCATAGATCAGATCTTCACCAAGATCATAGAAGAAAACTTTCCCAAACCAATGAAATATACCAAAACACATATAAGAAGCACATGGAACACCGAATAAACTAGACTGTAAAAGAAACTCCGCATGGAGTATCACAGACTAAACACTAAATCTACAGAACAAAGAAAGAGAATTGAAAGCTGCAAGAGAAAAAACACAAGTCCCATAAAATGGAAAACCCATCAGAGTAAGTGCTGAGTTTCTAGTCGAAGCTTTGAAAGCCTAAAGAGCACTTGAAGAGGAGTCCCTGAAGGGGAGCAGTGTACCTCAGGTTCTAAAATACCACAACAGTGATTAGAGACTGCTTACTGTGTTCTGCAAAACTGCCCGCCACAGTAGAAGAAAGAAAAACTTTACTCAACATAAACTGCCTAAAAATCATATCCAGCACACCAAACCTTTTAAAAAAATATAGGAAGCAGCGTTTTGGCAGAAGTGAGGAAAGAACATAGCCAAGAGACTAGAGAAAGAAAATAAAGGAAGATAAAATTATTAAGCACTAAGTATGACTAGAAAAACAAGTATCTTGGGCCTGAGGTTGTTCCATGCCCCAGTGTAGGGGAATGCCAGGGTGGGAAGACTGGAGTGGGTGGGTGGGTGGGTGGGGGAATACCCTCATAGAGGCAGGAGGAGGGGAGATGGGATAGAGGGTTTCAGAAGGGGAGGTCTGGAAAGGGGAAAACACTTGAAATGTAAATAAAGAAAATATCCAGTAAAAAAAAAAAAAAAAAAAAAAGATGCTTACAATCAACACATACCGTTCATTAATAACTTTAAATATTTGTGACCTCAGTTTTCCAGTTAGGCTGGCCAAAACAACACCCATGTCTGTTATCTGTAAGCAACTCATCTTAGCTCTAAAGACAAGCACCACCTTAAAATGATGATTTGGAAAATGTTTCCTGATTACATGAAACCAGGGAGCAAGCACGTGTCACTAGCTGAATAGCTGCCAAAATAGATTCAAACTAAAACTAATCAGGATGATAAAGAAGGATATTTTATTCCAATCAGGAGAATAGTTAGCCAAGAAGACAAACCTATCCTCAATATATATGCACCAAACTGGTGATCTTAATTGTTTAAAAAGCATACTACTGGAATTAAAATTTAATTTCAACCCAGTAATAGTAGGTGATCTTAATATCCTATTTTCTCTAATAGATAGGTGATCTGACAAAAAATAAGAGGACAAGTATCAGAATTTAAAGACTTAACAAATTAGCTTGACAGATATCTGTAGAACATTCTACTCAAATGCCAAAGAACATACATTTTATTCAGCAGCACATGGAGCTTCTATAAAATAGACCATATCTTGGGACCCCAAAGCAAATCTTAACAAATTTCTAAAAATTGAAAAAACCCCATGTATCATCATGCAAGAAAAATTTAAAATCTATAGCAAGCAAATCTCCAGTAGGTACACAAACTCTTGGACATTAAAGACCTCACTATTTATACAAAATTGGTTGAACTGATGAAGTAGAAGATGAAATTGGACAAAGCCTGGCCTTGGCTGGGTGACTCCCAAGTGTTTCCTCTACCAGAATCTCTGCAGTTCTTCCTAGGAAGTGGACCTGAAGCTCAGGTTTCAGGTTGCATCTTCCTGTGATAGGGAGATGTGGAGCTTGAGTGGTTGTAGAATCTAAAAGTTTAAGAACCACCACACTACATGGAAGGAAAACTAGAAATAGAAAATTGCAAATACGTATGTGTATGTCTCCTAATCCCAGGTGCGGATGTTATTTGCTATGCGTCTTCAGAGCTGTTATTGATTGGCCACACTCGGTATATTGCCCACGCATTTAAATGCTCAGGCCTCTGTGCTGGGAATCCTGGGGAGAAAATGATTTTATTGTATGGGTGAGAATTAGAACATTGGATGAGAGGAGATGCTGCCTCCCTCACGTTTGTTTTTGCCAACCTTGTTACTAAGGGCTAGCATCCACTTCCATCCTTTCATTCCTTCTAGCAGACTGTCTTACTTAGGGTTTTACTGCTGTGAAGACACCAAGGCCACTCTTATAAATGAAAACCTTTAATGGAGGCTGGCTTACTGGTTCTGAGGTTCAATCCCTTATCATCATGGTGTGATGCATGGCGCCATCCAGACTGAGAGGTCTACATCTTGTTCAGAAGGCAAACAGGAGAAGACTGACTCCAAGTCGAACACCACAGTGACACTTCCTCCAACAAGGCCACACCTACTCCAAGGTCGCACCTATTCCAACAAGGCAACACCTTCTAATAGTGCCACTCCTTAGGTCAAACATGTATTCAACTGCCACACAGACCATGGCCAACATCTCCAGGAGCGTGACAAGTGAATCTAAAGCTGAAGCCATATGTTGTAGGATATTTGCTCACACCGTGAACCCTAGGATTGTGTTTCCTGGAAAAACCTGTTTCTAGTTGCAGTGCGGCTCAGTCTTAGCACACACCTTTAATCTCTCTAGCTGGAAAGCAGACACACCCTTAGCATACACTTTTAATCCCAAACAATGAAGGTAAAGTTAATTTGTAGAAGGAAGCACCCATGTTTGAAAGTGATGCAAACCCTATCCCTCCACTTGATGCCCTGTCTTTCTACTACAGGTGGACTCTACGAGTTCTCTTTCCCCACTATTGGGCATTTCATCTAATGTTCTTCCCTCTGAATTGTTCATTTCTAAAAGAACTGCAAGGACAAATATGGAAAAGAGACTGAGGGAAAGGCAGTCCAGTGACCAGTCTAACTTGCGATCCAGCTCAAGGGGAGGCTCCAAGGCCTGACACTACTATGATGCTATGGTGTGCTTACAGGCAGGAGCCTAGCATGGCTGCCCTCTGAGAGGCCCAACAAGCAGCTGACTGAGACAGACACAGATACTTATACCCAACCATTGGACTGAAGTCAGGGACCCTTGGGGTTGAATTATGGAAAGGCTGGAAGAAGCTGAGGAGGAGGGTGATCTTATAGGAAAACCAGCAGCCTCAACTAACCCTGATCCCTGAGATCTCTCAGATATTGAGCCACCAACCAGGCAGCATATATGAGCTGGTCCAAGGCCCCAGACACATATACAGCAGAGGACTGCCTGGTCTGGCCTCAGTGGGAGAAGACACACCTATCCCTTGAGAGACTTGAGGTCCCAGGGAGGAGAGAGGCCTGGCAGGGGGTGCATAGAGGAAAGGGAGAATGGCATGAGGAACTGTGGAAGGGGGTATGGAAGGGGACAATGGCTGAACTGTGAAAAAAACAGCAGTAATAAAAAAAGGAAAGTGATGTTCAATTTATTGGCAGACAACATAATAAATTAGAGAAAGACTTGACAGAATATGATATGCCTGACTCTCATGACAGCAGAGAGGAAAGAGAGGTGACTTAAGAGTGAGCATTGCAGAGACAGGGGTCAGTTTACTGGAACAGTTGGACAGACAGGTTGCAAAGAGAGAACAGGCTAGACACATGTAAAGACAGAATGAGCCAGAGAATGAAAAAGAGGATCCAGAAGATGAGAACATATTGCCAAAGTTATTATGAGGCCAAGCAGAGCAATTCAGTCAGAATCTGAAAGAAGCCAGTTTGAATCAGTCAAGTGGAGAGGAGTTTTGAGCCAGGACAGCTGAGTTGACCAGAGTTCAGAAAGAGCTAGAAAGGGTGAACTTATTCAGCACTAAGTCTCAGAAGCTGAAAACATTCTAGGCCTACATTAGAATGTCCATTAGCTAGAAACTTCCATGACTAGGCCTAGATTAGCAGACTGAGGCAGTAAGCCTCTGAGACAATGACATCATGTGAAGAGAAGCAAAGGTACTTTTACAGCTCTGCCTATGGAAGTCTCAACCCAGAGAAGTAATCAAGAGCTAGAGCAAGGCAGAAAGCAGCAAATCCAATTTAGCTCTTTAGGGTAACAGCACTTACATAACACTTAGGAGGTACTAGGTACTCTGCCAAGAACTTTTCATCTATTAATTTGTTCAGTTCTCCCTAAAAATACCTGTAAGGGGGTGGCTGTTATTGGCATTAATATCTAGATAAGGACACCCTGAGGCCCAGGGAGGAGATATCTAGGTCACAGAGCTCAGCAGTGGCAAAGTGAGTTTCCAGGCTATGGTCATCTGAAGCCCAGGTCCACATGTCAGTATGGGGCAGAGAGAGTCATTGCCAAGTTCTTTGCCTTCAAATATCATAGCTCCATAGCCCTCCAAACCAGCTCAGGTTCAGAAGAGAGATCTATGCAGCTGTCAGCTGTATGGTAAGTTGAGAAGGCAGGACTTTCTTAGGCTATCAGAGTCATTTTCACTGGAAGTCATATCTAAAAGTTTCCCAGCTGTGCAGTTTACCAAACACATAGACTTCCTTTATATTTTCTTGTCCACAGCATCCATAGGAGGCAGATGATCTCTTCCTTCTACCATCCAGTGCAACTGCTGAGTCTTCGTGCTGTTCTTTTCTGCTCTCAGTGCCTCTCCTTGTCCCTGCTGTGGCACAGCCAGGGCAATCCAGCTGGCCTGTGAAGTTGCCTGTTTCTTTTCTGGTCATCACCAAGACTCTATTCATCATACTGGGTGTGGAAATGTTTCTTGGTTTGTGAACATTTGTTCTTGTTCTCATCTGTGTTTGTCTTCTTTCTCCCTTAGGAAAGCTAGGCTCGGAGGGTAGAGCAAGGATGCTCTTCCCTTCTCCCTCCCCCCTTCAGTTCCCATGGTAAAACACTACACCAGCTCAGTAAACACCAGTAAGGCAAACGATCAGCCAGGGGTATGGAAAGGCATTGTTGCCTTGAATTATTTGTTTTGTGAGAGCAAAGATGATATCAGCAGGAGAAGCAATTATGGAGTCTTCCACCTGCTGGTGTCTAGTGTGTATACATTCATTAAGTCTTCCCAACAAGCTATAATAGAACTATTAGGAAGTTCGGTTTTCACTTGAGGGGACTTTTGCTTGTAGGATGGCCAGTGTACAGAGGTCTGGCATCACACTTCTGGAACAGATTTTTGTGAAGGAGGTAAATTGCTTGCTGTTCTTGGAAGGGCTGTGTCTGGGTACACATAGGGTTACAGAGCTCAAGATTAGAAACTGATTTAGAAGGCATACATAACTGAAATCATGTTTCTACTAGACTTATGGGTATGTTCCACTTATTTCCTGCACTTTCTTTGTTGGGAAAAGACAGGGTCTGAAGAATGCACTCTTGGCTAGAAGATGGAATCTGGCTACTGAGGATATAATACTAGGGACATTTTATTGTAATGGTGGATATAGTTGGCTATTTACTATCTATTTGATCTTGGCAGATTAAAGATTTCTGGACATGAGCTGTCTGATTCATTGAGTGGAATTCACTGTACCTACTCTCCCCAAAGTCATGAGAAAAGTTAAATGTGAATCTGAGTGTACAAAGCACCTACTGGCAAGAATAACTGAGGGGTTTATTCAATAAGCACTAACTATTACTAGAAACCGACATTATGTTAAAATCCTACACATTCCATAGGTTTCCAAAAGGAGCCTTGGGTTGGTGAATCATTCTCGGTATACAGATTGCAGCTCTCCCATGTCCTCCTGCATTGAAAATGTTTATTTGGAGACAGCCCAGGAAGATAACAAAAATCTGGGAAGACTGGTACTTTGTATAATGCCGTGAGTAAGACATTTATAGTTATTGAGCCAAAATTTACACTGTAATAGAAAAAAGTTGCTTTTCGACTTCTGGTCCAATTTAGTAATTATGGCAAGTTAAAATGTAGGCCATTTAAATTGGATTTAGAGGATAAAGTTCTGTCTTATAGTGAGGATGACTCATAGCGGAGGTAGCCTGACATAGCAGGAACAGCAGCTGATAAGGAGCCAGGAGACCCAAGTTTCTGGCCTAGATTTAGTCAAATAAGCCCTAATAGCTTTTGGGCAAATCATTAAACATCTCAATTTTCTAGTCTCTAAAATGAGAAGGCTACATTTGTGAATGGATTGTTCAGCTTACATAAGACTCTGCAAAGCAGGTCAACTGGGAATGGAAAATGTTATCTATGGTCATTGGAGAACAAAACATTTCTGCTATGTAATACTCTTCCATTGCGGACAACCAGAACTCAAGAAAATATATTACTGCTGGAATAATACAGGCATAAGCAGACATTTGGAGGCTCTCACAATAATCTGAGCTCATTTCTATGTCCTGAGAAAACATAGCCCTGCTTGCTTGAAGGGTCATCTGATCATGAATCTTAATACATGTATGATATATTGTAGTCCCTTAGGGGAAGTTTTAGATAGATACATGATATGGATGTCAGATGCATGCTTGCGTTATGTTACATCTTGAGAAACTGTTTTTTGATTGGTAGTCTCTTTAACCTTAGGTCTGCAGATCTAGAAGCTAACTTGGGCCAAATTGCTTATTTATTTGTTTATTTTCTCTTTGCTTTCCTTCTTTCTGTTATTTCAGTTGTAGCTCATGGTCTTTCAAAAACAGTTAAGGTTTTATGTGCCAACTTTGAGTGGGCATTTTGCTTTTTCAGCACTGCCAGTCACCGTAGCACTTAGTTATTTGAGCTGTGAAATAGATGGTTATCTAATTAGTTAGAAATGTGCATTGGCATTGTAAGGTTAAGTCCCCAAGAACTGGGAGAATTGAACTTTCAAGAAATCGAATCCAATTTTCCTATTGACTTGCATTAACATTTTAGAGGTCCTTGTCTTCATTTATGATTTATTTTCAATTATAAATGGTTTCTGCCATTTTTAACTTTAAATTTCACAGTTCTTTTTGTCTACAAGTAGTTAATGATCCATGAAGAGATACTGGAGCACATTAGGGAAACTTCTTACCTGGCAACTATGTGGATTATCCTGATGTGTGAGGGTTGCGAAGGCTCCGGGTCAGAATGCTTACTCTACTACCAGAGAGCTGGGCATCTTTGCTGAGCCTTCTTTTACCTTGGTCATGTACTATTTTCTCATGTATTCATGTCTGACATGGAGCCCAGGCAGTTCCAGTTCTGCAGATAACTGAGAGTGGAAGTGGAAATGTTCTGTGAATCATAATCCCTTAATTTTTATTTTCTTTTTGATTACTTTTCTTAAAGCGGATTTTATCTGTCTAAGTGAATAATGACATCCATGTATTATCTTTATTTTTTATTTAGTTCTCTTTTCTTTCCTTTTCAGTTACGAATTCCTCTTTGCCTGGGTTAGATTGAGAATCCTTGGAAAGCTCATTTGGCCCCTACAGATTTATACACTCCTCGTTATGGAGGGAGAAGAGGAAATATTTTAAAATAGAGCTGACGTGGAACATTAACTTGATTGAAAGCTTTGTGCATGAGGAGTGATTGCAGCATCTTCATTGCCATAATGGAGAGAGATTAGCATGGCTTAGATTAGCCAGTGTACAAAGGTTGTACACACTGATTGCTCTTATTTGTAGGGTGGGCCAATCCCCACAGTTACTGGCAGGACTTCTTAAGCAGGAGAGTCATGCTTCCTTTCATGTGGTTTACATGTGGTAGTGAGAAGAGAACATTTTCCTTGCTAGTCAAACCGTGGGTTTCCCAGTGAGCACTTGGCACAGACTCAAGCACACAAGATGTCCATATGCAAGAGCGAGGACATGGCAGTGGTCATCTGTGCTGTCAGATGAGAGCACACATTGGCCAGAGGCGGCCGAGTCCCTGAAACAGATGTTCAGACAAGATGGCTAGAATGCTGTCAAAATGGACTCTAGAATGATTTTATGAACATAAGCCTCAAAAGGTAGCCAAGATATGACTCTGAATTAGAGCCAGTCATGGGATTATTATTTAATTTCAATTTAGTATGTCCTTGCCAAGTATGTGCCAGATCCTCTGAAACAGAATCTGGTTTTTGCCAGGAGTACTTAGCGACTATATTTTAAGTCTAAATCTTCCCTACGGCAAAGAAGAATAAATTGGTCTCTGACGGAATCAGGTTCTTTTTGCAGCAGCCGCTGAACTTCACCTTCTCTGGGATAGGTTTTCTGTGTGCATGCATATCCTAGGCATCACCTGAGCTGGTTATACCAAGTCTTTATCCAAATGTATGTGGTGCAATTGGGTCATGTGTTTGACAGTTCTTAGAACTTGTATGGTAACCTTTGTCCTACCTCACTGGTCTCTTCTTTGCTTCTCCACCTTACCTTTCTATTCTAGAGGGGTTGGCATTTTCCTTTGGCTGCATTCAACATCTTTCTGCTTTAGGGATTCCGCCTTCCTTGGCTGAAATAATCCATCTGCAGGAATGCAGTGCCCAGTGCCTAGGTCCCTTCATATCTTTGTTCTGATGCTGTCTTACACACAAGCTATCCCTGGCTACTGAATTTTAAGAGTAGCATCCCTCAGCATCCCTTATCATTTCCCTTTTTAGTTTTCATTCACTCATTGCTACCTGACAGATTATCTATTTCCCCAAATATTTGTTCACTGTCTGCACTATCCTCTAAGACAGAGAAAGGCTTTTTTCCAGTGACTAGGGCCATGTCCGGCACATGATGGGTACTTGATAGATGTCTGTTGTAACAATGACTTAAAGGATGACCATCCTTTCCCGAGTAGTTCTTCATACATATTACATGTGTGGCTTCTAGAAGACAGGATTAGAATCTCATATAAATTGGAACTCACATGTTTAAAGGATCTTGGAGATCAGAAGTCTGAAACTCTCTGTGAACATACAGCAATGCCTCACAGAATTTAATGTGCAGGTGAGACAGCTGGGGATCTTGTTAAAATACTCACTCTGATTCTGTAGTCTGGGCAAGGGCCTGGGGCTCTGTATGTCTAACAGGTTCCTATGGGATACTGATGTTGATGGTTCAAGGATTATGTTTTGAGTAGTGAGGTTATATGCATCCATCCGTGGGGTTTAAAAAGTTCATGGCTCCAAGGTCATTATTGTGAACACTGGGTATCATTGTTACAAAAAAAAAAGGAATGCTAGTTTCTAGAAGTTTCTTATTAATAAAACGATAATTTATTTGGACCTTTATTGGCTCAACTTCAAATTGTTAATAATAAATTGATTATTCTTCAGACATATGTAGTGATATATCAAAATTATTACCATGTTTGGTGTTATGGTAGGGAACATTTATCAGGTTCTCAAAAGCATGTAAATTCTAAACAAAAACAACAAACATTGATACATCCCTACTTCACAAGGAAACTTTTAGATGTCAACCACAAA
The DNA here is from genome assembly GCA_028551405.1 of Uromys caudimaculatus. NCBI lineage: Eukaryota > Metazoa > Chordata > Mammalia > Rodentia > Muridae > Uromys > Uromys caudimaculatus. The sequence continues at coordinate 22,261,713 of CM052719.1, read as the reverse complement.
CATACCATAGCCACATTACAGTGGTGACAAAATCAACACAAATGTTTCCAAGCACCTTCCCAAAACTGTTTTTACTGCAACACTTTGTGCCAACAAATAACTAACCTTTTTAACATTTGTGAAATATGTAATTCTCCTGGGGAATTATTTGGTTTTAAAAAAAAATTACAAAAGGCATAGAACCCAGTTATTCCAAAACAAATCATTTCCCTCCATCCACTGGCAACGATCTCCTACTAAAAACAAACACCAGCTAGAAGCAGAAATGAAATGAGTATTTAGGAATTATGAGATCCCACCCACACAATAGATATTCTGCAGTAGTCCCCTGCCTTTCTAATCTGAGCCCAAAATGTCTACGTAGAGCATTGGTGTGGAAAGGCTGTTTTAAAGCAAAGACCAAAGGCCAGTCTATCAAGAGCTGCCCAGCCTATTGGGAGGGAGCTTATTCACAGTACATTTTCTCAGCCCTGGAGTGTTGGCACTTTAGCTTCAAAAATTATTCACTCAAAGAACAGGAGAACACATTTAGAATAACAGATCCTTAATAGTAAAGGGCTATACTAACCATACATACATACATACATACATACGTACATACGTACATACGTACATACGTACATACGTACATACGTACATACGTACATACATACATGTAGTGCAGACTTTAGCCAAATATTGAAATTTTAGAGACCCTTCTCTACTATGGCACTGCACCAAATGATAAATGCTAGTTGCATTACTAATGCTAATGGTGGCTGACATTTATTGAGTGTGAAATGTATGCTAATGAGTGTGCTTGTCCCCTTCTAGCTATTTTCTTATGCGGTGTTTACAAAACTCATTAGAAGTAGGTATTGTAGTTATAGTTTTACAGATAAACTAATGCATGGTTGTGGGATTTATATTGTTCAAATAGACAGAACTCCTGCAGGTTGGAACTGGACTCATTCAGGAATTCTGACCCCAGAGCTCATGCTGAACTGAGCAGCATGCTACGCTGAGGAGCATCAGGCTGTACTGAGCATGATACAGTACTGAGCATCAGGCTGTACTGAGTGTGATACAGTACTGAGCATCAGGCTGTACTGAGTGTGATACAGTACTGAGCATCAGGCTGTACTGAGTGTGATACAGTACTGAGCATCAGGCTGTACTGAGCGTGATACAGTACTGAGCATCAGGCTGTACTTATAGCTGTAAAAGGCTGATTATTAGTGGCCATCAGATGCCTCTTTAGGATACTAAGTTTTAAAATGCCTGGCTTTATTTTACCCCCAAAAGTGAAGGAAATAGATTTTCACAACTTGTTTCATTGATTTGAGTCTCCTAAATTATTTTTTCAGAAAACACTAAATATCCTTGATAAAGAAATCGTAATGTTTAGTTAATTTCCTATTGCTGTGAACGAGTGCTGGATTGAACAATAGTCCATTTCAGCTCAGAGCCTCAGAGAGATTCTAATTCATTGTAGGATGGAGGTATTGAATTAACATTTTCCCGGAGGGCATGAACAATAAATAGCCTTTGTAACCCTAAACAGGACACTACCAGCAGGCAAAAGAAATTATTGACCCAAGTCCAGCTTGAAGGACCAATGAGTTTTTGAGCTTATTTATGAGAGCATAGGTAAGCAGTTACTTAAAAAACTATTTAGGGGTTATAGCAAATAGCATCACCCACCAACAGTTATACCCCAGCCTAGTTAATGATTTCCCCAAAGTGTCATAGATGGACTCTCCTTTAGATGGTGTTTACTTATATATAATAAAGCATCTCTGACATCTTGGATACACTCAGGGCAGAATTCCATTAACCTTGGAGGTAGGCCTGTAGGAGGCCAGTGAGTGGCTGGAATCTCAGGTGAGGATAAAATGTCTTGTCCCACCTTCTTTGAGAGAATACCCGGTCTTGTTGAAGGATTCTTGCTGGTGATCTGATTAAGACAATGGCTGTTGTACTCAGAGGAAAGAGTTCCACACCAGGGAGGGGGTAGTGAGAGGAGTGGCCAGTCCATGTGTTCCGGAGCTCCAGGGAGAGCTATTCTCATGGGATTCACTGACCAGGAAGCAGAGCAAGCTAAACCAGATCTATGAGTAGGTATAACATTTAATCATCTTCTCCTAGTGACTTACCTCTGTCAACCTGGCCTCACTGGCCTCTGCAGCCTTCAAAGTGCAGCAAGCCTAAGGCAACTTCTAAGTGTTCAAATAGGAGCTGTAGGTGATATTTCCAGCTCGAACCACAACACATAATTACATATCTGAAGTATATGGATGATTATGTATCTCCAATATTCTCAGTCCATGGAAGACTGTAGGTATTTTTGTATAGTATTCAATGTAACTTGGTGTCTAAAAGTAGTGTAGGTGACAATAAATGCTATTGTTTTAGAAAAAAACATTTTTTTCTTAACCAAGAATTAGCAGAATTTCATTAATTTCATGTGTGGACTAGGAAGTTGTGTGTGTGTGTGTGTGTGTGTGTGTGTGTGTGTGTTTGTTTGTGTATATGTGTGTGTTAGTATGTGTGTTGAGTGATTTTTTTTTTTTACTTTTTAAAAAAAAGTACTGGTGGTTTGTTTGCCTGTTTCTTTTCTAAAGAGAGAGAGAAACGAAAGTCATGGACTTGGGTAGATTGGGAGGTGTGAAGGATCTTGGAGGAGCTGGGAGATAAGAAAGTGTGATCAAAATATATTGTAAGGATTTTTTCCAATAAAAACAAAATATGTGAATTATACCAGGCCTTTGAATTGCAAATTACAGCATTTACTCAAGCTGGCTTAATCAGGAAAGTCAGTTATTAATAAGTATCCATGATCTCTGGGAAAACTACCAAAGAGCCCGGCATGGGGTTACAGAGCCACTCCAAGGGTTTCCCTTAGGTCATATGGCCTCTGAGAATCTGTGAAGACAGTGGTTAGCTTCACAAGCCAGGATGCCAAGTGCCTCCTTGTTCTTGCCAGAAAGCTGTATCTTCCTGGTTTGGTTCCAGATGTAAGCAACTCTGTCTGAACTCATACTGTGAAAGAATTCCAAAACCTAGGGAACTGTGCAAAGATATTTATCTGTCACCATCAGTAAGCCTCCAGGGACTATGCAAATTATAAAATCCTTGTGGAACCACTTCTCCTAGGTCGTATTTCTTTGTCATTTATATTTCTTCTGAATGTTAAGCCCTTGCATGGAACAGAGATTATATCCATCACCCAAATGGCACTGTGTGGAAGTCTGAAAGACTTTTTGAGACTCATGCAAAAAAGGGAATTTGGTGCCTGGTATTCAAGCGAGCATCCAGTGGGAGCTGGAAAAAAATGAAGCACAAGCAGCAGTACAGATGTGGCATGGGTGCTGTCCTCCAAGATGCTGATTGAAACACTGGCTAGAGAATGGATGGGTTTTCTGGGCATGCGCTCTGACAAATAAGCCAGGAACTTTGATCTCCCTACTGACCCCGAGCCCAAGTCAAGGCACAGAAAAGCAAGTGGCCTGTAACAGAAGAATTAGTCTCTTTCAGTGTCAAAGGAACTAAAGGAGGTAACATCTATCTTTTGTTAAAATAGTCCTCCGATGTAGAACAGGATTTGAAAAAGATCAGTACAGCAGAAATGCGTTGTACATGTGTGGATTTTGTTCTTCCAAAATTGTGTGAGTCCTTATCACTGCATTTGACTTAAATTTACACAAAGGATTAAATTGGAATTAAATTCTGTATGCGGTTAAAATGATTTTTCTTTACTTTTGTTTTAATTTAATTTGTTCATAGGTAAAATCCAGTTTGCATATAACTGGTCACATTTTTAAAGAGACTTCCAGGATTCTATTTTGGAGAACAGTGACACGCCCCATGGAGAGAGCGCAAGGACTTCTGTGAGATCCTTGCCTGCGTGGTCACAAACTAGGGTCAGGCCACTCCACAACTCATTTGCAGCACTCCTTTATCATGGTTTTCTGTGTTCTCTTAGTTCTACAGACTGTAAGGAGTCAAGAGACTTCTTCTGTGTAGAACAGCCAGCTTAAAGAAACAGTTTGCCAAGGAATATTGTGAAAGGTTGGAGTTTTAAAGCAAAGGTGGCAGAAAGGGCGAGACTGTCTCCCTACCTTTTGAAACTCACTTAGTTTCATTTATATTTAGAGACATAACAGAAAATGTGTGGCCCCTGAACATGCTTGGGCCGGGCCATGGATTGTTTGCGGAGGGCTTAGGGGATGATTTAGAAGACAGATAGAGAAATACATACATAGTGATGCTGCTGATGAAGGTGACGCTGATGGTGCGACTGCTCTTATTGTTCTTTAATGTTTATTCAGTTAGGAATAGATCAAATGTAGAAGACACAGAGCATGTCCTAAGAGCATCTATAGGGGAGATGATGCACAAAACCATAACAACAACAACAACAATAATAATAATAGTAATCATAATAATTTATCTTATAATTCTAATGTTGATCTATATACATATATATCCATATATAAAAAACAATTATATAACAATATATATAGCATATATACATATATAACAATTTATATATATGTGTATATATCAACATTATATATACACATATGTATATATACATATATACATATATACATATATATATAAATTGTTATAATTAAAGCATAGCCCTAAGTTTACACTCAGTACATGCTTTGTAAATAAACTAGTATAACAAATAAGTATTTGTGCTGAGAAAGACAGTCTTTTTTAATGATTTCCTTATTTTGTTTAAATGTAAATAAAATATATTTATTTTTCTAGCGGGGCCAAATGTTGAATTTTTCTAGTGGGGCCACAGTATTCTTCAATGATAAAATTAGTAATATCATCATTAATAACCAGTATTTGTTGAGTTCCAAATGTCAGACATTAATCACTAAATATATGTATTGACATATAATGTACATTTATGTGTGTGTGTTCATTTAATCTTACAGTAACTGTAACCTATATTCTGTACAAATGCATATAACTTTTTTATATCAAGAAAATGTGGTGCAGAGTTTTCAGGAGGTGTAGGCAGAGCTACTAGCTTATGGGGCAGATTTAAATCCAAGTAGTTAGTTTTCAAGTTCATGTTCTAAATTCCCAGTCATTCTACACAGAGACAGTGACTGATACACACTCTTACAGCATATTTTCAAACTGAAAAACTTAATTAAAAATAAGTAGATGGATGGCAAATAAAAATATTTAGAGCCTTGTGCTAGATGAGAGCTCTGTGAACATTTGGAGGTACACATATTTAATTTTTTAAAAAAAACAATAACTACAAATATTTAGTTTTAAATCATACTATGCCTATTTCTTTAAATTGGTTTTGTTTAGTTAATACATTAAAATATTTCTCACAGTATTATTTTAAGTATGAATTGTAACAGATATATATGTAAACATTTTTTTTCTTTTTTCTTTTCTTTTTTGTTTCTTTTTTGAGATAGGTTTTCTCTGTGTAGCCCTGGCTATCCTGGAACTCACTGTGTAGACCAGGCTGGCCTCAAACTCAGAAATCCACCTGCCTCTGCCTCCCAAGTGCTGGGATTAAAGGTGTGCGCTACCACTGCCCGGCTGTAATGGATCTATCTGTCTGTCTGTCTATCTATCTGTCTATCTATCTATCTATCTATCTATCTATCTATCTATCTATCTATCTATCTATCTATCTAATTTTGAGGCAAGATTTTGCTATGTAGCCCAGTCTGTCTTCGGACCTCTTCTTCAGCTTCTTAAATGCAGGGCTTACAATACAGGCAGCAGCATCATGAGAGCTTGTTCGACACTTTTCAATACACCAACTATTCTTGAATAAATTGTTTCTGTTTCTTGCTTAAAGAAAGCAAAGTTTATCATAGAAATGAAAAGAACATATTATCAAACATGTACAGCTTACTAAACTATAATAAAATATCTGTAATCATAACTGATAGATGTCTTTTAAAAATTTTGTTCATCTACCTTTTCCCCATCAATCCTAGTGTATTTCAAAGTTATAATTTGCACTTAGGCAGTTTGACATCAAATAGTTTAGTCTGAAGTTATGGTTTTCACGTTGAGTTGGATTCAATGGATGCCTTTTCTTTGAAAACTGCCTGTGGAGGCTTGGCTGGGCTGAAAGGCCCCATTGTACTGTTAGAAAGTGCTGTGCATACTATTTTGTCTCAAAAATTTTGGATACAAGGTGTTCTCAGTATGAAGTGCTATTTTCCTAGAGAATTTCCTCCAATTTTCATTACAGATGTATTCTCTTAGTGAAAACTGTTACCATCACATGTCGTTTCCTTTGCATTTTGCTAGTAGTAACCTTGTTCTCTAAGGCTGAGTATCTCCCGTGGTGATTTTGCTCATGCTGATAGAGGACATGGTGTTCACATGAAGGCCATTACTGGAAGTTTGCATTGTAGAAAAAGGTGAAATGGTATTAAGATTGAGTGTTTTGATGTCCCCAGGACATGAATCAGCTGCCTGTATCTTTCACATTCTTGTTTTTAGAAGTAATTTGAAGCAAGATTCTTAACCCCTGACCTCGGTGTTCACTTATAATGTGGGATGTTATAAGGCCTATGTAAAGAGGTCATGCATTTTGTTTACATTGCAGTAAGAATTTTGTGATTGTTAATTCATGTTATCATCATTATTAAATGTATTTTCCTTTACCTCAATAAATATGGACTATTACTTTATGTGAAGAATCTATGCAATGTTGTCAGAATACAGAGTTCTCAATTGGGGAGTTGATGGCAGAATTCTTACTATATGCAGAGTTATAGAATGATCAGTCATAAAAGCTTTGTGTCTTTAACAACAGCAACAAATTTATAGTTGCTAAGACATTTCCAAGAACACTTTATACTGTACATTTGATGTGTAATAAATGCACTACGGAACCCGCAAATTAAACTTTCTTTGAGCCTCTAGTTACGACAAGTGCATCAAATCCGTAGGTTAGCATTTCAGAGCTGATATGCAGAGGCTCTGAAACAGTTTCTCCAGAAGAACTCATTCTCCAGTGGCAACGTTGTCACCTGATTCCAGGATCATATTCCTTACTGATGTAAGATAAGACATCACACCACTGGCATGCAGAGTAGCAACACATACCGTTCTTCTTCCCTGGCTCCACACTGTAGTCGATTCTCCCTTTGTGTATCTAGTTAACAATGGGGCTTCCCAAGGGACCATTTTTGGTGATCCATATGTGAAGATGAGACTTAGAGTGAGTGGAAGGCACCGCACATGTCCCCCCTGTGGATCCTGTTTAGATAAAGTTAACCAAGGCCCAGCTATTGAGAGAAGCTTGCAAAGTGTTGTGGATAATTTTGGCAACAGAGAAGGGAAAGGAGTATATAATTTACTTAAAACGATTGTTCATTGTTATTTCCTAAATGTGGACACGAATACAAATAAATGACATTTCAGAACATCATGAAAGAAAGCCATTTAAAAAGTCTTTGCAGCTTCAAATACTGTGTGATGAAGACAATCACCTCAGCTGGGATCATCAGCTCCTCTACCAGGAGACTCTTGATTGTGTCACAGTGACAATGAAAGCTTACTCTCTCTCTCACCTATTTCTTATATCATCTGTGATTTTAATTTTTCAGGTTTTCTCTATCCTTTTAAGTGTCACTTAAGAATATGTTACAACACTGGCAGATATAAGGGATTCTAGAGATTGAAGGCTGACGGGTAAGCATTCCCAATGATTGGACAGTGGAGAAGATTCTCCCATTCCTGAGCCTTACCATAGCAGTATGTAAGTGACATCATAGGCTGGTCTGTGAGGTGTCATCATAGTCTCCTGGGAGGACACCTGAGGTAGAAGACTAGTGGCCTGTGTCCTCAACCAATCTTAGCTTCCCCTTTGAGTTTTACTATCTGCCAAAAGCTGCATAACAGTTTTAGAACCATTTCTTGTCAATGAAACAGTTTATCCTGCGTGTTCTTTTTAGAAATGTGGTGCTAAAAGTAGTAAGAAAATGATAATCTCTGTCATATGTGTTAGGAGGTATAGCCCATCATAGACTGAAGGCTCCTGATATTAGACTGATAAAATCAAATGATTTTTGGAGAGGTAAACTTTCAGATACACTTCTAAGCCATTAGAACTTATATTGACTGACTTTTTAAACATAGTATTTATATCTGTAATGCACATATTTATGGGTTGATTTTGATCACCAGGTTTAGGTAAATAAATACCCTTGGAAATTATTTCTGTATTACCATCAAAAAGTGCTCAACTGGAAACTTATCTGCTACTATGTTGAGGTCAGAAAAAGAAAAACTTTTATTGCATTATTTTTTATTGTATTACTTTAATAATAATAATAATAATAGGTTTGAATGAATGTATTGTCTTCTCAAATCTCCAGTAATTATTCTTCACAAAGGATGCCTCTGAGAGGCCTAAAAAGAAGAAGAAAACCCTTTAGGAATATTGAGGAAAACACTTTTTTGAAGACTCTCAACATTGTTCAGAATCTTAGGCCATTATCCTAAGGGTTCACCTTGGTATAATGTCATCCTAAAGACTTTAATTTATAACGATTTGTTCAAACATCTAAATGACCTATACTTTTTGACTCGCCCAAGGAATGTATGGAAAGAGTACCAGTCATGCTACATTGAAACCATTCCAAATAAATGAATGAATATATTTTATGCCATTTTATAGATGAGAGGATGAAGAGGTGGTTATTCCCAGCAGTAAGTCAGGAAGGTCTGATGGTTTCAGATCTGGAGCAAATAAACTTTCTCTCTTACCACCACACTAACACAGACCAATAAAGAAGAGTCTAAAATCTTTCAGTGTGGACATTAAGACAATATTATAGTCTATGATGTAGAATAAGCACCCATCAACCCCAATTGATACTAAAAATTTATTGTCTTCCTTCCCCATACTCCAGTGTGTACGGCATCCTGTGAATAATCCTTTACTTGTGATCCTTACGCTTTTAGTATTTCTGGAGCTTCAACATGAATGGATAAGGCTAGAAAATATGGTCCATTTTCAGGTCCCATTATGTACAGAAATCAGTTTTCTGTGGAGTTTCAGGTCTTGCCCAAATGCTCAAGGACTGTTTTTGAGTCAGCTGACTTGGTCTATTACATTGAGGAAAGTACATTCTTGAATTTTCTGAGTGAGGTAAAAAATGGAAGTTAGAGAGCAGATGTTTTCTTGACACAGACAGTCTGTCTGATGTTCTGAGTTAGCCTCAGATAGAAAGGACGTTCTGCCTGTTACTCTAGCAGTGTTTCCTCCTGGATGAGTGTTGGATCAGTAGCTACTATACCCTGCCCATTTGAAATTATGTAACCGTCTGGAAAAGTCACTGCTTGTGATGCTGAACATCTGGGCAGAAGGAGAGAGCATGCTAGAGACCAGAGAACTCCCATGGCAGTATTCATCTATGAATGAAAAAAATGTGGTTTTAGAAAACAAGTTAAAATTCAATTTATAGTTGAGGCAAATGTTGTGTAAATGTGTAATAGTGTGAGTTTGTAATGTTAGTGTAAGAATTGGTATAGGCTTAGATTTTTTAAAACCTAATTTTAATAAGGGTTCTCAAACAGTTGGACCCCTCTTCTAGCCCACCATCCAAAGGTATGGGAGAAAAGATGGTAAATAGGACAAGGGGATGTGGACCTGTTTAGAAGTAGTTCTTTGAGGCAATTCCAGTCTCCATTTGTTAGGAGACCAGCGGTCCAGTTCAGTAGTTTCAGGATACCAAATATAAGTCATCAGTGGTGGTACTATCCAGAAACAGCCAGGCCTCTGCCAAATCAGCACGAGTCAGTGGGAGTGACCAGGACCAGCTGAGATGCCAGGAGTTCTGTGCTGTGCCTCTCTCAGTGACGAGATCAGTGAAGGTGAAGACTGGAGACCAATGAACAAAGCTGCAAAGCTATCTATGCACATATGCCATCACTGTCCATTAAGTCCTATTTATCCACTCTCCAAACGTCACATGTCTTCCCATGGGTCTTGCAGACACCAGATGAGTCTGCATCATGATATATCCAGAAACTTCCACTTCAAATTGGAGATTGAATTCAAATGTTCTGTTTGATAATTCTCCACCTACATGAGTTTATTCTACATGCCAGAGGACTTAAGTCCTTTTGTTTCCATTGCTTGGATCACCATGGATTATAATATTATAAAAATATGGTCAGTGAATTTACCTTCATTGCATTTCATAATCAATGTGAAATGCTTCTAGTTTTTTTCTATTACAAAATTAAGATAGACTAATTAAAATTTGGACTCAAGATTAAACAGCAAAGATCAACAGAGACATATGCATAATATTTTATGGTATGTTATTATCAATTTTTAGGGAGTTAGATATTTACTGCTTGAGTGCTAATACAATCACAAGTAGATAACAATAATTTTAAATATAGTTGTTTTATGAATGCTGTCCTTTGAGTAGACCTGTCATTACATCCTCAATCACAGCAACTTTGATTAAGACCCATATCAGTGGGCCTATTGGCACCCCTCACAGAAGAAGGAATAGAAAGAACCACTAGTCCCTCTTTCAGTGGCTTCCTTGTTGTTTGGCCTCAGATGCCTGAGTTTCAGGAAGTGCTAGAGAATATAAAAGGAGACGTTAACTGAAGGAGGAACTCCATCCATGCAACCATAGGGAAGTCGTCATCCATACCAGGCTAAGACTTTTTGGTGGTGGGACTGCTTGGGATCACACCCATACATGTAAGTAAACCTTCATCACGCTCCCACAAGGAAACACAACACACGCATTGATTCATGGAGCCAGGCTCTTATGAAATTGTTACTTTGGTCTATCATTAGTGCCCTGTCTGTTTAAGTGCTTGCTTATGTCTCCTCAGGAGAAGTTTGTGTAACAGCTACAGTAAGTAGGTGTTTTGGGATCCTACAGGGCTTTTACCAAGATGAGATCTTTCTTATCCTTGTTATGATGTGACAAAGGAGGTATACTCTTCATAGTAAGGGTCTCAGAAATTCAAAATTAGAAAATGTGTAAATGCATGTGAGAGAGAGAGTGGGGAGAATAAATGTGTTCAATGAACAAGAGACTGTATGAATATAAATGTCAGCTCTGAGTATTCAGGTATTAAGAAATGATGTCAGTAAAAGCAGGGTGCAGAATAATAGTGATAGGGGACAGGAACCAGCATCTCAGTAGGTTTGGATTACAGTCTTCCATTCTATAAACCTCATTAGAACTTATTTGTAATCATCTTGGGTCGGATCACCACACAACAGGCAGGCAGATTTGTCTACATGATTTTATACAAATCAGTTAATACCTCAGACAACTAGTTCCTCATTTGTGAAGGAGATTTACTATGGTGCATCCCATGGCTTCTGTAAGCGTTATTGGAGAGAAAAATTTGCAGTTGTTATCTACAACTCTATCAGAAGGAAAAGAAGGTGAGGTTGTGAACCCAGGTCCTTTCTGCCCTGTGAGCGGCAGAGGTGGCTAGCAGGCGTGATTCCTATTTCTTCTCAAGGATATTCTATGCACTTGTTCCTTGAGGATAGACTTCCAGTGTTTATTCTGTGTTCCTTGCAACTTCCATCACTCACAATATTACCTAATGCTGTCTAAGATATTCTATTCTAAGAGAAGTAATGTGTCCTACTTGAGCCAAACTGAGATGTGATCATTCGGAAAGATGTCATTCATGGTATTTGGATCCTTCTCAGGTTTCCTTGAGCTGGTTTAAATTTTCATGTTGCTAAATACTTTAGTCTGCTATAATAGCATCCCATGGCTGTTCTCATTCAGACCCTTTGGCTGCCAGGGCATTGCCACAGTACCGAAGACAGGCTGACTCTTGTCTCTAACCGTGTTGTAGAGTCATGGAATTCAGGTGCAGAAGACAGTTCTCTGTGTGATTCCAACAACTTAAGTCCAACTCCTGGCAGACTGTTTTACACTCTGATCTTGGCTTTGCAGTGTGGGATGAAGAATTCTTTCACCCTCTGCTGACATGGTCTGCTCAAAGGAGTTGTGATGGGGTTTCTTGGCATGGTTCATACTAGCAGCCGCCAGCTTGGCTCTTCCCCTCCACGGCTAGCTCTGCCATGATTGAAAGAAATAGAACTAGGAAAGGCCACGTGGTCTCTGTTGTTTATTTGGTTCTTTGTGCACATCCCAATCATCTGTTATTGTTTTGAAAGAAAACAAAAGTCAATTAATTTTATGACTAACTAGAGTGTAAATTCTAAAACCTACAACACATGCATTAAATGCAGAAAGTATTTTCCCTCTTTGTAGCTGTTTAAATACAAGACAGATTTGTGCACAGACTTAATGAAATGCCTATTTATTCCTAGAAGTAAATTTAATTATTTTCTACTCCAAGGTCTTTGTTTTACAGAAGAAAAAAAGAGTACATCAGTACCCAAGAGGGTTAGTGATCTCTTGGATAGTACATGGCTGAAGGAAAGGAGAAAAAAAAAACTAGAATGTCCCTATTTTTGTTATATTTTATACAAATGTTATTTTATACTTATATTTATTTGTTGTCATACTACACTGCTAACACTTATTAATAATCACGAAAGTTTTTGTTCTTAAAATGGTTATTTGAATTAAAAACAGTTTGATTCATAGGTTATTAAAATATTAATTTTGTGACTTGGCAAGATAATGACTACATTCTGAGTGTGTGATTACTTGTCTGTACTCACCCCTCCCCCCCTTCCCCGCTTAGTATTGCAGATTGAGTCAAGTTCCCAGAGTTCTAGGCAGGTGCTCTGCTCCTGAGCTGTGTCTCCAGCCCTGTTCTTTGTTCATTGTAAATCTGTAATTGGCAAGAGTGTCCTTCTGTCATCCTTGGGCTTATGTCTATGCTTTGAAGACTCTGTTCTTCCAGCTGTGTCTCAGTCTTTGTGTTGTTCTCAGTGGTGGGGAGTCTGGGGCTCGCCAGATGTTTGCACTGAGACAGTTACAATTTCAGCTCTGTCTGCAGCCTGGACTTTGTGTTCTTCTCATCTAGATTCCTGATTCTGCACAAAACTGAGGTGACAAGTCAAGAAGAATGTCTAGTGGTTTATGTTTTTAAGCCCAAATGGTGCTTGTAATTCTTATGCTCTTAAATTTACAGGCCTCTGAGAGCAGGATGATAGGCTAACTAAATTAAATTTGAATATTTAGTATTTTGCCCGTAACTAATCATATCTAAAATATTGAAAAAATATATAATGTACTAACAAGTAATAGGACCTAGCATCCACCAGGGAACCTCACAGCTGTTGGGGGAGCATCACAGCTGTATTATGCTGAGGTTCTTGGCAACAAATGCTTTCAAATTCTGTTTGTTAAAATGTGAGGATTAGGTGTTCTTGGGGCAGGAAAGAAAAATGAAACTACTCATTACAGATGGAGGGGAAATGAAGAGGATTCACCAGCAGAGTAACTTTTATGGAAATTTGGATTTGTGCTGCACAACTCTCACATTTAAGTGAGATTGGAGGCTTTGTGCAATGGTTCTTTATATGCTGCATGGAAACATTTGGTGGAATTGATTCCCAGTAAATGGAAAACTTGCTAAATTGGGAAGAGAGCTCGCTCATGGAAGGTTTTCTAAAGTAAGCCCTCCACATTCTTAATGGCTATCTTGACTTACTAGAAAATGGCATTTGAGATAAAAATTTGTAAGAGTAAAAATAGACTGTCAATCTGATGTTGGTAACACTAGGAACACACCAAAAGTTGGGAAATTTTAGTAATTATTGGGATTATTTACATTGAAAATCTATTTCAAAAAATTTAAGGGAACTCTCCCAAAGCATCTCACCCAGGAATCATTCACCCAGGAAGTCCTCCCACAGAACTGAGTAAAAACATGTTTACTGTTCCCATTTCCTTTTATTCTCATGAGCCTACAAGAAGAAGAAGATTGTTTTCACTTATTAAATAATTATTTCGTTTATATCCTAAATGCTGTTCTCCCTCCTGGTCCCTCTCTCACTGAGTCCCTCCCCTCATCTTCCCTCCCCTTCTCCTCTGACAGGGTGGGACTCACCCTGGGTATCCTCCCACCCTGGAGCATCAAGTCTCTGCCAAATTAGGCTCATCCTTTCCTACTGAGGCCAGACAGGTCAGTCACGAAGACTGAACTGCCCATCTGCTACATATGTGCCCAGGGTGAGGGTAGAGGGGCTTGTTTCAGCCTGTGTATGTTCTTTGGTTGGTGGCTCAGAATCTGAGAGCTCCCAGAGGTCTAGGTTTGTTGACATTTTTGGTCTTCCTGTTGAGTCCCCATCTACTTCTAGGCCTTCAATCTGTCCTCTAACTCTTCCTTAATGTCCCCAACCTCCAGCTAATGTTTGGCTGTGGGTATCTGCATCTGTTTCTGTCCTAAAGCCTCTCAGAAGACAGTTGTGCTAGGTTCCTGTTTACAAGCATAACATAGTATCATCAATAATGTCAGGGATCGGTGTTTGCCCATGGGATGGGTCTCAAGTTTGGTCAGTTATTGGGGGGCATGGCTTTTCCTTCAGTCTCTGCTCCATCTGTGCATTTCTTTTAGACAGGAAAAACTTTAGGTAAAAAGTTTAGTGGGTGGGTTGATGTCCCTATCCTTCCACTGGGGGTCCTACATGGCTACAGGAGGTAACCTCTTCAGGTTCCGTGTCCCAACTGTTAGGCATCTTGGTTCAGGTTACCCGCATTGACTCCTGGGAGCCTCCCCTATCCCAGGTCTCTGGGACTTCCTAGAGATACTCCTCTTTCCCCTTTCCCCCAGGAAGCTGCAGATTTCCATTCATTCCCCTGGCCCACTGGGCCTCTCTTCTGTCTGCCCCTATACCTTATTCTACATCCCTAGTCCCCTCCTTCTTCCCTCCTGCCCAGTTCCCTTCCTCCCTCTACCTCTTATGACTATTTTGTTTCCTCTTCTAATTGTGATTCAAGCATTCTTGCTTGGGCCTTCATTCTTACTTAACTTCTTTGGGTCTTTGGGTGTATATCATGGCTATTCTGTACTTTATGGCTAATATCCACTTATCAGTGAGTACAAACCGTGCATATCCTTTTGGTTCTGGGTTACCTCATTCAGGATGATATTTTCTAGTTCCATTTATTTGCCTGCAAAATTCGTGATGTTCTTGTTTTTAATAGCTGTATAGCATTAAATGAACCACAATATAAATGAACCACAATTTTTTTTTGTATCTATTCTTTGGTTGAGGGACAGCTGGGTAAGGCTATGAATATAACATCGTGGAGCACGTGTCTTGTGGTATGGTGGGGGTATCTTTTGGATCTATGTCCAGGGGTGGTATAGCTGGGTCTTTCGGTTGTTGCTTCTCAAACCACATTTTAATAATGTTTTCTTTTTGAGAAGAAACCCTCTTTCTTCCTTCCTCTTTCTGCTACCCTCTCTCCCTTCTTACTCCATTCTTCCTTTCTTCATCCTATCCCTTTTCTTCTTCGTTGGAGACTTTTTTAGTTTGCACATTACCCAAGCTACCATGTGTTTGTGTGTTTTCTGCTGGGCTCTCATAATATAGCCTGTAGATTTTAAAATGTAGCTCTAGAGAAGAGAGCATAAGTCGAATCCTCAGCAATTTCTCATCTGAAGGCATGGTTTGTATTAGTTACTCTCGTAGGGTTCTTTATGGGGTAAGTATTTCCAGATGCCCCAAATCTCTGAGTTATGCTTGCTGTCAGAAACAGCAACTCTTCCCCTCTCTCTCTCCAGTAATAAGATTATGTACTGGGATAGTTCCCAATCATGCTGCTCAGAACAGACATTTTATAAACCAGAGTTGAATTATTTCAGATCTTCTTTGTCCAGCAAAGCTGTCAGTACTTGCTCTGTCTACGATACTGTTTGCTATTATGGATCATACAGGGGTAATTACAACACAGACTCTTAAGGAATTCATAATCTAAAGTGATAGAAGTATGCAAGTGCCTGTCCAAGCCAAAGGTGACAGTTACAAAGCAGACACACACGTAGGAACTTAGCAGGTGGAGCAAAGGAAGCAGAGTGGGAAAGTTGAACAGCACATACTTGAAAGTGTTTTACTAATGACACATACCACATAATATATTTTTACTTTTAGTCATGATGTTTATTTTATAGGTAGTTCTCACAGGTTAATTCATGTATGCAGAAGCTCATAGGAAAGTAATATGATTCAGTGTAGCATTCTTTGGGAGAGTTGTTGGTTTGAATTCTGGTTT
Organism: Uromys caudimaculatus; assembly: GCA_028551405.1. Taxonomy (NCBI): domain Eukaryota; kingdom Metazoa; phylum Chordata; class Mammalia; order Rodentia; family Muridae; genus Uromys; species Uromys caudimaculatus. The sequence continues at coordinate 22,245,517 of CM052719.1, read as the reverse complement.
TGTGATATTTTAGTCCAGCTTTAAGATGGCTTCTTTATCACATCCTGCAGGTAAATCCTTTATCCTGGATTGTGAGAAAGAGAGGCCCTCCCTTGCATGAGCTATCACAATTCATGAGATACAGCTCCCTCAGTCAGCTTTCTAAAGTGACAACTATATTTCCCAGTCAAGAGAGATGCCTTCCCTTTTAACAAACAGGCCAGATGTTTATGTGGATATGTTTTATGTGTGTGTGATGGGGTATGGGTGAGACAGGGGAGTCTCTCTTATTTTAGGGGGAATAAATCAGTCACAACAATGACAGAACCTTTTAACAAGAGGATTACAGTTGGAAGGAGGAAATAGTTAAGTCAGTTTGGGGCACTGGCGCCCATGCCTCCCTGGAGCTATCCAAGGTACTGAATGATATCTCATTGTGCCTTCTAATCTAACCAAACAAACCTTTGGAAGATTATTAAGCTTTCTGTTAATTGTTTCCATCTTTAATTATTTATTTAATGAAAATTTTATATGCTATAAAAAGCTGTTGAAGTGATTTCCAACTTCAAAACAAAAATAATTAATGTTAATATTGTCCTAGAGGATGATTTTATCTTGGAGGACGCAGTGTTTACCAGAAACCTCAATAACTGTTATGATCCAAAGTATTGTAAGCTGTAGATTGGGTTTTTACTTGCTAGTCCAAAAGGTTTTTCAAATATGTTTTTGTTAAAACAATTATTTTGAGAACTTTATACATTTTACTGTTACACACACACACACACACACACACACACACACACACACACACACACTATATGTGTACATGACTAAACAATCTTTTGTATTTAGTGTTGCTTGCATGTATATGTGACCAAGGCTGACTGCTTGAGACCATGTAGAAAGGAACATAAACTGATTTTATCTTTGTTGGTTGTCATAAACTACACATAGCTCTTCATCCAGGGTTAGGACCTTGAAGCTTCTTATTATTACAGATAGAGACATATACAGATATGCGGAACTGCTCAAAAAGTATAGAATATGCGTATGTGTGATTTCCAACTGCAGCAATGCAACCCCTACTCCTAAGGCTTAGGGAAGATCACAAATGGTTTTAAGATAAAAGACCAGGATACCTGCTTCTTAGTAGTAGCTCCTAGACATGACTGGAAAAAAATGAACCCATGAACTACTGGTTGCCTGAACAGGAAAGGCATAATGACAATACCAGTTGATATTTCAATGTGAATGAGGGAAAGTCCACAAGGTTCCACCCTTATATGATGACCTTTCAAATATTCAAAAATTTGCCTTGACTGTTTCTGACTAAATAAATATGTTATCTGTATATGTCTGACATTTGTTCTTGCTATAGTCTTAACTATCTTGGCAAAACCCAGTTTTTTGTTTCATAAACTCACTCATTTGTTCATTGAATATTTAGACATGATTTTCGTTGTGGTTGGTACTCTTTATGTAGTTAAAATTTTAATATTCATTATTAACTAGTGCTAGTTGTTACCATACTTGCTTTTTTGAAAGACTTAGGAATTATATTCTATTACAGAGGTAACTGGGTAATTCACATTTCATTTTATTCATATTATTTGAGAACCTAGTTATGAAACAAAAGCTGTGAATTATTTACCTTTGTGTATAGTGCTTAGAACCACCATGAGATGCAGTAGCTAGTGAAGAAATGGCATTCACTGGGCGAACTGACTTACCGTGGTGAAGCAATTTTGATGTTTTATATAGATGGAACACATTTCCTTTAAAACAGGTGAAAAATTAAGTATAAGAAAAAAATCCACCATTTGTGGCGGGAAACTTCTGCCTGGGCCACCAGGGCTCCAAAGCCAAATAGTGCCAGGAGAAAGCTAGACTCCCAGGAGTGTGGAAAGGCCCGTGAGTGGGGGTAAGATGAGCAACACTGCTCAGCTGGACTTGACCTGAATCCTTGGGACACAGGGACTGAGGAACAGCTGGGGGAAGGAGCCTTCCAGTTTCCATCTGTGGCGGTAGACCTCTGCCTGGGCCACCAAGGCTCCATAGCCAAATAGTGCCAGGAGAAAGCTAGACTCCCCAGGAGTGTGGGCAAGTCTGTCTGCTCAGAGGGACCCACCTGGAATCCCCAGGACACAGGGACTAAGGAGTGGTCTTCTGGTTTCTTTCGGTGGCGGGGAAGTGGATCCTGTGACACAGGGCTCCATACTCAAATAGTGCCAGGAGAGAGCTGGTATCCCAGGAGTGCTGACACACCTTCAATCACAGGCAAGTCCACCACTTCTGTTCAAATTCACTGGATCAAGAGGGACCCTTGCAGAGCCATCAGTACACAGGAACCAAAGGACAGCTGGACACAAGATCTTTCTGGTTGAGGTCTGTACTCCAGAGCTGACCCTGTACCACAGCTCTCCAACCCCAAATTCCTCTCATAAAGAGCTGGTCTTCAAGGAGTATTGACACTGAAGCTTACAGGAGGGAAAAGACACAGTCAGAGAGAGTAAGACCAGCTAACACCAGAGATAACCAGATGGTGAAAGGCAAGGGCAAGAACATAAGGAACAGAAACCACTTGGGATAGTCAGAACCCAGCTCTCCTGCCACAGCAAGCCCTGGATATCCCAACACACCAGAAAAGCAAGACTCAGATTTAAAATCACATCTCATGGTGATGATAGAAGATTTTAAGAAGGAAATAAATAACTCCCTTAAAGAAATACAAGAGAACACAGGTAAACAACTAGACGCCTTTAAAGTGGAAACACAAAAATCTGTTAAAGAACTACAGGAAAACACAATCAAACAGGTGGAATTACAGAAAAACACAATCAAACAGACAAAGGAAATGAAATAAACCATCCAGGAACTAAAAATAGAAATAGAAACAAGAAAGAAATCACAAAGGGAGACAACACTGGAGTTAGAAAACCTAGGAAAGAGATCAGGAGTCATCACCAACAGAATACAAGAGATAGAAAAGAAAATCTCAGGTGTGGAAGATACCATAGAAAACATTAACACAACAATCAAAGAAAATGCAAAATGCAAAAAGCTCCTAACCCAAAACATCAAGTATATCCAGGATATAATGAGAAGACAGAACCTAAGGATAATAGGTATAGAAAAGAGTGAACATTCCCAACTTAAAGGACCAGTAAATATCTTCAACAAAATTATAGAAGAAAACTTCCCTAACCTAAAGAAAGAGATGAACATAAATATACAAGAAGCTTACAGAACTCCAAATACATTGAACTAGAAAAGAAATTCCTCCCATTACATTATTGTCAAAACACCAAATACACAAAATAAGGAAAGAATATTAAAAGCAGTAAGGGGAAAATTTCAAGTAACACATAAAGGCAGACCTATCAGAATTACACCAGAGTTCTCACGAGACTATGAAAGATCCTGGGCAGAACTCATACAGACCCTAAGAGAACACAACTGCCAGCCCAGGCTGCTATACCCAGCAAAACTCTCAATTAACATAGATGGTGAAAACAAAATATTCTATGACAAAACCAAGTTTACACAATATGTTTCCACAAACCCAGTCCTACAAAGGAAAATAGATGGAAAACACCAACTCAAGGAGGGAAACTACACCCTAGAAAAAGCAAGAAAGTAATCTTTCAACAAACTCAAAAGAAGATAGCCACACAAACATAAAAATAACATCAAAAATAACAGGAAGCAACAATCACTATTCCTTAATATCTCTTAACATCAGTGGACTCAATTCCCCAATAAAAAGAAATAGACTGACAGATTGGATCCATAAACAGGACCCAGCATTTTGCTGCATCCAGGAAATGCACCTCCATGTTAAAAACAAACACTACCTCAGAGTAAAGGGCTGGAAAACAAGTTTCCATGCAAATGGTCCCAAGAAACAGGCTAGAGTAGCCATTCTAATATCAGATAAAATTGACTTTTAGCCAAAAGTCATCAAAAAAGATAAGGAAGGACACTTCATACTCATCAAGAGAAAAATCTACTAAGAAGAACTCTCAATTCTGAACATCTATGCCCCGAATGCAAGGGCACCCACATTCATAAAGGAAACTTTACTAAAGCTCAAAGCACACACTGCACCTCACACAATAATAGTGGGAGAGTTCAACACCCCACTATCATCAATGGACAGATCATGGAAACACAAACTAAACAGAGACACAGTGAAACTGACAGATATTATGAACCAAATGGATTTAACAGATATCTATAGAACATTTTATCCCAAATCAAAAGTATATACCTTCTTCTCAGCGCCTCATGGTACTGCCTCCAAAATTGAACACATAATTGGTCACAAAACAAATATCAACAGATATAAGAAGATTGAAATAATCCCATGCCTCCTATGAGATCACTATGGATTAAGGCTGGTCTTCAATGGCAACAACAACAACAGAAAGCCCACATACACATGGAAGTTGAACAACGCTCTACTCAATGATAACTTGGTCAACAAAGAAATAAAGAAAGAAATTAAAGACTTTCTAGAAGTTAATGAAAATGAAAGTACAACATACCCAAACCTATGGGACACAATGAAAGCAGTGTCAAGAGGAAAACTCACACCTCTGAATGCCTCTATAAAGGAACTGGAAAGAGCATACACTAGCAGCTTAACAGCACACCTGAAAGCTCTAGAACAAAAAAGAAGCTAATAAATCCAAGAGGAGTAGAAGGCAGGAAATAATCAAATAAAGGGCTGAAGTCAACCAAGTAGAAACTAAAAGAACTATACAAAGAATCAACAAAACCAGGAGCTGGTTCTTTGAGAAAATCAACAAGATAGATAAACCCTTAGACAGACTAACCAGAGGGCACAGAAACAGCATCCAAATTATCAAAATTAGAAATGAAAAGGGAAACATAACAACAGATTCTGAGGAAATTCAAAAAATCATCAAATCCTACTACATAAGCCTATACTCAACAAAATTAGAAAATGTGGATGAAATGCACAAGTTTCTAGACAGATACCAAATATGAAAGGTAAGTCAGGATCAGATAAACCATTTAAACAGTCCCATAATGCCTAAAGAAATAGAAGTAGTGATTAAAAGTCTCCCAACCAAATAAAGCCCAGGACCAGATGGGTTCACTGCAGAATTCTATCCGACCTTCAAAGAAGACCTAATACCAATACTCTTAAATCTATTCCACAAAATAGAAACAGAAGGAACACTACCCAATTCCTTCTGTTAGGCCACAGTTACACTGATACCCAAACCTCACAAAAACCCAACAAAGAAGAAAACTTCAGACCAATTTCCCTTATGAATATTGATGCAAAATTACTCAATAAAATCCTCGAAAACTGAATCCAAGAACACATTCACCACGATCAAGTAGAATTCATCCCAGGGGTGCAGGGATGTTTCAGTACCTGGAAATCCATCAATGTAATCCACTACATAAACAAACTCAAAGAAAAAACCACATGGTCATTTCATTAGATACTGAAAAAGCATTTGACAAAATTCAACATTATGATAAAAGTCTTAGAAAGAACAGTAATTCAAGGACCATACCTAAACATAGTAAAAGCAATATATAGCAAACCAGTGGCCAACATCAAACTAAATCGAGAGAAACTTGAAGCAACCCTACTAAAATCAGGGACTAGACAAGACTGCCCTCTCTCTCCATTTCTATTCAATATAGTACTTGAAGTTCTAGGTAGAGCAATTACACAACAAAAGGAGGTCAAAGGGATACATATTGCAAAGGAAGAAAACAAATATTACTATTTGCAGATGATATGGTGGTATACTTAAATGACCCAAAAAACTCCACCAGAGAACTGCTACAGCGATAAACAACTTCAGCAGAGTGGCTGGATACAAAATTAACTCAAGCAAATCAGTAGCCTTCTTATACTCGAAGAATAAACAGGCTGAGAAAGAAATTAGAGAAATGACACCCTTCACAATTGTCACAAACAATATAAAGTATCTTGTGTGACTCTAATCAACAAGTGAAAGATCTCTCTGACAAGAACATCAAGTCTCTGAAGAAAGAAATTGAAGACCTCAGAAGATGGAAAGATCTCCCATGCTCGTGGATTGGGAGGATTAATATAGTAAAAATGGCCATCCTGCCGAAAACAATCTACAGATTCAATGCAATCCCCACCAAATTCCAACTCAATTCTTCATAGACTTAGAAAGAGCAATTCTCAAATTCATATGGAATAACAAAAACCCAGGATAGTAAAAACTATTCTCAACAATAAAAGAACTTCTGGCGGAATCAGCATCCCTGATCTCAAACTGTACTACAGAGCAGTAGTGATAATATTTGCATGGTATTCGTACAATAATAGGCAGGTAGTTCAATGGAATAGAATTGAAGACCCAGACATGAACCCACACACCTACGGTCACTTCATTTTCGACAAAGGAGCCAAAACCATCCAGTGGAAAAAAGACAGCATTTTCAACAAATGGTGCTGGTTCAACTGGTGGTCTACATGTAGAAGAATGCGAATTGATCCATCCCTATCTCCCTGTACAAAGCTCAAGTCCAAGTGGATCAAGGACCTTCACATTAAACCAGATACACAGAATCTAATAGAAGAGAAAGTGGGGAAAATTCTCGAACACATGGGCACAGGGGAAAAGTTCCTGAACAGAACACCAATTGCTTATGCTCTAAGATAAAGAATGGACAAATGGGACCTCATGAAATTGCAAAGCTTCTGTAAGGCAAAGGACACTGTCAATAGGACAAAACGACAACCAAGAGATTGGGAAAAGATCTTTACCAATCCTACATTTGATAGAGGGCTAATATCCAATATATACAAAAAACTCAAGAAGTTAGACTCCAGAAAACCAAATAACCCTATGAAAAAATGGGGAACAGAGCTAAACAGAATTCTCAACTGAGGAAACTCATAGGGTTGAGAAGCACCTAAAGAAATGTTCAACATCCTTAGTCATCAGGGAAATGCAAATCAAAACAACCCTGAGATTCCACCTCACACCAGTCAGGATGGCTAAGATCAAAAACTCAGGTGCCAGCAGATGCTGGTGAGGATGTAGAGAAAGAGGAACACTCCTCCATTGCTGGTGGGATTGCAAGCTGTTAAAACCTCTCTGGAAATCAGTTTGGTGGACCCTCAGAAAAATGAACATAATACTATCTGAGGACCCAGCAATTCCACTCCTGGGCATATACCCAGAAGATGCTCCAACATGTAATAAAGACATGCTCCACTATGTTCATAGCAACCATATTTATAATAGCTAGAAGCTGGAAACAACCCAGATGTCCCCCAACAAAGGAATGGATACTGAAAATGTGGTACATTCACACAATGGAGTACTACTCAGCTATTAAAAACAATGACTTAATGAAATTTGCAGGCAAATGGATGGAACTTGAAAATATCATCCTGAGCGAGGTAACTCAGTCACAAAAGAATCAACACGGTATGTACTCACTGATAAGTGGTTATTAGCCCAAAAGTTCAGAATACCCAAGACTCACTTCACAGCAACTCTTGAGTGTGAGGTCCCAGATTGAGTAGTTGGAGAAGGGACTGAAGGTGCTGAGAGAGTTTGCAGTTCCATCGAGGGAGCAACAGTGTCAGCTGGCCTGACTCCCTGGTGCTCCAGGGGACTGGATCACCAACCAAAGAATACACATGGGGAGACCACATGATGCTGGCTACATATGTGGCAGAGGAGGGCCTTGTTAGCCATCAGGGGTAGGAGAAGCCCTTGGACCTGAGGGTGTTAGAGGTCCCAGTATAGGAGAATGCCAAGGAGGGAAGATGAGAGTGTGTGTGTGGGTGTGTGTGTGGGGCAATACTGTCATAGAGGCAGGGGAAGGGGGATGGGATAGGAGGTTTCCAAAGGGGAGACCTGGAAAGGGGGGAACATTTGAAATGTAAATAAAGTATCAAAAAAAGGTAAAAAAAAGAACATTTGTTCTCACAGGTTTAATTCCTGGCACTAATATGGCAGCTCACAATTGTACCTAATTCTGGTTCCATGGGATCCCACACCCTCATCTGACCTTTGTGGGGACCTGGCATGCATATGTTACAAAGACATACACGAGAACAGGACACTCATATGCATAAAGTAAAATGAATAAATCTTAAAAGAAGAACACGGACTGTAACCATACACAATAGGAGATAGACTAAAATGTGTTGAAGTGTATACTTATAGAAGATACTATGGGCACATATATGCAGTGTTTCAATAAAGATACTACAAGGTGAAAAAAAAAGAAAAAAATGCACTGAGTATGTTAGATACTTATAGTCTTGAGGAATGTGGTTTTGGACATTCTCATATTTAACAGGACCATGATAAATGTGGATCAATGTCTAGAAAGGAAACTGTAATTTTCCAGTGTTCTATATGCATACGCTATCTAGCTATCTTCTTCTGTTGTGCCTGGCTCATCTGTTCTTATAACTGTCACTTTTTTTACTCTTGACCCCCAAAAATGAAAGTAACGGTTTTCTTTTGACAGCAATACATACTGAAAATATGTGCAGTATAACTTAATAACTTTTCTCTTTTCTCCAAGACCTAAGCCAGGCAAACTTCCTTGTCTTAGTCCTGACTTCACTAGGAATGTCTTGTTTCTCACCAGTACAGATTTGCTTCTGTGGTATGAATGATATGGCCCCAAGACTCATCTATTTGAATGCATGACCCATAGAGAGAGGTGCTATTAGGGGGTATGGACTTGTTGATGAAAGTGTGTCTCTGTGGGAGCAGACTTTAAGGTCTCCTATGTTCAAGCTATGCCCAGTGTGGAACACAGTCTCCTTCTGCTATGTGAGTCACTATATAGAACTCTCAGTTCCTTCTCCAGCACCATGGCTATATGCATGCAGCCATGCACCACCATGGCGATAATGGACCGAACCTCTGAAATTGTGAGCCAGCCTCAATTAAATGTTGTCCTTTATAAGAGTTGTCATGGTCATGGAGTCTTTTCACAGCAATAAAACCCTAACTAAGACAACTTCTAATTAGGAAACGCTGGCTTTATCAACAGTGATGTGCCCCTTCAAAGAATATGGAGTGAACATAGTTCCTGCTCTTCTCAAAATTTGTAGATACAAAGGTTAACTGTGGATAAACTCTATAGCTTCCAACCTGACTTTTTTTTTTAAATGAAATGTGCATATAGAACGCAGATTTCACACTTGGAATTGAGTAAACCACTAAATTTTACAATAGTAAGCCACACATACTTTCATGGTATGCTTGTTTTTTACCCATATTTTTGTTGGTGATTTACTTACTTACATCTCAAATGTTATACTCCTTCCAAGTTTCCCCTCCACAAACCCCCTATTCCCTCCCCCATCTCCTGCCTCTATGAGGGTGCTCTCCCACCCACCCACCTATTCCCTCCTCAGTGCCCTAGCATTCCCCTATGCTGGATATGCTTGGTTTTTGATGTGTAGACTTATTCTAATTAAAACATGATTGGCTTTGTATAGCTGTGAGACTCAGATTGTGTCATCACGAAAGGAACTAAAACGTGAGAGCTGAGAGTGTTGGAGGACAGGTTTCTTTCCTGGAGGTGTATGAGACTATGTGGCCCTTTCAATGTAGACCAAGAAATAACTTTGTACTCACTCCTCAATGCTAAATCCTATTTGAAGACTTCTTGCTGTTTCCACCCACATAATTTAGTGCTAATACAATCTGTCACCATCTTATGCCACTCCAAAGTAGAATTTGTGAGTTAATTTCTTTGTCTTTGTCTTTATTTTTGGATGAAAACTTAGGAACACACAGAAATATGGCTATTGCTTTAAAGATAAAAGGATTCCTTTATTTCTTGCTTCCATTTGCTTGGGAACCAATGCTATTGGATGCTTTCTTTTGCTGATCTCATTATATATATATATATACATATATATACATATATATATGTATATATATATATGTATGTATGTATATACACACACACATACATACATACACACATATATGTGTATATATACATATATATGTATGTACATACATACACACACACACACACACACACACACATATGATTTAGAACATGTGGGAAAATATGTGCTATCCAAATAGATGACATGACCAGGTTTCTCAAAGGACAGCTCACTACATTCCATCTAAGAAAGTTTTTGTGTAAGAGAGTTAAATAACTTTATAACCACTATAGTGCTATTAACCCAGAATGAAAATTTAAATAAAGGCTTGTTTTGTGACTGTAAAGTCCCTGGATTTAGCCACTTTTATTTTCCCCTATTTATTGTTTTAAAGATAATCCAAAGCTGAGTTCAGATAACCCCATGAAATTGTCATGTACAGAAATGAAATGAGCGTGGTTGGAAAGATGGCTCGGCAGTTAAGAGTGTTTACTGCTCTTTTAGTGGTTCCAGGTTCGATTTCCAGGGTCAACAGTGTGACTTACAACTGTCTGCAACCCAGCTCCAGATTACCTAATGCCCTTTTCTGGCCTCTGAAGGATTGCACACACATGAAGTGCAGACATACATGTAGTAAAATATACTCAAACGTAAAAACATATGTTTACAAATAAAATGTGATTCTTTGTACTATTCACCTTTGTGAAAAATATTAAAGGTCATTAATGTGATTAAAGAACAGTATGTTGTACTGAGATGTCAAACTTGATGCAAAAGACAAGAAGAAAGCCATGATCATGTTTACTCGGGTGACTGTCTTTTTTATCTCAGAAACGCCTAAGGTCACATCCACTGCACCAGTATGTTTCGATGAATTAGGTTTTTTTTTTGTTTTTTAATGCACAGCTTATGTTTTTGTATGTGCAGGTGTATGTTCATGTGTGTGCAACTTCATGTGGAAGTCAGAGGTCAAGGTTCTCTCCTTGATCCTGTAGTTTACCATTCAAATGTGACCAGATGGCCAGCCAGCTGCATGGATCTTCCCACTTAAACCTTCCCAGTGTATGTGCAGGCTCACGCCAGCCTCTCTCTCTCTCTCTCTCTCTCTCTCTCTCTCTCTCTCTCTCTCTCTCTCTCTCTCTCCAAAAAGATGTGGAAAAATAAACTCATATCTTCATGCTTGTATGGCAGACATTGATTTACTGAGCCACCTCTGTGGCCCATTAGCAATTTTTATGACTTGTTAAATTCTTTCTGACAGATAAAAATGAAAACTTACACAAATTTGTAGGTTGACATCTACATATTATGTAATGTTTTAAATCATGTGAAACATGTATCTCATCATATATTTATCATTTTTATGATAAAAACTTTAAATGTTCTATGTTCTAACCTTTTGAAGTGTAGAGTATATTTCATCTATAGTTACCCCATTGTGCAATCACATACCCAAACTTATTGTTGCTACCTAATTGTGGCTTAGTACACAATACCAACCATTTGTCATTTTTCCCTGATAGACCCCTAAGCTTTTGGCAATCACCACTGTACTCCTAATTTTTATGAGAACTGCCTTATAAAGTTATAAATAATAGTGGAATAATCTAATGCTGGTGTGTTTGTGCCTGGCTTGTTTCATTTAACAAAGCATCCTCCAGTTCCACCCATACTGTCATGATCAGGAAGGTTTTGTACATTTATACGGTTGAATAGTATTCCAATGTGTATTTATAATATATCTTCTTTGTCTATTTATCAAATTTTGGTCACTTAGGCTATTTCTATTCTCAAGTGTTTTTAAGCCATGTTATATGGTGACCAAACATTTCTACTATGTTTATCTCAGTAAAGATGAATGGATTTCTCTCAGTATGATGTTTATCTAATGAAGTGTATGTTGCTTTGGTAATTACCCTCTTGCAATACATGACTCTGTTTGGGATAATTAAACATTTAAATTTGTGTTATGAAAAGTTGTTTCTAAAGAGTAGTGATAAATTTAAATGTCTAATGATAACGTAATTCACTCTTTATCTTGTTTTTTTTTTAATAACTTTTAACTGCAAAACTTCTCATTCTATAAAATTCAGAGACTCAAGGAAGACTATAAAATATAGCATTAAAATATATTGTCAGCATATAGATAAAATTAGGATTAATGCCATGATATAAAGTTCTCCAGCTCCTTTTCTAAATACATTATCGTACAAATGTTTATTAGTAAAATTGAATTGACAGTGTGTATCTTAGAGCTTCTATTGCTGTGATGAAACGCCATGGCCAAGAGCAAATTGAGGAGGAAAGGCTTTATTTCATCTTACAAACTTGTGTTTCATCATAGCACTGTCAGATCAGGGACCTGAAGGAATAACTGAGGTAGAGGCCATGGAAGAGTGCTAATTTCTGGCTTGTTATTCCTGGATCATTCAGTTTTCTTTCTTATACAACTAAGGACCACCTCTCCAGGGTTGGCATGGATCACAGTGAGCTGGGCTTTTCTACACCAATCATTAAGCAAGAAAATGTCCCATATGTTTGCCTCCAAGACAATTATGTGCAAGGCATTTTCTCATTTGAGGTTCCTTTTTCCCCTAATAACTCTAGCTCTTGTCCAATTGCAATGAGTCTAGTCACCTCACTGTGAATAACAGTTGGGAAAATATTTTAGGAAGAAAGCTTTTGCCAGCTGTATGGGTGAAACAGGATCATCAATTTTAAATTGCTCTTGTTAGCGACACTGACATCTTTCTGTTTACTGACTATTTTCCTTCTTTTCTCCTATGAATTGTTTGTTTATATTTTAGTTTATAACCGAATTTAGAATAATTTTGATATTTCTTTTTCTTTATAATTTCAAACACTTTCTTATTCATCATCATAACACATAATTCCTTGAAGAAGGCACAGCATATTAGAATGTGACTTTAGGTTAGAATATTGAAACATCCGAATTTACTACCATTGAGTTAACTGTGGCTTTAAGACTGATTGTGCTACACAAAGTCTCTAAACTGACTTCTGTTATCATTTATGTGAAAGAGCACAAGCTATGTCAACAACTTAACAGGAAATTATTTTTTAAAAAAAGGACTAAATATTTTCTCATAAAAAAACCTTATCTTTGATCTTGTCACTATTTTTGATATGGGTACTGATATTGAATATTGAGTTGAAGCAAGAGAAGAGAGTTGTCAATGTTATTGGTGCCAGAGTACCTATTTGCATGGCATGTCTGGGGATACTACTTCTAAATAGTAGCTTTTGTCCATTTATACCAAACATTCTATAGTCACTTTCATTGTGTTTGGAGAACCCCAAACTCTCATATAGGTTTCTTGCCATAAAGTTCCTGGAAAACCCTTGATAATTCCATCATACACCTCTGAGAAAGACTCTACTTCACAACTGAGCTTTATATTAATCACTTTCAATGATCTCTTATCACCTTGTTGAGAAATGTCAAACAAAATTTATTTTCTGAATCAAAGTATATAAGGTCCTCATTGATATTTTCCAAATGTGTTTGGTCCTCTTGATACAATCATGTATTTTATTTTCCTTTTCAGAAAGTTTTTTTTTTCAGCTGAATACATCTCCACAGATATTACTGTGAGCAAATTACCCTCATTTTGCTTCTGGCTTACTTCATTCAGCATTTCTCTAAAGGGAAATGAAATCTATTTTTATTCAAAGAACGGGGCTACTTCATATTGAAGGAAATATTCCATCAACAAGCACTTCCTAATTCGTAGTACAGTCCCTTACAGACATGTTTGGGGAATTTTGTTCATTTATTAATTTAAGAAATTCAGAGTCATTGATTGAAACATCTTTATAGTACAGTTCCCCCCAAAATGTACAGAACATTGGTTTTGAGTAGGAAATATCCCACGCTGGTGTATTTTTGGCTGCTTATTACATTTTTTTTTTTTAAAATGTCATCCTTTATACATTATGTCAAGATACTTTATTTTGAAAACTTCATCCTATAAGTGCCCATGCTTGTCAATGCCTGTGTCACATACATTTGGACCCAATGAGATACAAGTGACCTATAGCTATCAGAAAACAGCCTTTGACTGAATAAAACCACCTTTTCTGGGACTTCTCAATCCAGAGCACAGAATGGAGAGGTACTGTTTGAGCAAGGGCTGGAAAACATGAATTCTAAATATGTGTCATTTTCATATTCAGCTACTTGAATCAAAAGATGGAAACTACTTTTTTTTAAAGCTTTAATGAATATTGGAATCAATTGTGAGAATCAACTTAACACGGGCTAGAGTAATTTGAGTGATGGGAACCTTAATTGAGAAAATGTCTCTAACACAATCAGGCTGTAGACAAGCTGTAGGGGATTTTCTTAATTAGTGGTCAAGGGAAGAGCCCAGCCTGTGGTGATTAGTACCTTCCCTGGGATGGTGGTCCTGGGTTCTAAAAGAAAGCAGACTGAGCAAGCCATGATGAGCAAGCCAGTACGCAGCACTCCTCCATGGCCTCTGCATCAGTTCCTGCCTCCAGGACAGTGCCCCGTCTGAGTTCCTGTCCTGACTCCCTTCAGTGATAAACAATGATGTAGAAGCATAAAGCCAAATAAACCATTTTCTCTGCAGTCTGATTTAGTCCTGCTGATTCATCATAGCAACAGTAACCCTAATAACTATTTCTATTGCTTTTTATGGGAATTAGAGCCCAGAATTCCCTCAGCTTAGATTTTTTTCTGTATTGATCACATATCACCCACATATCAACTTGTGCACTCATGAATATTATGATTGATAAGTCAGGATGATGTACTGGATTTTTCTTGTATTGGATTTTTGTCTGATCTCCTAGAAGAGAGATATTCTAAAAACATCAAAGGCTGAAATAGATGGAATCATTTACCTTCAGATATTATTTTTTAAAAATCTGATTTCAATGTACATTCACTTTTAAGCATTCCATAGATTCTCAAAGTGAGGGAGCCGGACAAGATTTTAGAATTCGTTGTACTCAATCTTTGTGGTCTGTGGTTGCGGGAACTGGGGGACAGAGTCAGAATTACTTGCAGGAACTGGGGGACAGAGTCAGAATTACTTGCAGTGCCACACAGGTGTGGACTAGGCTAAGTTCTCTTTTCCTTTTTTCTGCATTTCTTTCCCCCATTTATTTCTGTCTATTTTCTTTGTTGTTATTGTACTGAGGATCAAATCAAGGCAAGTGCCCTACCATTGAGAATCTTCCAGCCTGAATCCATGTTTTCTGCCCACCCTCCTACACTACTCAGTTTCTCTGTGTGTTTACCTAGTTCATGGAAACTTAAACATTACTTTTGATCTTGTAAATACATCAGTGGGTTGGACATAAGTCCTTCAGTGCCTTCTCTTCATCCCCATTACTTATGCTCTGAACAAAATAGTAGTCTCCTAAATGGTCTCTCTGCTTCTGTAGCTTCCCATTATTAAATACTTCAGTGACAAGAGTCAAAGTGACCATTTTAACAGCATTAATTTGATTATGTTCATCTTCTATCGAAACCAGAAGAATAATACTAGACTGGTTAGATGCTTCAACTGGATGAAGGTGCTTGCCATCAAGACTGATAACCTTAATTCCATACCTGGGACCCAAATGGTAAAAAGAAGAGAACTGACTCCTGAAAGCTATACTCTGACTTCCACATGTATGTTGTGGTATAAATGTGCATGCACATTCATGAATACCCACAGAGAGATCAGTAAATGAATGCTGTGTTTTTTAAAATAACACATCCATTGCACTTATTTGAAAGTTTTTTTGACTGGATCAGTATCCTGCTTTTCTACCACTGATTCTTGTGGCATGTTCTGTAGCCACTTGGGCCTTTTCTCCCTTCCCGCTCAAAATGAAGACATGTTTCTATTTCAGATTTCTGATGCCTGATGTTTCTCCTGTCTGACGTTCTGTCTTCCCATAGGCATTCTCAGTTTTGATAGCCCTTCTGTAGAGGTACCCCAGCCTAATGTTGCCCTTCCCTTCTATGATGAGTTGAATGAGACTGGCTACCACAGGCTCGCATCCTTAAATTGCTTGGTCCTCAGCTAGTGAAACTGTTTGGAGGGATTATGGGGTGTGGCTTTGCTGGAGAAGGTGTGTCTCTGTGGGTGTGCTTTGAGGTTTAAAAAGCCCATACCAGGCCCAGTGCCTCTTTCTCTCTACTTGATGCCTACAGATCAAGCTATAAAGGTCTTAACTATTGTTCCAGTGCCATAGCTGTCAGCTTTCCACTGTGATGATCTTGGATTAATTTTCTGAAACTATAAGCAAGCTTCCAATTAAATGCCTTATTTTATAAGACTTGCTGTAGTCATGGCATCTCTTCACAGCAATAGAATAGTAACCATGCTCCATCTGTATATTATGACACTTTATTTACTTCATGACCCTAACTCTTTCCTCAATTAGACTGTAAATTCCTTAAGTGCCTACACCCATATATGTGTTTGTTACATATATATGGTTTGGAAATATATATGTTTTGGACTTCATGTAGACCATATTCTACAATGAGATTAGGGTGGATATCCTAGTAATATCATACTTGTGGAGGGTTTGCACACAGTTTACAATGGTGTATTTATTAAATTAATTCATGAACTTTAGGCCAGTAATACAGAACTATTTGTAGAGTTTTTGATAGCAATCAAGATGATTCCCAGCATTCCCTCTGCCTGGTGGAACTTTTGCTCCCTTGACTTCATAGATGACTTTTAATTTGTTATCTTTATAGTTATTATTTCATCCATGCCAAAAAAATAGGCATTTCTCTTATTCATCATAAGATACCACCTTATATTGGGTCTTCTGAAGAATATTTGTATTCTGACTCAAGCCTTCTCTTATGGCAAAAATGAAGCCCTAGCTATGAAGAACCTATCCCGTATTTCATCATATAATGGAAGCATTTTAAAGAGTTGGCTCACATCTATTGGAACAAGCAAGTCAGAACTCGAGAATGTGCCTGCAGACTGAGAGCAAGGCAGAATTCTATGATGAATAAACGATCTTGAGGCAGTTTAGTCCTTTGCATCGAATCCTCAGCTTTTGTACTGCAGGATTTTCCATTTTCCACTAATCAGATGAAGCCCAGCCATTTATTAAGAATAATGTCCTTTATATAAAGCCAATACATCATGGATATTAATTGTACCTTCAAAATAGCAACATCTTGACTAGGGTGAGACAAAAACAGTAGGACCTGTAGCTTAGTCAGAAAGTCAGTCCATGGCAGGGCATCCAAGGAGCTGGGCTAGGGTCAGAAAATGTACCTTCTGCTACCCATTATTACTGCTGGATGTGTTAAAAAGAATAGCTTTCAGTTTTTAATTTTCTATGTTTGAGTATTTGCCTTCATGTATATATATGTACCACATGCATGCCTGTTGCCTGTGAAGTCTGGAAGAGAGCATCCTGTCTTCTAGTACTTGAGATGCAAACAGTTTCAAACTATTGTGTGGGTGCTGGGAACCAAACCAAGGTCTTCTGGAAGACCAAGGATTCTATTAACTACAAAACCATCTCTCCAGTCCCAGGAAAGAACAACTTATAACTTTTTATTTTAATTATTACTTTTAGCAAAATTTATACTTAGATATGAAATCAACCAGATTTCCAGCAAGGTTGACCTGTCTTAATTTTTTTCCTAAGTGTTTTATGGATATAAAAATAATTTCATTAAAAAAGTTTTATGAGAAAAACTGTTGGTTTATCCTTATTTTTATGTATCAGACATTTAAGATTACTTTGTTTGGGTTTATCTTTTTAATAAAGAGACTGACTGATCAAAGTACATAACACTGAATTAAATGTTTATTTTATGTATGAAACCACTTGCAAGATATATAATATATTTATATAGCATGATATATAATATGCAGTCATTTAAGAACAGAAAAAGTAACAGACTGAGTTCATAACACTGAAGGTTTTTTTTTTTTTCTTCATAATCACTGAGTAATTCTGTAGGATCATTTCCATAAGATGCAGACACATGCTAATACCTGTTGATCACCTTGCCTTCTTTGAAGGCAGCTAACCAGACTGAATTTTTAAAACATACACAGTGATAGACTAGAAATTTTCTTCATTGGGTTAAGTTCTTGCTTAGCACAGAGAAAGTTCTGGAGTCAATATCTAGCACCACGTAAATAGGCACAAACCACACTTCACGCTCATAATTGTAATGTTCAGAAGCTGAAGGCAGGAGAATAAAAAGTTGAATGGCATTCTTGATTGCATAGCTAGTTTGAGGCCAGCCTGGGATATATGAGATCCTCTCTAAAACAATAAACAAAGAGAAATAATAACTTTTAAAGCTTTAAGCAGCTTACAGGCAATAAGCAGTTAAATCTTGGTTATGATAGCGAGGAGACAGAGTATGATATAGAGGAAGAATATGTGCCTTCAGCTGGAAAACTGTCATTATGAAGTGTCTTTAAATGTACTCATTGCTTAATTATAGATATATTTTCTACTGCAAATTCCAGTGATTATTTGAGTCTTCAATAATTGGATTATAAACAAAACCTGCTACTAAGCCAAATGATTTATAAGCATATAACATCCATTTACAAGCCAGTAATCTTATCTCCAGTGTCATTTAAAATTAATTTTGTTACAAATATATTAATATTCCATATTTCTTGCATGCTCTCATCAATATTGAGTTTATTCTATTATGATATTAAATAAAAATGTAGAACAATTACTTCTGCTTCACAGAGTATAGATTTTCTATTTTCTTGTAAGAAGGCATAATTTATTTAGATGTATGTATTTATAGTATTGATTTTAAAATGTCACCCAATCCTATGTCTGCTCATTATTAATTCCCAGGAAAAACAAATCCCTTTCATTTTAATAAAAATACACATTAGTCATTAATCATATTATAAAGTGTAATTATTGATCCATTGGTTTTGATTGTAACAGACACATGAAGAAGTGACTCTATTTGACTTCGGTGGAGTAAATTATATGGTAAATGGAGGCTATAACTATGCACTCTTCTCTTCTGATTAATCTCACACATTAATGCATACAGAAAGATGCCTGTAATCAATCTCACAGCCTTCTAAGTTAAAGCTACAGTAACAAGGTATATTTGAAACATTTAGTAAGTTGTGAAGACTTGACTACAGTTGTTGGCAATAGTTTTGTGAAATTCAGTCGGAACAGAGCCCAGGGTCATTTCTCTAAGGAAAACTACTATAATTAAAAGAGAAATGCCTGACAAGCTCGTTTGTTACCATGATCTATTAGTCTGAAGTGCCAGTCCCAGACTAGGGGACACTTTTCTCTCCCCAGGAGGCAGAAGACAGGGATGGTCACTGGAATAACATGTCCTTGTCTCTCAGAGGTCTTCAGCATTGTTCAGGCAGGCATCTAAGCTAATCTGTGCTTTGTTCCATGGCACACTCAGAGAGTTTACTCCTCAATGTGACTTTTACGTGAAGGATTTTTGTTTTGGCAGTGGTAGTATGGTAGTATTTTGGGTTTTTAAAATGATATTTTATCTATTATTCCTCTTTACCTATCATGAGAAGGCATGTTTAATGAAGGCAGAGTCTGTGAATGTCTTGGTCAGTTTTGATTTGTATCTTTGACCCATCTCACTGGTTGATCATAGTGAGGTGCTCAATAGATATTTTGTAAGAAAAAGATGATAAGAGGAAGAAAGAAAGAAGCAAAACTTACTAAATGTTCTCATGCTAAGGCAAAAATACAGCTGTGTCAGTCTGAATTTGTATCATTTTAGTTCATATATTCACTGTGAGGTCTGCTCTAGGATCCTGTTTTAAATATACAGTTCAGTATTGTTAGTCATAAACAGCAAATCTCTGTACTTTTTTGTATTAATTAAAACCATTTTCCTATAGATTCTCTCTTGCCTTTTCCCTCAGTACTCGTAGCCACCACCCCATCATTTGATTCACTAAGTCTGCATACTTGATATTATCTCCCGTAAGCAGAGTCCCCCAGTGTGTATCTGACATGACTAGGTTGTTAATATAATGCCCTCCAAGTTTATCTGTGTTGTTGCACACTGATGAATTTTTTGCTTAAAGAAGAATATTCCATTTTATACTATGTTATCTTATGCTGAGTGCTGAGGTTGTTGCCAAATCTTGGCTGTTATGAGGAGTGCTGTATAAATGTATGTTTTGTAAGTGATAAACAAAAAAGATTTCCTTTAAGAGAGTTTGATAAGGAGGAAAAATACTGTATCTAACTAGAGAGTTTGGCTGGGTACCTCAGGTAATCTAATTGTTTTATAAACAGTACAACACAGGCTAGATCAGCATCCACTCCACTATATTGGGTTAAAGGGAGGGTCTCCTCCTGTGTTTCCTGACTCTTAGGGTCCCATGTAAGTATTCTTTCTTCCATACAAATGTAAGAGACATGAATATTTTTTATAGAATACTTTTTAAAGCTGAAGTCAAATAAATGTAAGAGAGAAAAGGAAAAATAATAAAAAATGAACTATGATTAACATTTTGGATCATATTATAAAAATTTTAAATTATTATAAATTTTGCTATTGGTGTATATATTTTTGATATCAAATCTCTTTAGCCCAGGCTATCCTTTAGTTCGCTGTGTTGTTGAGACTGGTCTTTCACTCCTAATTTATCTTTCCTCTTCCTCAGAAGTACTAAGATTATAGGCATATGCTACCAAGCCTAGATTTAAGTGCACCACTTTTAAAAATAATAAGATATAAGGGGGAAAACAAGTTGTGAAAAACATGATGAAAAAGACTTCCATTCCATCCTCTGTAAATTCTGTGTGTGCTCCGCCCTGGCGTGTGTCTGTGCCACCGTACCTAAATGTCTCTATCACATGGCTGTGGTTGGGACAATGGAACACCACCACAAATCTCAGAAGATATCTATTATTTGGCTTCTTGCAATGACTGTATAGTTGACTTCTTTTCAAATTTTAAAATTACTTTTTAAAGTATTTTATTTTTAATCACATGTCTATGTGTGTTGGGAGAGCATGTAGGGCTGCACTGTAAATGCCAGAGATAGGAAAATTAACATCAGTTTAATTTTTAGTCTTTGATGATTTCTACTTACATTCTCTTTAATGCATCTAATCTAAATTTTTGGCTTTAATGATTCCTTTTAAGGATAAACACTGTTTCCAGCTTCTTTGAGCCATGGACTTTCTTTAATACCCCACAGCAATTTATTCATTTGAACTACTGTCTGAGAAAACTCAAGGTCGCTTTCCAGCTCTGTCTTCTCTAATTGGTACCTATGATGTATCCTAAATATAATTTTATTTTTATGATGATCTTTTTTATTATTTCATTTTCAATCCAGCTATGTTTTATGATCATGACATTAAATGTCCTAAAAAAAGTTTGTTATTTCTATTTTGAAATTTTCTTCTATTTCTACTAAGTTTTCTTATGAGCTAGTTTTGCCTCTTGACAGGTTCGTATGTTATGTATAAGCCTTGGATCTTGAAGTTCCACTTCTTTGAG
Source organism: Uromys caudimaculatus (assembly GCA_028551405.1). Taxonomy (NCBI): domain Eukaryota; kingdom Metazoa; phylum Chordata; class Mammalia; order Rodentia; family Muridae; genus Uromys; species Uromys caudimaculatus. The sequence continues at coordinate 22,224,113 of CM052719.1, read as the reverse complement.
AATTTTTATATAAATACGTATATAAATATGAATTTTTCAAGTAGAAAAATAAAATGTCATATATAGCATTGCGTTAGTCAGGTTTCTGTTATTATCACAAAATACTGAGGGAAAAAAACAGAAGAACATTTATATTATTTATTTTGGTCCCTGACTCCAGTCCGTGGTTGGCCTGCTCCACTATTTTGGACCTATGGTGTATCATAGCATCATGTTGATAGAAACAGGTAGCCAGAGAGACTGCTCACCTAATGATAGACAAGAACCAGAGTGAACAAGAAAGGAGCAAGTAACAAGGTACATAGAGCTGGCAACTTTCCTATAAATGTATTAAAATCAGTTCTGGGTTGAGAGATTATTAATGGCTCGGTTTCTGAATCTAGCATATTTTAGGATTTCCTGGGGTCAGATAAACCTGTATACTACTTCTACCTTTAATTGCAGTTCAGGACTCTCATGGCCTGTTCAAAACCATTAGCTCAGGTATCTTATAGAAAAACACCAAGCTAACCTCCCAGAGTTAACAAGGTTAACAGGCTCTTCCCTAGTATCGCCTATCAAGAGAAGATCTCTTTTCCTGCTGTTCACCTCAATCTTGAATTTAACCTGTGTCTCCCTTTTTTCTACATTCTGCACCCAACACTCGAGACAATTCTGTTTCTCTGCTTCTTCTCTGGCAAACGCTGAGCTGATTGACTTTCACTGCCCTCTCTGTGTGTCTAATCTCGATGACTTCTGTGGTTCATGTGGTCTGTCTCCTTCCATTCGTCTTGATCCCTCCTCCCCTTGCTGTGACTTAGGAAGACACCCTCAGTAAACTGGAAAGGCTTGAAACTCACTCTATACCTTGGACACATCTCAATTTCATAGCAATCCCCCTGCTTCAGCCTCCTGAGTGCTGGATTTGCTTGTATGAGCAACCATGGATTTGTTCTTTTACTCTGTGTTTTTAATGTAGTCAGCATACTTACAGAGAGTTTTAAAATATGTATCATGTTCTGGGTGCGAACTGTGTGAGCCTTCAATACCAAGCACTCGTTATCTCTGCAGCTGTGTTGTCAAGGACCTGTTACTTCTATAGCTGTGTTCTACAATTTATCACATTTCTACCTCTCTTTCCACTCTTCCAGTCACACTGACCATAATTTTTTGGGAAACTATGTCTTGGCTCGGGGGCCATTTACTCCCGTGCTTTCTGGTGAGTAGCTATTTCTGTAGACATCTAGGGTTTCTCAGTTTGATTGAGCCTCATTTTAAATACACCTTCTCAAGCTCTTCTGAAATGACCCACCCATTATCCACTTACCATCCTTTGTTGTTGCTCATTTCTTCCACCTTTTTAATTTTCATTCCTTGTAAACTCCTCCTACCACCCTCAACACAGATGGTTTTGTTCCATCCGCCTTTACCCCAGGATGAGAACCTGACAGTGGTGAAGATTGGACACCTTCTGTACCAGAAAAATCTCCCAAAGATGCTGAGTGATATCTGTTATCTAGGCAGAGGAACTATTTGTTGCATGAAACGCTCCTTTAAAGACTTCATGAAGTTGTGTTTTCCTTTCCCTTTTTGCAGTGGAGCTGACCACTCATCTTTATATCTCTCCTGTCTTTTCTTTGTGGAGAGCTCAGGAGTATCATTCTGCTTTATGATACCACATTCCACACTCTGGCTAGAAGCCTTCTTAAAGCAGATGGTTAACTGTATTTAGAAAGTGGGTTTCAGAACTTTATTCTGGTGGCAAACAGTGTGTCTGCTTGTCATATAGTGAACAAGGGCAGAGAAGAAGGCAGCCAACTCCACCAGCTGTTCACACCATGGTCCTTCCACGAGATCCTAGTTACAGCTTATTGCCACTCCATGTGGCTTGACTCCTCACCTGGGCTAGATTTTGAAGAACTTTAGCCAGAGGAATGTTGGAAGGAGAGAACTGACTTCACTGATACTAGATTTTTGCCTACATGAGTTTAGGCTTTGATATTTTTCTATTTCTTCTCTATTAGTTAACTCCATTTCTATTTCTCTTTCAACGATTTTATTTGCAAAATTTTCTATTTGCCACATTTTCTTTATATGTTCATCTGTTTATGGACACTTAGGCATCTTCTCTAAAATGGGTAATGATATATAGTGAATATGAGAATGTAGATTCCTCTGCAATATAGTGATATCCTTTCCTATGTATGTATGTATGTATGTATGTATGTATGTATGTATGTATGTATGTATGTGTGTGTATGTGTCTGTCTGTCTGTATGTGTGTGTATGTATATATCTACCTATTACTTGGGTCTAATAATAGTGTTCTATGATTGTCTTATTAGAATTTCAAAGCTTATAATACAGCGGTGGAAGAGTAGGAAATGTTCTATACAGGGTAACGTTTATACCTGTCTAAAACCATGTAGGCATGTTCAACCTTTCTGTAGAGACTTTGATGATACTGGCCACTGCATCAATACTGATAGTATTCTTAATAGCCCAGCCCTGTTGTAAATGGCTTCCACATTTTCTCTCATTTACTTTTCATGATGATTCCCTAAGGTCGCAGATTTTCATATCTTGAATTGACAATGCAAGAAACAGATACAGAATAAAAAATAAATATTATTTGACTAAAAAAAGTTGGCTTATCCTGCTGTTAAGTTTTTGAAGAATACATTCCCCCACTCCCTGTAAGATTTGGCACAAGGCCAACAGTGCATATATGTGTAAATCCTGTCTTTTTGTACTATTGTAGTTACTGGGTACTACTGTAGTTTACTAGATATAGCCAGACATTTACAACTTAGTTTCTGTTTTTAAATATCGAAGTGTTATTTTAGTCCCTCATATCTTAAGGAAAGATACCGAATGTTAACCATGTATTTGATTTTAAAAAACCATCAAATTGTTGTTTAGAATGAATTTGGGGATAGAAAATTTATCAAGAGTTTTCTAGTTTTGCCCAAAGAGAAATGGGGACGCTCTTAAGACTAAACAGATGTTCACATTATTAGAACATGACACAGCCCCAATGATTTTGATTCTCCTATGGTATTAATCACACATTGTATTAAGTACTCCAAACCATGAGTTATTTTTGAGATCTCACCTACCTTTATTCCAGAAAACTATGGCTCTGAACTCTGCTCACTTCTGCTACTTTGTCTTCTGAAACAGTTCCCTGACTTCCTAGATGGAAATAGAATATGTGGGAGCATGGAGTATCACATTCACCCCACATGTAACAGCTGTGAAACTTCAGGCTCTGTCGTGGATTACAGGATATTTTTGAACCTTGACAGACTCTAGGATTAGTAGCTTAAATTAGTAGATAGCAAATGCTTAACGAGCTTAATCTTGGAATTCGTAAGGAAAACAAAAATAACGTATAGCTTGGTGGGTAGGAGAGCCATTCTCAAATGTCAGTGTGTCTAGGTGACAGGGTCATCTAGAAGACATTTTAAACTATGGATTTCTTGGTCTCCCTCCCAACGCTTCTGGTGTACCGAGTGTAGGTAGGCTGGGGATCTGCCTATCTAGTAAATTCCCAGGCGTATCTCCTTGCTGGTTGATTGGAGTTATCTCAGTCGATGTTTATAGGAACAGCTTGATGGTCACTTCTTTATCTGAAGTCAGATTCTTTTGTTTTAGGACATTTCCATGTTACTGTTTTCTCTGTCATTTCTGGTCTTAGTGCCCTGTCTCTAAAACACTTCATAACTCTCAGGGATCCTCCAAGATTAAGAGAGGAGGTAAGAAAGAAAGGTAAATAAAAAGTCTACATTTAGAGACTAAAATTGGCTCCTCATTGCACTTGGTGGTTGTCTGACTGCTTGTCATCCAACTGGGATTAACAAGTATAATTGAAAATTGATAAAACTGTCTGTCTGTCATTTGTTTTTTCAGCCTGGAGTGTGCTGTTGAGGCTCTATGACATAGTCCTCTCATTGCATTGTGAGAAAATTGAAGAAACATATGTGCCACATTTGAGCTAGTGTTTCCATTACTATTTGTTTATGTTCTACTAACCACAGGCTACTCTGTTCCATTGGTGTTCCTGTTCCTATTGCCACTATCGATATTGGCCATTAAAATGTATTGAGACTATTACCATATACTTTGCATATAAGCAAGAATGACAGTTCTTGGAAGAGAAGAATGAATGCCAATGCATTATAGTTTATTGAAACAGCATTGGAATTCTTTAATTTTACAGATACTCATTTAATATTAATGATTAAAATTATTATTAATAATGTTAATAATATAAAATATATTATATAGCAATAATATAAAATATATTAATAATAAAATAGAAAATAATATAAAATATATAATAATATAAAATAATGATTAAATTGACATGACTTTTAGTTGCCAAAGAGAAGCAGATATGCACGTGCAACATTTATTGCTGCTTTTCTCATTTTCCTCATTGACTGTGTTGTGAGTTGCCTTACATACATCAATCGCATGATTGCATTTATATCTCCCAGTAATTTCACCAAATCAAGCATCACGATTCCCCTTTAACTTCTAGCTTCCTCATTAAGAAGCAAGTAATCAGACAGTTCATCCCTTCTCAAACATTACATCTGACAGAAAGCAAAGTTTAGTTTAACACTCAAATCTCATAGCTAAGAGCAAATGTTTTCAATAAGTAATCTCCATTGTCACAATGAGTTTTATACCAGGAAAAAAAAAACAAAACTGCAAACTATAGCTAGAGCCTGGAAATATGCCCAGAGTATACCTGGGGTCCACATGGTCTCTGCCTTTCTCTGCATCCATGAGCTTAGCTGCGGAAATCCTCTTGCCAGTGACGACGTCAGAGATGTACTTGCTCAGTGCCATCCTGTCCCACTTACTGAGGGAAGTCCAGCTTGCCCTGGCTTGGTTCTCGTAGGCATCATGAGTCACACTGCTGCTCACCAGCCTGGATCCTTTTCTGGCTACATAACCTTGGGAAAGTCACCAACTTTCTCTGGCCTTCACTTACTCAGTTGTGAACCAGAGGTATCAAGAAGTCTGAAGGCATATCGTAGCTAAAATCAGGAGAACTAAATTAGGTAACACATTTTAGAACACTTGGCACACAGTACATGTTTGTGGAGATTCTTAGAGTTAGCTCAATAAAAACTGTCATCATGGAGTTAGGGTTGTTCACACTGGTTTGTATTTACTAATAATAAATCATAAGATGTGTTTTAGCAAGTGTATGGATGCTTCTCACAGACTTCTGCTCCATTTCTCCAGGTAATTTGAATAGTACAAAATTCACATTAGTGCTAGTTTCCCACACAGCATGTTTCTCTAGCTGTAGACTACTTCCTTCAACTTCCTCCTCTTCCAATACTATTCCTGAATTTCATGTTTTATTTCTTATTCAGTTTTTCATATGTGTATGTGCTTTGTTTTGTATGCATGAAGTACATGTACATGTGTCAGTGTATGTTCTTCTATATATGGAGACGTGATGGTGAGGTTGGGCATCAAACTTGATCTCTCTTCTACCTTTTTCATTGGAGCAGAGACTCTCAAGCAAACTCATGGATATAGCTACTTTCACTAGTTAGCTTGCTTTGGTGATCATCCCCTTCACCTTCTGAGGCTGGAATTACAGGCCTAACATAGTGTCTATCTTGCGTTTATGTGGGTTTCCGGGCCATCCACACGCTGATCTGGATGCTTATACAGCAGACATTTTAACCCACCATCCATCTCCCCAGACCCTATCATATTTAGAACTATTGTTTTTTCCTACTGTCTCTTCCCAGCCTCTGCTGTGGAGGAAGCTCGTGTCCTGGATTCAAGCAGTGTTATACACACAATGCTTTTGAAGACTGTGGGGAGGAAGCAGGGGCTTTTGTTTGTTTGTTTCTTTGTTTTGTTCACACCTTTCTTGCATTAAAATACAAGTGAAATTTAGCATCTCAATTTTAAGTGTATGTTTCATCGATATTAAGTACATTTATAAGTGTCAGTTTCTGTAGCTCTTTTTTTTTTAAAGCTAAAAGCTAAAAAGCTGGAACTCTGCATTCTTTTAATGATAATTCTGTTTCCCTCTCCCCCCAGTCTCTGGGTCACCATCCTGTTACCACAAAGAACTATTTTGACACTCTAAGTACCTCACGTTATTGGAACATTGCCATGCTTATTCTTTTGTGTTAAATTTGTTTCACTTCATGTAAAGTTCTTAAGGCTCATTCATGCAATAACACATAGAATTTCCTTATTTTAAAGGGTGAATAATAGTCTAGTACACAGTATCCACTCCTGTGTTTTCATTCATCTACCCCTGGTACTTGGCTTCTTGCTTCCTTCTTACATATTATGAATGAGAACATGGGTATTTAGATATGAGAAGCCAGTCTGAATGATTTGAATATACTCAGAAGCACTACTACTATGTCATAATGTAAATCTGTTTTGTTCTTATTACTTTTGGTTTTTGATATTATATAACTACATCATTTCCCCCTTCCCTTTCCTCCCTCCAAACCTTCCCATATACCCCAGCTTGTTGTCTTTCAAATTTATGGCCTCTAGAAATTGCCATTTTGTTTTCCAAAGTAGCTATGTTGTGATTTTATATACTCATTAAGGGTACAAAATCTCCACCATTTGTTGTTTCTTTTCTTTCTTTCTTTCTTTCTTTCTTTCTTTCTTTCTTTCTTTCTTTCTTTCTTTCTTTCTTTCTTTCTTTCTTTCTCCTTCCTTCCTTCCTTCCTTCCTTCCTTCCTTCCTTCCTTCCTTCCTTCCTTCCTTCCTTCCTTCCTTCCTTCCTTCCTATTCTTTCTTTTCTTCAGGTAATCGCTATTCCATTGGTAATGAAATATCTTACAGTTTGTCCTTTCATTTTCTTTCTTAGCTGTCCTGGAACTCTGTCTCAGTTAGGGTTTTATAGCTATGAAGAGACACCATGACCAAGGCAACTCATAAGGAACAATATTTAATTGGGGCTAGCTTATAGATTCTAAGGTTTAGTACATTATCATCATGGTGGGGAAACATGGTAACATGCAGGCAGACATGCTAGAGAAGATGCTGAGAGGTCCACATCTTGATCCAAAGACAGCAGAAGGATACAGTGTGCTACACTGGACCCGGCTTGAGTGTATGAGATCTCATAGACTGCCTCTACGGTAACACACTTCCTCCAAAAAGGCCACACCTTCTAATAGTGCCACTCCCTATAGATTGTAGGGACCATTTTTATTCAAACCACCACAAATTCATTATGCAGAATAGACTGGCCTTGAATTCACACAGTTCTGTTTGCTTCTGTCTCCCAAGAGTTGGTATCAGTGGTGTTTGCAACCACACCCAGTTTGATATTTCATATTCTGAAAGATTAATGAAGCTGAAAATTGTTTTCAAACAATTATTGGACATAGTTATACAGCCTTTAGAGAAATGTCTATTCAGGTTCTTGCTCATGTTTTGAATCGAGTCTTAGTTCTGAGTGTTAATGGCTGAATTATCTATCTTTATTTATTAGGCTTGATTCTGATTCCACTTCATGTTATGTTTGAGGCCAAGGTGTCTGGCAGCTTATGCCAAACAAGCAAAAGTCTTCTCATTTTTGTCTATGATGATGTTCCCTTTGCTCAGCCTCATCCATGGACACCTGATCTCAGACCAGGAAGGTAACACAGATGTTGGCAGTGGACCACTTGTCTACAGCCCTGATCTCTATTTTCTGGGGCTTTTGTCTCTTCCTTGCCTTTCTCTAGTGGTCTCCCACATGGTTCCTAACCCCTGTGCAAGTTACCTACTTCCAGTGGGAACTTTACTTTGATTCCTAAGTAACTGCTTGTAATTTCTACTTTCTTTCTTCCTCTAGATTGGTACCTTTAAGGAAGTAGAACATTTGTCAACATTTTAAGAAACTTAGAAGTCTATGAGTTTTCATATAGTAACTTTATATGCCTTTATCTTTTATATAGAAATTACACTAAGCACTAACAAATTATTTGAATAGTTATTTTGTGAACAAGGTGGCTAGTTATTCAAATTGTCAAGCCCCCCAAAATGTGTGTGTGTGTGTACATGCACACACATCCATGCCCTCCAATCAAGTGAGCCCATTAGGAATAGAGTGAGGCCTGGAATTCAGATCTTAGGCTGAGTCGTCTCTGAGGCTGGCATTATTCTATTGGGATATCATTAAAGGAAATGTCACATGAATGTCATTGACTCTTCTGCCCTAAACACAATGCTCCCTAAGAGTCTCAGTGACATTCTTCTTGACATCTATAAAAGTTTACTTTGTTTCTATTCATAATCTGGTTGATTCCGATGTTCTATGTACTGTGTTGCCGAAGCTAGAGGATAGTACATAATGCGTATGTTTGAAATGTTGTTGTTCAAAATTAAGGATAAACATAGCCATGCTTTACTAAGAATGCTTTATGAAGAGATTAGTTACGCAGTCATATCTTTTGACAGTCCTTAAATGGTCCCCAAAATGAACAGAGCTCACCCCCACAGACTAAAGACCTTGGCAAATATTGAACAAAGTGGAGAGTAAGGAAACATTCTGCTTTAGCGCACTTGGCAATGTCCTTCTAGTGTTTCAGAACTGTCACACCATGCTGTAACTTCTACCCCTTTCTTTTACTGCAGTCTCTGGAGGTCTGTGACAGTTCTGGAGATGTGTGGCAGAGAGTACTGGGCAATGACCTAGCTATCAAAGAGTTGTGGGTCAGTGGAGGCTGGACTGGAGCATTGCACAGGGGTGATGAGGGATCAGAAGCTATGCTGTCTACTTTCCTTTCTTCTGGTACCTGACATGCTGAAGTCCATTGAGGGGGTCCACTAAATAGAATACATTTTTTTTTTTCTTTTTCTTTTTCTTTTTTTTTTTCGAGACAGGGTTTCTCTGTGTAGCCCTGGCTGTCCTGGAACTCACTCTGTAGACCAGGCTGGCCTTGAACTCAGAAATCCACTTGCCTCTGCCTCACAGGTGCTGGGATTAAAGGTGTGCCCCATCACTGCCCGGCAGAATACATATTCTTATTCCAAACTCAGGGAATATGAAGATTATCTAAATGGGGATACACACTAGTAGATGAGTGAGAAAAATCTTTATATTTTTGCTTTTCACTAAAAATTTCAGTGTACAATATGGTAGGCTGTTTCTGTTGCTGTCTTCATACTCTGTTTAAACTTCTCACTGCAACATATAACAAAAAATGAAGGGCACTCCTTACGCAAAACCACCAAACACTGTCAATGAAAGTTGTATTTTTAAATTATATGCTAATGTGACAAATTTTAGGTTTGTGTAAACTCATTGGCTTGAGGATCAGTCTTGTGTATTTTGAGGATCAGTCTTGTCTTTTAAAATTCCCTTTGTAAGAATTAATGAGCACATCTAGATTGTTAATCCCTTTCTTGCATAGATATTCCCTAGACAGGCACAGAGAAAATTGACTGTGCGCTTTTGATCAGTTTCAGTGACCCAGTTTTCCTTCTGTACATCTGTCTAAAATACTGTTTGACAAATGAGAAAGGAATGTCATTAGAACGACCACTGATTTTGCCATTGTAAAGCTCATCTCTTCTCCCAAAATGTGTGAAAAGACAGAAGAGAACCCCACACGTAAGTATGGAATTATTTGTTGCTACCATTTTCAAACAAAGCTTAGATTTTTGTTTTCTCCATCAAATGGCCCTTACGGCCTTGTGTCCGTGATGACTGAGGAAAACAATATTTTAACATTTTATAGCCCATTGCAAATTTTATAGATACTTTAAATGTTTAGAATTCTTTGGTGATTTAAGCAGAAAAACAATCTTCCCTGTATTACAAAAAAATTTCGTTGAAAGTCTGAACTCCATGCACATAAGAATTCAATGATGTATCGTGGCTAACAGTTTTTAGTATGTATCTGTGTTTTATATTTAAAATAGTGCACATATTAGGCAATTCTCACTTGTGTGCATTACTGGATACACCCCAAATTCTGCCTTCCAAGCAAAACTTATTTTTTTTAAAATGCAAATTATTCAGTTATTAGTTTGGCAGAATTCAAAGGTGGGCTAGCACTGATGGTGAATTATGAATTAGGAGCCTCATCCTATTCAAAGGCCAATTATCCTCCCCCAGGTAATGGTCTTAAGAAAACAAACAAAAGAAATTAAGTGAACAGCTCAAGTGCCATTTTCTCTGATAATAAAATAATTCTGAGTTCACCTAATCGGGCATTTCTTATTAGTTTCTTAACTACTGATTGGAAAGAAGGTCTCCAAGACTCTTACAATTATCCTACTGAGGTACAGTTCAAGATCTGACTTTTTGGCTACTTTATTCTGAAACAATTCCCAGAACCTAAGAGGCATAAGGCTGAAGTATCTAGAACATGCTGATTTGTTTTAGAGTAGTTAGAACATTTCGGTGGTGTTTATTCTTTTTTAAAAATTCTTATTGATCTTTGTGAGTTTCACATCATGCACCACGCTCCCACTCATTTCCCCATCCCCTCATATCTGCCCTTCACTCTTGTAACCTCCCTCACAAAATAAAACACACACACACACACACACACACACACACACACACACACACACACCCCAAAACAACCCAAAAAATAAGCATAGAAATATCTCACTGTGGAAGCCATTCTTTGTCACAGTGTGTACCACAATATGTCCCTCTGTCAGCACATTTTCATGTGAAAACGTTCACTTCAATGAGTCATTGGTCTGATTCAAGGTCTCTGGCTTCAATGACACCATCGATATTGGATCTTCACTGGGTCTCCTCCTAGTTATTCTCTTGTTGCACTGTGTCATGGAGATCCTGCAGCTTTAGATCAACAGGACTGGATCTTTCAAACATCCCAACCATTTGTAGATGATAAGGAATTTTGGGATGGTCCAGCTCAGAGCCCTGGATCTAGGCCTAGGTGATAGCTGAGCTGTTCAGTGTCCCAGGTTTCCCTTACCTGCACCAACAGGGTGAGCTCTCCAGCACTTCTCAGGGTAGGCTAACCAATGCTGCCATCACTACGAAGCAGGGTCAGATCTCCCGATCTTATGCTCTCATGGCAGTTCACCTGCCTCTTGAGCCATCTTCACTGTGCTACTCGGTCAAGATGTCAGACCCATTTTTCCTAAGTGCTGCAGCGGTTGATGGACTGGGTGTGCTCTCCCACTCTTCTCTGGACTGGGTTGACTCACCCAGGTCTTCGCCATCAGGGCCATCTCCACTTGCCCAGGTGGGGTGCAGGGCCCACTCTCCTGAGTGCTGAAGTCAGTGAGGATAGAGCTAGTTCTCCCGCTCTCATGATCTCTGGAGCCAGCTCTCCCACCTACTGCAGGTAGCAATGGGGTGTGTGTGTCCTTTTTTAACTTTTGAGACAGAATCTTACTCTTTAGCCCACACTGGCCTCAACTTTGTGATAATCTACCTGGCTCAGTCTTTTGCATGCTGATATTACAGGACTAGGCCACTATGCCCAGTTCAGTCTTTTAAACAGTTTTCTAAACTCATGACTGGAGTCAATTCTGTGGTATTTGTTTGATTTGTTGCTTACAGAAAAAGACAGTGCTTTGGGTCTTTGAGGGACTAGCACAAGCCATTGAATCTTGTGATCTTTGAAAAGAGGGGAGGAAAGAGAAAAAAATAAAGTTTCAAATATGCTTACATCATTTTTATGTGTTTAAGAGACGCTGGAAAACACGAGTTTTCACTTTTTCTAAAGCCTTCACAGTGTCAGAGGGATGATTATGAAATTGGGTTGAGTGACAGATTGTTTTGAAGTTTATCCAAGACCAGGGTCCTGGCTCCAGGTACTTTCTTGGCTCCTGCTGCCCGTTTATATTGAATCTGAGTTTTAAGAAATGTATACCACTTGTCTTTTTTTGACAAAAGGGAAAAGCTTGTGTGTCTTTGATCAAGTTAAAGTGCCATTTCACTCACAATTAGAATTTGCTTTTAGCAGATTTTAGTGAGATTCAGAGAGTAATATATACTTCTAAATCTCTGGTGGGCACAAAGCTTGACCTAAATACTGCTTATGTGTTTTCAAATAACTTTTCTTTGTAACTCAGTATTATCTGCACCATCGGCCTCAACTGGAGTCACCAGAGGTAGGATGTAACTCAGCAGAAGTTTTGAGGGAAGATTAGAGGGTACATGATAGATCAAAATCATTATATTTTCATTTCTTTCTCTTTATGTGGTTTGAATTTGTCCTTCATAGCACATGTTGGACACTTCATCCACAATAAGATATTAGTGAATGGAGTTTAGGCCATAAGAGTTGAATCTACCTTCTTGGATGGATTAATGTCCATTGCATGGGCTGAAGTTTCAGACATCTGTTCTGTAACTACTTGGCTTTTTCTATATAATGAGGAGTCAAGGAGATGCCCATGTCTTGATATAGAATTGTTCCACCCTCCAATGCTGAGAAACAGAAAATGGTCTAAGACAGCACCCATTTTTTTTTTTTTTAAAAGAAATAGTTCTTATTTTTGTGAGAATATCTGAAGGTATGTTAACGTACACATCGTGATTTGAAGAGTTCACCGTAAGGCTAACCACCCCTTTCTGTTCTTGATGTAGTAAGGAGATCATCACTTTTCCAAGACCAGGAGTAGAAATGGAAGGAATTGGGAAGCAGGGAGAGTTCCATGAACTCATCAAATCAAGTTTGGTCATGGAGTCAGCATGTCTGTATAGAAAGGGAAGAATGGGTACAGAAAACGCCAGTGGCAGCTCAGGTGTAAAGTGCTTCTGCAGAGGAGAAGGATTAGTGCCACCTAATGGAGCTCTGAAGGTCTGGATGCATATAGTATGAGAAGATGGCTGGGCAATTATGTCATAGTTTCCAAACCTAATATTACTGGAAATAAAACATAGATCATTGGTATTCTAATGGTTTGGCTTATCAAAATCTTTAGTCCCCCAGAACTTGTGGTTCTTTCTGAGCCCCATTTCTTTTCCAAATTACTTACTTTATTGTTGGAAGAACATAGGATTAAACCCAGAGCCCCATGCATACCCTGCCATTTACCTTTATCTCTCTCTGTCCTTTACTTTGTATTTTGAGATGGGATCTCACTGAATTGCCCAGGTTGGCCTTGAACTCACTATCCTCCCTCTTCTTTTTCCTGAGTGCTGAGATTACCAATGAGTACCATCATAGCTGGTTCCATATTGAGGTTTAACAAAGCCAAACATTATTCTGAGCTGTTTTAACAATATGCTTCATTGTATCCTTGTAAGAAATGTATTTTTATTTTACAAATGAAGGTACTATGCGGTTGAGAGCCATCTTAAGGTTGGTTAGGTAATTGGATATCAAGGCATGAGCTAGTGACTAAGACGTCATTCTCCCGTAATGACATACATGTCTTATGAGACAATGCTGTGGTGATACTTGTTCCCTGCCTCAGTGTCCTATGCAAATGGAGTTTCCTATGTGGCTTCTGTAGCTTCAGTTTCTGTTAACCTCACTGTGAGATTCTGGCATGATACAGCAGCCTCTGCTTGAAACATTTCTGCTCTCAGGACTGAAGAAACAGTGGTCACAGTACTGGCTCCTGAAGTCTCCACCAAGAAGTAATACATACTACTTAATGCTCCCATTTCAGTGACTCACCCAAGTCAAACAGTAAAACCTGACATCTTCAGGTTGAGGAAATGGATTTCTTTCCCGGGGTGGGGACAGTAAATATTTGCCCACAGCAGCCCCACTGCAGTTTCCCTACCTTAATCTCCTTTGAGAGTTTTCTGAGATGCCAAGTCTGTTAGTTTTATGTAATAGGATGATATTCAATGCAGAAGCTAGACTCTGGCCCACTGAGGGGAATTTGTAGTTTAACGTAGAAGTTGCATGTAAAGCTAGGGTTGTGAAATCATTTCTCTGGAAGCCTCAACTTTGATTTTATATGCTGAGGTGGTGGATGAAGGTGTCTTGTTTTGCAAATAGGAGCAGTCTCAAGAGACAAATAACAATGGCATGCGGATTTTATGAAGTTTATTTTTAGTAGCACTTTCAGGCAAGGTTTTATTGTCAATATTTTCTTTGGAATCCAAGAAGCCAACAGAGGGGACTCCGATTTATGAATTGATGTGCTATTAATATTAGCCCTGACATTTTAAAGTAGAAAAAAGCTGCAGAAGAGATATGGGAACAAATGAATATAGAGTTCCTGACAGCCAAGAGAGATGGGGCCATCCCCAAGAATTATGAACAAGTATGTTTTCAGGGTGGCTTTGCTCATACCTGCTTCAATGCTGCTGCTGCTGCTGCTACTCCTGCTGCTGCTTTAGATTTCCCAGCAATGGTACCTTCAGACTGACTGCTTTATCAATACTATGTCAACAGGAGAAGGATGTTTGGCTGAGTGTCTTAAGTCAATAGAGTATACTGATCCCTGCCTTAATTAACAGTCTACAGGCACCATTCAGTTCACAGCTAATACTACCCCAACATCAAGAAAAACATGGTTATAGGAAGTTTAAGCAATATTCCAATTGACTCATTATACATTCAATTTAGTTACAGGAAAGTCACATGAACTAAAGTTGGATGGCAGCCTGAATGTTCTGCTGATTCTTTTGATGGAACTTTTATTGGAAAGATTGGTTTGTTGTTAAAGGAATCCCCCTGCTATTTTGTTTTGTGGTGTACTCAACATCTGCTAGCATCAGTGCAGTGACTGGAAATGTGCTGATAAATGCAAAATTTATAGCGAAGTTTGACACGTGCTTTTGAACTTAAGGGGAGCATCTTTATTCATGATAAAGTAAAACAGCCAAACAAAGAAAAGTGTCCTAAAACTTTGAAAACTATAGCATGTCTGTGTCACTATTATACTTTTCTTTGGATGCAAAGAAAAAAAAATAACTTCTGGCTTAGGGATTTCTATCAGGTTTTATTCATGTTTACAAGGGTCTTATGTGATGGCTATCATTGTTTTATAAATTGGAAAATGAAGGGTCAAAGAGAGAAAGAGGTAAATGCTATACAACTTAGAAGAGGCATAACTTTTGAGGAATGCATCTATTTCTATAGAGCAAACATGTTGGTTCATAGGACACACCCTTGTGGTGTTTGTGTATAAGTGTCATCTGTTAGCAATTTCTCTTCTATTTCTGGGCTTCAGCAGGAGCAGCTAGGTTGGATACCTGAAGAAGTTCCAAGGCAAGACATTTCAAAGGACTTTGACCGCTTCCAAATGGCTTTTTAGACAGGGGAAGAAATGGTCCTTGTGTCCCTATTTCTTGTGAAGTCTTCTCAGTGGCACCACCTCTAGGTAGGCTGAGTTAACTAAATCCCCACAGTCTGGAAGAGTAGATATGATCTAATGTACTGTATTGCCTGAATCTTGCTACATATTTTTTGGAGAGCTGATTAAATATGTTTGCTGCTTGGTTTCATTTAAAACTAGTTGCTTTGTTAACAAAATACTTAGCAAGAGAAAGTTATGTGTAGGAAGAGGAAAAGGAAGTACTTAAGTATTTGCATTAGCCATTTGCTCATTTGCACTGAGTTTCTGTAGGCACACATGACACACCACATGTGAACCTTGGGAAGCCTAATTGTTTTTAGAAATCCTCTTCTATTCCGCATAAATAATGTTTCAAGAAAAAGAAACATTAACTTATTACAAAAAGCAAAAATAGTTCTAAATTCAGTGTTATTGTGGCTCTGTCAATTTTTTAATGAATGTAGGCATGTAGAAAAAAAATCACCTGCCTTAAAATTAGTAACAGGGGGGCAAATGATCAATATATACAATAAATACTCATTTGCAGTATCTTTTAGGTTTCAGTGTGTCATATTTATGTTTTGCTAGCTGATAGTTTTTGAAAGATGGAAATTTATTCAAATGACTCAAAAGGAGAATAGTTGGTAAGGGAGATTAAAAATAGAATATGCTACAATATGAATTTATTTAGCTTCATAGTAGCCTGGGGCCAGAGTTCTTATTGTTTTCATCTTTTGTGTCAAGAGACCAAGGCATAGAAATGTTAGCAAACTGTCAAAGATAAAGAAGAGACAGAGAAAGAAATTGTCATCACAAGAAAGACAAAGGTAGAAAAGGAGAAGTAAGCAGAGCAGACAGAAGAGGAGGGAAGAGGTAGACAAAGAAAAGGAGAGGGAAAGAGAGGAAAGACGGGGAGGGAGAGAGGGAGGGAAGGTTGCTCTGCCATAGAACCCGTCATAAAACACTGGTTCACTCTCCTAACCCACACACTGTGTATTTTCCCTAGAGATAGAATCCTATTTTTAAGCTGTGCACATGGCCATCTGGGATGAAAAGTGATACTGACTAGTTTCATAGTTAGGTGAAACCATAAGACTCCATTCAATGAGATGCAAATAAGATTTAGTGTGAAATTACTGGGAAGTCTCCCAAGGGAGAGGATTTGCCATTGAGGGCTAGAATTCACCTCTCATCTTTTCTTCTTTATGATCTGCTACAGTCAGTCACCTGGTAGATGGAGTCTCAATCATGGTCCTGAGCCACAAGCTGATGGAGAAGAATAGAAAGGGTTTGTGTTACTGATGACGAGCAGGTCCCATTTTAGCCGTATATCCTTCTGGGATAGTTTACATATGGGAGAGACTATAGCTATATTATGCTTAAGTTGGCTTTGTTTTAGTTTCATGATGCTCAGCCTGATGCTAATTAGTATGCTCTCTTAATTTGATTGTTTTAGAAACCTACTAAAAAGGAAATTGTTTACTGATCTATACCATACAATGACCTAAAAACTAGGTTAAGGACCTCAGGTACCTTTAGCTTGTGGATTTGTTGGCTTTTTGCTGGAGGTATATTTTTGGTCCTTCTGGTTTCAAAGATCACAACAGACAATGAGACTCTACATGGAACGTGGAGCTAATTGCTTTTGTAATTGGACTATCTTGCGAATAAAATAAGGTTCTGTAGCAGATAATGGTTTTAGTGTGATGGATATTCTACCTGGAAATAATTGTAGTATAGTTTCCTTCAGAATTTTGGTAATTTTAGCTCCAAGTGGTTATATTTGTAGGGCATTTGCCATGGGAGAGTAATTGTCATTTCACCTAAGCCTTTCATGTGGTCTTCCATCATTAAAAGGGAAAAATGGGTCTTGATGTTTCCTCATTTAGTGATGTGACCTCATTCTTTCTCTACAAAATAATGTGGAGCATGAAGGTAAATTTAATTGATAAAGAATCAGCAGGACCTTTGGATATCAGTTGGACAAGCTGAATACAGCAATGGACTCACACTTGTTTTTATATCATGCTAAGTTTAAATAGCTTGATTTTTAGATGATGAACAATTAAGAAACTGAAGATCAGGCTTTGTTAAACAAGAAAAATGTTGCTCTTATCTTTATTTTCCACAACCCTTTTCATTTCATTTGATTGTCTGATTTTTAGAAAAGTGGCCTTCATTGTTTCATTGAACACATTGTGTGATCATTTCCAAAGAGATAGGTAGTGTTTATGGTCAGGCATGGGAACCTTACTGGCTAGACTGCCCTACACTTTTAGCATACTAAGGATGTAGGCTTACCCTGAAGGATTCAGTCAGGCAAATAGTCTTAGCTTGTAGTTTAAAGAGATGAGAGGATGTCTCAAAGGAATCTCTCTGTGGCCAGCAGGAAATTGGATTTTGAAAACTGGAAAATCTGCAATTCATTCAAGCATGGAGTGAATTGAATCTGTGAAGGCTCCTTTCACCAAGTTTGTTGTCATGGATGTGGTAAGGCCAGGGAGGTCCAAAGTTAGTGAGCTGTCAACTGTTTTTGAAGAGACATACAGGTCCTTTCAATAGGGTTTCATTTTAAAATCCCACCATGTATAAAGTGTCTTTATGACATTAGGCATTTTGTGAGTCCTTCATATAGAATTTCCATAAGGAAACCATTTCTGTCAATAGGTGAAATGTTTGTCTTAGGGAAATAATCTAGGGAATGATCGTAGCTCTTGACTGTTTTGGTACTTTTTTCTAGATAGTTCATACTCTTGGATGCCCATGATCTAAGCTGGGGCCTGTGGAAATGGCTATAGCAGTTTCAGTTACATTGAAAATCAAAGTTATATCTGCATGGAACTAAGGTCATGACACAACCAAAGAGCTAAGGGTACAAATGTTCCCTTCATGCTTAGTTGGGTCCAATAATTCCCTGAGGCTCAAGTCTCTGATTGTGTTTCCAGATGGCTTCCCCTCTATAAACACCACTGTTATTTCTCCAACAGTTCAGCTGCTCCAGGAGAAAGCAAAATAACAAATTAGTGAGGCCCTTGGCATTATATAGTAGGTGTACTTGTTGCATATATTGGCCAATCTATCCCTTACTGTGCTATATCCTCTTGCTATTTCCTTTGCACTCTTTGACCTTGTATATGCCAGTCAATTTCTGTAGTTCATTTGCACAAAGCTAGTTTGTCCAACACCTCTTCTCAACCTCATATATTCTTCAAATCAGTGTATGGATTTCCTGGCTATCTGGCAGATAAATTCCAGTCTCAACTAGTCATTGAATTTATTCCTCAGTCTTTGTATCACATGCCAGAATACTGTCAGAAGCTTCTTCAACTAATACCTAGTGATATCAAACTAAGTGACAAATCCTGCCTAACTACTTACTAGAGCAACACCAGTGACCCCAAAGGTCAAAAGGCCTCTTGATCTTTCTGTGCTTGTCAATCTGTGCATCTCAGCTAAACTCTCCTGATATTAGTAATCAAGAAAAAATAGATTCAGTGTGTGTATGTGTGTATGCGTGTGTGTGTCTGTGTATTTGCATGTGTGTCTGTGTGTATGTTTCCTCCTACAGAAGCCAGATGAGGGTGTCAGATCCTCTGAAGCTAGAGTAAGCCACCCATCATGAATGCTTGGAACTGAACGCAGGTCCTTTTGAAGAGCAACAAGTGCTTTTTAACTGCTGAACCATCTCTTCAGCCCCACATACATACATACACATAGACATATAAATACACATCATATATACATACACATTTACATATACATCTATATACATACACATACACATATACATCATATACAGAGTGGGAGATAGTGCATATAAACATATAGTGTTTTTATTAATTGCTTAAGAATTTCATAACTTTTCATTATATACAGTTCAATGTATTTTGAGTATATTCACTTTCCATTCCTCCCCTAAAACCTCCTAGCCCCAGCTCCACCCCCTAACTTGCTCCCAATTTCATGTCTCCCTTTGTTTTCTTTTTCCTATAAACTACCAAGTCAGTTTTCCTTCCTAGAAACTCATGGGTTGGGAGCATCCACTGGAGCTTGTGAGGCAGTTCTAAAAGGAGTCACACCCTTAAATCTTTTCATCCCAAGAGCCCGACTGTCAACAGTTACTCAGGTATGGATTGGGAGTGGTGGGTGCCTTCCTTCTCCATACTGGAAGGCTGATTGGCTTGATGTTGTATAAGTCGTCTGTAGACAGCCACGACTGTTGTGAGTTAGTGAGTCCTGTGGTCCTCTGATATCCAGAAGATATTGTTTTGCTTTGCTTTGGATCTCCCCAACCTGTGGCTCTTACAATCTTTTTGCCCCCTCTTTCCAGATGGTCTCTGAGCCTTGGTGGAGAGCGTATGTTATAGATGTCTCATTTGTGGCTTAGCATCGCACCCACATGTATTCTGTCCACAGTGACTAGCTGTAAGCTTCTATTTTAACCACAGTGCAATGTACAAAGAAACTTCTGTGATGATGTCTGAGAGCTGTACTAATCTATAGGCAGAGATACCAGCTTACAGAAAAGCTCACCCCCTACACGACAGCTCTCTGATTAATGCCTCTTAGCTCTGAGCAAGATGTGTTTCTAAAATCTCTTACACATACATTTGTAGTCCCATTATTAATCCCAACTTCTTTCACATCAGCATTTTGGATTTTTCATGATTTTCTTGTCATGTTGTTACTTTGATGAAAACTCCTAAAGCAAGATTAGCCTCTGATACCTTAGTGTTTGCTTTTTTATTTTCATTCGTACATTGCTAGACACTTGACATGTTTCCAGAATATCCAATGAATTGACCCATGATCAAGGCTTCAGATACATAGCAGCATCATAGCCCCTGGCTCTTACATAGCATTAAGGGAACAGAGGCTTCTAGAACTTTGTACTGCCAAGATGAGTGGAGTTGGCTGTGCCGACTAGACATTAGAATATGCTTTCCCCATAGAAGGAGCTAGTTTTATGTTATAAATATTGGCCAAAGCAAGATCAGTCTTGAAAGGAACAGCATCTCTGTCATAAAGAGTATGAGTGGTTGAGCCATTTGTCAGCATTACTTGAGTCTAGACATAGATCTATTATACAAAATGGACCAAATCCCATTGTACAGTTACACTTCTCTCTAGACATAGAAGCTGTGAAGGGAAGAGCATAGTCCTTGTCTCCTGTCTGCTAATCTTATCTTCGAAACATCGCTCCCTTATGGTCTGACATTCTGTGCCCTTTTCTCCTTTACATAAAAATACTATTGCAGCCAGTCTTTGCCAGTTACAGACGCGTTTGGTGGAAGCTATTATTGCATCATGTTTTCAGCTGTTTCCAGGAAAGGACAAATGAGTAGCTTCTAAAATTGAACAGTTGAGAACAATAACAGCAAAGAAAATCCTCTAAAAAGAGCTATGAAGAGAAGAAAAAGTTTTCTTGGGATGCATAGTCATTCAAACATCATATGCTTCATGCAATGTATGCTTATTTATTACTTGTTTATTTCTTATCGTGCTACTTTTATCATGGTCTTTTAAATACAGGTCCTACTGTGTGTTTGAATGAGTCGGGATACTGTGAAATGCAAATCACAGAAAAACATCAAATTGACCTCACCAAGGGTAAAGCACATTTGGGTCATGGAAACTGGGCTAGTTTCAGGAAAGGCTTGCTTTTTTTTCTTTTTTTTCTTTATTTCTCTCTTTTTGATACTTTATTTACATATCAAATGTTTTCCCCTTTCCAGGTCTCCTCTTTGGAATTTCCCTATTCCATCCCCCTCCCCCTGCCTCTATGAGTGTGCTCCCCCAGCCATTCACCAACTCCCATCTTCCCTCCCTGGCATTCCCCTATACTGGGGCATCTATCACCCTCAGGCCAAAGGGCCTCCCCTCCCACTGATGGCCAACAAGGCCGGCCAGCACCATGGGTACCTCCATGTGTATTCTTTGGTTGGTGGTCCAGTCTATAGGAGCACCAGGGGGTCAGGCCAGTTGACAGTGTTGTTCCCTCCATGGGGCTGCAAACTCCCTCAGCTCCTTCAGTTCCTTCTCCAACTCCTCCATCTGGGACCCCATGCTCAGTCCAATGGTTGCTGTGAATTGAATCTTGAGTATTCTAAACTTTTGGGCTAATAGCCACTTATCAGTGAGTACATACCATGTTCGTTCTTTTGTGACTGAGTTACCTCGCTCAGGATGATATTTTCAAGTTCCATCCATTTGCCTGCAAATTTCATGAAGTCATTGTTTTTAATAGCTGAGTAGTATTCCATTGTGTAAATGTATCACATTTTCTGTATCCATTCCTCTGTTGATGGACATCTGGGTTGTTTCCAGCTTCTGGCTATTATAAATATGGCTGCTATGAACATAGTGGAGCATGTGTCCTTATCACATGTTGGAGCATCTTCTGGATATGCCCAGGAGTGGTATAGCTGGGTCCTCAGGTAGTATTATGTCCATTTTTCTGAGGGTCTGCCACACTGATTTCCAGAGTGGTTGTACCAGCTTGCAATCCCACCAGCAATGGAGGAGTGTTCCTCTTTCTCCACATCCTTGCCAGCATCTGCTGTCACCTGAGTCAGAATGGCTAAGAAAGGCTTGCTTTTAATAGGGGATTCTATTAGTTCATCTCTTTCTTTGGACCAGTTCCATACCTGCAACTCCCACATTCTCTTTATTACTGGAGATAGACTTGCTTTCCAAAAAGACCTTTTGTAGAAGTGGGTGTGTCAATGTTCATCTGAGTATGATTCCTGAGAGAACAGGACTGAATGCAAGACATCCAAACCCATCCTCCCCAGGGCTGTTATTTCTTTAATTGTGTGTCACTTGCCATTAGTCTTAAGAATTTGACATTCTGGGGGAAATTATCGGACACATAGTTATATGCTGCATCAACAATATCAAAGAGCTTTGAGCAGTTCTTAGTAAGACAGATGTGATGCAATTACGAGACTTTTTTTTTTTTTTTTTTGGTTTTTCGAGACAGGGTTTCTCTGTGTAAAGTATGAGAGTTTTAAAGAGCAGTTGGTTTATCATTCTAACAGTCATGGTATGTGAAACATTGTTTGCTAAGAACAGGAAGAAACATCTGGAACTGGTGATGGTTATTTTGGGCTTCGTTGTTTTTTGAAAAAAAAAGTATCTCAGCAGTCTTAGGATCAGTTCTATCAGCTCTGTGGCTATTCTCACTTCAAGGTCTCTATTCAAACACTCACACTAGTGAGGACATCATTAAGAGACCATCTATGTTCTTTAAAAGATATAATTTGCTTAGGATGACAATGATCACATTTTGAATCTGCTGTCACTGTCATGTAAGGTGTCTCTTCCTTGTCCACAGTCTTTTTTTTTTTTTTTTAACCCACAGAAGCTTAGAAAACAAACATCATGCAGCCCTAACTGAAATGCTCTTCTTACATAATCCCTATGTTTGGATTCCAGTCAAGCAAATAGCTTTGGGCTAGTATCACTGTGGATATTCAAATGTGCTTCACTGAATATCCAACTGTGCTTGGGGGTTTAAGGCATTTTATAAGTGAGATTTTGCTGTGAATTCGTTAGCATCTTAGGGTGGAAAATGGGAGTGCCCTTGAGTGTTCTAGATTTTGTCCACGGTGACAGAGAATGACTCTCATTTATGACTTTTTTTTTGGGGGGGGGAGTTAGGTTCTCCCTCATTTCTGTCTCGTGTATAGATAATGTAGCACTTTATTTCTTGATGTTATTCCTACCTTCAAGAGAAAATGTTACAATGTGTAGAATGGGGGGGGGGTCCTTTGAATTGGCTCTCACTACAGGGAAGCCTAGGCTTTGTTGAACAGGTGAAAAATTCAGTTGAATTTTCCTACTGTTCTTATAACTCCTTTGTTGTTGTTGTTGTTGTTGTTTTATTTGTTTATTGTTGTTTTCTGAGATAGAGTTTCTCTGTGTAGTCCTGGCCTCCAACTCATAGATCTGCCCAAACTCTGCCTGTTTGAGTGCTAGTATCAAAGGTGTGTGCTACCACACCCAGATAACCCCCCTTATTAAAAAAATCATAATTGTATGGTTTTAAGAAGTTTTAATTGTCATAGAAACCACTTTTATAAAGCCCTGCGCATATCAATAAATTTCAAAAAAAGGTTAAAATCCCCAGTGAAATTCATCTCCATCTATCTTTGGTAGCTGATTGTCCCAGGGTGATAAGTGTAGAATCTGTTCTAGTATTAGAAGGATCATTGCTAAGAAAGGCATCACACAAAGGAAGGATAGTTTTATGATAAGAAAGATGGAATAATTTTTTTAATGAACTGCTTAATTAAAAATCTGAGTATTTGCTGATATGTACATAGTCTGTGTTGATATATCCAATAGATACATGTACTTTCGGTAGAAAAGCTTAGAGTTACTGAAAAATGACAGATGTTTAGGTGGGACTGAGGGGGCGACTCAGCCATCTGTCCTAAAGCAACTAATCTCTGAAAATGCTCCACCTGTAAACTGCTAACAGAAAGTGCTCGAGGCTCTTTATTAGTTCTGTTTTGCTATAGCTTAATGTCTGTTGTCTGCCACTCTGCAGCCATTGCTTATGCCAGATGTATTCCTGGACTATGTTGTATACCAGGCCTGTGTGTCAGCAAACCTAACCTTTTACCCCTTGTTTTCTGCCTTGCCTAGAAAAATGACAATTTTTAGGGCAACATAGATTTCTACGTTGTAAAACATCTTAAGTTAGTGCCTATTAATAATATTGCTGTTACTAAATATTGCCTTCATGAAGGTCGGATGAGCATTTTAAAAAGGTTTTACAGGCACATATGTCTGTACACCATGTACTTGCCTGGTGCTCATGGAGTCCAGATTAAGGTTTTAGATCTCCTGGAACTGGAGTTGTGAATGATTATAAGCAGATCTGAAGGTGATGGGAATCAAACTTGGGTCTTGAGTAAGACAAGCCAGTGCTCTTAACCACTGAACCATCTCTTTAGCCCCCTAGATGAACTTCCTTAAAATACACACACACACACACACACACACACACACACACACACACACACACACACACACTGGAAGTTTGGTGGCAACATTTAATCAGTGCTTACTGGATACTGATGTTCAGAATCTTTTACTTGTATTTCCCAAGCTGTGAAGTAGGAATTGTGAACATGTTTTTATAAAATATTACAGTGGCTATATGACTTGAGAAGTGACACAGCTAATCAACAACCAAATCTAAAGATCAGACAATTTGCCTAGCTCTAGAGTCCTCCACTAATGCTCATTGCTTATCTAAAAATAGAACACAGCCCCTATCTCTGAGTCACTTAGAAGAGGATACCCTTTGAGATGAGGCTGCCTGTATACAAACTGCATACCCTCAGACTAGCTAACAGTAGTGTTCAGCTTCATTACAACAAGTGAGCTAAAAGGGACCAGGAAATGGCTACAGTCTAGAAGGTGTTTGCTATTTCAGGGATAATAATGATGGATAATAATGTGATTTCACAGCTTAGATTATTAGCCCCAGGTGAGTACATTAGTGGATTCAGATTCATCAAAATCACCAGGCCTAGCTTGTGGCCATCTCTTCACAACCCCCCCTAGGTTGCATGTTACCTTTTAATAGCATTTCCCTCATTATCTCTGCCCTTGATAGCATTTAAAGCACATTTATAGATATAAACATGTACAAGGAAGAGGTCCGATGTCCTTCCCTTCTGTGTTAACCCTCATGTATCAAATAGTGCTATATAAAATTCTGTCTAGAGAGTCTAGAACTTCACTGTGCAATGGCATCTCCTTTGCTAAAATGTTCTGTGTCCCTGTTATCTGACTTGTATCCACCACTCTATGTGTGGCTAGTGAAGCTGAGACAATGAACATTTTTTTTTTTTGCAAAGTTAAACAGATTCAAATGTAAATATCCACAATTGTAGTTACAATTGGACAATATTAATCTAGAGTTTTAGCATGGATCGGAACCTCAGGTTCATCCAGGAAGGCATTCGTTTTACTACAGGGCACTGGTTCTCAACCTGTGGGTAGCAACCCCTTGGAAGTCATAGGCCCTTTTCACAGGAGTAGCCTAAGGCTATCAGAAAACACAGTTATTTACATTATGATTTGTAATAATAACAACATTACAGTTATGAAGTAGCAACTAACAATTTTATGGTTGGGGGTCACAGTCAACACAGCATAAGGAACTGTGCTAAAGGGTCATAGCATTAGGAACATTGAGAACCACTGCTATAGGGGGCTCTGAGCCCATCAGATGGGAACTAGTCAGCCAAACTTAGAACCCTGTCCTCTACTGTTTCTCTCACTGAAGCTAAAAATGTTTATAGATATTTTTGTATCATCTTGTTGAGAATGTGCTCATATTTACAAAAATATATGATAGTGAGGTTTTAATTACAGAGTGATTTATATCATCCTAGTTGAAAGTTTTATAATTATGTAATCCATGTATTGACATGTTTACACAAAACTGTTGTGAGTAAAGTTTTTATCCTGTCTCTGTCACTTTACCATTGATTATTCTTTCCAAGGAAATGGTAAGAGTCAGCATTGCAGATATGTAGTACTAAGTATGTAATGCTTTCTCCTGTCCTTAAACAAATAATAGCATATATTCATGACTCTTCACACACAATGTTTTGTTAAAGAAAATATATTGAGAATCCTTATACATCAGCCTCACATTGTTGCTATATCCTCCAGTAAGGGACATTTAGGTTTTTTTTGATGTTTGATCTTAAAAGCAATGCTGGGCTGGATGTGGTAGTCCACATATATAATTCCAGCCCTCAGAAGCCTGAGGCAGGAAGCTCATGAGTTTGAGGATAGTCTGGGAAAGAGTTTGTCTTGACAAATAAACAAAAGTACCTTCCTAAACCTATCAACATAAAGACAAATAAATAATGCTGGTATGGAAAACTTTTTTCCATTTATAATTTCTAAGTGCATAAATATATTGCAGGACAATCTCTAGGAATGAAAGCACTTTGACTAAATGATGCAGGTGCATTGTTTCACTTGGATCATATTGTAAATTGTAAATTGTTGTCCATAGAGACTACATTATTTTGTACAGATAGCAATCTGGACTCTATATTGTACCCATCAAATGTGTGATCAGATTGATAGATCCTTATTATTTTTATAGGTGAAAAATCTTCAATGTAATGTAAACTTCCCTATTTCAACCTATGAGTGTGCCCAGGGTGTTTGACATGTGGAGGCACCATTTGTGTTTTAGGTTTTGTGAAACACATCCTTTGCATACTTTGTTGATTTTCTATCAGTTATAGTTTTTATAGGGTCTTTAATGTGTAAGGCAAAACCCAACATGTACATTCCAGAGAGAATGCAGACATTTTCTTTGTACCATCTGTCTTTTCGCTATCCATTTAGTGGTGCATGCAATAGAGGAGTAATTACTCTGATGCAAAGAGTTGTAACAATCCTTTTTCTTTCACAGGTTCTAGTGTTCAGTAATAAAGTAAAAAAGACTTCTGCATCTCAGAATGTAAAATATTTATTTTAATTGAGTTGAAATTTGTCCTAAAATAGTAACTGTAGCAATATAATTTATTAAATAATTACTTTTCTATATTTATTTTGGGACTTTATCTTTATCACATGCAGTACTTTAATTTTTCATTGTTTTTTCTATCTAATCTTGTAGACCCCCCAGCCCCCACAGTCTGCCTGTTATTTGTAGTACTACTTGTTTCTGTAAATCCATATGGTAGTATATTTTGATTTATTTTAGGATTATTCTACTATCATTATGTTTGCTTTTCAGACAGTTTAATTGTACTTGCTTTTTTAATTCTCCTTATAAAATATAGGTCAAGGTTGCCTATTTCCAAAACAACTTCCATTGACATTTTTTCACGGGAACTTATGACATTTCAAGACTGAGTTAGAGATATCTACATGGGATTCATTCTTTTGATCGAGAATGGTATGTCTTTCTATGTGATGAGCACTTGAATAACTGCAGGCTTTTCCACCCATGCCCTAGTTCCTGAAATAACCAATCTGAGTTTTAATTATAAATGAATAAATGCTTAGACAATAAGCTTGAGCTTGCTCCCTGACTAACTCATAACTTAACCCATTTATTCTATTCTATGAGTAGTGCATGGCTGGTTTCCTCTTTTCAGTTTCATGCATCTGTCTCCTTAGAGTTTGAAATGAATCTCTTCTATCACCTTACTCTATTCCAGGGTTCCTCTTTCTGTACTGGAACTCCCACCTCCAATTTCCTGCCTCAGCTCAATGGTCAGTCAACTTTTTATTGGCAGGTGATGCTTCTGTCTACACATTTGTGCTCTATGTCAGTGTTCTATGACTTTTCTCTAATAAATCTTATATATTTGTTAGTATATCTTTGGAATAAAATTTTTGTTTATGTGGATGAAAGGTGTTCTCCTACAGAATTAGGTAAACTATCTTCCCCAAATGGATGTCCATATCAAACCACTCTTTTCAAGACTCATAGATCTTGTGGAGAGTATGGCAGGAGGAGATATGATAAGAGACAGAGGCAGTAGATGTCTCCAAGAAAACAGAGCCTTCCAGATACAGCAGGCTGATAAACGTATAAACTCACAGAGACTGTGACAGCAGCATGCACAAGACTTGTACAGGTTCAAACAAGACAAAAATCTCAGCACTGAGAAGGGGAAGTAGATACCAAATCCTACCTCTGACCAATATGCAATTGATACCCAATGAGAAAGGGAAAAATCAATTTTTTCCAATGGAATCTCAATGGGTATATCCACCATACTCCAGGGCATGTTGTTTTTCCTGTTGTTGTTTTTAATTATTTTATTTTGAGAGAGAAGGGGAGTGCATGAATTTGGGTGAGTAGAGGAGATGGGGAGGATTTAGAAAGGAGATGGAGAAAAAGAATATAATCAAAATGTATTGTATAAAGATTTAAATAAAAATTAATAAAAATATAAAAAATTTTGGGTTTTTTGTTATTCTTTATCAAAATTGGAAAAAGTCTAGCTTTCCTTTGAAATAGTATGCTAGTACGTACATGTGTTTTTAATCAGGAGTGAATTTGAATGTAATCAAATACTATGTCAACATCTATGATCATGACTTTGTGCTACAGGTTTATTGATATCATAAGTTAAATGGATTATTTAGTCTCTCCACTTTTAATGCTGTATTATTTTTACATTTTATTTATTATCTTTCCATCCTTTGTTCACTGCTCCTTCTTAATTTTTTCCTATGCACTTACTGGTACTTTTTGCTTTCACCTTGATTCGAAGTGAATGTGTTCATTAGAAGAACAAAGTCCCAAACGACCAAATGATTTAGGCTAGAAACTGAACTTTGTGTAACTGAAAAATGCTGTTTTCTTTGCTCTCTGGGTGCAGGAGTTGCTTTTGTTTTCCAATGGGTTGGGTTGTTGGTCCCCACGTTATATAGCTGTACTATTGCAAAGTTCTCTGTGATGGAAAAAGCAAAGAAAAGCTGCATAAACTGACCAAATCTGCTGGAATTGGAGTTAGGAATCTTTTTCAGAAATCATTTTCCTTTGTCTTATTTTTAAGCAAGATTCTTCATGTCATGAAGTATCTTGCTGCTTCTCTTTAGCTGTTTATACCCAAGTTATGTTTTATATTCTAGTTAGTCACAAAATAAAACAGGAAATGTGTTTAAGGTAAGGCAAAATGTCAGTGTGTTTAAAATGTAGAAATACTTGGTAGGAATCTTTCAGCTTTCTGCTTGGCTCTGCCTACAGCTGGTCATTTTCATTTAGTGTGAACAGGGCTCTCATTAGTGAAACATGGGTGGTTAGATACTTCCTGGGAAACTGCAGGGAAGAGATTGGGGGCCTCTCTAGAGGGTACCTGGGAAAGGGGAGAGACAGCTGTGCTCCAGAAACTGCCAAATGGGATCAAGTTCACAAGACAGAGGGAAGAACATTCAAGAATGACATAGTAGTTTCATAGAGGTGCCCTCCTAAGCCAAATGTTCTGAGCATCCCTGCAAGCAGAGTAAATTAGAAATGCCAAGCAATATTGAGAAGACTAGCTGTTGTACAAATAGAGTCATAATTTTAGAAAAAAACATATCCAAAAATTAGTATCAAAGTGGTGAACGAAATGATTTAGTACAACTTGTAATGATACTGTTGCAAATATGATGACAAAGACAAGTAGTTAAATTCTAGTCAGGAAAACAACAGGTATATCAGTGTATAGGGCTTGGGTGCAGGCTATTCAAATAAGGTATATCATTTGTGAAGATGAATGAAAAGGTCACTTTCATTTACTCCTTGGTCTCTGTCTCTGTCTGTCTCTCTTCCCCCCCCCCCGTCTTATCTTCAATTGGGATTAAATGTCAATATTAATAATCCTCCCAAGTAAAGTAAAATCATCCCATAGAATAATGTTCTTATTGAGCCAAGTCCGAATGCAAGTCATCTGAGCCCTGAGCTAGGCTCTCACATTTATATTAGACTACTTTTTGCCTACCTTGAAGTCAATCAGAAGTTGTATTCAGTGGTCACACCATGTAGTGATGTATGCTGGTTAATCCTTTAACTTCTACTATGACTACATAAAGAACTTTTTCAGTTCTCAGATTAATGATAAGAACATAATATAAGCACTCACATACACACCCTCAGATACCCTGTTCTCATGATGATGGAAGTTATAGTTCTACCATCCATGCATTTTTCTATTATTCAAAGTCAGTGGGATACTTAGAAAGTTTTGTATTACACTGCTTGGTGCTGCTTAAGATATAACATAAGAGAGAAGGAGAAATCCACTGCAGAACTGTTGTTAAAAGGAACGTTTTCAGTTTCCGTATAGTCATGTATGTTGTGATGTGAACTTTGCCTATGCGTTATTCTTGAGTTAGTTTTAGCACAGCATTTATCTATTTATTCACATAGACATTTCATATCACAAGGGAATTTTGCTAGATTTTTCAGACGGGGAAGACAAATTAGAATCCATTCTCTCAAAAAACTTTTTTTTGTTATTGGATTTATAACAAAGCTTTAAAGATACTATGTATCTTAAAGGCCTTAAATATGTAACAACTCAGAAACAATTCAGTTCTGTTTCTGGCTAAGGTCTGGATGAATACAGAGGAATTATTAAAAAGTTTTGAAAATTGAGTGGAATGTTGGTCTGAAAGGCAGAGAATGGGAGATTGTAGGTGGGTAGACCAGATGGTGGTAACTTTGGGGCAGCTCTATGCTGTTTGAGGGTATAAAACAAGAGCCCATGCGAAGAAGTTGAAAATACTCTATCATGGACAGTCTTATGAACCATTCTACAGAACTGGGAACTTTAACCCACAGACTGAGGACTCATCTAAAAGGACAATTTGTCAAGGTATTTTATAGCAGAGTTGTAGAAAATAACTGATAAGATCAGAGAGGTCTGTTTTCAGGTGTGTGTGTGTGTGTGTGTGTGTGTGTGTGTGTGTGTGTGTGTGTGTGTGGTCTTGAGGACCCTCTGCTGACTGTCACAGTGGCTGTGCATGGGCTGTATTAGTTTCACACCCCTCTAGCAGTGTGCAAAGGTTCCTATTCCTTACAGCCTTGTCATTTTTTTCATTTATTTTGTTTTTTAAAATGTTTGTTTATTTATATGGGTATTTTGCTGTTCATGTATCTGTTCAAATGTGTGTTGACAGTGCTGGCAGAGTCAGGACACATATTTGTAACTTCTGGAATTTGGTTTACAAAAAGTTGTGAGTTGCCATGTGGATGTTGGAAGTTGAAGCTGAGTTCTCTGGACGAGCAGTCAGTGCTCCTAACTACTGAGCCCAGCCCCAATTGATGATAGCTATTCTATCTAGAGTGATAGGGAATTTTGAAGCAGTTTTAATTTCAACTTCTCTGATGGCTAAGGATGTTAAACACATTTTAAAATATTTATTTGAAAACTATATACTCTTTTGAGAATAGTCTATTCAGATCATTAGCATGGTTTTTGCTTAGGTGATTTGTTCTTTGGGAGTTGTTTTTGTAGCTCTGTTTATGATCTAGATAATAGCCACTGTTTGGTTGTATGGAGTGTTTATGGAAAGGGTCTCTACAATTTTAAAGGCTATTTCTCCATTCTGTTTATTGATTGCTTTTCAATGCAGAAGTTTTCTAATTCCAGGTAATCCCATTTTTCTTTTTTTTAATGTATTAGTCATTTTATTTATTTTTTTGATATTTTATTTTTCAAATGTTTCCCCCTTTCCAGATCTCCCCTTTGGAACACCCCTATGCCCTCCCCCATCCCCTGCCTCTATGAGGGTATTCGCCTACCCACCCACCCACTCTCGAATTTCTTCCTTGGCATTCCCCTATACTGGGGCATCTAACACTCTCAGGCCCAAGGGCCTCTCCTCCCCCTGATGGCTAACAAGACCCTCCTCTGTCACATATGTGGCCAGCATCATGTGTCCATATGTATTCTTTGGTTGGTGATCCAGTCTCCGGGAGCATCGGGACATCAGGCCAGTTGACACTGTTGCTCCCTCCATGGGGCTGCAAACTCCCTCAGCTCCTTCAGTCCCTTCTCCAACTACTCCATCTGGACCTCATGCTCAGCCCAATGGTTGCTGTGAAGTGAATCTTCGGAATTCCAAACTTTTGGGCTAGTAACCACTTATCAGTGAGTACATACCATGTTCATTCTTTTGTGACTGAGTTACCTCACTCAGGATGATTATTTTCAAGTTCCATCCATTTGCCTGCAAATTTCATGAAGTCATTGTTTTTAATAGCTGAATAGTATTCCATTGTGTAAATGTATCAATCACATTTTCTGTATTCATTCCTCTGTTGAGGGACATCTGGGTTGTTTCCAGCTTCTGGCTATTAAGAATCTCAGGTGTGGAAGATACCATAGAAAACATTGACATAACAATCAAAGAAAACGCAAAGTGCAAAAACCTGCTAACCCAAAACATCCAGGAGATCCAGGATACAATGAGAAGATGGAACCTAAAGATAATAGGTATAGAAGAGAGTGAAGATTCCCAACTTTTTTTTTCTTTTTCTTTTTTTTTCGAGACAGGGTTTCTCTGTGTAGCTCTGGCTGTCCTGGAACTCACTCTGTAGACCAGGCTGGCCTCGAACTCAGAAATCCACCTGCCTCTGCCTCCCAAGTGCTGGGATTAAAGATGTGCACAACCACCGCCTGGCCAAAGATTCCCAACTTAAAGGACCAGTAAATATCTTCAACAAAATTATAGAAGAAAACATCCCTAACCTAAAGAAAGAAATGAACATAAATATACAAGAAGCCTATAGAACTCCAAATAGATTGTACCAGAAAAGAAATTTCTCCTGTCACATATAGTCAAAACACCAAATACACAAAATAAGGAAAGAATATTAAAAGCAGTAAGGGAAAAGGGTCAAGTAACATATAAAGGTGGACCTATCAGAATTACACAAGAGTTCTCAACAGAGACTATGAAAGATAGAAGATCCTAGGGAGATTTAATACAGACCCTGTGAGAACACAAATGCCAGCACAGGCTGCTATACCCAGCAAAACTCTCAATTATCATAGATGGTGAAACCAAAATATTCTATGACAAAACCAAATTTGCATGATATGTTTCCACAAACCCAACCGTACAAAGAATAATAGATGGAAAACGCCAACTCAGGGAGGGAAATTACACCCTAGAAAAAGCAAGAAAGTAATCTTTCAACAAACTCAAAAGGAGATAGCCACATAAACATAAAAATATCATCGAAAATAACAGGAACAAACAATCACTATTCCTTAATATCTCTTAACATCAATGGACTCAATTCCCCAATAAAAAGACATAGACTGACAGACTGGTTCTATAAATAGGAGCCAGCATTTTGCTGCATTCGGAAACGCAACTCCATGTTAAAGACAAACACTACCTCAGAGTAAAGGGATGGAAAACAATTTTCCAGGCAAATGGTCCCAAGAAACAGGCTGGAGTAGCCATTCTAATATCGGATAAAATCAACTTTCAACCAAAAGTCATCAAGAAAGATAAGGAAGGACACTTCATACTCATCAAAGGAAAAAATCTACCAAGAAGAACTCTCAATTCTGAACATCTACACTCCAAATGCAAGGGCACCCACATTCTTAAAAGAAACTTTACTAAAGCTCAAAGCACACATTGCACTCTCTTCTATACCTATTATCTTTAGGTTCCATCTTCTCATTGTATCCTGGATCTCCTGGATGTTTTGGGTTAGCAGGTTTTTGCACTTTGCGTTTTCTTTGATTGTTATGTCAATGTTTTCTATGGTATCTTCCACACCTGAGATTCTCTCTTCTACCTCTTGTATTCTGTTCATGACTCCTGATCTCTTTCCTAGGTTTTCTAACTCCAGGGCTGTCTCCCTTTGTGATTTCTTTATTGTTTCTATTTCTATTTTTAGTTCCTGGATGGTTTTGTTCATTTCCTTCATCTGTTTGACTGTGTTGTCTGTAATTCTTCAAGGGATTTTTGTGTTTCGTCTTTAAGGTTTTTCTAGTTATTTATCTGTGTTCTTGTATTTCTTTAAGGGAGTTATTTATTTCCTTCTTAAAATCTTCTATCTTGATCATGAGATGTGATTTTTAATCTGAGTCTTGCTTTTCTGGTGTGTTGGGGTATCCAGGGCTTGCTGTGGTGGGAGAGCTGGGTTCTGAGGATGCCAAGTAGCCTTGGTTTCTGTTTCTTATGTTCTTGCCCTTGCCTTTCATCATCTGGTTATCTCTGGTATTAGTTGGTCTTACTCTCTCTGACTGTGTCTTGTCCTTCCTACAAGCCTTGGTGTCAATACTCCTTGAAGACCAGTTCTCTCTGAGAGGAATTTGGGTTTGGAAAGCTATGGTACAGGGTCAGCTCTGGAGTACAGACCTCAACCTGAAGGATCTTGTCCCCAGCTGTCCTTTGGTTCCTGTGTCCTGATGGCTCTGCAAGGGTCCCTCTTGATCCAGTCAATTTGAACAGAAGTGGTGGTCTTGCCTGTACTTGAAGGTGTGTTGCCACTCCTGGGATACCAGCTCTCTCCTGGCACTATTTGAGTATGGAACCCTGTGTCACAGATTCTGCTCCCCGGCCACCAAAAGAAACCAGAAGACCACTCCTCAGTCCCTGTGTCCTGGGGATTCCAGGTGGGTCTCTCTGAGCAGACAGGCTTGCCCACACTCCTGGGAGTCTAGCTTTCTCCAGGCACTATTTGGTTATAGAGCCCTGGTGGCCTAGGCAGAGGTCTCCAGCCACAGATGGAAACCAGAAGGCTCCTTCCCATGCTGTTCCTCAGTCCTTGTGTCCCAAGGATTCAGGTTAAGTCCTGCTGCGCAGTGTTGCTCCTCTTACCCCCTCTCACAGGCGTTTCTACACTCCTGTGAGGCTAGCTTTCTCCCAATGCTATTTGGCTATGGAGCCCTGTAATCCCATTTTTCAATTATCAGTAAGTGGAAATTTTTACTGTGTATTATTAGATTCTTTTTTTCAGAGAGTTATTGTCTATCCCTTAAGTTGAAATGTGTTACCTGTGTTTTCCTTAAAAGTTTTGAAGACTCAGATCTTACATTAAGATCTCTGACACATTTGAATAAATATTTTATTGTATAGGATGAGAGATATGGATTCAGTTTTATTCCTCTACATGTGAGAATCTACCTTTCTAAACATCATTTGTTCAAGAAGGTATCTTTCTTCCAGTGTGTATTTTACACCTTTGTGGAAAATTAAATAGTTGTAGTTATGTGGAATTATTTCTGTGTCATACATTCAATTACTTTAGTCTAAATGTCTGGCTTTTGAACAAGTACCATAGAAACTTTGTTACTATGGCTCTATAGTATTAATTGAGATCTGGTATCAAGATTCCTGTGGCATTGTTCATTCTACATAAAACTGATTTTGCTCTTTGTGATCTTTTGTGCTTCTACATGAATTTTATAATTGTTTTAGTTCTGTAAAAGTTCTATTTGAATTTTTAATGGAGATTTCAGTGAATCTATGGCTTTCTTTTGGTAATGTATCCACTTTTATATTAATTCTACTAATCTATTAGCATAAAGAGTCTATCTTCTATTTTCTTTGATATTTTAAAGTTTTAATTATAGAGATTTATTTCACAGATTTTTGAGAATATTGTGAATGGAATCATTGTTTCCTGGGTTATAGCTAAGCAAAATGCTTACTGGAATATAAGAGGCTATTAATATTTGTGTTCTTATTTTGTAGTGTTAGATTTAAGCATTATTGGTAGGATTTTCTAAAGTTCTTTATTCAGGTTTATGTTGTTGACAAATAGAGACCCTTCAGTTCTATGACCCATCTATAAAACTTGAAGGTGTATATCTGAATGACTCTACATCTTCTGCAGAACTGTGTGCATGTCCATGTTTATTGATGCACCACCTACCTAAAAATTATCATAGTTTCCAGGGATTTTAGAGACTTGCTCTGTTACTGTTTTTTAAATATCAGATTAGTCTCCAAGTTTTTTAAATACAAGGGTCTACAGGAGCTCTGATGAGAGATGAAGAGACAATATGGAATCCTGGAATGCCTTACCTCTCCTTATTCAACTTTTGATTTGAAGGATAGTCCCACAACTTAAAAGCCTAATCATAATAGACATTATTTCCTAATGGAGATACATGATCCTAGAATAGAAAAGATAACTCAGGAAGGACATATACACAGCTAGTTAACTAATGGGAAACAAAGGATTCCTAGGTCTTTAGAATGTTGGATCATGTTTTTAACAGTTTATGTGGTTATAATCTGGCTTTTTGTAGACTAGCCTTTCATAAGCATCCTTGGTAGAATCAGCTACTTTCATACTTGCCTGTATGCATGCTCTAACTCCTTGATGTGCAGTCTTTGGAGAGACTTATTTTAAGTCAGGAACACATGCTTACTGTTACTGTTATGAAGTGCATATTCTTTGCCTACCTGTGAAACTAAATAGTTAATGAACTGGCTCAGTGCCCTCAAATCAATTATACTCAATGCAAGCAAGCCCTTTTTCCTCATGTATAATAATTTAAGCTTAGTTGTTGAGAAGTTTAGACGTTACACACTAGATACTTCAGGAATATAAATTGATACCCTCTTCCCCAAATCATTGTCTGACCATCTTGTTCCAAGTAGCTTCCCTTCCTTCTGGGAATCTAAGGCATGCTGCTGTAAAAAAGCGTTGTCATCTTGTTGTCTACCTCAACACAAATATGTGTTTCCTTCATCCAGGAAATATCATTTTATCCATAGAATCCAGTTCAGTACATGATCACTATCCCTTAGTTGAATAACTAGATGTGTTGGTGATAATTTATGCCTTTGATCAGTACAGTACATGATCACTATCCCTTAGTTGAATAACTAGATGTGTTGGTGATAATTTATGCCTTTGATCTTATCCAAAGGATAATATGGATGAGTGAATTTTCCTTTTTAAGACTTGGCTCTTCTGGTCTAAGCACAGTTTACCCTCTGACGACTACTAGATCATCAGCTTCCTTTGATAGCCTTTCACCAGGTACTGTATCACACAGGTTATCCCAGACACTGTAAAATGACTTAGAGATAAAAAACTTTCTGCATCTTAAAATAATCTACTATAAATCATGTGTATGAGCATAGAGATAGAGGAAGCTATGGATTTTTTTCCTGGTGATAATTTAGAATTTGAGTTGGTACATAGCAAGATCCCTCTGCTTTCCCTGTTATAAAAAATAAAATCAAAACCTTTCATATTGAATTTCAGTGAAGCTTACAGCCAGCACCTGTCTCATTAATTTCCATATATAGGAACAACGTAGCATGATTACTTACCAGCGGCAGAGGCAGTGGCTTTATACATAGTGTATTTAGGGGCTAGAGTGGACAAGGTTGGGTTCTTAACTATTGTCAGTCCTCTTTCAAAACTCACCCTTGCAGTGAGTTGGCTTGCTCCTTCAGCTCCATGTGAGCACAGATATATACAGGATCACTAATTATCATTTCCCCAGTGTTCATGTAGCCTGAAGAGGAATTAATGAGCACTTTCTAATCTCTCGGTGGTTCATTTTCACCAAAAAGTTTGTGTCTTACTGTGAGCTAAATTGGCCTTGTTTTGTCTGTAATAAAGTTGTACCTGTGCCCACCATTTATGATTATATGACCATCTAATGCTCTCTGTTTATTCTGTGTATTTAGGGGAGTATATGAGCAGTGTCTTCGCAGGTGTGAGTCAGATCCAAATTGCTAAAACCAAGTTTGTGTATATTACACTAATAATAGAAAAATATTCAAGATTTTATTACTTACCTACAATTACTTTGCCTGTTCATCACCTATTAATAACACTGGATCATCAGCATTATCTCAGTATTATTTTTTAAAAGGCACTTATATTGTTACTTGGAATGTCTGTGAATAGCCATTGTGGGGTATTTTAGATTTATATTTGGGGGTCACTGTCCGTGTGGCAGTGTGGTGACTATACTCTTCTGTGAATGATTTCATAGTCAGGCTTTGTATTAAGTACTATTTTTTAAGTTAAGCATAAACAACCATGAATGATGTGTGTGTGTGTGTGTGTGTGTGTGTGTGTGTGTGTGTGTGTGTGTGTGTGCTGTTTTCCTATCAGATAATGTTTAAAGAGCTTCATATAAATTAAGTTAATTAATTCTTCCAAGAACTACTTAGAAAACACAAAGCCAGATGCCAAGCTAATCAGGCTGGCTTCAGTCTCAGGCTCTGTTCTGCAGTGGCATAGGGATGGGATTCTGAGTTGTCTGCTATGATCTTAAAACCAACTTATCTCAGAAGCTTAAGGCTCAGTGAGAAGACTTTTCAGTGCACATATGAACTATGCCTTCCTGCTGTAGGTAGCTTGCTAGAGTCTATTATTGTCTTGTGAAGATGATGAATGGTTTCTCTCCTCCTCTGTTGTCTTCTCTCTATGCTTTTCTCTTGCCTCTGCGTATTCACTCATGAAACTCAGTAGGTAGATGGACATGTAGGGATGGAGTCAGGATTCTCCTGCCCAAAGCGAAGCTCCGAAAGGCGGACCCACTAACATGCCAACAGACACTGAAAGGAACATCATGAACTCATGACTCAAGACGACTTCCCCGTGCTTCCATGACCAATGCTTTTCTGACACTCCTTGGAGCTTCAGCTTATTCACCAGCCACAGTGACAATAAAAGCCTACCTCTAAAATAACTAACTGGTATCAAAATCTAAAAGTACCTCTGTAACTCTGACACAGCTCCAGGGCTTGGTAAATATCTTGGTGCTTTTCCTGTTCCACTGGGTTTTAAAAAGAAAAATTGAGAGTGAGTTTCAAGGACTTTATAACAGATTGAAGTAGATGGAAACTAACAGAGAGACTCCCAGTAGGACAGTGTTCAGTGAGTGAGAGACTTTAGAACACTCAGTCCTAAAAGGGATGTCTCCCCGGGCAGTGGTGGCTCACGCCTTTAATCCCAGCACTTGGGAGGCAGAGGCAGGCGGATTTCTGAGTTCGAGGACAGCCTGGTCTACAGAGTGAGTTCCAGGACAGCCAGGCCTACACAGAGAAACCCTGTCTCGAAAAACAAAACAAAACAAAAGAAAAGGGATGTCTCTATCAATCGTTTCCCTTCAGGATTCAGAGAGCTATGTGGGAGAGGAAGTAGAAAGATAGTAAAGAGTCAGAGGGGATGAATGACTCAAGGAAAACAGTGTCTTCCGGACACAACTGGACTAATACACATATGAACTCAAGGAGATTGTGGCAGCATGCACAGGACCTGCACAGATTAAAACCAGATAAGGTCCCAACCCTGAAAGGGGGAAATGGATACAAATATGCTCCCATCCCTAACAAAGAAACTATCTGTAGTTGACCTCAACTTACAAAGGAAAAAAATGCTTTCTCCAGTGGAATCTTACTGGCTATAGTAAAATGTTTAAGGGCAGGCCCCCATGTCCAGCAGTAAATGACCAACATAAAACAAACTCAATGCTATTTTTGTAGACTTTTTTTTTTCTTTTTTTGTCTTATTGGTCTTTTGCTTATATATCATGGTTTCTGTTTTTGTGGTTTATGCATTTTGATTTTGGTGTGTTCCATGTCTGTGTGTCTTGTGCTTTTTATTTTTCTTCTGGTTTTCTTTGTTTACCTGCTTGTTTTCTAAAGAGAAAGAAAGAAGGCGTTTGTGGAGTTGGGGTTTTATGAAGGTGGAGAGGAGCTGGAGGAACTGGGGTGGGGGAAGCACGATCTTTATGAAATAAAATCTCATTCAAAACATATTCCAGGACTTCTATGGACTCTTTTCTTACCCACCCCTCTCCTTGTAAGCCTTTGGGTTTAATAGCAACAGCAGCAGCAGCAGCCGCAGCAGCCGCAGCAGCATTCATTTTTTTAATTGGACCACTTGTTGTTACAGGGTTTTCCCTAATTACATTAGGGCAATAGGAGCCCTGTGATTGGACAGGAACCAGGGAGGTGGAGCTAAGGGTTGCACAGGTGAGGCATCTAGAGAGAAGGAAGATGGCAGCAGACATGAACTGGCATAGTGCCACCGATGATTATGTTATCATAAAGGTTAGAAGTTTGGGATAAGTTGTCTAATCTAGGTAGGCAGCTTTTATCATTATCAGTTGGCTCTGAAATTATTTCATTGGCATCTTGTAAATTGTGTTTTTATTGATGCCTAAATCTGATTGGTTAGCTATATGCATAAGAGTTTTAATTCTATCGGATAATTGGGTGTTGAGATGGCTGACTGTGGGTGGGGCGGTTGTTGAGTGAGCCTGGTGGCAGAGATCCACCAGGGGACTCAGGAGCTCTGGCATAGAGTGACTGCTGGGCTGAGATCCCCAGGCTGAGCTCTGCAGCGCTCCGGTTGCCAGCACTAGCACGGGAACATGCCCGTTCACTCTTTTAAAAAATTTCCCGCAACACTTGTCTCATGGTCCTGCAAACTTACAAAACTCTTGGTATGCCGGATGTACTAGAATCAACAGTCTCCAGGGTTCCAATTCTATTAGGGAAAATTCTCCCATAAGGAATTGCTTCTTTGTTCAAATCTCATCATATGAACTGGTTTCCTCTGTGTGGTGTTAACATGAGTCCTTTATACTTGTTTCTACAGGAGGAGTGCTCTAGCCATTACCAGCAATGTCAATTCATTGTTTCTGCTTGCCACCTAAGTGCTTGACTATCTGGTAAACCTTCAATTAAGGAGACTGTTGGAAACAGTCATAGGCTGATTTTTGAAGGATGAAAATAATACCTTTGTTTGACAGTCCTGGCCAGCAGATGGGCATAAAGACTGTAAGATTAGAAGTTTGGATTTCTTTCCCCGATTTTCTAAGAAAGTTACCTTGCTTATAATTAGATTAAAATCTCTTTCATTGTATTCTGACCACAGACTTTTGGGGGTCCATTAGAACAAGTCACCATATGTTGCATTTAGATTAATACATTTGAGACACATCTTTTTACTGACACTGCTATTCATGAAGCAGAACAAATAGACTTTAGTGAGTTTTATTTCATTATTTGAGGATCAAGCATTTGCTCTTAGAATGGACTTTCTATATAACAACATACACTTGATTTATTATATGTTTATATAAGACCTTATTGTATCCTCTTTTGGTGATAGCAGAACAGAAACTAACACAATCCAATTCTGAATCTTGTTCAGAAGTATTTGTATTTTCATATATGAAAAAGCATTTATTTTATATTTATCCCTCAGGTGCAGCCAGTACTGTGTCCCATGGTAAAAAAAAATTGTGAGACATGTATGTTTTTAAACTTGTACCTATACTTAGAACAATATTGCCTCTCATTATTCCCCAAACAATGAAATATAGCAGCTATATTTACATGTCTACATTGTACTGGGTATGATAACCTAAGGATGATTGATTTAGAGTTAACGGAAGGCATACATAAGTCACATTCAAGGGCTTCCCTGGGTCTTATGTTCATGGAAGCCCTAAAGTAGACCCTCAGCCAACACTGGGAAATGACTAGAGTTTTTACAACTGTGACTGTAGGTTTCAGAGACATCCTCATGAAGGACTTTATACATTTGAATTCAGGCGGAACAAACTGGATGGATAGACTCTTAGTCAAGAATATTAAGATGTCTTGCTGGGAATGTAGCTCAGTGTTAGAAAACTTGCCAAGTAGGCAAGTTACCTTGGATTTGAGTTTCAGTACCTCAAGTAAAAAGCTTAGAGTAACTGCTAATGAGACTCTTTCACACATATTCATTTATCTCTGCTTAGTTACAGGCAAGAAGGTGTGAGAGCACACAGGTTCTAAAGTTAGTTTATATCCTTATTTTAGTATATGATAATTCAGACTGTACAGAACATGGTGAGCATGCTACTTGGTCCTTTGGGTAGCATAAACTCTGAAGCTTAATTGACAAGAAGATGAATTTCTTTTATACATGTGCTCAGCCCTAATGACCTATAAGCAAGGTAGGGCAGCTCATTAGAAGCATGATTCTTTGTGTTTGTCTTTGAGTTCATTACCAGAACCTTCCTTAGTATTTACATAATACTGCACATATTAAGCATTTTATGATGCCAACTTCTAACAACCATTCATTAATGTGCAATGTGTGCAAATCTTTCTGATATTTGCTTCCCATGGTTCAAAGAGGGCTTGGATCGCAGCTTCAGACTGCTGCAGCTGAGAGCATGTTGAATGTGAGGTAGAACAGAATATGGTGTAAGGGTGTAAAGTGGTGTAAGGTGACTGCATCGCCCTAGAGATAAAGACTTTAAGACTCCAAACAAGTATTGTTTCCATTAATGCAAAAGCGATGACCACTTGCCATTTTACCCTTAACCAATAAGCTTGTTAAAGTTCTATCAATGCCCTTGTTCAGTGAATTAGCACCAGCTGCCTACTTGAGCTAGGTATTGAAGTGTTTCAGGCATCCATCTCAAGTACTCAGACAGTAACAGAAACATCTTGTTTTTACTTTTTTCTGGTGTGTGAATGATAGGTGAGCATTGGCTGAAAAACCATTCTGGGTATTTGAGGTTTCTAAAGATCATGGGCAGCACATGGGTGTCTCCCTTTTACTTACACTTTTGAATATGCAATTTTACTTGTATACCAAAATTTTCTATTGATTTTTATCAATATGATGATTTTTTTCTAGCTGTTTGAGGTGATTTTTAACCATTTGCCACCCAATATCCTTTCCACCTATGAGACATGGTATATTTTCTAAGTTTACCTAAGATCTCAAAAGCAATTGAGACATAAGTTTCTCTGCCTCATGTTTCTATTCATCTGCTATGTGACATACGTCACTCATTCATTCAGTAAGTATTGATTGAGGAGGTCATTGTAGTTGTTATCTTTGTAAGAATCCATGGGTGAGATATTAGTTAGATAGCAATAGCAGACACAGCCACTGTCGCAGTGGAACACTCAGCCTACAGTCTTAAATGTGTTTGTGCAAGCACCACAGTTCCATTTACCAACACAATTTTCTTTTCTTCTTTTTTTAACAGACTTGATTCATTGATTTTTCTTGTATAAAAACCCTGTGGTAGCCACAGCTGGAGACTGGGTCCTCTGAACAGAGACTCTAGTGTGGGTTTTCACAAGATGAACAGTGAATTCCTAATAAGGAGACTTGATGAACACAGTCTCTTTCCAGAGGTCAGGGGTCAGGTAGCTGTAGGTCTTGGAGATGGCATCATAGGTGGCCTTGGCAAAGTTGCCCAGGGTGTCAGTGCAGCCTCTGGCTGAAGTGTAGCAGTCATCTATACTGGCTATCATCAGTAGCTTCTTGGGCACTGGAGCAGAGACAATGCCAGTGCCTCTGGGGTCAGGGATGAGACATACCAGCACAGAGCCACAGAGGTCTGTCACCTTGCGTGGAACAGTGTGGGGCTTGCCAATCTTGTTCCCCAGTTGCCTCTCTGCACAGGGACCATGGAAAGCTTGGCCAAGATGATGGCTCCTTGGATGACAATGGCAACCTCCTTGTAGCACTGAACACCAAGACCAACATGACTATTGTAGTCCCCAATAGTGACAAAAGCCTTAAACTGCTCTTGCCATCTCTGACTGTCCAGATGTACTGCAACCAGAAGAGACCATCTAAATATTACCAGATCCAGTTTCCACTGTGTTGTTGGTCACTGTGTCTGTCAAATCCATTAGCAAACAGCACCCCTGTAGAGGTGTTTATCATGGTTTCTACTGTCATTTCTGTGACTCTCTGATTTCCCCACTGGCTTGTCAAATGCTGACAAGGCATTTTCTATAGCTGTGTCAGTCCTGAACACAGAGCACACAGCCTTGTTTACGGGACCGTGGCCATAGACATTTTTCTTTTCTAGCATAATGAAGAGGTTTGGTTAGGGGATATTATATTTGGTTTCAATGTCAACTTGTCAACTAGAATCACCTGCATAGGGAGTCTTACTAGAAAAATCATCCTGATTGCTTTCATTGATGTGAGAAGACTCACCATGATTGTGATTGGCACTCTCTGGTAGCAGCTCAGAGAACCAAAAACAGAATTCCAGAAGGAAGTGCATATCTTCTTTTCTGGCCTGACTTTTTCTCTGGCCGCCCAGATGATTTGCCCTGTGATTACTACTGCTGCTGCTGCTGCTGCTGTTGTTGCTGCTGCTGTTGCTGTTGTTGTTGTTGCTACTGCTGCTGTTGCTACTGCTGCTGCTGATTCCTCTGATCACAGCAGAACCAGCATTTCCAAGCTTTTGTTGTGATAGGGAACAGTGGCTCCCCAGGAATCTTCCAGGCTCCTGGTGCTAACTTAGGACTACCAAGGGACTGGACCCTGCCTTGTGGACTGAGTAACTGCTGGTTGCCTGTCCCACTCCTCTGTACTGAGAAATCATTATCCTGTGACTACTCTGTTGAGGTCCCAAACCTCCAATGCAATTTGGCTATTGTTTTTGTAAATCTACCTTAATAACTTAATGAATATGCTTATGCCCTTTGCTCTGCTCCTCTACACAATTGACTAAAGCAGAGGATTTGCCAGTTCTCCTTCTGCAGTAACTGCCCAGAATGAGTAGCATCTGTGATGGCCGCAAGATCACCTAAGGATCTCGATTCTCAACCTGGAAACCCTCTAGGACTTTGAATGAAGCTCATCTACCACTGGGAATGCTGTACAATATAGAAAGCAGACACACACACACACACACACACACACACACACACACACACACACACACACACGGGGGGGGGGAGGGAGAGAGAGGAGAGGTTAGGTTCTCTTATAAAAGGAAATGGGGTAAATGGGGTTGTGGGTTCACACCATTCCTGATCTGAGTAATGAAGTACCGGGTGTTCCTCATCTA
Organism: Uromys caudimaculatus; assembly: GCA_028551405.1. Classification (NCBI taxonomy): domain Eukaryota; kingdom Metazoa; phylum Chordata; class Mammalia; order Rodentia; family Muridae; genus Uromys; species Uromys caudimaculatus. The sequence goes on along the minus strand of CM052719.1, from coordinate 22,179,567 downwards.
TGTATACACTCAGTGATTCCTAGCATTGAGGCAAATAACATTTCATAGCCCTAGATACTGTTTAGATATTTAAAGGGCTCAGAGATTCGTAAGGAGGTGAGCACTCCTAAAAGCTGGGAGAGTTTGGATGACACACGGATGCCAACTGCTTATTCTTCATTCTGAAGGGAAAGCCATGTAGTTGGCTAATGTTTGCATTTGCATAGCATTCATGGAACCGTGGCAGAACACTTCCTTCACCACCCATGTTTATGTTGGCATGGATCAAGTGGTGCCATTCCTATGGCAAAAATGCTCCCCTTGATAGATTCAGGAACACGGTCTGATTATGTGACCTATGCACAAACTGTTGCTTTCCTGGCTGACTCGACGGGTATAAGGGAGGGAAAGCAGAGATAAAGAAATCCCTCTTTCAGGCCAGGCATCGTGCTGTTTGTCCTACACCCATCATCTCCCTCAATCAGTAGGCTGCTATGTCATAACGTAAGAAATCAGTTGGGAAGACAGACTGTTTATTCATGATCAAACAGCTAGTGAGGTAGAGCTGGAGACCTACACTGAGGGGTTCAAATGTTAAATAAAGTTCGCTGTCCTACACAACACAGCTGTACACCTGAGTGTCTATCAGCGAACTGTATCTATGTAAATACACTTGTGAAATGTCAAAGTACTATGAAGAGAGCATGCTGACTCTTGTGTTTCTAGGAGAGAGTAATGACCTCATTTCAGACATTTACATGAACTTCAACCTGAGGTTCTGATACACATGGCTGGCTTATTCTTGGCTGCCATGTGGAATATCAGCTGTACAGCAGGCAAATACCAAATGTCATTCCTACCCTTTCTCTTGTTTCTTATGAAAACCATGGTGGAAATGTTTTCTTCTCCGCTTTGTCTCTAAGGGTAAGATATATTGTGGGATCATTAGAGGAACTGAAAGCTGTCTGGTCTTTGACTTGCCATCACCCCAACTGATGGTGAGATGTCATTGCAGGCACCTGAGTGTTCTAAGTGTATTATTGACAGAGATGGGTATGATGAATTCTTGTGTCTCCCTGTGATGAAACATGTAGATTATAATGTTCTTAAAGTCCTTCATGTCCTTAAAGTCTGTGTTGGTAATGAACCTCTTTAGAGTGTTTTTGTTTTGAATTTGAGGTCTCTGAGAACATTAGTGAGAGAAAGTTCACTTTTTAGAAGAGGCAAGAAAATAGTGTAAAAAGAAGCCTTCATGATGACCTTCCTAATGGAAGTCTGATCCCAGAGTGATTAAACTTGCCATCACTTCAGATAAAGGTCCTTATGAAGGCTTCCTTCTCAACTTACCTCCCAACTCCTTGATTTCCAGTCCTCCCTGCCTGCTCACTTGGTTTCTGGCTCTCTGGCAGGCCTTCCCAGCCAGGACCCTATCAGGATCCACCGTAGCATTTCTGCTTCTGTGTTATTGAAGCACTCATACTCGTTGGCAAACCCTGCTCTGACTCCCAGTGAGTAAGTCCTCTTGATTGCATGGCTTTTTAAAGACAAGATAGGCTTTCTTGCCAGTCATTTAAAAATTCACACTCTTTCCATTTGACTGCATGCAACCTTATGTCAGCTCTTTGTACTCCACTGCAATAGTTTTCTCAGGGACCCTCCACAACTAAGGTTGATCAATATTTATTTTCTGCAACATTTTCTGTTACTGGATAACTGCTCTATCGCCTTTCTTCTCTCTAAGCTCTGGATTGCTGCCAGCACATTCATAGCTGTATATTCTGTAAATACTGAACATGAGAAGAAAATAGTGTCTAAAAAGTAACTTAGTCTCACTAAGAGACTGAAGATTCACTCTCAAAACTAGACGATTCAGTGCTTGTACCACACATTGTGTTGATAGCGGAGGAAAAAGGAAAGGCAAAACCTTCAATCCAGACTGTTGATTAAAAGACATCTTTTCCTTCTCAAATTGCCAAGGGCTATTACTAAATATTTGATGGTGTCTAGAGAATTACGTTAGCAGTGGAGAACATACTTAAGAGCTTCTCTAAGAAAATGCCTTTTAATTTCCTATGGTTACTGTCAGTTTCAAAATTAGACACTATTCTAGTAAGGATGGTGTGGATATTTCCTGAGCCTGGATTATGGAAAGACAGCCTGTCCTGAAATATTTGAAAAATTAAAAATCAAAATGTTTTAGGTCACTTATTTTTTTATATAATCAGAAGCATCAAGCTTACACCATTAAAAGACAAATTCCTTACTATTGTTTATATTCTTTTATTTGTAAATCAAATGGTAGAAGGCAAAAAGGAGCACATTAACTATTAATGAAGATATCACAAAATGTACGACTTTTGCATTTCCTGTGTGAAGCATCCTGAAACTATAAAAATAGAGGCTACAAGCCACACATTCATTCCATTTTATTGTGGCTATAAGTTTTGGGACCGTTATAGTATCATTCTTATATCCTAGCCAATTCTGAAGTACATCCAATTTTGTGAATCAATTCCTTTCCTACTTCAACCCTTAGAAGTAGTTCACTCCAGTAAAACCGTGCCTAAGAAGATGGTATCTAAAAGTATCTAAAAGCTCTACAGGGGAATTTTTGGATATGATATGGATACTCCTATATTTATAGGGAAGCAAATACAGCAGGCTGTATCCCTTTTATTTATGTTGTGAGCACGTTTGCATAGAGGACATCCCGGTATATAGGGGTAGAAGATTGAGATGACTATGCTGAAGCCATTCCTGAGTTGCCTTGTTATCTGGACCCTAAATAGGTATGATTATGAATAATCAACTCTAAGGCCTCTAGTGGTGCTGTAGCAATGTCAGGGGCCAGACAAAAGTCACGGACACCTGTGGGGATATTTGTAACTGGAAATGATTAGCGTTCTGAAGATGGAGACCTATGACAATACAAAAACACCTTTGTAAAACAAAATAGTTCTATGGAGAAGAGTTAGATCAAGAGAAGGTTGTGTGGTGGGCATTTGTTCATGAAAATATAAATCTGTACCTAATGATGGCTGTGAATCAGCTTTTCAATCTATTACATGTGCCATTTAACCAGACAACATATGCCCATTATTTTTTTTAGCATGAAAAGCAATTGCCATATGTTCAATAATTATTGAGTTATAACTAGCAGGTGTGCCTTTGCATAATAATAATGATGACAATAATATCTTCAGCTTCATTCTCTTTCTATCAAAGGGTGAAGGGGTAACAGTGATTATTGGGCCTTTGAATTTTGTAAACACAGCTAGTCTAGGTAATTTGTAGCAAAGATCGATTTCAATAGTTAAGGTTATACTTTCTTCTTTCATCCTTCAGAAAATTATCTCAGAATTCCATTTTTCCCACCTATATTAACTCAATGAGATTTCAGCTCACATAGTTCTTATATGATTGGGGTGAGTCTCAAAATCTTTCAAAAACATTTTTACATATTAGAATGCTCTATGCTGAATGGTGGGAGTAAGACATTGTTATTTACTTTCCTTTAGAAAGCTGAGATTGGGACAGGCCTAACTGACTATCTTCCAGGACAAATATAGAATGTGGTAGAATTTTCTCCAGTAATGCTGTCAGCCTCAGTGATATTAAACTGCCTTTACTAATAGTGTGCTATGAACATGTCTCTGTTAATATTATTCTTTTGGAAAATAGAGTCTATCCAGAGGTCAAGGGCCAGAAGAGGAAGACAAGGATTAAGAAAATAAGGTCTGTGTTATGAAGAGAACACTGAAAGCCAGCACTAGTTTTCTTCTGGCATATGGTGCCCTCATCATTAGCCTGGTACATCCTGAGGATGGTGTCCTTTTCGAAGGAGATAGATGTTAAACTCATTTAGATTGTCATGTTGGCATGACACAGCAATATGTGTAATTAGTGTCAAGTTCTCTCTATAAGGTGACAGGGTGACACCACATGTTACTGTGAAAGAAGTTTTCAGAATTGATTAGTGGCTTCCTTAAATAGTTAAAACAAACAAACAAGCAAACAAACAAACAAACAAACAAGCAAACCTACCTTACTTCCTATGCTGGATTTAAACTCTGTGGAAGGATCAGGGCAAGTTATAGGAGTGGGGGAGGGGAAAGGAGCTATAGAGAATTGTGAAAGAGGAAGAAGCAGAGGAGGACGAGGATGAGAAGTGGAGGAGAGCAAAAGAACAAGAAAAGCATCCTACAATTCTTTCAGGGAAAGCTACTTTGCATATTCCTATGTGCCATCATGCTGGTTCTGTGCTGTACTCTGAACCAGGTTCCTTTGAATGGAAACAGTGGGAGGAACACCGTGGTGGATCCAAACACAGTTTGACAGTTCACCTTGTCATCTACATAAGGAGAGTCGGGCACCTCTATTGTTCCATCAGGATGAGAGGCCGGTTGGCACAGTCTTGTCAGGTATGGCGATTCCCAGCTAAGTAGAAGTCAAATGATCAAAAATGCTCTGTCTAGGTATAGCTGTGTTTTATTGCCTTCTTGGGTTTGGCATGCAAACATCCTTGAAGGTTTGCTAGGAAGAAAAAAAAGGCTGGAAAATGTTAATTTCTCAAAGTACATATTTTCAATAGCTAATGTAATTAGAATAGACAGAAGTGTAATTCATGTCTGTTAATAAAGAATACAATTTGGGGCACAGGCAAGAAAATGGTTTTTCATTTATTTACATAAATATTTTCTATTAAGCCAAATAAAACATCCAATCATTTCTTCCCAATGTTATGCGCCTATAAAACTCAGTTTGGATAATTACGGTAGAAATAGAAGATGTGAAAGAATTCAGTTGGATAGATAGTCATGCTCTGTTCAGTTGACACTATGTTGTAACAGATTTTCTAACACTTAGCTTTTGTTTTTGATATTTGTACTTTTTATTGCAAGCCTATTTCTGTGAGACAAAACATTATTGGCTTTGAGCTCAAATTGATTTAGGCAACTAGATGATATACCTAAACACATGTTTTAGCCCAGCTGTGACTTATTTTAATGACTTTCTCATATAATTTGGTTTTGAAAATTGATCTGCCCTTTAAAAGTAATGTCAGCATTTGAAGTAGTTCTACTTGCCTTTTGTTTCTGTCCTGCCCACATCATCACTGGAGAATGACTTCAATCATACAGCTTTTATAAAATGCAAAACCTGCTGGGCATTGCCTAGAAATGGGACCTGGGCAACAAGAACATGAATGAGGCTTGGGGTGAGTCTGAACACAAGAATTAAGGGTGTTAGACGATTTATACTTTGATCATCATGAGCAAAATTCAGATGAGTTTAGGCAGTATACAGGCACAAGGAAGAACAGTGCTCGGAACCATCATCTGAATAATAATAATAATAATAATAATAATAATAATTAATAATAATAATAATAATAATAATAATAATAATAATAAATAGATGATGGAAAATCTGAGGTAAACCCATTCCTAGTTGCTACACCTGAGAGGGGCACAAAAGCCCATTCCAAGAACAACCTGTGTTATAGAGGAACAAAAGTTCCAAGACTCTCATTTTGTTTACTTGAAGTCCGCTCACATAGTTTGCTCTCAGAAATCTCACATGGTTTCATTCAAGGACCATGTTCCAACATTTATGTTATGTTTTGTTTTGTTTGTATGTCTCATCTTTTAAAAAATATTTAAATTGAAATATAATTACATCATTCCTTTCCTCCATCCAACTGCCCTCATGTCAGCCCCTCCCTCTCTCAAATATGTCCTTTTATTCTTAATTGCTACTGTTGTATGCTTGTATGTATATATGTATGTATGTAAGCATGCATGTATGTGTGTATGTATAAACATGTAAGTGTATAAATGCAGCCTGCTGGGTTGGTTTAATGTTACTCATGTGTATATGATTTTTGGACTAACTACTTAGTATCAGATAAACAATTTGGAGGCTCATCCCTGGGAAAATTAATTCTCCCTCTGTTAGGAGTCCTTAGTTACTTGCCATTCTTTCTCTAAACATGATGTCTTGTGAAATTTCCACCTTTTATGTTGGCATGTCTATTGATATTGTCATTATTTAAGTATTATGTAGGCATCCAAATTGTCATGGTACTATGGATGTAAGTTTTCTGTCATTTCTAGGAGACACAATCTCACAGCAGAGTTCCTGGACAACTGGCTCTTACAATCTTTCCAACTTCTTATTCGGGATGATTCCTGACCTTTATGTATAGGAGTTATATTGTTGATATATCCATTGGGGATTGGTACATTGATGACCTGAGACATATCAAGGAAGGACAAACTAACTGGGAGGAATGTTCTGTGAATTCTGAAAGAGAGCTTAGTATCATGGAGAGAAGAAACACTAAAAATATCTATTTTGTTCTTTTTGGTATTGTGTTTATCTCATCCTACTCAGGAAAGCTTTGCTCTATTTAAAATTCTTTTGTACACTACTGTGGATTTTCTAATTTCCAGACAGGCAGAGTATATATGCTAATGCTTTCCTGTAACCAAGGATTGTTCAATTTTATACGCTCCCAGTTGCTTTGGCTTCTCTTTCTGGCCTTCACAATGTGAGGAACTGTATTAAAGGGTTTCAGCGTTAGGAAGACCGAGAACTGCTAATGTAAAGGGAATTACTTCAGAAGCTCTCCTGATCAAGGTAGATCCTCCTGGTCAAACAAAAACAAAACACACATATAAAGTACAGAGACGTTATGATCTTTATGAAACTAGGGAGAAAAGACTTGTTTAATTGAATAGCAACTAAACAACAATATCATCGGCAAGATATTCATGTCAGAGGTAGTAATTCACAATGATAAACTCTTATATACTGACATCTCACATGGAAGAGCCACACTTTCCATCTGGCTTCCACATTGATCAGAAAACACACCACACACACACACACACACACACACACACACACACACACACACACAC
>CM052719.1:22122942-22172162 GCA_028551405.1 Uromys caudimaculatus | reverse complement strand
CACACACACACACACACACACACACACACACACACACACACACCCCAAAACTCTCCTCTGAACTGGTTTCTAAATGTGGTCTCTTCTTCGGCACATTGGAGTCACACAGTGGCTCTTTTGACTCACCTTCAGAACCACACTTTCCTTGTTTCTATTGAAATTAACAGCTTATATCTTTCCTTCTTTTCAATCCTGACAGGCAAATAAATGTGTGTGCATGTGTGTATGTACATGTGTGCATGTATGTGCATGTGGGTGTGCATATGTGTGTTGTGTAAATGCATTTCCCACTTGGAACTATTCAAGCTTGGTGTTAATTAGATTGACCAGTAAGGCAGTTTCATGTTTAAATTTGGGTGGCAAGAGAATGGCAGGACCAGAACCAGAAAACAGGACTTTAGGAACACTTACTGACCTGGCAGTATGCACATCCCATAGACTGAAACTCTAGCTCCATGGGATCTGATGCTCTCTTCTGGTCACTGTGGGTACATGTGGTACACATACAAACAAGTGGGCAAACACACAGACATGCAAAAATAAAAATAGTAAATTCTTTTAAGAAATAATCTTGCTCTTTGCAACTGTACTGGCTAGTTTTGTGTGTCAACTTGACACAAACTGGAGTTATCACAGAGAAAAGAGCTTCAGTTGAGAAAATGCCTCCATGAGATCCAGGTGTAAGGCATTTTCTCAATTAGTGATCAAGGGCAGAGTGCCCCTTGTGGGTGGTACCATCTGTGGGCTGGTAGTCTTGGGTTCTATAAGAGAGCAGGCTAAGCAAGCCAGGAGAAGCAAGCAAGACAGTAAGTTACATCCCTCCATGGCCTCTGCATCAGCTCCTGCTTCCTGACCTGCTTGAGTTCCAGTCCTGACTTCCTTGAGTGATGAACAGCAGTGTGGAAGAGTAAGCTGATAAACACTTTCCTCCCCAACTTGCTTCTTGGTCATGATGTTTTGTGCAGGAATAGAAACGCTGACTAAGACAGCAACGTTTGAAGACAAGAGGAGTACACGTTAAGTGTTTTCATTGGAATATTTTGAGCAAGGATATAGAAGCAGAGACTAAGGGCTGATTAGAAGCCTTGGGGCTCTTTATTTCCTCATATTACAGTGAAACATGACAGTTCTCTTGTAAGATGCTACAAATATAAGTTGATTAGGGTCTATCTATTGTCTGAACATAGGGTAATTTCTTGAAGGATGTTAATACAGTTCCTGGTTATCATTTTCAGCAAAAGTTGAATAGATAGTATTGCTGTTGCCTCTGGATGAGAAGAAACTTCATAAATTGCAGTACTCTGTAGATGCATGGGAAAGTGGCTTTTAAAATGTTCCATTTTCCATTTATAAAGTGAAATGATTTTTTAAAGCATGGGATAAGTGAGTTTTTATGTTTCATTTTTAGTTATTGAATTACCTACATAATTCATTTCAGGAGGACACTGTTTCTTCTCAAAGTTAGAGAATCAGTAGTTCAATATTTCAGTCCCTTTGAGATTATTATTATTATTTTTTAAGTCTAAGAATTTTGGAATGTCAAATTTTAGATGTGGAGGTTTAACTTGTTTGGCTAAGCTGACATTTGAATTCATCTCCAATGTGACTGTCCTACCCTTTCAGCTCTGCTTCTCTTTATCTTTGTGAGCCAGAACAGAAAACACCTTAAAAGGAGAATTGTTTCCTGCCTTGTTTCTTTGTAGTCAACTCAGCATTGCCTATGGTGTGTGAGATTGCTGCCTTTCTGACTGTGGAAAGTCACAAAATTGAAAGCATACTATGGAGCATCTGTGTCTCTCTCCTATTAACCTTGGGAAAGGTGGCAGGAAATAGGTTTAAGGGCTTCGCCTGACAAGCAACTTTCTTGATTTATGTGCTTCAATTTGTTTTCATTTTTTTTCTTCCAAAATAACAATTTATTTTTTAAAAATCCTTTGATGGATTTATGCTGCCGTCATTTTAATCTTAGTTATTTCTGTATGTAAATTGTCTGGTTTGCATATTTATACTCATAAACACTAGCAGCCCATAAAGCTTTATGATACAGGATGGCCCCTTGCACACGACTCCTTGTATATTTAGGGGGAAATACAAGCTAATGACACCAATTTAGATTTCTCAATTTGAAATGAAATGTTCATATACTGCCAAATATTATAATGTTGAAAGAATATTTATTATAAGTTAGATACAGAAATTTGCAAATTTTCCTCATTAGTTACTTGGGGAAATGACTGTGTTTTTAAATTCTTGGCTTAAGAATTATATTAACCAAAATGAAGTAGAAGATGCTCAATTTTTGTTGGCTCCTTGCTGGCAGGTCCAGGTAAGAAGAGAGAACCCGGTCCAGTCAGGTCTGTCTGGGGCTGAGCGGGATGGCGGGTATCGACAGTCCAAAAGAAACACGCCAGGCCGGGAGTCTTGTCGAAGCAGGAACTCACTTTATTAAACTAGGCACTTGCTTATATAGAGAAGGCAAGGAGGTGGGCACTTAGGTATGGGAAGAGATGACATAGGAGGCAGGGAAGGGTGATGGAGGGTAAGGGGTAACTGACAGGGCCAATGGCAAAGCTTCACATCAGAAACGATGGGGCAGAGGCAGGGCCAAACAGGTCTTGCTGAGTCACCTGGATACGGAAGTGACTGAGACAGGTCTCAAAACTAGAGCCAGGCTTAGGCTCTCCCACAAGGCCACAGAAACTCGAGCCAGACTCAGGCTTGTCCTCAAGGCCCAAACCAGGGCCAAAATGAAGCCCAACACTTTTATTTTATTTTATTTTATTTTATTTTATTTTATTTTATTTTATTTTATTTTATTTTTATTTTTATTTTTTGAAGATATAAAAACAACAGGACATGTTTTGAGAAACATCTTTGCTCTATTCTTTTTTTAAAATTTATTTATTTGCATTCCAAAAGTTTCTCCCTTTTACAGTACCCCCTCCCTGAGTTCTTCACCCCCTCACCATTTTCCACCCCACCTCTGAGAGGGTGCTTCCTTACCTGGCCACCCACCCCCACCTCACCCCCACCAGTATCCCTGTTCCCTAGGGCATCATGTTTCCACAGGATTAAGTGCATCCTCTCCCACTGAGGCCATACAAGGTAGTCCTCTGCTACATATATGCCTGGGTCTATGAACCAAGCCATGTATGCTCCTTGGTTTTTGGCTTAGTCTCCGGGAGCTCTGAGGAGTAAGTTGACACTCTTGTTCTTCCTACGGTGTTGCCATCCCCTACAGCTCCTTCAGTCTTTCCTCTAACTCTTCCATATTGGGCCCCCATCTCAATCCAATGGTTGGCTGTAAATATCTGCATTTTTCTCAATCAGTTGCTAATAGAGCCTCTCTGAGGAGAACCATGCCAGGCTCCTGTCTGTACTCACAATATGGCCTCAGTAATAGTCAGGATTTGGTATGTGTGAATGGGATGGATCCCAAATTGGGCTGGTCACCTGGTGGCCTTTCTTTGAGTCTCTGCTCCAGTTTTGTCACTTTACTTCCATTATATGGGGATAATTCTGGGTTAAAAAATTTGAAGCTAGTTAGGTGGTCCCTGCCTCAACTGGGGGCTATATCTGTCTACTGGAGATGGTCTCTTCCAGTTCCATCTCTCCACTGATGGGCATTTCAGCTAATGTTATCACCATTGAGTCTGGTAGCCTCTCACATCTCAGGACTGGGACTTTCTAGAGGTTCTCCTTTCCCCCTAACCCCCACTGCTGCATATTTTGATTTATTCCCCTGGCCTTCTGGGCATCTGTCCAGTCTCTCCCCATACCTGATCTTGTACCTCCTTTTCCCCTGCCCCCTCTCTACTACCCAGTTTCCTCCCTTTCTCTGCCTCCCATGATTATTTTGTTCCCTTTCTAAGTAGGTTTCAGGTATCCACACTTTGATCTTCCTTCTTGTTAAGCTTCTTACCGTATGTGAGTTATATCATAGCTATTCTGAACTTTTGTGGCTAATATTCACTTATCAGTGAGTACATACCATGTATGTCCTTTTGGGTCTGGGTTACCTCACTCAGGATGATATTTTCAAGTTCCATTGTGCCTGCAAACACATTTTCTGTGTCCATTCTTCAGTTGAGGAACATCTGGGTTGTTTGCAGCTTCTGGCTATTATAAATAAGGCTTCCATGAACATAGTGGAGTACATGTCCTTATGGTATGGTGGAGCATCTTTTGGGTATATTCCCAGGAGTGGTATAGTTGGATCTTCAGGTAGAGCTACTTCCAATTTTCTGAGGTACCTCCAGATTGATTTCTAGAGTGGTTGTTCCAGTTTGCAATTCCACCAGCAATAAAGGAAGGTTCCTTTTTTCTCAACATCCTCACCCTAAAACAAAAGAATATACCTTCTTCTCATCACCTCTTAGTACCTTCTCCAAAACTGGTCATATAATCAGTCCCAAAACAAGCCTCAACAGATACAAGAAGATTCAAATAATCCCATGCATTCTATCAGATCACCACAGACTAAGGCCAGACTTCAATAACAACAAAATCAACAGAAAGCCCACATAATCATGGAAACTGAACAAATCTCTATTCAATGATAACTCGGTCAGGGAAGAAATAAAGAAAACAATTAAAGATTTTCTGGAATTCAATGAAAAGGAAGACAGAGCATACCCAAACTTATGGGCCACAAAAAAAGGAGTGCTAAGAGGAAAATTCATAGCATTGAGTGCCCCCATAAAGATATTGGAGAGATCCTACACTAGCAACTTAACAGCAGACCTGAAAGCTCTAGAACAAAAAGAAGCAAACATATCCAAGAGAAGTAGACTGCCAGAAATAATCAAACTCAGGGTGGAAATCAATCAATTAGAAACAAAGAACCAACAAAACCAAAAGCTGGTTCTTTGAGAAAATCAACAAGATAGATAAGCCCTTAGCCAACCTAACTAATGGAAACAGAGACAGTATTCAAATTAACAAAATCAGAAATGAGAAGGGAGATATAACAAAAGAAACTGAGGAAATTCAAAAATTCATCAGATCTTACTACAAAAGCCTATACTCAACAAAACTGGAAAATCTAGATGAAACAGATGATTTTCTAGACAGATAATACATAACCAGGAGCCAGTAAACTATCTAAACAGTCCCAGAAATCCTAAGGAAATAGAAGGAGGAATTAAAAACCTCCTAACAACAACAACAACAACAACAACAACAACAACAACAACAAAGCCCAGGGCCAGATGGTTTTAGTGCAGAATTCTACCAGACCTTCAAGGAAGTGCTAAGACCAATACTCCTCAAACTATCCCACAAAATAGAAACAGATAGAACACTATCAAATTCATTCTATGAAGCCATAGGTACTCTGGTACCTAAACCACATAAAGACCTGACAAAGAAAGAGAACTTAAAACCAATGTCACTTATGAATATTGATGCAAAAATAATCAATAAAATTCTCACAAACTGAAACCAAGAAACATCAAAACCATCATTTAACACAATCAAGTTGGCTTCATCACAGGGATGCAGAGATGGTTCAACATAATCCACTATATAAATAAACTCAAAGACAAAAACCACATGCTTATGTCATTAGATGCTGAAAAAGCCTTTGACAAAATACGATACCCTTTCATATTAAAAGTCTTGGAGAGATCAGGAATTCAAGGCCCATACCTAAACACAATAAAAGCAATATACAGCAAACCAACAGCCAATATCAAATTAAATCAGAGAAACTTGAAGCAATCCCACATAAATCAGGACCAAGACAAGGAAGCCAACCTCTCTCTCTCTCTATTCAATATAGTACTTATAGTTCTAGCTAGAGCAATAAAACAACAAAAGGAGATCAAGGGGTTACAAATTGGAAAGGAAGAAGTCAGTGTATCACTATTTGCAGATGATATGATAGCATATATAAGTGTCTACCAGAGAACTTCTATAGCTAATGAACAATCTCAGCGAAGGGGCTAGATAAAAATTTAACTCCAACAAATCAGTAGCCTTCCTTTATACAAATGGCAAACTGGCTGAGGAAGAAAATAGGAAAACAACAGCTTTACAATAGTCACAAATAATATAAAATATCTTGATATAACTCTAACCAAACAAGTAAAAGATCTGTATGAAAGGACTTCAAATCTCTGAATAAAGAAATCAAAGAAGACCTCAGAAGATAGAAAGATCTTCCACGCTCATGGATTGGTAGGATTAACATAGTAAAAAATGGCCATCCTACCAAAAGCAACTTAAGGACAAAATGCATTCCCCATCAAAATTCCAACACAATTTTTCACAGACATGGAAAGAGCAATTCATATGGAAAAACCAAAAACAAAAATGAAACAAAACAAAACAACAACAGGAACAAACAGGATAGCAAAAACAGTTTTAAATAATAAAAAGAACTTCGAGGAGAATCACCATCCCTGACCTCAAGCTCTACTACAGAACAATACTGCACAGTATTGGTATGGAGACAGACAAGTTGATCAGTGAAATAGAACTGAAGACCCAGAAATAAACACACACACTTATGGACACTTGATATTGACAAAGAAGCCAAAGCCATACAATGGAAAAAAAGAAAGAATCTTCAATAAATGGTGCTGGTCTAACTAGCAGTCTGCTTGTAGAAGAATGCAAATGGATCCATATGTATCATCTTGTACAAAGCTCAAGTTCAAGTGGATCAAGGACCTCAACATAAAACTAAATAAATATACTGAATCAAATAAAAGAGAAAGTGGGAAATAGCCTTGAACACATTGGTACAGGAGAAAATTTCCTGAACAGAACACCAATGGCTCAGGCTCTAAGATCAACAATTGACAAATGATACTTCATGAAACTGAAAAGCTTCTGTAAGGCAAAGAACACTGTCAATAGGGCAAAACAGTAACCTACAGATTGGAAAATGAGCTTCACTAACCCTACATCTGATAGAGGGCTAATATCCAATATATACAAAGAACTCAAGAAGTAAGACTCCAGAGAACCAAATAGCCATATTAAAAATGGAGTACAGAGCTAAACAGAGAATTCTCAACAGAGAAATTTCAAATGACTGAGAAGCACTTACAAGGCTCTGGCTGCATATGTAGCAGAGGATGGCCTTATCTGGCATCAATGGGAGAGAGACCCTTGGTCCTGTGAAGGCTCGATGCCCCAGTGTAGGGGAATGCCAGGGTGGTGAGGTGGGAGTGAGTGGGTGGGGGAGCACCCTCATAGAAGCAGGAGGAGGGAGGATGGGATGGGGGGTTTGTGGAGGGGAAACCAGGAAAAGGGATAACATTTGAAATGTAAATAAATAAAATATCCAATAAAACAAAACAAAAAAAGAAATGTTCAACATCCTTAATTATCAGAGAAACGCAAATCAAGACGGCCCTGAGATTCAACCTTACATCAATTAGAATGGCTAAGATGTTCAATTTTAATTCAGGACAGAGGGAGTTTAGAGATTAAGGAATTAGTAGATGGATTCTATATATACATGCCTTATACTATTAATAAGATAAATATGTCACTAAAGATACATCATAAAAAATTTAATCAACTACACGAGACCAACACTGCTTTTGAATTTTCAACATATAATTGATTTAGGAGATTGCCAAAATGATTATTTTCTTTAGCTCCTAATACTAATTCTCTTATAGCCAATGTGACAATGTGTTGGGAATAATAAATTTATTGTGTCAGCCAACAAACACTATATAGACCTGAATAGTTCTATACTACCATTGTAGAAACAAATATAAACACACACACACACATACACACACATACACACACACACACACACACACACACACACACACACACACACACACACACATTTGTTTAGAAATTCAAAGAATTTCCAGTTGGCTCCTACAGATTTATAGCAGGAGGTCTGGGTTGTCAATGGTTAGTAAGGAAGCATGAAGTCATTAAGCTTCGTGAACTGTATCTAGAGAGACAACTGTCTTCAATGTATACTTTCCATAAACATGATTAGCATTCATTTGACTTCCTTAGATTGGGTGGTAATCCACTAATTATTACTCTGATTTTACTGAATCTGTGCTATACTCAAGAACCACATTATTCAATGAACCAATACTCTTACTTCCCTGGAGCAGGATGGCTGTCATCTGGCCCCTATACTATCTCCTGTTTGATCTTTCATATATAGTCATCCTCCATTATTCTGAGAACATGTATCTTTTCCACCTGTACCAGCTCACATTTCATAATCTCTTATAATACAGGATGTAGCTCCTCATTGAATCTTCACAGTAATTCTATGAGAGATATTAACATTACTATTTTGTGTATAAAGAAACAAGGTCTATAAGAACTGCTTTAGTTGAAATATTTAGTTGAATTTTACTAACTCATGTCTGTATATTTTCATGTTGGGTGTTCTTGTATATACACTATTCTGAAATGTTCCCCTCTAACATAATTATTACTTAATGTGAGAAAACTTTCTTTTTAATATTGTGTGTAATTGTAGTAAAGCAGTTACAAAACACAGTTGAATAATCTTAAGGTGATGGAATCTGACTCACACCTTTGACGATTAAACTGGGGTGGGAGTTAATGCTCCATTCACTTCTTGTCTGACCTTATTATAAAGACCTACTGTATGTCATGTCTACATCTGAAACTACAGATTTTTCTATTAGAGATATCATTTTCTGCCCAGGTCAATGCAATACAGGGCATACTTTCCCACCGAGTTCTTGAAGAACATTTTTCCCACTTAGACTTACTGAATAGACCTTCACTTACCATCTTGCTGATGGTGGCCTTACCTGACCTACCATCTCCTGACTCTGCAGCTGCACGGATACCCATTTCTAGGGTTAGAAGCTTATCTTATCCTACATGGCCTCTGATTTCCTACTAGCATGCCATTTATACACCAGGTGTTAGGCGTAAAGCACAGGTTATACATCATTGTCACCTTTATCTTCAAATTAGGACTTTGTCCTAAGCTATCCTTGGTTGAGGTAAAAATTAGTTTGCTACTTTGTGGTGTCTTTTGTGAGAAATGACTGGTCCATATTAAACTCCTCCCATGAATATATTTTCTAGAGATCATTTATTCTGTATGTTAATTTTGAACTTTAGATCTAGAAGGGGAATCTTATGATGTTCCCCAATTTAAATCACTTATCTAAGAGCTAAAGCATTCTGTAAACAGTGGAACTATTAAATTGTTAAAAAATAGCATCTAATCCTATCAGGGCAGTGACAAAATCTAAGTATCTTTCAGATGCTTGGACTTGGATTCACAGTACCTAATAAGACCTGTAAATCAAGGTCATTGTTTGAATAACTTTTGTAAGCTGTAATGCAATCCACAAAAATAAGAAAAGTGATCTAATAAGAAAGAAAGTTGGCAACATAACTTAAGATCTTATGAATCTTTTGCCCAGAGTTGAAAAGAAGAGAAGTTTTGGACTTTTCTACGAGATTTAGAAAAAGGGCATGGGATTAGGTTATAGTAGTTGCTTTCCCTTGGTTTCAGTGATGGGAGGTATCTGGATGAAAGAAAAGAATTAAAGACTTTGTAGAGGCAAGATTATGAGGACACTGGGCCAAGAAGACCATACTAAAATGAAAATAGAATTTAGTCAGATGGTAAATGGGCTCTAATTGTACTCAGGCACAGGTTAAAGTAATCAGAAGGGAAGGATCCCAATTATGAAGTGAGCTCGATAACATAGATGGCCCAATAAAGTACGAAAATAGGCAGATAAAAATAGAAGGCTTTATATAAATTTCAGAGCAGTTTAGAATGAGTATTTCAGATAAATCTTAGATATAAATGTATTAAAATGGAGTTAAGGAACTAGATTGGTTTCAAATAAAAGTGAAAGACACATTTTGTATAATGGTGGAGACACACCAGCCTCTTTCCTTCAAATTCACCACTTTGTAAGTGCTTCTGAGTTATAGCATAAGACTTATTGAGGGAGACATCAATCAAAATGAAGCCAAAATAAAATAAATCACTGCAGTCAGTGGTCAAGTCATCTCTTAAAGGATGTTTTCATTCAGAATCCTTTGAAGGTAAAGTGTAAGAGTTGGATAATTTAGCAGAGATAGTTGGGATAGAGTGGTGAGCTCACCACCATCCCAGTGGTGGCTTATGGGTCTTAGTTTCACCAAGATTTGCATCTGTGCATGCAGAAGCTCTCAGACCTATGGCTGCAGAATAGCACCTACCTCAGTGACAGCTCCTGTGAGTCCCATTCAGTGTAGTGGTGGGAGGAATCCTGAAAACAAGACAGCCATTCCCTCTGGCTGATAATTTGAGGGAAACCCACAAAAAGGAGTCACTGAAGATTGTTCTACCTCCTATCTGTGTTCCCAACTCCATACTCTTGTTTTTCTTCCACAAAGAAAGGTGGGCATATGCATTTTTAGGAGGCTGTGGGACAGGAGAGAGAAGAGTTGGACTCAACCCCAGTTTGTGGCTGTTTTGTCCCAAAGGCTAGGGTCCTGCCACTCTCCAAATGAGACACCGCTGTCTGGCAGACTCTGTATGACTGTGCCTTTATTCAGGGCTTTCCAACACCAAGATTCTCATCACCTGAAAGGGTGTCTGTCACTCTAGCATGGGACATCTTTCCCAGAGGGGAAGAAGGGTGTCCAGATTCTACCTTAGAGTCTCAGCATATCCTATTTCATCTGATTCTAAAATTTTTATCCAAGTGTGGCTCTTATTTAGAAATAAAAACAAAACAAAACAAAACAAAAAAAAACCCAATAAGTTACCCCTAAAAAAGGGAAAAATTTTCTACATACATTTCTTCCTTCAAAAATCAGTTTAACTCAACATTGATTAACTAATAAGTACTTTGATTTATATACTTTTGCATACAAAATGAGTTGGCACTCACTGTGGACAATTTGACAAAGTCTTTAGAAAGAGAGATCAACAAATTTATGACCTTGTTGCTCTGTTACGATGGCCCTGTGCAGTACAGCAGTACCCTGGGAAGCATTGCCCAGTCAATGGTAATCACTGGCTAGGAGGTCATTAGAATGTGTGGATGCTAAGCAAATGTCGCTGTGTCACAATTGAAATGTCTCTGATGTGCTTCTGTGTGACACAATAATCACCTCTGTAGGTGCTCATTCAGTAGCTCTGAGCACTTACACGTTGGGCAGTTCTTGGCTTCAGTGGAGATGGGGAAAAGAAGCTGTTAATTGCATATGTACTGTTTTCCATTAACAGGAACTAGATGAATGGGGAATTCACCCAAAAGCTTCGTAATGCACTTGTCTATGTAAAAGGGGCTCGTTTCCCACAACCCTTCTACTTTTGTCTTACACCATTTTCTCTTGACGGCTGAAATACCTTTTTATTTCAGCTACGTCAGACACATTCATGAAACCTCAGCCTTGGGAAAGCCTAGCCATTACTTCTGTATACCAGCCATGTTTCTAAACTAGGTTTAGAATAACTAAGAGTCTTTTTTACGGGTTAGACATTTTCTTGTGACAGCTGTATGTTTTCAGCATTGCTTGGAGAAAATATAAGAAAGCAAACTGTTTCCTCTTCTTCTATTTGGTGACAGCGACATGTAACAGAAAAGCCCAGGAGTGTTCTCTAGAATCTGTTTTATCTGCATTTGAAAGCTCAGCCACTAAGAAAGACTAAAGGTGGAGAGGAATCAAAAAACTTTACTCATTTCTGATCAGGCCTTCGGAATAATACAAGGCTGGAATATTGAAACAAGGGGTCAGTGTTCACCCTGGTGGGAACTAATTAATATCAGGGCACTTTGAGATCAGTACTGTGAACCCTGGGGGCTAATAGCAAAGGAAAGTTAGCTTTCTCCATGGTTCCATATTAATAAGTAGTCAGTAACCCCAAAAGCTCTCCCTCCAAATGTTTAAGCAATGCCATTTACTATTTAGTAGCCAAAATTAGTCTTTGACATCTTTTCTGTCTTTAGGGAAAGATGTTTGGTTTTAAGTTTTATGCATAATGATTAAAAATTGATCCAGTCATACTAGAGTTTAAAATTATAATTATTTTAATATTTAGAACAAGAAACATAGGTTTCAGAAGCATCTTATACTATGTGAAAGCTTAGCCAAAGGTGCAGCTGGGGTTCACCATGATCACATACTGTAAATATTTACACAGCAACGAAGAAAGAAGCTACGTGTGGACTTGGGTAAGTCCTGAAGTCAGTCCTGGGTTCCAGGAGGATGGATACTGAGGTGGGGCTCACAGTTCTGCACTCATGGAGACAGCAATAAGACTGGAATTTAAAATCAATAGGTAGTTTTTCTGGTGACACAAGACTGTAATATTAGCTAACTGGAAGGCTGAGGCAGGATTGCCAAGTCAAGGTCTGCATGAGTACCGTTGTGATGCTATCTCAAAATTAAAAAACCAAACAGAACACAAAAGCACAAGGTCTGTGTGAAGCTCAGTGGCAGAGTAGTTTCTCAGCATGAGTGAGCCTCTAAATCTAATCTCTAGTACCACGAAAAAAAAAAAAGAAAGAAAGAAAGAAAAAGAAAGCCGATGATGACCTCCAGTGCTCAGGTCCCTTTTGTGAAATGGGTCTGAACACCCACAGGAGAGAGATCAGCATGCCCTCACACATCCTATCACTCCTGGAAGCAGAGCAGAGAATCCAGAAAACAGCCTAATGTTTTAGAAGTTGTCACAGGAAGTTGGCTGCTACACAGAGGGGTAGTATTGTTTTACAATACACTCAAAGTGACAGACTATGGCTGATGCTAGCAAGGACAGTATAGTCTGTGCTTGTGAAATGATTACTTCCATCTGAACTTCCGTACTTACAAAGTATCTCCTTTTAAGCACATCCTTTTCCTGTCTTTGTTTGGCTCCATGCTCCTTTCTCCATCACTTAATTTGTGATTTCCTACTGGAGTCCTTGATCAATATACATGGCTATTTTCATTACATGCAGAAGCTGAAAGGGCCCTTGGCTGGTCATCCAGTTTAATTGAATTATGCCTGTGCTTTTGGCACAATTTTCATTTTATGAAGGAAAGGCAAAACTTCCCATAATGTTTAGCATTTCTACCCATGCAGGTGAGCAATATGTCCTTTGGGTGTGGTCCAGGGACTTAACTTGTGTTTGTGTTTAACAATGGCACACAGTAAATCCTAACAGTTGTTCTTTTGTGTGTCAATGCTGAAATGTACAGTAATATATGCAATATATTTTGTGGGTTGACTTTTGAGAACAGAGGTTTGAGCCCTTATATTTTAGAGCTCAAATGCCTTTCTTGGTTTTATTAAATTGCCTCTCAGTTTTAAATATATAAATGACTCATTGGAGAGCAAAATATAGAACCCTTTGTGGTGACCCTCATGCCACCCTGAAGTATGGGTCTTATGCATTTTGTTTATTGCGACTCAGGCTTGCCCTTCTAGAGCATCTATAAGAAAAAAACAACCTGCAATAAGCATGCACAGAAGTGATAGCATGCATAGAATTCTCATTTTCATCTTCCCTGGGACTTTTTCCAGGATTTCAAAGAACTTGGTCTTCAGCCATGTATGTGATGCCCTTGAGGGGTGATGCAGAGTCAGTTTGTTTCCCCTTCTTCGAGAGCCTAGGGCTAAGAGAGAACTATTGTGTCTGTGACTATGGTTTGGGGGGGATGCCTGTGCTGACTCCCAACAGACACTGGTGGAATTTAGAGCAGGAATGCCTAGGCCTGAGTAGCTAGACTCAGCTAGACCGAGTTCGTTAACATTTTCTTCTTGAGAGTTTCTTTCTCTAGAATGAAAAGAGTCCCATTTGCCAAGGTACTTAAGAAATGAAAATTCTTGTTGATTAATTATTGGGACCTGACCAAGGAATAGAGATCACCCTTGTCTGAGCCCGTGTTGGGGTGATAGATAACTGCTAGGTGCAGGTTTTCTGCACTTACTGGTTCTCGGATCTCATAGCAGACTTCAGTATCCCAAGAAGGGTTTCAGAGCTTAATCATATGCTCATATGAACTAATTTCTGCAATGTTTTTCGGGGGTGAATTCTGGTTCTTCTTGAGAAAGCTGGACACTGACTACTTTAGTCATTCCCCCTTTTCTAGAGTTTTAATGCAGAAATACACACTGTATGTCTACGCGGGAATTTCCTGAAGAACTGAAGATATCTATGTATTTCTCAATAAAAATTTTTGGAAGAAAATTTTAGGCTTTTAGGGAAGCCATGGATATTCATGTAAACTAGAGACCTACCTTGTTTTGTGTTCTGGGCATCGCTTACTAATGTTTTTGAGGATGGATTCAAACATTATAGAAATAAAGGTAGACTTCTAGATCACTCTGTCTTAAATAAAACCACCCAAACTATTAATAATGGAAGCATTTAGAAATTGCACCAATTAGAAATTAGTTTGTTCATATGGTATGTTAGATAATTTCTCAAAAATCTAGACCTATGTTTTAAGGGCCAAGAGATTAATAGATAAATGAGGCTAAGCTAGGAGGTTCCTCAAGATCAGTGTTTAAGATTGATAAGGTTACAGAGTATTTCTGTTCATCTAAACCTATTAATGTGACAAGAACAGTTACCTACACGGCTCTGAATACTGAAGAAAATGACCATTTGGATTGGCAATTGGAAACTGATCTCAAAGCCTGTGTTCAATTTAGGAACACGAAGCACGTGCTAATTTGGTAGTTCATGCACTTTCGCATCTTTAATAATTTCATTTAGAATAGCAAGTATTTTACATGTAATAGTGTAAAATACATGTAACTGGTAAAAAAAATAGAGAAAATTAATATGACTTGTACAGTAAATATTGTTGCTATACCAGATTCTCTTAGTTATGGATTAAAACAGTGAATCTTAGCCAATTTTAAAAGTATTCAAGAACTGGGCATTTTAAAGCACATTATATTGTTTGGTATACTACTTTAATTATAAAAGTAGCTTTGTTTCATTCAAAAGTATCTACCTATGTTCTCACACTCTTTTTGTTGTTTATTTTTGAGGTTTTATTTTTTTACATTTTTATTGGATATCTTATGTATTTATATTTCAAATGTTATCCCCCTTTTTGGTTTCTCCTCTCCCATGCTCCCTCCTCCTGCTTCTATGAGGATGCTCCCCCTCCCACCTACTCCCATTGAGGTTTTATTTTAATTATGACATTTCTCCATTCTCTTTCCTTCCCCCAAACACCCCCATACATCTCTCCTACTTCTCCCTCAAATTTATGGCCTCTTTTCCCATCACTTATTTCATTCACATATGTATTTGTTTATATATATATTCCTAAGTATAACCTGGTGAGGAGTCCCTATAATGATACTTGGGTGTATGTGTTTTATACATATTATATTTCATCCATATTATATATGACTGTCTGACACTGGACAACCAATTGGCGTGCTCCTCCCTGGGAAGAACTATTTCTACCATTCCTAACTTTCTTCAGTTGCCTGTAGTTCTTTGTGTAGAGTTAAGGCCACATGAGCTTTTCCCCACACAGTTCGACATGTTCATCAGTGTCCTTATAGGCTCACTTTTGGGCAGTCATGTTGGTGACAGATTGTGCTATAGGTTCTGATATTAGTGGGAAACATACCCTCACAGCAGACTCCCCAGCCATCTAACTCTCACAGTACACTACTTCTTAAGAACCCACTGAAACTGACCATTTTATACTTTCTTCCCAGAGGTTGGCACTTTTGCAGTTTAAATTGCTTGGGAGACTGAGGAATTGGGTTTGTTAGTTAAGGCTAGCCTGGGTTACATTGGGAGTTTTGCGCCAGCTTTAGATCCAGAGTGAGACTGTCTGGAGAGAAAAGAGAGTGAAACAGATGGAAGGGGGAGGAGAGGGAGGCAAAAAGAACGAAGGAGAGAAGGGAAGAGAGAAGATAAAGAAGAGGAAGAGGAGGAAGAGGAGGAGGAGGAGGAAGAGGAGGAAGAGGAGAGACTAATTAGCATTAAGACTACAAAGAAACAAACCTTAACTCCAATAATGTTCTGGATCAGAAGAACAGAAAATAGGAATGGACACTTAAAATCTACTTAGGGAATATACATTGTGGACAAATAAGGCATGAAAGGAAATTATCTTTTTTTGCAGAAGACCACTTAAACTCTCATGATACCAGCAAAGTTTTCATTGATTAATTGTTGAGCATTTTAACAGGCAACATGTTTTATGACATATTTCTGATCTGGAACAGAAATGCAGTTATATATGTCTTGGGGATAGGGATGACTTAGAAATCATCTGCTTTAATACATCACACTTCAATTATTTATAAAATTCTATATAAAATAGTGCACTGCACCAATTCTTTTATTCTTTCATTCTATCTATGTAACTATAGTGTAGAAAAATAGTATCCATAGCACTGTGAATAGAATATATGAAGTTTTACATAAAAATGCTAAATATAATAAACTGACTAAAATAGGAGACCTTATAAAATTGGTGGTGTAAATGTAGGGAAACCCTTTTAGTTATTTATTGTATATATATATATATATACACACACACATATATATATATACACATATATATACACATATATATATATGTATGTGTGTGTATAGCTATAGATACTAGAGCTATATACAAGGACAATGATAAATATACATAGTAGTAGAGAGGCTGTGCTTAGAATTACAGACACTACTACTACAAATATTGTATTTGTCCCCAATATATTAGGCTTGCTGGAAAATTTTACTGCTCTCTGTCACTCCAGAAATTTATTTTTGTACATTGTAACTTATGCATTTTCATATATTTTATGTTATACTATAAATGCTATCAGTTGGAGCTGTGGTTCCAAACAAGGACAATGCTCCATTGGATGCCTTTTAACGTATGGATAGGAATTTTATTGCAACAATGATTGGTAAAGGAAGGGATGCCAGATGCCCTGTCAATGTATTTGAAAATCTTGCTCAGAAGGAAATTACCCTGCTTCTCATAAAATGTTCGAGTGACTCTCCGGATTTGCATGTAAGTGAACAACCTGTTCATAATTGCCTGAGCTGAGATTTAATTTCTTCTTAGTTATAAACACAAAGTGCTAGTCTCACTATTTTAGCATGCTCTGAGATTTCCAGAAAGATACTCATATAAATTGATCATATTTCACTTTTGTTGTTTCAGAAGTACTCAGTGATGCCCTGCCTTCAGGATGGATGACATATCCAAAGGGGACTCTGCCTGTGGTCCTTTAGTTACGGATATTAAGTCACCCATCAGTTGTATGCAGCTTCTCATGTCATATTACTGACAATCATCATAGATATAGGCATCAAGTAGTTTATTAAAATTTCCACTGTTTTTGTCCAGTTCTTCATTTATTGAATGCCTATCTTTTATTCCAAACGAACACCCTTTTATGTCTCTTTCATATTACACTTAGGGAATTACTATTGACATTTAAATCATGTATATAAGTAGATTATATTCTCTAAATTTTAGCTTATTTTTAAAAATTAGCTTAAGTTTAACTTAAGATATATAACCTACTATATAACCTACTATAGCTTGTGATAATGAAAGAAAATTAATATATATTCACAGGTAAGGTTGAGAAGCCTTAGAATAGATTGAGAAGGCAGGCCACTGTAGAAAATCACCACACTTGGCAGTACAGTTAAGAACTTTGGGATGATACGATGCATGACCTGTGATTTATGGAAGGATATTGTACCATACATAGCTGTGGATGTAAGCCTGTAGTAAAAGTCTTAATTTAGCTACTTGAGAACTGTTCTACTAAAGATCTTCATTTGAGATTATCTAATGTCAAGGCCACTTCTTCATTGTAAGTAGACCCTTCCTGTGGCCACTTCCTTCTTCACTGCCACTATGTAAGCAAGGTAGGCATTGCAAAATTATGTAATCTAAATCATTAACTTGACAGTCATTTTTATTGTATTCTATTACTAATGACAAGTTACAGATTCCAATTTTAACAAGGCAAGAGGATTGTCAAAGCATGGTGTCTAGCATGCAAAGATAACAGGGAACCATGAGTCTAGCCCAAACAGCTTCAGTGACTGGGTCAGATGGAGACTGAACTCTTGTGTTCTAGGTGGTATCTGAAAGTGTTTTAGTAGTTGCTTAGCAGTTACTTTATCCCTCATTTTAAAGGTCATTGAACTCAGAGAGGAAGGAGAACTAGATGAATAGCAAAGAAGTCTTTCTAGACTGTGAAGTGCTCGGTCATTTCACGTGTATTTAAGTATTGGTGTTTCTACAGCATTGGATGCAGTGATGTGGCAGGTCATCTTCATTTCATGTAACTCTTTCTGTCAGATGACCAGATGACTCCCAAGTTATTCAAAATTAGAGCCAAAGGAAGAAGTGGCAGAGATCAACAATGCAGCAGCCTAAACAAAACCTGATGAACTACAACCCCAACCAATAGACCAACAGATGAACTAACATGGAAACAGGAAGTTTCACAGAGCCCCACCCATAGATGAAGACCTGGCAGCACATAAGGAATGCTGAGAACAGGAGACAGAGTCTTTCCCAGGGATGAGCTCCCAAATTGATCATCCAGAATGAAGCAGACAACACTAAACAGACTCAGTAGTGTGTCTCTGTGTGTGTGTGTGTGTGTGTGTGTGTGTGTGAGAGAGAGAGAGAGAGAGAGAGAGAGAGAGAGAGAGATCCACATGAGAGATGGAGGGAGGAATGAGAGTGAGGAAAGTGACATAATTATATTTCAATTTAAAAAACAAAAGGAAATAAGAGAGGAAACATTTTAAGACTTAAATGTTATATTTATGCTATAAGTGTTTATTGAGCACCTGTTGTTCATTAGGCACTGTTTAATATATTAATTAATTCATGGATATATGTGCACAGGTGCATGTATGACTGTCAGTGTGAATGTAGGTATATATGTAATGCAATTTGCTAATGGAAGTCAGAGGACAACTTGTCAGGAATAGTTTTTCCCATTGTTTTTGTTGTTTTTGAGGCAGGAGCTCTTTTTTGCTTGCCCACTGTCTTAGTTAGGGTTTTACTGCTGTGAAAAGACACCATGACTGAGGCAACCTTTTTTTTTTTTTTTTTTTTTTCGAGACAGAGTTTCTCTGTGTAGCTCTGGCTGTCCTGGAACTCACTCTGTAGACCAGGCTGGCCTCGAACTCAGAAATCCACCTGCCTCTGCCTCCCAAGTGCTGGGATTAAAGGCGTGCGCCACCACTGCCCGGCTGAGGCAACCCTTTTAAAGGCAACATTTTATTAGAGCTGGCTTACAGGTTCTGGGGTTCAATCCATAATCATCAAGGTAGGAACATGGCAGCATCCAGATAGGCATGGTTCAGGAGAAACTGAGAGTTCTATATCTTCATCTGAAGGCTGCTAGCAGAATACTGACTTCCAGGCAGCTAGGATGAGGGTCTTAAAGCCCACACCCACAGTGGTTCCCCCACTCCAACAAGGTCACACCTCCTAATAGTGTCACTTCCTGAATCAAGCATATACAAACCATCACACCCACTGTGCTAGTCCTAAAATGAGATGCCTCTCATCTTCTCGGGAATACAGATGTGTACTAGAGCATCCAAAATTTATATGAACTTTTGGGATCAAATATACATCATCCATCTTTTCTGGATATAACGATTGAACTGTTATATCATCTTATAGGCCCCTTGTAATTGTTTTAAAGTGAAGGAGAGCGATCCTACCCCTGTGAAGCATATAGTTGACATCAGGCACGATAGCATCCACTAAGTCTTCTAGTATAATGTTTAGTGCAAGTGAGGTGTGACAAGCATGGGACTGGAAATAACAGCTGTTGAATGTGCATCTCTATTGTGAGTTCTTAGCTTACAGTTGTTACTCTCTTAGATCCTGTATTTCTTCAAGTGAAGAGCTGTGTATAAGATGATTATCTTCACAGAATTTCTCTGATGATTTTAAAAAGCAACTACTGCCTATGAGTGATCAATGCTGAATGTCTTGCTCTCTTGTCAGACAGTTATAAATGAGCTACCAAGGGAGACTTTAATATTTAACCTGAGCCATAAAGTTATGTAAAAGTTATAAATACCAAATATTTAACTAATCGCTTGGGACAAAAATCTCTTTGGTTATGTACAGTTCATTTTTACCATTGTCATTAAAAGCTCTCTCAACCATCCTCAGAGCTTCCTGTTATTTTTACTATGGTGAGCACATCCTTTATTGCCCAATTACACAAAAGACTTAAGCAATTCAAAGGAGAATTTTTGCTTGACAGCATAAATAATCCTCTCTTTGAAAATATGTGGATGGAAATATAAGCCAATTGACTGGAACACACATGCTTATCTATTTTGAACTTATCTAGTGTATCCAGTCACATAATTCATGCCGATGGAACGATGGTGAATGAGGAGAAGAGTCTCTCAACCATAGAGCAATTTAGAAAATTAATTAATTCATCCATTCATGTAACTAATAAATGTTTTAAGGTTTCTGTTTCAGGCTCCAAGAATTGAAAAATACCAATTGATGATTGTGCATGTAGTGCTTGGCAAATATAGAAAATAGGTTTATTTGGAGGAAGTTTTTTTCATGAAATAGGAAGTAGGGGAGAGGATTGCCACACAATGGAACATTCTTATATCCTACTGTTTAGTTGGTTGTAAGGTACTAAGGCAGTCACCATTGATTGTACCAATTGCATTAAATTCCTGTCAATTCTGTGGTATATATTAATCCTAGTCTTCACAACAAAAGGTTGTTAATTAATTCAGATGCTTACAATCTTTGACTATGTAGACTCAATAGAATTTTGGAGTTTCTCGAATCTGTACTTACTTAGCACTTGTGTTTGGTACTCACAATAAATATGCAGGTGCATTTCATTTCTCTGTACCTCTCCCTTCTCAGCTTATCGCTTCTTCTCTTTTTAAATTATTTTATTTATTTACATCCCAAATGTTGTACCTTCCAAGTCCCCCTCCCAGAGTTCTTCATCCCACTCCCTCCCCTTTGCCTCTGAGAATGTGTCCCACCCTAATGCACCCCACTTCTCTAGGCATCAAGACTCTACAGGATTAGGTGCATCTCTCCCACTGTGGTCAGACAAGGCAGTCAGCCCTTTGTTGCATATATGCAGTGTATGCCCTTTGGTTGGTAGCTTAGTCTCCTGGAACTTGATTGGTGTGTTTGGCAGTCTTTGTATGTAACAATCAATCACTAAAAATCTTGTTCTTTCATGATATTCCCTGAGCCAAGGATGCAGGATCTATGATACAGATAGATCTACTGTGATTTTTCTCTCTCATTAGTGTATAGGTGTGATTTTCTGTAACTTAGAGAGACAGACAGATAGATACACACACACATACACACACACACACACAGAGAGAGAGAGAGAGAGAGAGAGAGAGAGACAGAGACAGAGACAGAGAGAGACAGAGAGACAGAGAGACAGAGAGACAGACAGAGACAGAAAGAGAAATGGAGAGAGGAGACAGAGAGATAGAGATAGAGAGAGGGTGAAGGGTTCCTTTCTTACATATGGCTGCATAAATAAGACCTAAACAATGATGGTAGCAATAGACATGCTAATGTGGAAATGAAGGAATCTCATGGGGTTATATCCCAGACAAAGTATGACAGGTAACTAATGTCTGTTAGAGAGAGATAATTAATCTTTTCTAAGAATGAATCCTCTGATTTCTTTTCTAATAAAAAGTGAGGAGCCTTGAAAATATATATACAGAGACAATGAAAATTGGACTCAGTAGATTGTATTTATGTATTTGCATGTGTATGTATGAATATATATATCAACAATACAACAAAAGAGGCTATTAATTTGACAGTAAGTGGATATGGGGGGTCTTGGAGTGGGGACATGTTGGAAGCTGGAGGAAGGCAAGAAAATGAGAAAGGGATATAATTATATTTTATTTAAAATATATTTAAATTTTAAGATGGTTCTGTGGTAAATGAACAGCCCCCTATCCATTTTCCCTTAATAGCAGATGAATTTGACAGATATAGTCTTAATATATATATAACAATATAGGTCTTCTTGGTTTCTCTTTCTTCTTAAGACTTTTTAAAAATTATTTTTCATTACATGTGCATGTGTAAATCTTTGTGTGGACATGTACAGGCATGTGGGGTGCCCATGGAGGTCAGAGTTTCAGGCTGTGAGCTGCATGATGGATGCTGGGAACAGAACTCTGTAAGAACAGTGCTCACTCTTACCTGCTGTCTCTGCAGTCCCAGTTTCTGATCCTTTGAGACGTGAGGAATGCTTTCTTGCAAGTTTTAAGGCCACCGTGTTTGACACTAGTGAATAATATTTTGAAATCTTATGTAAAATAAACTCCAGTGCTTTAATATTCTTTGGACCCTGGAGGGAATGATATATAATGAAAACTCTAACTCAAAGAAACCGTGAAAGGTCTTTTGAGGGGAAAATGTGGTAGGCATAGTACTTCAACTGCTCTAACGGAGAGTCCATGGCTATTTCATCTCTGATAAGCAAAGTGTTGCAGAAGGGAGGCTCACACGGCCAGGCAGCTGACCCACAGAGAGAGAGGGCTCTTTCCTGCTGGATTAGCTTCAGTTATTGATCCCGCAAGGTAACTCAGTGCATTTGTCTGTTCCATCTCCACATATTGTGACCATCCCCTTACTCCATCTTCACGTTCTGCCCAGATGGTATTTCAGCAGTTATCCATGAACTATAAGTGCGCACGTGTGAGTAGGACGGGCATGCCTCTGAGTTCATCTGACAGCCAGAGCATATGAAAATAGCCACGTATTTACTCTACCACTTTGTGACTGCTGACTTAACACTTACTTAATTTTACTTGTTTATAGACTACATAGATTAATACATTCAATCTATATTGTGTGCCTTTGGAATAGGGCAATTCACATATTTTTCTTACTTCTAGGATAGCCAATGATCTCAATGAGAAGAATAAGGGTTTAAAATATAAAATATAGTGTAGGCTAATGTAAGAGAGGGAAGAGGACTTGAGGAAGGCAAGGAGTTTTGTGACATCATTTCAGAATAACTGAAATGCTTTATAAAGTTTCCTCTCAATTTAATATTCCAGTGATTGTGGATATACAGTTTTTTAGTGATCTAATACAAGTTAAATAAGGGACAAATCAAAATAGTTATGTGTTGTTTTCTAGAATGTTTTGTCTGCTACTGGATTTAATTCTACTAGTAGATGTAAGGTCACACAGCACAGTGTGACTTTGCTAAGGTCCAAGTAAGTGTCAAATCAGAAATGAATATTTCATGCTCTGAAATTATTGTTTCTAAACAAATGACTTTTAGGTAATTAGTTTTTAATTTTCTTCCTGATATCTCATAAGGGACAGTTGTGGAGATAATGGTGGAGTGTATTAATAGTTAAAGAACATAATAAAATTCCGACATGGAGAGAGATGAGATCCTGTTTATAAAATATATTTAGATACAGAGGATGTTGTGGTGAGGAAAGAAGTAGCCAAAAGAGAATGATCACCGTCTAATTTTAGCTTCTCTTTGGATTGCTTTCTTTATTGACACGTTTGGTTATTAGACTCCTGCCTAGACTTCTATTTGTCTATCTAAATAAAATGTTCATAATTCACTATCAATGAATAGATGACATGCATATGTTCTGCCCCTGTAATCACAATGGTATTTTTTGAGCAGGTGAGTGTGTATGTAGGTACAAGATGCAGAAGACACATTGTAACACCAGCATCCAGTGTAGTATAGGTGCAAGATGCAGAAGACACACTGTAACACCAGCATCCATGCTGTAGTGTAAGTGCAAGATGCAGAAGACACACTGTAACACCAGCATCCATGCTGTAGTGTAGATGCAAGATGCAGAAGACACACTGTAACACCAGCATCCATGCTGTATCTGTAGGTACAAGATGCAGAAGACACACTGTAACACCAACATCCATACTGTAGTGTAGGGGCAAGATGCAGAAGACATACTGTAACACCAGCATCCATACTGTAGTGTAGAGGCAAGATGCAGAAAACATAGTGTAGGGGCAAGATGCAGAAGACATACTGTAACACCAGCATCCATACTGTAGTGTAGGTGCAAGATGCAGAAAACACATTGTAACACCAGCATCTATAGTGTAGTGTAGGTGCCAGATACAAAAGACACACTGTAACACCAGCATCTATAGTGTAGTGTAGGTGCAAGATGCAGAAGACACACTGTAACACCAGCATCTATAGTGTAGTGTAGGTACAAGATGCAAAAGACACACTGTAACACCAGCATCTATACTTGTCTCAAGCAGCAGAGAAACTAGGAAAGTAGAAACCTGGGAAAATGAAATATAGTGCACTTGTTCTGTAATTTAAATATGTTAGAATAAATATATGAATAATATTTTTTCTTTCATTTTTCTTATCTCTCTGACCCTCTGCTCCCTCCCTATTTGCTTTCATTCTCCCTCATTTTCTAGGTTTCTTTGGCTGGCTTTAATATTCTAGGGTCAAGAAATGCTCTTACCTCAGCCCTTTTAAGTGGCTAGAATTAGGAGGGTACACCTTATGGCACCCACATTGTATTAAAAAATATTTTCATTATGCCTCTCTGCTACTTAATTCACTTATTTGCTTGACTTAGTAAGTAATAAAATTGGGTCATTTATTGATATTAAGGAGGAAAAGGATACATTGTGCAGACAGTGTAGCTTAGTGCAAATCATTCCTATAAGCCAGGAAATACAGTCAGTTAATTGGAAGTAAGGAACTATATACATAAAGTTGTTCTGTTAGTAAATAATTTTCTTTCCTTGAGAAAAGAGTAAAAACTGGAAAGGGACTGGGTAGATGACAAGGTGAGTAAAATATTATGTTATATTCCTCAGTAAAGAATACTAAAATTTATTTCTCTATCTGTTTTCCACATCTGGGGTTAATTAAACAGCTTTTTCAAGCTTAATTTCTAATTACTTTGTGGCTACAAAAATAATAATGTAGAAGATTATGTTTTTTCTCATAGGAAACACATATTTTCCTTATTAAAATATGAACAATGTAGACAATTTAATGAAAGCAAGTGGCCACTTATAGTCCATTTTCTAGAGACAATTGGTGTTAATGTTTTAGCATAGCTACCTTCTGGCTTCATTGTTTTGGTAATTTTACCTAGACCCTTTAAATATATGAAAATGATTAATTCTTTGTGTGATTACAAAGTTAATTCAAGATCAATGTTGGAGGAAAGTAAGCAAATTGTCAAAAAGATATAAAGAAATTACCTTAGGTTTTTAGAAAAAACAATTTGCAGCTACTGTCGATGACAAGATAGGTAGTCAAGCTTGGTAAAAAGAGGAGGACATTCAGTCTCAGCCCTAAATTCACTGGTTTTCTTTTAATGTATTTTGTATAGTCCTGAAGCCTAAGGCTTTTCTAAAGCAAAGCCTTGGGTGTGCTCTATGGGAGCGGTGCCGATGGAGCACAGACATCCCTTGGAAGCAGGCAACTTAGCATCAATTTGGATTTGGGATATATGCCCTTAGACCACAAATCTGAGATCTGAAGAGAACTCACCTCAGGCTTTGACTGTTACTTCCTGAGGATAAGTAAGAGTCGTAGAAAGAAAGTAATCCCAGCTGCAGGTGATCATCTTTCTCATGTAGATTCATGGAAAAATGACACAGGTCAAGTAAACTGCAAACCCTCTGCATGGCTTCCTGTCCTCTCAAATGTTCTAGAGAATGGCTTCCTCATTTTCCCATCACAATGACTGCTCAGGATATCTGCATCACTTTTCTCAGGTTTAGATCAGCAAATGTAATCAATAAATAGTTCCCTTTAGTATTCCCCACTCAGTACTGGGAGTCTGTTTATTACTTTTATTCAGTATCCTGTTCCAGAAAAGGCTGAAAAGAAGCACCCAGAAGAATGCAATAGCAGATGGTTTTCCTGTGATCTAACGATTCAAGAGATAAAAATTAATAATGACAACCTTATATAGGAGAAGAGCATGCTTAATATAAGCTGTTTTAAAGCCTCTTTGTCCTTCTAGAATGGGACAGGGAAGGAGACAATGTGAATACATAACACAGCAATCAATTATCAGTCTAAGCTTTTTTTTATCAATTGGTTATTTTATTTATTTACCTTTCAAATGTTGTCCTCTTTCCAGGTCTCCCCTCTGCAAACCCCCTATCTCATCCCTCTCCCATTTGCCTCTAAGAGGTTGCTCCCCCGCCCACCTACTGACTCAAATCTCACCCCTCTAGCATCCCTCTAAACCGAGGCAATGAGCCCGCACAGTACCAAGGGCATCCTCACCCACTGAAGCCTCCTTTTAACGTGTAGATCTGTTGCCTACACATATGTTTGTACACCACAGGCATGCCTTGTGGCTAGAAATGGGTATCAGGTCCTATGGTACTGAGATACAGATGGTTGTTAGCCATCGTGTGGCTGCTGGGACTCAATTCTAGTTTTTCAACAAGAGCAGCCAGGCACTCAGCAGGCAAACCTTCTCTCTAGCTTCCATTGAGATCATTTTAATGTTCAGTTATTATTATTTGGGCTTTAGTCTTCAACTTTGTGACACAGATTTGGGGATGCTGTGAATAGTTTTGGAGTGGAAGTCTTTCCTCTTTTAAGGGCAGTGCATAGCTTGTCCCAAAACTAAAGAGAGAAAAGATCGTTCCCATAGGTGATAGTTTGTAGCAGAAAGGGCAACACAAGGAGGTGCATAGAGTGTGGAGAAGTCTCAGCGAGGTTTTCAAAGAGATTCAATTCTTAGAAAAAGTGATCTCTGAGAAATTTGGGAATTGATGTCAATTTGCCTGAGGAAAAATATATGTGGTCATCTTTAATGAGAGTCTAACATGAGCAGTTGTTGGATGGGAAATACGGACCAGCTGTTCTGAAACTATGCTAGGAATGGAAATAGCTTTTATAGCATTTACATTATTAGACAAAGGAGATATGTTCCAGCCATAAGAATTAAATGTTAGAAAGTTTCAGAAGCAATACAAATCATTCTGTTAAAACTAGGTTAGTCATTTGTAGGTAGATATTGAATGAAATATGCACACATATATTGCATATGTACAAATATTTGTGTGATATATATAGATTACACAATATATTGTATATAATGTATGTATGTGTGTGTGTATGCGTGTGTGTATGTGTGTGCATGCAAATATGTGCTTACGGCCAGATTAGATTATTGAGTATCTAAGTCCTATTAACTCTACAGTGTCATCACCATGGGACTGAGTATGAAGTGTCTTCCAGATACTGTTCTAGAAGGGACAGGAGGACTTAGTCACAGCCTCATACCATACAAACTGCCATCCAAGGTGATGCAGTTTAGCAGAGAAAAGATAATGGAGAATCCTCTCTGTCTGCATTCTGAACCCAGACAGCTCAGACATTTACGATTTGCATTTTTTTCCTTGGTTGACAGAAAAGTGCATCAAGCAGGCTACGCATTTCTCTGAGAGCAGTGATGCATTTCACAGCATTTACAACTGTCCAATTGGATTTTTGAGGCTTCTAGAGTTCTGAATTGTCTTCACTTGAGTAGTCCAGAGCATTTTTTCTTTATCTTTTCTACGTACACTGCGAAAATTACACCAAAACTAAAACCACAAAAAACAAACAAAACAAAAAATGAAAACAAAAAATCCCCAACTACTTTAAAAGAGGCCCCAGTAAAGGGGAATGTCAAGGTGGGAATATGGGGATGGGTGGGCGGGTAGGTGGGAGGAGGAATTCCCTCACAAAGGCGGGGAGGGGGAGGGGATAGGGGGTTTCCAAAGAGGAGACCCAGAAAAGGGGAAACATTGGAAATGTAAATAAAGTACCAAAGATAAATAAATAAATAAATAAAAAAGTAGTTATTGCATCAAATAAATACACCCCAAGTCTGTTATTTTTCTCCACAAAAAGAAAAATAATAAGCAGTAGAAATTAATAAAAGATGCTTTGGATACTCTGGGACCTTCCTTTGGTAGATTTTATTTGCCTGCATCATTAATAAATCTGTTATAAGCAGGATGTCTTTCTTCATCTGCTGATAATTCCTTTCAAACTTACAGGCCCATACCTCTTTTGAAGAAAAACATTAAAATGAGAATAAGGTATATAAGGGAATCCTAAAGTTCTATATTTTAAACAAAGAAGAATCAAAAACATGGCCTAATAGAATGAAGCATTTGACTGTGTTCCACTCCTATTACCGTGAAACTGCCTGACTCACTGAATAGCTGTCATTAAACGAAACAGTTAGAAGCTCAATGGTTGAAATATAAAGTCTTTTAAAGAACCAAATTATCATGCAAAGTAATAGGTTTTATTGTAGCATTTTCACACCTATCTGAAATTCTCACTTGTCTTTATTCATCTTCTTTTTCAATTGTACTCTCCCATCAACCTGCCCCACTTCTGCTGGTCGCCCTCCATCACCCAGTCTTCTGCTTTCATGTTATGTATATTTCATAACCCTGTTTCTCCAGGTACTTAAGAGTTCTCACCACCCTTCATAGTTATCATTGTGTATATATACATATATAGAGATGTATATATATGTTGTGTATGATATATATGATATATATAAGTGTATGTATGTATATGGTGTGTATTTACATGTGTATATATACTCATGTATATTTATACATAGATTATGCATATGAGATAGAATGTTGATATATTTCTTTCTGAGTATGTCTTATTTCTCTTATTATAATCATCTTGAGTCCAACTATTTTCCCAAAAGTGTCATCATTTAATTATTCTCTACACATGCATAAAATTCCATTGTGTATATGAAGCACATTTTCAGTAGCAATCTATTTTGAAAATGAACAAATGCTAGAAGGAAATGGAATGGATTGGTGAAATGACTCAGTAGCTAAGGGTGCATGTCTCCAAGCCTAGGACCAGTGTTTGACCCTCAGGTCCCCATGATGGAAGCAGAGAACCAGCTGCACTTCCCTCAACTTGTGAGTTGCCTCTATATCCCACCCCCACACTCAATAAATAAGTGTAATAAAATCAAATGATGTAACTTAACAGTTTACCAGAAAGGGATATAGATAGGAAAAAAAACCAAAGGAAAAGTTCATTTAAATGATGCTCAAAATTATTAGCCTTTAGGAAAATATAAATTAAAAATATATTGATATATCATTATAGGCCTATTTAAATGGCTAAAGTATAAAAGTTGTTGGCAGAACAAAATCCTGGCCAAATTCTGAGATACTGCATCACTCAGGCATTGTTATGGGAATTTAAAATGTTATGGCCATGCTGGAAAATAGTTTGGAAATTTTAATAGAAATGTCAAACATACAATTATATCCACATAAATAACTCAATAGTCTACCCAGTCAATACCCCAGAGGAATAGAAAATGTGTTCACACAAAACCTATTGACTAATGATGATACTTTTAGAAAGAATATTTGCAGTAGCTAAAAACTGAAATCAGCCCAGATGTTTTCCCCTTAAACACGGGTGTTTAAATGCATGCTTTGGAAAAATATTTAGCAATATAAAGGGACAGAGTACTGGGGTATGATGCAGCCAGTATTAATTGATTTCCACAGAGAGAATTGTGCTGGGTGAGAAAGTTGAAAGCTCAGTCCCCAAAACTTACTTTATGAATGATTCTATTTATAGAACATTTCTGAAATAGCAAAAGTAGAGAAATTGGCAAACATGATGGTTGCTAGGTGAGGTAATGAGTGGCAGGGGAAGGAAGTGGTTGTGGCTATATATATGCCACTGAGAAAAGGCTGTGCCGATGGAACTGGTCACATGCGACTAGGTAGATTTCTGTCTCAGATGTATTTCATATTTACTTCTTTATGTTTCCATTGGAACAGCTGGTCAAGAGGTATATGAGATAAGTGTGATTGTTTACAACTGCCTAAATAATTCTATGGTTCTCTCAAATCCTAAAGTATAATTAAAAATTGACACTATATATTTACCTATTGAATATTAATATTTATGGTCTAGCATAATATCTAGTAGATAATTCATGTAACATTTATAACATGCTTTCATACATAAGAAAATAAAATATCTTCAGAGAAAAGGCAAATCCATACTTAGATGATTCATAAATAATTACAGACAAATTTTGAAATAGTGTCCTTTATTTAAAGAACAATTATTGAATAATCTAGATAATAAACATACCATCCACAAAAACTCCTAATTCTTTGGTTTTAGTTTTTTCCCATTCAGTCTTTATTTGGAGTCTTATGACCATGACATAGATCTAGACTTCCTTCCCTACTTTAGAGTAATTCCTAATGTTTGAAGTTCCTTTGCTATCTTCCTATTTGAAATGGGGTGTTAGACCTTTGTAGAAGCATGTGGTTGTTTACAGAGATGGTTAATGCTACATAAATCAGCTTCTCACTTGAATTACTTACTAAACTTGGATTAAGAGTATAATAAAATTAATATAAAACTCTTCACTGGTTTCCTTTTTTCCTGCATGATATATTAGCCATTAATTGGCATTCTGGCAGTAATTTAGATATAGAAGGTATTAAAAAGTAAACTTCTAATAAATTTTTCAGTTCATCTTCATTTGCCTAGAAAACATAAGTATGTGAAATATAGCAGATTCTTTTATTAATGTACATACAATATAATTCTGAATTTGACTAGCCTTATAGATTTTTATTTCATAATTTACACATACAATTTTCTGAAGCTATTTATTTATGTTTTAGATAATTACACTAACAGTTGAATTGATTATTTGTATTATACATCCTCATTTGGTGGAAGATTAATATTTCTAACATATAGTATACTTTATAAATGAAAAAAGAGAGTACCTTAATAGAAAAAAAGGCAAAGCTAGGATTGTAAAAATTATGAACAATACATGAATACTCAACAACTGACTAAGAAGAAATTGTAAAAACAAACAAAACCTTTTTTTTAACTAAAATAAATTCTTCCACTGTAAAACAAAAGGCCAGCATAAGACCACAGAGATTGTTTAATATATGGTTTATAGAAATATGCAGATTAGCTGGATGACATGTTTAGGATTAATACTTTTTGTTGTTAATGTCATTTATCTTATTTCAAATCAGGACATACATTAAAGTCTGAGTGAAAGTTCAGAGCAGTGTTGCCAATGTCTGTGCTGCTCTGTGACCAAGGTTCTCACTCACAATAACATTGTTGTAGAGATATTTGTCATTTGGGGAGCTGTAGTACCTTCCAGCCTTCCAAAGTGCATTTCTAGTAAAAATAGTTACTGTTAAGGGAAGTTTTAAAAGTGTTGTACAGTGAAAGATTTAGCTCTTAGTTATGGTTTCTATTGCCGTGACACACTATGTGACCAAAGCTCGGGAAAGAAAGGAGCTTTCATTTTACAGTTAATTGTCCGTCATCCAGGAAGGCAGAACAGGAACTCACAGAAACCTGGAGGCAGGAACTGGAGGAAAGGCTATGAGGTGGTATTGCTTTCTGGCTTGCTCCCTATGGCTAGCTCAAGCTGCTTTCTTGTAATAGCACCCAGGAACATCTGACCCCAGTTGGCACTGCCTACAGTAAACAGGGCTATCCAATAGCAGCCATCAGTCAAAATTATACCTCAGGCTTGCCCACAGGGCTAATCTAATTGAGGGCATTTTCTCAATTGAGGTTCTGCTTTCCAAATGACTCTAGCCTGTGTCAAGTGAACATAATACTAGTAAGGGGCTCTTATTGATAGTATTAATTTTGACAGGGTGACAAGAAAGGTAACAGTTTCAACTTTGTTGAAGCAATGTAGAGGAAAGAGCTGCAGGAAATGGAGGTGAAAATGGAAGAATGTTACTTTGTCACTACTGTTTAGAAAATTCATTTTGTGTTTGCAACATTGTTAATAATGGCAAAGAAAAGAGTTCATCAGTAGAGGAACTTTCACATTACGTCACCACATAGGGAGTTCCATCCAGGCATATAATTATGTCTCTGAGGTGTTTTACTTTTATAATATGGAAAATAAGTACAATGCTAGTTGATTAAGCAATGAGCCAGTGTTAAAAAGCTGCCAGACAATATGGTAGCAGAATTTACTGGTAATTGATGAATTCATGAGGCATCTTCTTGCTTATTCTTTTAATCTGGTAGATTGGTAACTTTCAGCATACAACTTCTGTAATCAGAAAAATGCTATTTCAATTTTCTAAGACTTAGGTATGGCGCTAGAAACACTGATACA
This sequence comes from Uromys caudimaculatus, assembly GCA_028551405.1. Taxonomy (NCBI): domain Eukaryota; kingdom Metazoa; phylum Chordata; class Mammalia; order Rodentia; family Muridae; genus Uromys; species Uromys caudimaculatus. Next base: position 22,139,979 of record CM052719.1, on the reverse strand, counting down.
TCCATGTTGCTAAGATAGATAATAAAATCATGGTACTCCTGAAAGAAAATCTCAGCTTTGTCTTCTTGGGCAGTATTTGTCACTGGCTGGATTTAGCATTGCTTACCTCCTAGAACTGAAATGGTGGTAGGTAATTTATGAGGAGGGAAACACTGGAGATTGAGATGGCACTCCCACTGTAGTGAGGAACCTGGCAGATTCTGGTGGTTTGTGAGCCCATCAGCACTTACATTTTCACTGACCTCTTCTCTTCTCTTCTCTTCTCTTCTCTTCTCTTCTCTTCTCTTCTCTTCTCTTCTCTTCTCTTCTCTTCTCTTCTCTTCTCTTCTCTTCTCTTCTCTCTTCTCTTCTTTCTTTTCTTCTCTTCTCTTTTCTTTTTTCTTTCTTTCCTTACTTTCTTTTTCTGTTCTTTACCTTTCCTTTCCTTTTTAAAGTGTGTTGCTGCTAAAGTCATGTCAGGGAAGAAGTCAGGGAGGTTTGTTACCCACAAGTAGGGGGGAGTCAAAATGGCGGTTGCTCTTCTTGCTTTTAACTGACTTTGAATCCTGTCCTTTGGCAGGAACACCTGGCTCTTTGCCATCAGAAGGCTGTAAACACTCTGTCTGTTGGTTTTCAGATGTCATTTCCCCTTTAGCTTTGTTGATGGTAAAATGTTGCCTGTGCATCTGAAATTGGAAACTTTCTTTTTCATACTGGAGTCTGGGTCTAATTCACAGGAAGTCCCTCCCTTGTCTGTGGAAAGACCAAGGTCTTCCTTTAGTCTGCTCTTCATTTATATTGAGGTGAAAAACTCTTGACACTTTTTCCTTTTCATTCAGTGCCTCTAATTCTTTTTTTTTTTTTTTTTGATACTTTATTTACATTTCCGATGATTCCCCTTTTCTTTGGAAACCCCGTGTCCCCTCCCCCTCCCCGCTCCTAGCTCTGCTATGCTGTTATTAACTGACAGTCCTTAATTAATTAAATCCTCCCATGACTTTGAACCAGGGGCAGTAAACCTTAGTGTCCTCCTTCCGTTGGAGGACCTGTCCTTTTCTTCCTTCTCTGCCATTGAACTCTCATCCCTGCCCAATCAAGAGATTCTTTGGCATAAAAAAGGTAGCTGTGATGTGTCTGTTCTCTCAGCAGTTAGAATTCCTCTCTCATACACTTACTTGTTTTAACTCCCCAGAAAGATGTGAACGTTCTCTCACATTAGCAGGAGTATAGTGAAATGTGTACACATATTAAAATTCCCAGTGATTTTATCAATTGCACTTAATTCTTGTACTGCTTGGAACACATTTTTTTGCCCATTTTTCATAGGGAAAAAACCCCTGAAGTTTATGCCCCCCGGGCTATCCATCCAAGATTCACCTCTCTACAAATACTGCATTTGCTCACTGGTGTGTGGACTCTATGAAAGTAATCAAAATAGAAAGCATTCTTTTGTGAGTGCACTTTTTAATTTGTGTGTGTGTGTGTGTGTGTGTGTGTGTGTGTGTGTGTGTGTGTGTTGGGATAGGTGGTGTTTGACTCTTTTGCCTGCATGTGTGATCTTTTGTCTCCTACTAGGTTACCTTGTCCAGCCTTTGTAGGAGATATGTGCATAGTCTTATTGTAACTTTTTATGCCGTATTTGGTTGATATTCCAGGGTGTGTGTGTGTGTGTGTGTGTGTGTGTGTGTGTGTATTATATCTATATTATATATATACATATGTATGTATATATATATAATATATATATATATCCAAAAATAACAACAGAAGCAAAACCTCTGCTATTTGATAGGTACTGTAAGACCTATCAAATACACACATACATATTTATACATATGTAAATATCTTTTATTTATGTATATTTATATATAGCTTCTAACATATTCTTTATTGTATCCTTTGCATGTATTCTTTATATAAATTATATATATTTATTTATACCGATATATGAATATAAATAAATATATATGCACATATACATATGTATAAGATTATATATATATGCATAAGAATACACATACATATATATAAAGAGAGAAAGACACTGAGGGAGAGTCTGAGAGGAACGCCTATGGCATTTTTACCTTAGCCTCATTGTAGAGATACATAATCTGAAGCTCCAGTAGCTTCTTTCATAGATACTTTATGGCTGAATTCAGCATGTTCTTACTTGAGACTTGACCTGATCCTCTGCCTCTAAAATTAACTCTCATTTATCCTGTGGCCTGTCAAGGTAATGGAACAGCAGCATCTATCTCTGAATAAAATGATGGTGAGCTTAGCATTAGCAGGACTGGAGATGGCTCCTGCTTTCCACTTGTCTTTATGTCTTTGCACTCATGTTCAATTCATAACTTACTTTTCATATTCCACATATTTCTATGGATCCTGCAATGCATCCTCTAGAATATTGAAGGCATAACTCCTGTGTCTTCATATGCACCGCATTTCCAGAACTTACTCCAGGAAGTTGGAATAATCAACGGTTTATTTTCTCCTTTACACAAAGAAAAAGGATGAAGAAAAGAGATACTGGAAAAATATTTATAATATCATTTTCATTTTTAGCAAATACCTTTATGTACAGATGAGGACAAAATAGAAATTATTTTCAAAAAATATTATTATTATTTTGATCAAATCTATACTTTTCATAGATTGTGAAAAGGGGGTCAGGATCAGTTGTGGGAGGAGATGGGGGAGGAGTACAGGGGGTCAGGAAGTTGAACAGAGGTGTGTAGCAGTGGGTAATAGGGAGCTGAGGGTAGCCACTAGAAAGTCCTAGATGCCAGGGAAGCAAGAGGTTCCCAGGACCCAATGGGGATGACATTAGCTGAAATACCCAACAAGGGGGAGAGAGAACCTGTAGAGACCATATCCAGAGGTTAGGCATGCCCCAGTTGATGGATGGGACCACCCACTCATCTCAAAAATTTTAACCCAGAGTTGCTCCTATCTAAAGGAGATGCAGAGACAAAGAGTGGAGCAGAGACTGAAGGAAAGGCCATCCAGAGACTGCTCCACCTAGGGACCCATCCCATCTGCAGACACCAAAAGGTATTCTTAACTGAAAATTTATTTTCAACCTTTTGTTTATGCAATGCATATCCTATTACTTAAATTCTTTCTCCATAAATCATTGTTTTCTTTTGTTCCGATTTTCTTGGGTATATTGATTTTTTTTTTCAGCACAACGTAGAAATCATTGCTATGATTTGAAAGACCATCAGTTTTTTTCAGTCCTATTCTCGAAATTATTACCATTTTAGGTGTAACAATAGCTACTTGCTTTTAAGGAAGGAACAGGCTTGATTCTATTTGCAACCATTCAGTTTGCTAATAATTCACTAGTAGGAATTTCATATTCCATGCCACCCAGTTTAGCATTCATAATATAACAGGTATATTTAGTTCTTCCTTGTGGATGTGGGGTATTTTCATACTCTAGAATGAATTTTCAGGGACTAGGGGTTCAGGACTTTTAATAGGTACAACCCAGTTCATACTGAGGCAAGCCAGCATTTTGGATTGTGGGTTCTGCTTAGCACACAGGGTTCTGCTTAGCAACAGGGCAGCCATGGCTGTAATATGAACAACACTAACTATCCAGACCCTTCAAACTGGGGTTTTGTTTGTTTACCAGCTTAGAGGATCAGAGATTACTCTTTTTGTCATGCAAATTACCCTACAATCAAGATTTCCTATATTTGAGTCTCAGTTCTTTTTTTTTTTTTGGTTTTTCAAGACAGAGTTTCTCTGTATAGCCCTGGCTGTCCTGGAACTCACTCTGTAGACCAGGCTGGCCTTGAACTCAGAAATCCTCCTGCCTCTGCCTCCCAAGTACTGGGACTAAAGGTGTGAGCCACCACTGCCCAGCTGATTTCCTATATTTGAGTTGAAGACAAGATTATAAACAGTGTTTATCATAATTAACCATTTTTTGTTTGTTTGTCTAGCTGTTGTTAGTTTTACTGAGATGGAATCTTTCTGTGTAGTCTTGAGTGTCCTGGAACTCATTCGGAGGACCAGGCTGGCCTCAGACTCAGAAATCTGCCTGCCCATGCCACCTAAGTGCGGGATTAGAGGGGTATGTCACTGTACCTGGCATAATTAAGCAATTTTATACAAGTGCTCAAAAGAACCTTACCAATACTCTGGGAACAAATGCAGTTGCTTTTCAAGTGTTACCAAAGAGCAAGTGATACAAAGAAAAAGAATACAAAGACAATGAAATAAATTAGAGACCACACTCCCTTTGCTGACTGACCTGTGACTCTTCCTAAATCTTGGTCCTAACACCCCAGTGAGTTTAGGAAAGCAAGTTCAGACTGGGTGTCGTATGTATAGTTATGCATTTGCAAGTTCTCTATCAGATCTTGGCTTTTTCAGATATGTTGAATTGAGAGTAACTTTGGAATATCAAGTAGGTGATTTATAAGTCAAGATACAATGAGAACCCAGTGGGAACATTTGATGCCAAAAGAATTAAAAAGCATTAGATTGGAAATGAGACATATTTCAAAGTCATTACTATTGTCATTGTATCCTGCCATTCATCCAGTCAGTTATGAATTCTTGTCATGATATAATATGGGATGGCTACTCCCCACAAACCAAGGTAAAATGAACATGTAAACACCCACAAGATATAATGAATTTCACTATAAGGCCACTCAAGAAAGCTCAAGAAGAATTAAAGGCACTTTACTGTAAGGGAAGGGATTCTCATTCTAACTACTATTCCTTCATATAGCATTCAAGGGTAGCATTACACTGAAGAAATAGCTGCACAATTATATATATATATATATATATATATATATATATATATATATATATATATATATATATATATCATATATCCAAGAATCTACATCAAGCCTGTCATGAACTCTAAGACATGGCTTTTTATCAACCAAGATCAAATAAATCGCATGGTGCATATAGCACATTAGAGCATGCTAAATTTTTTTATTAAGGAGAAACAGATGCCATTGTCTTTTGTAGACCACATCCTGAACATTGGCCATCCTGGGTGCATCCTAGCAGACAGGCGTTCCCACTCCGCCCTGCTTTCCCCTCATAAGCAAGCTCACCTCCCCAAGTCCTGTATTTTCAATCAGCAAAAGTGTCCCAGCCTCTTATCTTCTGATGCTGCTTCTTGCTAAACAGATTGAAGATAACAGCAAGTGGCAGGACGTGCCCTTCCTGCAAGCAGAGGTCAGAAGCATCACTGCTGAGGCCCTTCACCGTGGTTTTGGACAGCTGGAATTATAATCATATTGAGAATTAAAATGTAACTACCAGAACCCCCCATTCCTCAAAATTTTAAGGTTTTAGGAAATTTCTTGTCGAGAAAAGGTATTGGCTTTATGTAAAAATCTAGCAATTAATGAATAAAGAGTTAACTCTTATTTTTAACTATTGTTAATGCAAAAGAGCATTTCTAACTGCAAAAGGAGAACCTTTGGACTTCTGTGGGTTTGTTGTATATTTATGCTAGGAATAGAGACTTGTGAAAACTGACTGCTGGTACAGCCATGCCCACCTGACTAGCATGGCACACGCATTCCTGGGATTTCACCTGGAAGTCTGCCTTTATACTGCTGACATGAAAATGTTTTCCTCTAGGCATTTCGGAGACATCTGCTTTGTTTGAGAATCATGCCTAGCCATGTTGGCCTCTCAGGTGAAAGGAAATGGAGAAGCTAGTGGAGCGTAAGACAGCACGGCAGAAGCCTTTGCACCCAGTCCCCAAATGTGAAGTAGAAGAAAGGCAGTGACATGTTCACCACACTCTGCCCTTTACGCAAGTGCAGAGAATCGCATCAAAGGCCACAAAGCCATTTGAACAGGTGCTTTAAAAAGGCATGTTAAATAGTCTCTCTGTCTCTTTAGAGTGTGGAGAGCCCGTATGATGCATGAGACAGATGATCTAAAACGGCAGAACTGGCAGAAAAAGTCTGTCTAGTCAGAACTCTGTGATCCTGGGGTGACTGCATCTTTTGAAGAGACTAAGTGAGTTCTCTAAATTAAAAGCTGTATATGACTGAATGGAGCTCCATATAGACACTTCTTTCTTTTTCCCACTACTGATTCCTAGACGTTGTCATAATTCATTATCAGAAGTTTGTTCCCTCCTGGCTGCATTCCTAAGCCATGTATGTGTCACCCATAGTGTCTCTCAGAGTCATTATCAATTCCTTTTCCTTGAACACTCCATCAAACAGAATTTCTTTCCAACTACGTTTAGGCTTTTAACATGACACAACTATAATTAGGGAAGATATGAACAATTATTTATAGACATCTATATTGTATTCAAAGATATACTAGGTAAAGTGTGTGATTTATTTATTATTTTAAAGGTGAAAGGTGTAAGGGACTTGTCTATCCACCCCCATTGCCACTGTGTTAAGAATTATCTTAAGGAGTCAAGCTAAAGTAACATGGAGAAATATGTAGGGGATAAATAATACATAAGCTGGGGAAGTACTAGAGAGAGGCTGTACAGGAGAGGATACAGTCTTCTCTCCTGCCAGAGATTCCTTCTGTGGAGGTTGGGCTTAAAAGTAAGGAAAACAAACAAATGGAGAATGTTTTCCCAAAGTGAGAGTTGATAGATTACAGAGTGATCAGTAATGGTTCCTGCATGTGCTGCTAGGCAACCACTCAATATGGAAAAATATTTGGTAAACACTTCACTTGTCTCAATGTTTCAAAAGTTAAATATTTACCAGGGGATCATTGCTGGAGAAAAATGCTAAAGATGAAACATGACCCTGAAAAAGGTAACTATAGTTATTTGACAATTCAAAAAAGAAAAAGCAATTAAAATGTATTTCTTCTTATAGGTTAGCCTGCAAGCATTATGATTCTTGGGATAGAATCCAGAAATATGTTTCTTTGTGTATTTTCATGGAGATATTTTTATAATAGATTATATGTACTTTATGTTGCTGTAGATTACATTTTGAGGATGGTCACATCAGTACATCCCATCCCATTTGACTTTTTATAAATTGTGTTGAAATCCATCCATGGAGAGTTGGGATTGTTGTTTCCTTTCACTGCATATGGGCCAAACTTAAAGAGTCAATTGAGTAGAAATTAGCCTGTAACCGAGAATGTAAAAGACAGCTGAATTTTCAATTTTGGAACCTAGCCATAATAGTGTGAAAAGATATAGACCATCCTATACAGAAAGTTCATATGGAGAGTCCCAAAAATATCAATTATGAGACCTAACTGTTAGTGCCATTATTAAATGTATGAGTAAAAGAGGCTTTGTATGCAACCAACATAGTCATGAACATGGGGCCTTCCTCCTGAGGCTCCAGACATCAGGGAAAGACAGTGCCTACAATTCTCAATTTTCAACCCACAAGTTCTCCTTGCATTGCAGCATTAAATTATTGAGTAATTTGTTGCATAGCCACTGTACCTAGAAAATATATTAACCAAGTTGTTATACCCTCACATATGCTAACTCTTGATATATAAGAATTTATCTGTAATTTACATATAATCTCATCTTTAAAGCGATGAAAACTGAATTTCAAAATAGCAGACTAGTAAACCTGACAAATTTTATGATTTTTTTAAAAAAAATTTTACCCGCGTGCCCAAAGTGTGTTATCATTTTCTTGATTTTGTAAAGTGTTCAATAAAGTAGACAGCATTAAGGCCACACGAATGCCCCTTGTCCCTTGAGCCTTGTCTGTACCTGACCTGAGTGCTGAATATATGCTCCAGGCATCTGTTCAAGTCTGCCTTGTGCCAGAGTCAGAATTGTCTTCCAAGAGATACAGAACTAAGAATTAAAGAGTGGCCATGACAGAAGATAGTCAAATGGTGTAGACTTGGGGATGGTTGCAGGTACCGGTTTCATGGAAGTGAAAGAGACTTGTCTTTAAAGGTAGTCTTGAAACAATGTAGCCTTAGAGAGTGAGAGAGTCTGGGTTCCATGACCCTCATTATTACTCTTGCTGACATTTTCTGACATTTTCATCGAATCTTTGAATGAAACTTCTTTTTCATAAATTTCTGGTTTCCCTGGCTTTTCAGTCCTGAATCTACGAATGACTAAGAATGTCTTAAGAAGAATGTGTGTAAAAACCATTGGGATTATGAAAGCTGTCAGACGTCCTGGTCCTTTGGCTCTTAATGATCTGCCTTCTTTTCCATGGTGTTTAATAATAGAGTAACCAAGATTGGGTAACAAAATGAGCACATTAAATTATTTTATTTATTTACATTCCAAACGTTGCCCCCTTCCTGGTCTCCTCTCCTAGAGTTGTCCACTCCTCCCCTTTGCTTCTGAGAGGGTGCTCCTCCCTACACCCCCTACTCACCCCCGCCCACCCCTCACATACCTATCCACCCCTAATTCACCCTCAACATCCCCCTTTCTGGGTCATCAAGTCTCTACATCCTCTCTCACTGAGGTCAGACAGGGCAATCCTCTGCTACATATGTGCCTGGAGCCATGCACCAGCCCATGCATGCACTTTGGTTGGTGGCTTAGTCTCAGGAGCTCTGAGGGGTCACGGTTAGTTGATTCTGTTGTTCTTCCTATGAGGTTGCCATCACTTCCGGCTCCTTCAATCCTTCCCCTAACTCTTCCACAGGGATTCCTGACCTCAGTCCAGTGGTTGGCTCTAAGTATCTGCATCTGTTTCAGTCAGCTGTTGGTCGAACCTCTCAGAGGACAGCTAGGCTCCTGTCTGCAAGCACAATGTGGCATCAGTAATAGTGTCAAGGTTTGGTGCCTGTGCATGGCAAGTCGGGCTGGTCACTGGATGGCCTTTCCTTCAGTCTCTGTTCCATTTTTGTCCCTGCACTTCCTTTAGAAAGGAACAATTCTGAGTCAAGAACTTTGAAGATGGGTGGGTGGCCCCATCTCTCTACTGGGGGCCCTGTCTGTCTACTGGAAGTGTTCTCTCCAGGTTTCATCTCTCCACTGTTGGGCATTTGGCTAAGGTCATCCCCATTGAGTCCTGGGAGCCTCTTACATCCAATGTCTCTGGGAATTTCACCCATGATACAACTCATAGACCATATAAAGTTTAACAAGAAGGAAGGCCCAAGTGAGTGAGAATGCTTCAGTCCCACATAGAAGGGGGGAAGTAATCATGGGAGGCAGAGGAGGGAAGGACATGGGTGGGATAGGGGGGAGGAAAGGGTACAGGATCAGATATGGGGGGGAAAGCCCAGAGGGCCAGGAGAATGAATGGAAATTTGCAGTTGCAGGGGATAGGGTGCGGGGCGGGGGAAACCTCTAGAACATTTTTATTGCTTAAGAAATCTAATGTTAAAATGATGGATTCTGGTGTAAACTTTTTGTTGAGCCATCATATGGCAGGAGGCATCACATGGTAGGAAGACAAAGGCAGGGGCAGAGTAGTGAAGAGATAAGGAGAGGAAAGAGAAATGCAAACTAGTCCTAGGAGAGGGCAAACAGCCTTACAAGATTACAGTACTAGCCTGTGAATGCATAACCATAAGAACATCAATATCTTAAGTCCCACCTTCCAGGACCAGCATGATTGCATTTTATTATGAATTTGGATAAGGACAAACATTCAACTAGAATATCTGTAAAAAATATATTTATTCATTTCTCTTCTTCTCTGGGCATAGTTACCTTCTTTAATATTATCCTTTCTCCTTAAAACAGAGATGCATGTGAAAGAATTCGTTTTCATTTCTCAAGACTTATCCTCTCTCAACAGAAAAACCAATAGATTAAAATGACTTCATAGCAAAACAATCTTGAAATATTTGATTTATTCTATGTTTTATAAACACACATATTCTCAAAATGTAAAAAATAGGGTTAGTTATTATTTGATTTTTTTATATATGTGATGGATATGAAAATCCTACGTCCACAGAAGGAATCCCTGGCTGGAGAGAAGAGTGTATCCTGTCTCGTACACTCACTCTTTAGATAGCATACTCATTTTTTATTCGTTGTCAACAAATTGGCAGTCTCAGCATGCTGCGCCATGAACTCAGGTGGAGCAAACCAGGTTGATTGTTGAGCTAGGACCTCATTTGTCTTATGCAAATGAGTAAGGACGCTTTTATTTTTTATAGGTTATGAGAAAGCATTGTTTTATATTACGATGCTTGACATTAACGTACCAGCATTTTGTCCACACTTGAAAAATGTTAGCCACCTAGTAAGTGCTCAGAATTTTTTTTCATTGATCAGTTAAGCACAAATCTTTGCTCAGCAAAAATATATTGCTATTATTTGTATAAATGTTTTAAAGTTTGCAGAGAACATAGAATTCATATATTGCTGTGTATGTTTTAAATGGATTAAATGATGGATGCCATAGACAAAGGATTGTCACACTCCCACAAAACATTACTTACCAATTTCTTCTTTTAAAACTTGACTCTGGAATTGATGTTTTTAACAAAGTGGAAAGAAAAGGAAGTAGATCACTGTTTTTTTTTTTTTTTTTTTCAAAATAAAACAATACCATTCTTTTTCAATTTTGTTTCTAAACTGTTTCATAGACTAAAGTTACCTAAAGTTTCAGGATTTCATTTTGAAACACTCAATGTAGAAGCAGACCATAAATTAATTAAGATGACTGACAGAGTATCCATGAAGTCAAAGGGCAATGAACCTCTCAACCCTGTCAGTTGGCCATTTCTTCGTGCTTTGTACATGACAGGTAATATTGGTAGGAAATTCTCTGTGAAGACATTATCAAATCCAGTCAATGGGCTCAAGTGGACCTGTGTTCTGGTAAAAGATGAATCCTTCCATATCATCAGTCCATCTTTTGAGAAATTCCACACCCAATTTTGGCTTCGTCATTGTGCTTGACTCCATATTACCCACTTCTGTCTTTATTGGTGCTCTTGATGCCTCTCAGCCAGTTATTTATATCATGTGTACACGCATAGGTTAAGACTTTTGGTTCAGGTAGAAGTGACTTTGAATATCACCCCTACCTCTTATTACCTAGTCACATGACTTAAAACTGCTTAATAATCTGATCCTTACTTTTTCAGTTTTTCTTACAAATACAAAAGGAATTCTTACGTAGGAATTAAAAAGCCAACATAGATGATATGCTTGGCACAAAATGCTCTATGTAGTGAGCAAAAGGAGTAGCATTACTTGCATATATAATTATTTTCATGTTCTTTACTATCATCATCAGCCAGAATATTTCTGCATCTTACTTACCTCTTAGTCCAAGTCAGTAAGGGATCTGATTAATATTCTACCTATGCCTCTTCATCTCCTTTTACCCCTTAACTGATAGAGTATTCACCACCTTGTCACTAAGTACCACGGTATTTGCCATCTTTAAGTAGGAGACAATTACCTCCCTGTTTCTATGGCTTAGGCAGTCAAAAACAGTTTCATTGTGTGGATTTAAGTTTTCTCAAAAGGTTATAGCCAATCTTGTGGCTAGGGCTACTGTCCTTGAAGACTTGATTGAGATTTGACAGTCCATTTCTAGACTCAATTATATGACCATTGACAGGAAAAAAGTATGTGTGTGTGTGTGTGTGTGTGTGTGTGTGTGTGTGTGTGTGTGTGTGAGAGAGAGAGAGAGAGAGAGAGAGAGAGAGAGAGAGAGAGAGAGAATCTGCTTGTACAATTTAGTCTCAGAGGTGACAAGCCCTGGTAGAATGTAGAGGAGTACAGCATAGCTTAAGGTATAGATTAGAGACTGGAGATGTTCAGATTATGAGGGGGTCACACTGGAGGGTGCTGCTGTAATAGTTACTTTTCTGTTTCTGTAATAAAATGTATTGGCAAAGCAACCTAAAGGATAGAAAGTTTATACTGGCTCACAGGACAAGTCCAGTACATCATGGTGAAGAAGTCAAAGCATCAGTAACTGAATCAGGTGTTTATTTCTTATCAGTCACCAGGAAGAAGAATTCAATGAACGCTCCCTCTTATCCTACTTTTTTCCTTGATTGTAGTCCAGGATGCCAGCCAAGGGAATGGTTTTACCCACACTGTGTGAGTCTGCCCATCTAGGTTAACCTATCAACATTCCCTACAGGCATGCCTAAAGGTCCATATCCCAGGTTATTCTAGAACTCATCTTGTTGACAATTGAGATAAACCATCTCAACTCTACCCTTTCTGGACTTGATACCTGAATGTATCACTTTAAATAATAAGCTTTGGTTACTGCATAAGAGGAAACAGAAAAAAAAGTAAGAGCCAGCAGTGGTAGATGACTGAGGAGAAATATCTTCCAGACACAACAGGACAGCTGCACAGGTGAACAACGGGCAGGTATGATAGCCTGCACAAACTGTGCAAGATCAAGCAAGATGAAATCCTATCACAAATAGGGTGAGATAGCCATGATATAACAGATATAGATAGATATAGATAGGATATAGATATAGATATAGATATAGATATAGATATAGATATAGATATAGATATAGATATAGATATAGATATAGATAAGCTTTCGGGTTGATGGCTGCTGAGAGGGACAGTCAGTTTTCTTTAAGAGTATAGCTCTTGGTGAGGTGACCATGTTCCAGGAGAAGACCATGCATCCAAGAATATGTGGATAGCACAAATTGGACTCTATGGGTGAAAGTAAAAGAGGACTCAATGTTGGAGATCTAGGTATGCAGAGGTAGATGTGAGAAGAGTTTTGGGAGTCATGTGAATATGATCAAAACATTTTGTATGAAAATCTCAAAGAACGAATCGATTCTTAAAAGCCACATGCTTCCATTTCTTGTCCCAAAAGAATCATGCTCAGAGCATAACACAAAGTATAATCCAAATTAATAAGTTCTTAAGTCTTCTAATAGTTTAGAAGCCACAAACCTATATCTCATGGAACTCAAGGCAAATTCTTAATTGTGAGCGCCAATACAATAAACACAACTTACATGCCTCCAACATTTAACTGTGCAGAAGAAATATTCCCATTTGCACGAAGGAATGATCAATCCAAAGTAAGACCAAAATCTAGCAAGAACATAACTACTCTTACTGCTCGAGCACTGTATACAGCATCTGGGGCTTATAATAAAACTGACTGGGCTCAAAAAGGCTGAGGTAGCCCCACCCATCCAGTTCTCTTTTAGGACATTCCCAATTCATACCTGTAGCTTTCTCACACCTTAAATCCAATGAAACTTAGGATTTGCTACAGCTTTTCCAGTGACTTCTTAGAGCCACCATTTAGGGATTCACCTCCAATTGCCTGGCATAAGCTAATCCCTGAAGTCATGAATCAAGTCTCAATTGGCCACTCTGTGCTGGGTAGGTTAGGTCAGCTTGACACAAGTTGGAGTCATCTGGGAAAGGAGATTATCAGTTAAAAAATAACCCCACAAGATCAACTAGTGGGCAAGTCTGTAGTAAATTTCTTTAATTCTTGATTAACATGGGAGAGTCCAACCCATTGTGCGTGGTACCTCCCCTTGGATGGTAGTTCTGGGTGCTATAAGAAGCAGACTGAGCAATAGGGAGCCAGCCAATCAGCTGTGTTCCTTTATGGAATTTGTGTCTGTGCTTTTTCCAGGCTCATGCCCAGAGTTGTGCTATTTGCTTTAGATGCACCCGGCCTCATTGAACCACAGATATAGCGTTTTCTCAGAATTCAATTTTAGCTCACCTAGACAAAACATTTCTCTAGACAATTGTATTTGAGCCAAACCTTTACTTTGGATTATCTTCTTTTAAATAAAATTGGGCCTTTACAGGATAGAGCTTCCAACTCCTAGAAGAGTTCAGGAAGTTCCCCTTTAATGATGTTGACCTCTTTTGCAACCATAGCTCCTTCCTCAACACCAGCTTGAATTCCATCTTACCTTGAAATGACTTCAGCCAAAAGAATTAGCCCATTTACCTTTAAATTTGACTTAAATTATAGAATACAAGTATAATGAAACCGAAATATTGCCTCTCATCCAGTTCCCGATAGAGTTTTTGTTATCCACTGAAATCCCATGAGCTGAACAGATAGATACTCTCTGACTTTCTTTTAGTATTCTTATTTTGAAAGCTCTTGCCATAGCACATTAAGTTCTTTTTCCAGTGTTCCAGGGCTTTTATAATCAACACTCTTCTATATTCTAGTCACAAAAGGTTCCAAAGGCCCAGGAGCCACATAGGTCAATCACAACAATAGCCCCACTCCTGTTACCTATTCCCTGTGTTGATTACATTGGGATATCTTTATAACTATTGGCCTTTCTCTATTTTTGATGAGTTTGAATTGAGGGGGACAAACTGGGAAAACTTGGGGGTTCTTGTCTTGTACATTCAAAGAATGAAATTTATGGGCCACAGTTGGTGGTTTTTAGAGACTTTATTATAAATTCATAGGTGAGAGAAAAAGGTAGATATAGATATAGAGATAGAGATAGAAAGATAGATAGACAGACAGATAGATAGATAAAGAGGGGAGGGTGGGATTACAGCAGGAAATGTCTCAGGAAATGGGGCCATTGATCTGCTAGTTTGAGCTTTCAACAGGACTTATGGCAGAAATTTGGGTGAGGTCTTGGGAGGGGGATGAGTTATAATCCAGCTGTTCCAACTAAACTTTGAGGTGTCCAGGTGCCTCATCTCAGTTTAGTTACTTAGCCACACATAGCTCTAGACAGAGTTTCAGGGAGACAATAAGAAAGCATGAACCAGACCACTCTTTTGAAATCCCTATCCTCCAGCAAGGACATTCTCAGAGCTGGGGGTTCTTGTCCCACCAGAGCTGTTTCTGTCCCCTGATTTCATAAGATCTCTGCTGTTGTGATAAAAAATACACTGAATAAAACAACTTAAGGAAGGAATATTTTATTTCTCTAACAGTTCAAGGGACAGGTCCTTGTGGTGGGGAAATCAAGGCAGCAAAGGATTGAAATTGGTCATCACATTGCATCTCAGTGACATCCAAAGGAGGGATGTATGGCTGTGGTCACCTCATACCATCCTTTGTATACTGTCTTCTAATCCAGATAGTTCTGGAAAGGCAATGCCCATAAGTCTATCTCCCAGTAGTCTGTCTAGACCTCATCAAGTTGACAGTTGAGGTTGTCTGCAGCCCCCATCACTCTGTGCCTATCCGTAGTGTTCTCAGTCTTCTCCTCAGCATCACTTTGCCTACAATAGAACAAAATCATAGTTTATATTTATAGTGCCCCAGGACTGGAGCTAGGACTAGAACTTCACTATTAGCATGCTTCCGGTATGTGTGAGGTCCTGGGTTCAATCCCTAGCACTGAAAAACAAAGTATATTTTCTTCTGGAGATGATAAGACTGCCGTGATTCATAATCTTGTGGTTGCTTAAGACCTACACAAGATGAAGCTGGTGACCATGCTGTATGGGGGAGAGGCATGGATTCCATCAGTCACCACATATAAATAAGGAGCTGTGGGCAGCCAATGCTTTTAGGGGAGTGAGAATGAAGTTTCTTAAAGTTGTGGCTCCTGGCATCTTGACCACACTCCAGTGGATGGGCCCAAACCTAGGTGTAAATGGGAAAGCCAAATTGGACTCAACAGATCATTAGGAAAAGAAAGAGAAACAACATTCAAGGAGGGATGAAGAGGGAGGTCAGAGGGTGTGAGAGCTGAGAGTGGGGAGGATGATCAAAACACGTATTAAATTCTGAAATAATTAATAAAGTATTTATAAAGACATATATTTGTGTTTCCAAGTATATTTTTTATCTTATCCACACACTATTTCTTTATAGCTCAAATTTTGAACTAAGAAATACTTTTTGAGAAAAAATTATCTTCTCATTTTACTTGAGAGAAAACTCCCCAGTGTACAAACACAAACTAACCATCAGCATCTCTTTCTGGTGTACGGCATGCAGTGGCTTTTATTCCACTGCTCCCTTCAAAGAGTCTATTCTCTGTGGAGGACTCGCTTTCAAAAAGCTACTCTTTAGCTTTTGCCACAAAAATAAAAATCTGTCTCTGTGAGGTTTGTTGGTTCAAATAGACACACACACACAATGCTCAGTGCCAGAAGGGGAAAAAAGGAAATAATGAAAATTACCTACAGTCTTAGTCTGTTAAAAAAGTCAAGTTGAAATAAATCTACCAAAAAAAAAAAAAAAAAAAACAATCAGGAAAAATAAGCTGTTCCTTACAAGGGATATTGGCAGCCATAGGATAAAATCCAGAGCAAAGACTTGATGGCCCCGAGGGTGACACGAAACACAGGCCTCGGTGTGCTTTTGTGTAAAATATTTTTGGTGTTTTGGAGGTAGCTGCAAGGGAAACCAGGTATAAAACAGAACACCGTGGAGAGAGAGTTCTTGCAATGTTCTCTCAGGAACTCCATGAGCTGAAATTCTCTCCAGCTAACTGACAAGGAGAGATTGCAAACGCCCGATGGGAGATGCCACAGGAAGATGAGCCTAACGTTTTTATCTCTGACATTTCCTCAAGGTAAAAACTGGGAACTGATAAGAGTAAACCGAAAAGCCAGAGAAGGCCTTTAGGCAAAGCAGATTGTCCTTTCTTCACTAAACAAGCAAACGTTAGGTTTCTTCTGCCATAGAAGCATGTGTATTCATTTGTAGGCTTTTGAAAAGCCTAAGTAAAATCATGTGGTTCTTGAGAATTAGAGAAAACCATATCTCGACACAAAGTCCTACTAACTGTAATATCATAGTAATTTTGCTTGACAACTTAGAACCTTCATTATTTCTTGGGTAAAAAACAAATACCAATATTGTAGCTATATTCAAGTTAATCTCTGATGTCCCTGTTTTCTGGAATTCTGGTTGTAAGGGGAATAAAAAAATTCCATAGTGAAATGTCATATTTAGAAATGAAACAATTCTCATTTAGTAAGATCCCAAGTTTATTATCATCATCACCATCACCACCACCACCACCACCATCATCATCATCACCACTATGATTTTGGAGACATAGTCTTACTTTGCAACTCTTGAACTTGTCTCAACCTCCCTGGTACTGTGAGTATAGGTATGTGTCAACATGCTGGCTTGCATTGATTATATCTTAATTTCACATTAACTTCTTAAATGTGCATACATTTTGATCATA
>CM052719.1:22102762-22122442 GCA_028551405.1 Uromys caudimaculatus | reverse complement strand
CCAGGGGAAGCAAGCCAGTAAGTAACATTCCTCCATGGCCTCTGTATCAGCTCCTGCTCCCTGGCCTGCTTGAGTTCCAGTCCTGATTTCCTTTTGTGATGAACAGCAGCATGGAAGTGTAAGCCAAATAAATCCTTTCCTCCCCAACTTGCATCTTGGTCATGATGTTTGTGCAGGAATAGAAACCCTGACTAAGACAGATCCTGAGATCCTGGTGTGACCAAGCTCCTGGGATCCTGGGATCCTATGATCCTATGATCCTGGGTGTGTTAGAGCACCTGGGAGTGGAGCTTCCTCTGGCTTGTGGAACTGGCGGAGGAGTTCATACCCAAGGTGTGCTCAGGGCACCAGCCCAGATTGGAAGAAACCTCTGCCACTGGTCAGGTGGGGTTCCTGGGTCCCTGTATCCCGCTGGTCCCAGTTACTCCCGGTGTTGGGACAGATGTGTCTTCCTCACCTCTGATCCAATGATCCTGGGCATGTTAGAGCACCTGGGAGTGGAACTTCCTCTGGATGTTGTGGGACTGGCTGAGGAGTTCGTACCCTAGGTCTACTCAGGGCACTGGCCCAGACTCTGATTCTATGATCCTGGGCATGTTAGAGCACCTGGGAGTCTTGGTCAAAATGTTTTATCACAGCAACAGAAAAGTAACTATAAAGTACCCAAACTCTACAATTTTCTCTCAGCTTCACATCATGGATGGCAGCTCTGAGCCACAGTTTTCTCTTCAAGCTCTCTGCCACGAACTGCTTATGGAGGTAACAGCCTCCAGTGAAATGTGCTTTCTCTCTGGATCTCGATGTGCTCCGTCAAATTGCTGCTGCCTAAATCATTCTCCAATGCATTCAGTCAACATTTCCTTTCTGCATTTATGGTTGTTGTTCTTGTATTAATATACTATAAGCTACTTTGTGATAGCTGGAGGCAGAAATCCTGCCACTAAAGGATATTAAACATAGTAATGATATGATCTGATTTGCATTTTAGAAAGATTTCCCTGAACATCTATATCCTCATCTGCACAATGAAAGATTGAGGTAGAAACCATTCTCTAAGGCCCATTCATCTCCAATATTCTGAAACTCATGGGAGCATTAACAGTATGTCACACTGCCATTTCAAGCTGTAAAAACCCACTGGCTTCTGAGTATTAATCACTTAGAGCTACAGAACACTAGAGTTAGAGAAAATGGCCAAGAAGACTGTTCTCGTCCCTGGTGTCTTCTTTATGTTAATTCTGGACTTTTAAGAGCATCATTTCTTTCTCAAGCTTGGTATTCAGGAAAGTAGGCTTATATTACCCATATTCCAAACACTCTCTCCTTTTGGGGTTGTATTCCACTTCATACCTTATTCTATAATAGTATTATAGAATTGTATTCCACTCTCTATCCTGCTTTTTACTGCCCCACATGTTCAAAATTCTAAGTTACCTAATGATAAAATTCCGACTTCAAGGTGTGTGTGTTTGTGTGAGTGTGTAATACTAATAAAGAAGAGGCCATGGATTTGGAAGTGGGAAGGGAAGGCACAGAAGGAGTTAGAGTCAGGAAGGGGTTAAGAGTGACAGAGATGCCATGCTCTTGAATGAAGAGCTAAAACATTAAATAAAAAATAAACTATGTAAGTAGGATGTACACTTCTAGAGTTAATGGAATTTGGTTATATGTAAGGACAAATGCATTTAGGGATTAATAAAGAGAGATATCTGTATAGGAAGCCATTTGTGGCAATTGCTAAAGAATTGATGACTAATGTAAATACTTATGTTTGGTTCTGAGCTTGAGATAAACAAAGGGAGATTGTAGGCACCTGGGGTCCCTGGGAGATGAAGAAAGAGCAAGCCACACACCAGAAGTCTATTTTATGCATTAGTTAAGACAGAACTAAGATTTATCTTAATTTCAGGGGCTGTCTTTTCTATTGAGAAGTTTTTATTCATTCTAATATAATAGTATTTATTATACAGTATACATCCAATAGAAAACCAAGAAAATGATTCATGGTTTCATCTGTAAGTAAACAGCTAGGAAATTTTTAAATTCATTTTGTCTTCATATGTTTTCTGCAAGGCTAGATCATATCCACAGATCTTTTAAAATACTCTTTAAAATGTTTATATAAAGTACATACATTTTGTCCTATTGTTATCTGAGTAAGCATAATTCTCATAATGTGTATATATATTACATGAATTATACTACTGTCTATGTTATATTTATATATTCCATTTTCAATGGTACTTGTTATTTGAAGTATTTACTTAACTGTTGCCTTATTGTTAGATTTATTTTGAATTATAAATAATATTCTGAGCAGAAAATATTTTCAATGAATATTGCTATAAATTGCTGAAAGAAGACATTTAACTTCCTGTTACCTCATCACTGCGTTTGATAATACACTTAATTTTTCTTTGATACATTTCATCCTTTTCTTTCTTATTTCTAAAGCCTAGACATGCATCCGATTAAACATTCATCATCCCTTCACCATTCACCCTTGTTGATCTTAGTATTTATGGGCTTGACAAGTCTTGTAAAACAGTCATCTCCTAAGATGCACAACTCTTTTGACCTGACTATAAATAACCATTGTTTACATCATCCCTGCAAAGCATCCCTTCAGGATCAGCTCTTCTCATGTTCTGGAGTCAAGATGGGTTCAGTGTTGTGTAGTGAGTAGATGAATTGCTCTCCAGGTCACTAAGATGGATGTGTAAACTCAGAAATTGATTAGTGAGTTCAAATGGAGGTTTCTGGCCAGTAGATGCCTGTGATCAAGACTCTTTTGAATATGAGTAGTGATGTGAAGTTTCCAGCTAATATCACAAGAAAAGAGTGTCATTACCACCCAAAAGGTGGCTACAGTTATGCTGTGAATGGATGGAAAACCAAGCAAAGAGTAGAACTTTTTCATTTGTTGAATGAAAGTTTAAAAGATCATTTAAGGTGGCATTAGAAAAACTCCTTTGATTTTAATACCTATGTACTATAAAGGGGCCCAGCAAATGTAGGAAGTGTTGCCTTCCTAGAAGCTAGGAGATAATTTGACATTAATTAGAATTCCAGGTACAAGATGTTCATTTGGTAGAACAATTCCCATGCTTCTAAAGGTCCATGGCTTTTTCCTTTTTTCCACCTTGATTAACTACCTTTGGTAATTGTATTGCTGTCTCTTTATAAACAGCTTTACCATCAAGTTGCAAACAGCCTTAGCATCTGGACGTAGTGGATATTAGTTAAACGGTTAATATCATTTTGACATTTGAAAGCAGAACATCTTAGAAACTGTAATCTGTTTTGGAACCAGCTTTCTTTGTGAACTCTTACAGTTACTTCAAGTTTTCTGAAATGTATGTTTTCTTAAGAGAAAAGTAAGGATACTGCGCTTTTTCTGGGGATGTCTTTCTGGCTAATTTTATAGGATTTCAACATGAAGCAAGAGCCATTTGTGGCAATTGTGCTTTTTCAAGTGCTCTTCTGTTTGGATGCCCTATCTGAATATTAGATTGCTTCTCCAGATGTTACAGGCTCATGTTTCCTTCTGGTGAATTTGATTGTTGATCCCTCCCTATGTTCCTTGGGGTTTCTATTATCTCTCTGACTTAGGTAAAGCTTTTTATAAATGTTCGATGCTTTAGAGTTTGGATCCAGTTCAGATAGATGATATTTCCAACGGAGTTTTGTTCATTCAGTTGAGAATGTTGAAAACAGTTATCTTTTCCTCCTGCTTTTGTAGGGTGAGGGTGCCATTGTTTTTTCTCTCTTTTAATGTATTGGGGATATTGACCTCTTCCCTAAACCTTAGGTCAAAGGAGAAGTGGTGGTTGTTTTTGATTGGATGATTGCTTCCATATGCTTTGCTTCTGGAGGGATTTTGTTGAAGGAAGAGTAACTCTACTCTGCTACTCCTAAGGTCATTTTAGAAAATGGCCTATAAAACATGTTATGGATGTATAGGCTTTGATGGTAGATAGATCATGATTTGAGCTTTAGTTCAACGCTTACTCTCTGTGTGACCTCAGGCAAACTGTTTAATGTACTAGGGTATCAGTATTCTAATATATGAAAGTATTGTGATCAATGCTATCAGCATAGCAGAGAAATGCCTTGCTACATGTGAAATTCATGTAGCTAGTAAGTTCCCCAAGGTGTTTATCCTGGTATCTGAAACATATATTTAATAAATATTATCTGAAAAGTAATGACTTTAAAAAAATAGAATATAATACTGTGACTTCCTTCAGAAGATATAACCTCTTGTCTGTTTAAAGTTTATTGCTGCTTTATTTAAAACATTTTTATTTTATTTTATTTTTTTTGGTTTTTCGAGACAGGGTTTTTCTGTGTAGCCCTGGCTGTCCTGGAACTCACTCTGTAGACCAGGCTGGCCTCGAACTCAGAAATCCGCCTGCCTCTGCCTCCCAAGTGCTGGGATTAAAGGCGTGCGCCACCACTGCCCGGCCACATTTTTATATTTTGAAATTAAATTATAAATATGCCATTACGTCCTTCCCTTTCCTTTCTCCAGTACCTCCCAGTACAATCCTTTGTTCTCTCTCAAATTTACACACACATACACACACACACAAATACATCTATTCGTAAATATATAAATATAAACCACTCCTTTTGTGTAATGTTACTTGTATGTGTGAGTGTGTAATTGTGTGATGCATATCTTGGTGTTAAACAATTAGCTGTCTAATTGGACTTAATGCCAGAGATATCATGGGAAGCACTGCAAAGGTAGCCAACTACCTGGAGCTACTGAGGCCATGGATCTTGGAGGAGACTCTACTACCACCACCTTATTAAAGGAGCACAATTTCTAACTGCATTTCAACTTTTCCGATTTTTAAATTATTTACTATATAGAAAGTCACCGTTGGAGGTGAGATGGGCTCTATCTTTGATTCCAGGGGCTGCTCTAACAGTTGAACGTGAAGGTGACCTTACTACTACCATCTGCTCAGTTACTCTTATAGGTATTTTGTTTGTAATTTTGATTTTGATTTTTTTTTTTTTTGTATTGGAGAGGGAGGAGAGCATGAAGTTGCGGGGGTGTGCAGGTGGGAACGATATGGAAGGTATTTGGGGAGGGGGAAATAGATAAAATACATTGTATAAATTTTGTAATAAGAAGAAAAATTCTTAGGGTCTCACCATAATTAATTAATTGCATTCGATGAGTCTGTACATTAATTATTCCATGTAACACAGCACCATCCAAAAGAAGGTCCAGAAATCAAAAAGGCACGCACCAGAGCTGCCATTTCTGTTATAACTAGGGGAGCATCAGCAGTCAGTTCCTTAAAATAGTTACAGCATGTACACCTGCTGCTCAGTGTGCCAGGGACCTGCACAGAAGGTTGGCATTGAAAGCATATGTGCTTCTACTTCCCCACCAGTCTTGCACACCTTAAGGAAATATTTGGGGTGTCCATTTTGTGTTCATTGAAGCTTACTTTTACAATGTGTGCAGCCAATCAGGTTCCTGGGCTTCAGGTCAATTATAACTTGGGACTAGAGCTGGATTATTTTTATCATGAATACTTTCAACCTTAGATCCTCTTAGCATTCTCCATATTGCATATAGTACGAGAGAAAAACACATGCAGAAATTTCCGCCACACTCGGAAGTATTCTACATACTTATAGAATTGGTTACTTGAAAATGCTGTCAAAAGGAAAAGCAAGACTTTTGAGTAATTAAAAATTGTCATGCCGTGTAGCTGGTTGGGTCACTCTGGTTTCCGTTGAGATCATCTTACCTAGGAGGTCAGAAAAATCTTGTTTTGATGTCTGTCTCTGAGGAGATGCTTTAAGAAAACAGTTTGGAGTGACGTTTATTAGTTTTGGACTCTTTCTGATCCTAACTTGAAAAGGCGTTGTCTATGGAAATGGTGTGCTTTGCTCCCCTAAAAGCCCCATTGTTTTCAAATTAAAGTGTATGTTCAGATAAAACAAACTCTGGATTTACATGGTAAGATCACAAGTAAACTCTCATTACTGAGCGTCTGCATTTGTCTAAAAATGTGAATGCTGAATCCTCTTTGCTTTGAAGTAGCTTGGGGGTAGTGTGTGTTTACGTAACGTGAAGCATTTGTTTAAGTATGCTATGACATTCCAAGACTGTAAGGTGCTAGAAATGACTACTTTAATGCAAAATAGAACCTCACACGCAAATTTGCTGTTTGAATTTTGCATCTCTTTTTTTGTTCACAGAAATCATTGTATGATTTGCAAAGTGATTTATATTTTTGCATGAAATGTTATGCCATAAAAAAATTCTGTTAGCTAGCAAGTATTAGCTGAACAATAGAAGGAGATTCATTTTCTAAGACCACTCAAGTGTTTGGCTTCTTGTTTGTGCTTTTCTTATGTTTGAAAGTAGTAGTTAACATTTACAAAGGTCTTATAATAATTTTCTATATTAATTCATTAAATTACAAAAGTAGCTCATTGGTATCTTACAAACAGAAAAACAAATAAAAAACCCATATATTCTCTTAGAAATAGTTACAGAAAAGTAGTTACTTAGCAAAGGCTAGATAGTAGAAGAAAAGGGAAGCTGAGAAGAGATTAGTTGGTGGATAAAATTAGATAGGAAGAATAGATTCATATGTCCTCTTATGCAGTAGAGTGACCAGGTTTTAGATCCTTTGAAGTGGTCATGGGATTTCAAAAGGTCCCCTCCTAGAGCTGCTGTATGCATGACTGAAGCGATGGGCATCCTAATTCCCTGACTTAATAATCATTGTGTGATATATTCACAAAGCAGGGTAGCAGACCTTATATATGCAGTTATGTGCCAATTTCAACCATTATCCCCCCAAAGATAATGGAACATGTACAAATAGAGATGGTGCCAACTACCTAAGAGTACAAAGACAGAAACTGCAGTAACTGTGATTCAATACAAACCAAAATCATTTCAGTAATTTAAAAAATATTTTAGTAATATGTTTTACTCCTTGAATCAATATGTCTTGATTATAACCATTCTGTACTCCCCTCTCAAACTCCCTCCAGGACTCTCCTAATCACATACCACTCCAACTTCAAATTCTTTAATTAAAATTAAGCCAATAAGTCCAGTTAGTGTTACCCCATGTGCATATGTTTAGGTCATCTACTGGGGATTGGACAGCTTGCCAATTGTCATCCTTCAAGGATAAAAGACTCTGCCTCCTTTCTTCACCCCATAGGCATCACTTACCACTAATTTCTTAATTCATGGTAGGGCCTCTGTAGATCCTCCCTCATCCATGGTGGACTCTTTAACTGGTTGGGTCTTGTGAAGTTCTTATGTGACTGACCTCAGGTGCTGTCATGTGTGCTAAAGTCATGTCATTTCCAGAAGACAACTTTACAGCAATCCTCCCAACTTGAGCTCTTACATTCTGTCTCCTTTGAATATAGACACTCCTACATAGATAAACATTCATAGTTGATTATTCTGGCACTTTGAGTATTTATGAGTCTTTGCAGTAGACACTATCTACTTATTAAGGTTGAGAGCAGCTCAAATCTAATATACATATATAAATATATGCATATTTTCAAGGAAGCTTAACACCATAACCTTTTAGGAAAAACAAGATGTCCCCCTTAGAGATCTCCCTAGTCATGGGCTTTGACCATATTTATACTACTAGGCAAGAAGCTTCTTCTATTGGGCAGACATCTAATCCAATCACAAGAGTAGTTGGTTACCCCCATAAGTATTTTAGAAAATATTTCATCATGTTTACCTGTTAAGTTAGTTTTGTGGCATGTAAGATCCAGCAGTAGGTAAGAACTTTGGTCATTTTGCTGCTCCAGCAGCCTGCATTATACCTTCTAGCAATAATGGGAGACTAAGCTATCTCTGGCCATATACACACAGGCTTTAAAAAATTTTTTTGAAATTATAATGTAATTATATCATTTTCCTATTTCCTATGCCCTCCTAACCTTCCCATGTATCTCCAACTTTTTTCAAATTCATAGTCTTTTCTTTAATTGTTGATATATATATATATATATATATATATATATATATATATACATGTGTGAATATATATGCATGTATATATATTTATATTCATTATATCCTTAAATATATAAGTACAACCTGCTCAGTCTGTATAATGATACTCATATGTATGTTTCTAATGTTGACGAATTAGTATTGGATAATCAAATGCTGTTATCTTCCCTGAGAAAGACTTTTTCTTCATTATGTCAGAATTCCTTAATTCCTTGAGACCCCCCTAGGTTAATAATTTACCACAGAGATATTTACATATCCACATTCGTTTTCACTTTTTCACAATAGCTGAAAAATAAAACCACACCTAGATGTCCATCAACTAAAAATGGATAATAAAAATGTGGAATATTTTTCAACTATAAAGAAAAATGAACCTTCAAAATTTGTAGGTAAAAGGATGGAACTGGAAAAATTAAAATGAATGAGGTTATCCATTTGTAAAAAGACAAACGTCATATATGCTTTTTCATATGTAGGTACTAGCTTTAAATATTTTTACTTGTATTTTTAATATGGAATGTGTGTGGATGCCAAGAAATTGGAAATGAGCCATTGGGAGAGGTGCACTGAAGATATGGGATTAATACAGTATAGATGAAATGGAAGTAAAGGTCAAAGATAATGAGGTATGTATATAAAAACTATATGAAAAGTTATAATCTTACAATTCAAGTAAAAAATGCAAGAGGACATAACAGAATTCACCTGATATGAAAGACTGGTGGCTCATAGGAGGTGGGCTGGGAACAAGGGAACGAGTGAATGGGAATGTGGGGATGTGGCTGGGAACAAGGGGATGAGTGAATGGGGACGTGGGGATGTGGCTATCCAAACTCGGAACTAAGAAGACGCCTTACTGAAAATCCACTAGTATGTAAAATAATTTGAAAAGATAATTTCCAAAAAAATGAAAGAAAAGATAGGGTTGTTATTCTTTTTGTTTTAACAGAGATACTTCACATGAGTGGACAGTGATTTTCCTGGAAGATAAATAAATAAAAATACCAGTGCCATACATGTGTTAACTCCCTATAAGAGTTATTAATCATGGAGACCCAGAATAATACAGGTTCTTGCCTTTGCTCTTGGTTGGCCACCATCACTAGATAGCAAGCTCCTAATGCTGAAGACTCTGTATGCTTTACTTCAGGATATAGAGAAATCAAATCTTGAACGGACTGGGAATCTCTCCCTGCTGGCCAGTTATAATTTCTTTATTCTCAAATATTATACTTGGGCAAGTATTTCTTTTATAATTGGTAAACCTGATAACTCATAAACATGAATAAATTTGATTTTGTATCACAAATATATACAAATTCTATCTTACTTAAGTTATCAATATATGCCAAGAGTCAAAAATAACCTTTTTTATTTCTAGATATAATTTAATGCCAATATCACAATGCTAGAGCCTCAATGTGCTTGTGACAGGAAGTGTACATACAGGCTTGAGTGTGTGTTGTTAAGTCTGCTCACAGCTAGAATACATCTCATGTATATTTTATAAAATATCAGAGGTTTGGGAACTACACAGAGTTATAGTGGTTGCAGCCTATTCACATATTTGTACTGTTCTAAGTGTGTGTATGTGTGTATCACATCCAAGAAGCTGAGACTTAATCAGAGCCTTTAGAACTTTAATAAACCTTTCAAAATATATTGAATAAGTTGCAAAGTTGAGATGTTCCCCTTTTCTTCCTGTGTCTTATATAAGTTTGCTTTGAGAAAAGAATTTTATTAAGGATACTCATAGATTCTTTATATGTATATATACATTTGACCATGTATAATTAAGCTTGTATATCTATGGGTTCTGCAACCTGTGGACTCAACCAGCTCTAGGAGAAATCTATTAGGAAAAAAGTGTATCGGTACTCAACATTTACAGGCATTTTTGTCATTGTTTCATGATTAATAAAGAACAACAATGATAATTTACATTTTACTAAATTTTGTAAGTAAACCAGGCATAATTTAAGTTATACAGGAGTATGAGGACATATTATATGCAATTACTACACAGCATTTCAAAAAAGAGACTTGAGCATCTATGGATTATTTAAACAAACTCAAAGGGGTGTCTCCTTAGGTACCAGTTTCCTCCCTCCCTCCTTCTGCCCTTACACACACACACACACACACACACACACACACACACACACACACCCCAAGTGAGAGAAACAGAGAGACACACACAGACACACACACAGATATAAACACAGATACAGATGCACACACAAAGACACATACAAACATAAACATGCAGTGACACACATACACACACAGACACAAACACAGAGACAGATAGATAGAAATACAGACATGCACACCCATATACACATAGATGTACACACAAATACACACACAGAGACACACACATGCACTCATATACACACTTTTGATTGTAGATATTTTATCATGGCAAACAGCTTTTCTACTTAGAAAAATTATTGTCTGAGGAAAAGAGTAATCACATTTATTTATATGTATGAATATGTATTGGCTAGTAGCTACTGTTTACTGAACTTTTCTACATTATGACCTGAACTTGTTTACCAACCTACCCATCCATATGGCCTTTCCTATTTCATCTCAAGATGTTAAGCTTCATGGTGGGTAGCAGAGCCCTTTGTTAATGGTATTCACTGATATGCCAAATTCTTAAAGTTGCTCCTGTCTTATGTAGGCATCCAGGACATGCTAGAAGAATAAAATAAGATATTTTCATCAGGTATGTTATATTATTTGTCATTTGATGAATAGAAAACTGGGACTCAGAATGGATGAATTATTAGTCTCATTTCACAACTGGGCAAATGGCAGGAAGAAGAAGAGAATAGTTGGTTCCATGTCACTTTGACTCCAAATCTGAAAAGTCTCTTGGGAATGAGAGGGAATCATTTGGGGCCTATCAGGCCACAAAGGTCTCCAGTCTTTTTATGACACAAAAATTATACAAAGCCCTGGTAAAATTCAAGAATTCAAGGTATTCATTTCCTTGTGTAAGAATGTCATTAGGCCCCATGGCAACCCTGGTAATATTGCTTTGCGATTTTCTTTCAAACATATTTTGCCAAGCTACATAAGGGTTTTTGTTTGTTCCATAATTTGGAGGGAGAGTGTGGCCTATCTGAAATGCTAGCCAATAGGATAGCTAGAAAAGTTTTATTATCTATTTATATCCAAGGATGAGCTTACATGATTTTGTACACATTTATCATATTAAACTGAAAAGATGTGCTAAAAATATAGCCCAATACAGGAATCTCCTTAGTAGGTAAAACCTAAAAGATAATCACACATATTTCAAAAGATTTTTACTTTGAAGTACTTTTTGATTTCAAGGTTGAGAGACTTCTCAGAAATTGGTATACAGCCAGAATATGCTTTTCCCTAGTAAACTGGTGATAACTTAATGACTTTTTCTTGTGTCGGTATATGAGCTTGTTCTACCCATCTATCTATCTACCTATCTACCTATCTACCTATCTATCTATCTATCTATCTATCTATCTATCTATCTATCTATCTATCTATCTATCTATGTTTTACCCATCTATTATACATTTATCTGTCTACCTATCTACCTATCTGTCTATCTATCTTTGTATCCATCTATCATCTATTTGTTTGTCTATCTGTCTTAGTCAGGGTTTCTATTTCTGCACAAACATCATGACCAAGAAGCAAGTTTGGGGAGGGAAGGGTTTGTTGAGCTTACACTTCCATACTGCTGTTCATTGCCAAAGAAAGTCAGGACTGGAACTCAAGGAGGTCAGGAAGCAGGAGCTGATGCAGAGGCCATGGAGGGATGTAACTTAATGGCTTGCTTGCTTCTCCTGGCTTGCTCAGCTGACTTTCTTATAGAGCCCAAGACTACCAGCCCACAGATGGTACCACCCACAAGGGGCCCTCCCCCCTTGATCACTAATTGAGAAAATGCCTTACTGCTGGATCTCATGGAGGCATTTTCTCAACTGAAACTCCTTTCTTTGTGATAACTTCAGTTTGTGTCAAGTTGACACACAAAACTAGCCAGCACACTATCTATCTACTGTCTGTCTATCTATCTATCTATCTATCTATCTATCTATCTATCTATCTATCTATCTACAATCTATTATCTATATATCCATCCAAACATCTTTCTCTCTTTTCTTCCTTCCTTTCTTTCCTTCTTCCTTCCATTCTTTCTTTTTTCTCACCTATCATCTATCTATCTATCTATCTATCTATCTATCTATCTATCTATCTATCATCTATTCATCCATATGTTTTCTGCATATTTCAAATGTTCAATATCGAAAAGGCTGGTTAGCTAGAAAAGCTTAATGGAACGGGTATGCTTTGTACTTCCCTTTGTAAGCATTGCAATTTCTGCTAATGTGATTGTATCTCTATAGTTTTGTTCGATTAACTTATATGATTTGGGCTTAAATATCTATTGTCTTAGTTCAGGATGAACAAAGAGTTGAATCCTAAAACCTGGCCAAAATTGGTACAACTTTCTAATGCATTTCTGATTCATGTGCATTCTAGCTCAGAAGTTGTATAAAACACAACTTATTCAATTTATTTTAGCACCCCAAGGAAGATCCTAAATATGACTCTGAATTAAAGACCTGAGTAATGATGCACATTAAGATTAGAATATTGTTGGTGCTTTGAGTATCCATGGTGTGCCTAGTGCAATATTAGTCCAAAAACGCTTTTAGAAGCCTTCCCTTTCAGGTTATTGGATAAATTCAAATAAGCACAGAAAGTTAAAATAGCTCCTTATCTGCAGCAATTGAAGTATATATAAATGTTTCCTCGGCAGGAACCTGAACCAGTGCAAGTTTTCATAAGAGTCATAAAGTAAAAATCCCTATTGCCAAATAATTGCAGCATTGAAGTTTAACCATTATGTATGTTTTTCAGGCAACATACTTAAGAAAATGAAAAAAAATGTTTTAATGGAAAGACAGTAGAACACTTTTCCTTCAGTAGATGTTGATCTACTTATTGCTTGAAATCATCTTTTAGTGACAGCCTGGGAAGGCTTATCCTTCATGTCCAGGGCTGCTGCACCTGCTCTCACACTTCCAACATTGTTCAGGTGTTTCTGCTTGTCTCTGTCTCTCCATTGTATCCTGTGTACTTATATTTTGTCCTTCTAGAAGAGGAAGGGAGAGAGGAAAGAGCACAGAGAAATGATTATAAGCCCTTTATTACATAATTAGTGGTCAGTCAAAATAATGTTGAAAGAGATAGATAGTTACCTAGGGAGAAAATTAATTGAAATGATAAAATGTTCAAAGGGATTTTTTTCCAGTTGTCATAACAAATGTAAGTTAGTTTGAACTTTAGAGATGACTAGTGGATATCCTGAAGAAAATACTTTGCAGCAAATACTTTAAGTTTAAAAGAAATTAAGTGAAGATGTTGGATATGGAAGCAAAGGAAATTAATTCCCCGATGAATATGTGACTTGAAGGGCAAAGCGTTCGTGGATTTGCAGTTATTTTTCTGACTGACTGTAAGATGAAGGAATGTACAGGTAGGTGGAGGCCTTAGTGTGAAGACATCTGTAGGACAGGTACAAGGGTTTTATGGTGCCTGATACACCAAATCCATAGTTTATGAACACTATCCTGTCCTCAGTATCCCTCAAGAGAGGCTGTTTAACAGCCTTCAGTGTATGGTCTATATCTCCCTCTTGGATGTTTTTAAAAAATGGTACTCATTCTTCAGTTATAGCTTGACCAGCTTTCTCCATTTATTAATGTTTGCATTTTTAAAAACTTATCTGGAATCTACATTTGAACATTACATAGAATGACATTTATTTATTTATTTTCCTTTATCTTTTAGATATGCTCGTTTATAATTTTGTGGACCAGTGGACCTCCACCTGGGAGTTGTGACCCCTCTGGGGAGTTGGGTCAAATGACTCTTTCACAGGAGTCACCTGAGACCATCAGGAAACACAGATATTTACATTATGATTCATAACAATAGCAAAATTATAGTTACAAAGTAATAACAAAAATAATTTTATGGTTGGGAGTCACCACAACATGAGAAGCTGTATTACATATGCAACACTTCCATTCACAAATATGGAAACTTTGTGAATTGAAAACTACTGTGGTATTAGGATATATCCTATGTTAGGCAGTATAATGATTTGCACTGCTCATTTAATTATCCCAAAGATCCTAGGTAATATAGAGTATTATTGTCTTTGTTTTGCAGATTGAAATACTAATGTACAGAGAAGTTGGTTTGCTGGAGATACAGAGCTGATAAAATACAATGTCAACATCAATGCTGGGACAGGTTCTTAATTCCTAACATCTAAGTTAGTAACAGAGGTGAAGCAAAATCTCTCACACACGTCCTTGTTCCATTTCAGTGTTTGTGCTGTTCTGACAACACTGTCCCATTGTACTTCTTATATCAGTAAGAAGAACAAGTAAATAAATACAAGTGCTTACGGACGGTTTCCATGAAAGCACACATGTGACCACATCTGTGTACTCTGTTCCTGCTCTCTAAAAGCAAATGATGATGTTACACTGAGAGACTGATGTGCTGATATAAGGTCTCAATCATTTACACACAAAGTAATGAACCAACCAACGAGGTGGCTCATACAGCGGTTATATTCTATTTAGACCTATTCTTTCTCTCAGGGTAGCCATCTATCTGGAGTGTTTAATTGAGGGATTTCAGATCAAAATTTAGTTGTAGCCAAATCATCAGTTAGATTTCCATATGCTTCAGCACAAAGCTAACCTATCAAAACCCCTGCAGGAAAGTATCTAGTCCTTTTCCAAAATGCTTCTTGTCTTGAATTCTTTGGCACTAGCGTGCCCAGACATGATTTAGACGTATTCTCTAGCAGAGAGAGCAAGAGATCGATTGAGCAACAACCACCAAGATCCTCTTTGCTTAGAGCAAATATTCTCTATCATTCTAAGCTTCTGACTCTAAGTAATATTTGAACTTCATCCTCTGGCTTCCCCGGAACAATTCATGATACTGCCTCCTTGGTTGAAATTCTTGGATTTATTCCCTACTATCTAGGCTCCATTCTGCTTTTAACTTAATGTGTTCTTTTTCATTCTGATGGCTCGACTTCGACCTCTACGGCTTCCTCTCTTTATTTCCAGAGTTTATAGACTGTCACTGGGATTTCCTCTGGGTCTTTTAGCCAAGTCAGCTGTACTTTGCTTCTCTAATCTTCTGTTATAACAGGCTCTCTGTTACTCATCTCTCTGCTCTTTCATTCTCAATTTGTTCCAGGTTTTCGGGTGGAGATTCCCTTGTACCAAAAGCAATATTCCAGGTGCAACCACTTGAGAATTAAGAGCAAGTATTTACACTTTTTTTTTTTTACTCTTATGTCTTTTCCCTCTGTAGTTCAAAATAATATGCTACTATGGTTGTCATTTTGCAGGACAAATTCACATGGATGGGACAGCATCTAGGCCCACTTACCTTTCAACTGGTCTCTCTATTGATGGCTTCTCAATGTTTTCCCGCCTTCTTGCATAGATCTGCATTTTCATTTATTTTCTCTTGGTGTGGAAAGCTGGCCTCTTCCCAATCTGACTTGCATTTTGCTATTTGATCCCAAGATCTGTAACTCCTCTCAGACCATTTGTGTTATTTCTGTGTCTTCACTGATGTTGTGCAACCTACCCTCGCTCACTGTCATCTGCTGATTTCATTAGCGCACTGTTTACTGTGTTCTCGAGATCATTAAAAAGGATGGATAAACAGAAATGCATGACTTAAACAGACTTCTGTGCAAATTCTCATAAGTTCCTCAACAAACTGATACCATTTTCTTCCATCTTTTTGTGTTCTTTGCCCAATGTCTCGTCCAGTTTGTTCCATGCACACCCTGTTCTCATATCCAAGTGACTGCAATCATGATGTGTTGTTCTTCTGCAGTACTTTATAATCATCCAGACAATTCATCAGGTTTGTCTGGCACCATTTCCTCCTTATTAAGTCCAATTTTATTGGCTATTTCTATTGTTCCCTCGATTGTAGCAGCTCTTTGCATCAGTGAATATGCCCAGCCTGATTTCCTTCCATTTATTATTATTGTATTAACCTAGACTGTAGGTGAGAGAAGAATACAAAGAGAAGAAAGAGACTAAGTCTATATGACTGCTTTTGAGACATCAACATACACAGTGTATGATTTAGTGTGTGTGTGTGTGTGTGTGTGTGTGTGTGTGTGTGTGTGTGTGTTTACAGAGTTAATATTTGGGAAATGAAAACTGATACAGAATATGGGCAGCACTATCCAGTGGGCTGGAGTCAAAGACTGAATACAGAAGAAAACCAGCTGCATAGCACTGTTCCTCTTTCTCTATCCTGGCTCGCTGAGATGTGAACAAGCAGCCTTAGGCTCTAGCATGTCCAACTGCCAGGCTTTCCTCCTCATGGTAGCCTGTACTTCCAAATCATTCATCCTCCAAGTGGCTCGATGTCAAGTACTTGGTCACAGCCACAGAAAAAGTAACTAAGGCATATGTATAGATGCTCATGCTTATTTATCTTTGTCTCAGGATCTAACAGAGGTATTTCTGTACAAAAAGATAGAAATCATTTATGTGATTTTAGCAATGTGATCCTTATGTCTAACTTGTCCTGAAAAATCAAATGACTGGATTTTGAAATCTGGCAAGAACCACAGCTGGATTTAGGGAATATCTGTGATGTACTTGGCTCTGTGCAAACATAATTATCTTTAGCTCATGATGAAATCAACTCCAAAGGGCAGGCATTTTTGGGCACACACCATTAATCTCAAAGGTGTCATCATGAAGAATAGAAAAGTTTGCTCTCTCTTGAGGATGTAGCCCCTGCATGAGAGCAGAAACAGGCTTGGTTTAGGACTTTTTGACCTTTCAACACAGATATATGTGCTTATAACATGCCCCATCCAAATGTACATAGAAGATCTGATTTTTCCCCACTTAAATGAAGGGGAGACTAAGACATAAGTGTTCGATTTGGAGTGGAAACAAAACCAGTTTCCTCTGTGCCATATAGCTCCTCTCCAGTTAGAATAGTGATGAAACACAGATTCCTTTAATTGCGCACCCACTTTGCAAAATGGTTTAACCTTTTCCCCTAAAGTAGAGGTTTTCAACCTGTAGGTCATGACCCCTTTGGGAGGTTGAATACCCTTTTACAGGGGCTGCCTATGACCATCAGTAAACATAGATATCTACATTACAATTCATAACAGTAGCAAAATTACAGTTACAAACTAGCAACAACAACAACAACAAAACTCATGGTTGGATATCAACACAACATGAAGAATTTTAGTAAAGGTAGTGGCATTAAGGGGCTTGGGGACCACTGCCCTAAAAGAATATGAATAATTTAAAATAGAATAATTTAAACTTTACTCTTAACCGTACTGTCATTTGTCCTTCTGTCTTCATTCATATTGATTTAATTGGCTGTTCTCTCTTACAGAGGCCAGCAATGATTGTAGAATGGAAGGTGTAGCCCTTGAGCTAGGAGATACCTTTCATGGTCTTTACAGTCCAATTGAACTCTGCCCTGCTAACATGTTTGTCTACGTCCATTCAACATTTCACAAGCTACATATCAAAAACATTAATGTTGATTAATTCAGAGGTTGTATTGGAAACTCCTTCTTGCTATATTATGGGGTTTTTGTGAGGTTTAGAAAAATAAACAGAATCTAATCAAAAAAAAAAAGACTTATTTCATATCCTTTGATTGACATATAATATTAATTACTGAATGTTTATGAGAAACGTAGTGGTATGGGCAACTGAAATGTATATGCATACATATATACACACATGCATTTTGTATAATGTATTTTTCTATCAAGGGACTACAGACTCACTTGACTAAGCAGCTCATCCTTTCTTTTCTTTCCATCCTTTTGTATGATTTTTTTTTACTTTCCTTAAGTGCTGATTTTATTGAGTGTACCTTGTACCTTAATTTAGAGATTTTCCTGTTGAACAATGTAGTTTTCTTGCTCAACAACTCTGACATTTGAGTAAATGGAAGGAAAATGGATGTGGGAGCTATGTGTTCATAATGCCATGTTACCACCCTGAAATCTATGCAGAAAATCTACTTAAAAGGCTTTGAGTCCCACTGGAACAGGGAACCAGAACTATCCCTCATTGATTTATAGCACCTGCTACAGATGTTTGGCTCGTGGTAGGCATTTTTATTTGCAGCCAAATGCCACTGCTGTCGCTGGGCAAGCCTAGATGGAGGTCATATTTACTGGGCATGTTTATAATCTGTAGAATTATTTAAGCCACGGAGGGCTAATTTCCCAAAGATCAATCACTAAAGGAGGATTTCAGAGGTTATGTTCTTTATCCAATTTCCTGTGTACTAATGAGATGGCTGGAACCTGTTTGGAATCTTTCTGATTATAACTCTTCTGAGACTCAATAAAGAATATGACATTCATAAATCTAAATAAGAGGTGACTTGGCTGCCCAAATGGTGAATCATGCCATGATGAGATGTCCCCTGCCCCAGGAGGGTTTGGTATCAATGACCAATCTGAGACAAGGTCAAAACTGAATTGAATTGAAATTCTTGACAGTACTTGGCCTTTCCTGCTGAATTCAAAGGACTCCTTTTAGTGTTAAAATTCATTGTTTAGGGTTTTTCAATAGAAGTTTAAGCAACAAGTATTTGCTTAATTATTACATGTTGCAGATTAAGAAAGAAGACATGTTAAAATTGCTACAGTAGAGTGTAATAAGGATTATAACTCAGATCCTTCTTTTTCTCTGTCTTTTCCTCCTCTCACCCGCCTCCCTTCTCCTCCTCTCCCTCCTCCCTTCCTCTGCCTACTCCTCCTAACTAGGGGTAATCCCTTCCCATCCTGTGTAATCTAAACACTAAATTACACAGTGTGTTTTTCTTACCTTACAGCGTATGTCTTTCACATTATGAGTGACTCCAGAGAGAGTGAAAGCAGGCTGTGTGTTTTGCCTGCCTTGTAAATTTGAGTTCACCTTATCAACCTTGGGTATTTTTTCTTGTGGAGGGTCAGAGTGTCTGAATGAGTGTGAATAAGCAAAACAAATGTGAACAAAGTAAATTATGAAAACTTGCAAACTACCGTGTGTTGAACCACCTCTCCTCTGAGTCTTAGAGAATGACTGTGTTGAAGATAATAGGACCAGTTGCAGGAAGTGATAGTTCCTCTTCCTATTAGCTTTAGGGTAATATTTTGCTGCCTTGTTGGGTTACAGGGATTTTTTAAAATTAATTATTTATTTTTTGATACTTTATTTACATTTCCAATGTTTTCCCCTTTCCAGTTCTCCTCTTTGGAAACCCCCTATCCCCTCCCCCTCCCCCCACCTCTATGAGGGTATTCCACCTCCCACCCACCCGCCCACCCACATTCCCCTTGACATTCCCCTTTACTGGGGCTTCTAACACCCTCAGACCCAAGGGCCTCTCCTCCCCTCATGGCCAACAAGGTCCTCCTCTGCCACATATGTGGTCCAAGCCATGGGTCCCTCAATGTGTATTCTTTGGTTGGTGGTCCAGCCTCCAGGAGGATGGGGGGGGTTAGGCCAGTTGACCCTGTTGCTCCCTCCATG
>CM052719.1:22057498-22095599 GCA_028551405.1 Uromys caudimaculatus | reverse complement strand
TCTAACATTGAAAGGCACCCCCAATCCTTACACCATATATATATATGATAAGTTGAGCCCTAGTAGATAGATTTCTAAAGTGTAATTTTATCCAAAATTTATACCTTAAGACATGATTAATGTAGAACATATATAGAACATATAATATAGAGCATCTATAGTTTTTCTTAGCAAGCTTTTAAAATACATTATCGATTTTGTATTCACAATATATCCAAACTCAGCCAAGTACATTTCAAGGGCACAATAGCCACATGTAGCTATAGGCTTCTATCTTGGTCTAGAGAAGGAATATAGAAGTTGAGAGTATTTGGGTGATGTGCTTTCCATCACTCATTGTTATATGTATTTATTTATTGTGGAAGCACATTGTCACTCCTAC
This sequence comes from Uromys caudimaculatus, assembly GCA_028551405.1. NCBI lineage: Eukaryota > Metazoa > Chordata > Mammalia > Rodentia > Muridae > Uromys > Uromys caudimaculatus. Next base: position 22,095,217 of record CM052719.1, on the reverse strand, counting down.
CCCATCAGAGACAAGCATGTGTGAGCATCACTGCATACCATTTAGTTAACAGAGGTTACCTTCCCTTCACTCAGAAGGATTAAATATCATCTCTGTCCTCTATTTTAATGCCAACATATATACCATACAGGTCAATACAGTAGTCTCTCTTTCCATCTCCTTCTCCTTTAGGAAGCACAGAGAGAGAGAGAGAGAGAGAAAGAGAGAGAGAGACAGAGACAGAGACAGAGAGAGACAAGGACACAGAGACAGAGACAGAGGGATAGACACACAGAAACAGAGACAGAGAGAGACAGAGAGACAGACACATATACAGAGAAAGGGAGAGAGAGAAGGAGAGAGAGAGAAAGAGAGAGAGAGAGAGAGGCATATACCCAAAACACGATATATTAACAATTCTAATTACAGCTAGTTAAAGGTACCAGATAGATGCAATGAGTATCTAATGAAAATCTGCTTGTATGTTTAAGTAGATTTAAAACCCAAAGGAAAATGAAAAGGATTAGAAAAACTCTTACAAATGACAACCAATTCAGGAAATACTTTGCTACCTCCTAACCTTGTGTAACTGTACCTTACCAGGAAGAAAGTCGCATGACTCATGCCTTACCACATCGGGGCTCAGTCCTTCTTGTATAACTCTACTGCATTTTAAAATCTGTACTTATTGCTGGTTGCAGAGACTTATACTGGACTTGGAACATAGTCAAGAACAGGTTCTGTACAGAGGACTAAGTGAGTCTGCTCAAATTGTAGACAAAACCACACATAGTCAGAGGAGTATTAGGTCTTCAGCTGAGCCATGAATCATGGCCAAAATAAGTGAAGAAGACACTGATTTTGAGGTGAGTGCTTTTCCTTTTACATAACATCTGAAATATTCTGATATAAGATTTGGAGAAAGATGATAGCAATGCCAGTTTATTCGTAAAAAAATTTGAGTTATTAATTATTTAACTCCTACATCCATTCATCAAGGTTCTTAGGAAGCTAAGGAGACTTTGAGCTAGCTGAATGGCCCTGTCATTTGAATTTTTCATGCTGTGGGTGATTAGTTCCTACAACAAAACCTACATCAATGAAGCAGGAGGTACTTGAGTAAGGAAGACATGACTGGAGAGCTGCCTTTGCTGTCTTTCTTGAACCCTGGAAATCATTTATTTTCTCTGGGTTTAATTTTTCATACATTTGATAAATATAAACCCTTCCCTATAGCCTTGTAGTAAAGAATAAATGAAGACAATTTATCCAATCTCTGATTCAGGCCCTCACACATATTGATTACACAATAAATTTTCTTTATGCCCCTGTGAAATTAAGTTTTTGTTCTTTGACCTTTGTGTCCTGAAATGATCTTTAAGCATACAGATCGGGCTTTGTAATATTAGAATTTTAGATCTTTTTTATTTATTTTTTATTGACTGAAAGAAATAATCAGATTAGGAATATACAGCTCTTAGGTTTTTAAAACTCACTTAAGCAAATACTAAGTGAGGCCAAATTCCAGTGGAAGGTTTTGACAAAATGGCATTGAATCACATAACTATTGTCCTAAAGGAGCTTTACCTTTGCTGCAATTTTTTGTATAAAATCACCAGACAAAATCAGTTTAGAGGTTCAGAATCTCAAAAGGGCATCTGTCTAGTTTGTAGACTTATCTTAATAGGGCACAGAAATACTAGAAATCATACTGATGTAAAATCATTTCAACATAACCAATAAATGCAAACCTTTTCAAATGTTGAGAATATCCTGCTTGCCCCACTTGATACTTTTTTAAAAGAAAAACTATGTTCTAGATGGATAGCGGTCATTAAGGGGTGTAAGCACTGAGTTTCATGAGAGCCGAGTATGATGAAAGAATGACAAGATTTGCTTTGGTTTTATTTGTGAACTCGTCTGCAATGGAAGGGCTGTAAAGTGAAACTGTCCAATGGGAGATGAATGTAAGCATTACTGAGAATGATAATGATGGTCCAGATTCTGGGGCAATATTATGCACAGTGTCTTCATTAGCTTATGTGTTGCTGTGACAAAATGCCTGGCAGAAACAACAGTGAAAGAGAGGAAGTATTTGTTTTTGGCTTATGGGTACAGCAGATTTCACCTGGCATGGTGAGCAGCTCACTTTGTGGAAGTAGGATCTCTTCATATCACAGTGAACCAGAGAGGCAGGTAGTAGTGAGGCATCAACTGTAAACTTCAGAGGTCCACTGGCCTACTTCCTTCTGTTTGATCCTACTGTCCAAAGATCCTAGAACATCGCAAAGCAGTGAAGACAACAGGAACCCAAATATAGACTGGAGAGACAGTTCAGATTTAAACCATAATAGGGTGGAGGGAGGTTCAATCTCACTGTCGTTTAACATATACGTGATGGTGGTTTAATCTCAGGTTATCGTCTGTGAGGGTAGGTTCCTTCCTGAATATCATAGAAGCCTCAGTATGTAGGACTCCCCTGGTACATGAAGAAAAGTGTTTAGAGGCTATACTGCAAAGACATTTGCAAAGGAGGACCCTTTCTTCTAAGACATTTCTACAGGACTCTGGATTTTAGCCAACTTTGGCTCTTCCCATCAAGCCTGAGAGCGTATTTCATTCTATAATTTTGAGTCATGTTAGAGTGCAAATTAATTAAGTTTATTTCCCCAAATCTTGCCTCTCCAATGATTTTGATTTCCAGTAGGGAGCTTATTTTAGAGGTTCATTGTCAAAGAAGTGATAAACATCCAGAGCTCAGGGTACTAATCTCAAACTCAGTCGATGATATTAGCCTTTCAAAATAAAGAATTCAGTCCTCAATATTAAGTACTCTCTCTTTCCTTCCTATCTCCAGATAAGGAAAGTGACTCAAAACCCTACTGTCCCATGTTTGCCACATTCTTATTATTAATATTACAGTAGCTACAAGAAGATTTAGTAAATATCAGGGAAGGGATGCAACTTCATCAGGCAGTAAAATGTAATATTTTTAATTCTTCATTTATTATTTGTTTACTTTGCCTATTTTGGTTTAGTAAATACCTAGTGATGTCCTTTTAAGTAAAATTTTAAGGACCAAGAAGATTGTAATTGTATATTTAGGTGTATGTTTGTGTTAGTGTGTGTGTGTGTGTGTGTGTGTGTGTGTAAAACAACAAAGAAAAAGTTCATGGATTCATGAAAGGTCAAAGAGATTAAAGTGGGATGCATGGAATTTATTTTCCCACAAGACCGATTTTTGATATGGACTCTGTTACAGTTCAAATAAACAAGCAAGACTTAAGATGATTTGTGCTGTTTCTTTGTGATAAGTACAGGTTTATATTAAAAGTAATTTATTTACTTACAAAAGGAGTCTAGTGCACACAAATTGGTTAAGTATGCAGAATTCCCAGTGGAAGCCTCTGTAAATCAATGCCAATAAGATAGACGCTCACTGTTGTCTTGCTATCCTTTTTGGAGGGTTCAGAAAATTGGAACAGAATCAAAATTCATAAAGAAAGAATGAACTACTGAATGTTCAGAGATAATCTTGAAACCATGCATCTTTTACACGATTCCAATGATATAATCTCATTTCATAAGCAGGAAGTTCTCCATGTGACTCTGACATCTTGGACTCTGCAGTACTATGGAGGGACAGATTTACTAAAACCATAAAAGGATTCAGTCATTACCCTCACTCCAGTTAAAATGTATTAGAAGCGATGTTTAACATAAAGGTTATTTAAGTCTAACTTACCAATGGTTTGTACAGATTGTCAGTAGATAAACAAAAAGCATAGGGTTTTACTATGTGTTCACTAAGATGGCAGGCTCCTATGTTCTGTTAACGCTAGTTGTAAATAAAATGATGGAGTAATAATAGGTGTAAAGTATGGATGCTTCTCCCTACCCTTGAATTTAGATAACTTTTCCTAACTCCCCACAAACAATGTTAAAATAATCAAGGGGAAGTTCTCTGTTTTACAGAACCAAACTCATCAAACGTAGGTATGCAATCATTTACCAAAGTGAAAAGTAGATAAAGATTTTCCATGGTTCGGACCACATATGTGGCAGAGGATGGCCTCGTTGGCCATCAGGGAGAGGAGAGGCCCTTGGGTCTGAGGGTGTTAGAGGCCCCAGTAAAGGGGAATGTCAAGGTGGGAATATGGGGATGGGTGGATGGGTGGGTGGGAGGTGGAATTCCCTCATAGAGGCAGGGAGGGGGAGGGGACAGGGGGTTTCCAAAGAGGAGACCTAGAAAAGGGAAAACATTGGAAATGTAAATAAAGTATCAAAAAAAAAAAAGATTTTTCTAGAACAACATCTACCATGTTTTGTTCCTCTAGGTTAATGATCTGCCATACTTATATTTTATATACTTTAACTTTAAATGTTTTCCTAGTTACAATCTTTTTTTTTTATTTCAACAGTTAAACATTTTATTCCCATTTATAGATGGAAGCAAAGCACTCATAAACAAAGTGGTATCTGCTTTTATGTTTTAGAAAATGGTCTGCTGTAGTAATTGCTTATTTATTAAGCATCTGCTCATTCAGTTCGTAACAACAAATGACCTCTCACAATGGAGATGGTAGAACTGGAATTAGAGTTGAGAAGCAGTTTATTTTTGAAGTTTGAGTTGTTAAGTTTTCCCTGTACAATGCTTTTGGGGATATAGATAACTTGGCATAATATACGATACCGATTATAGAACTGGAAGGGTGGAATGTAACTGGGAGGTACTTGGGAGTTAAGGGTGAATAAAAGTTGAGGAAACATTTTGGAATTCTATACCAATATATTTATGGAACCAATGGTTAGCAGTATAAGCTTAGGACCTTGGCTCTTCACCTTTTGGACCATATAAAAGTGACCAAGTCATCTATCCTCTTTGAGATTCCCTCTCCTCCTTGGTCCCGTGGAAATAACAGTGGAATTTGTCTTTCACAAATGAGGGAGTAGAAAAATGATATAATGCACAAGAAAGCTTCAGAAGAGAGAAAAATGTATTGGCTTCACAAATGATGTTTCTCACTCAGAATAAACAGAGATGCTTTTCTTCATAGTCAAGGAAATCCTTGCCTTTTCAGAGCAGATTTGAAAATTGTACAGGAAATGAATCATATAGGAAAAGCTAATCATTGTAAACTTTAAAATAATAAATACAATGCTTGTTGATATTTGGTTGTGCAAGTGACTAAATCTTTCTTTGAATATTAGCCAACCAGGTACACTTGGAAGGATGTCTAAGTTTGAGAAGTCTTGCTGAATTTGCCAAGAACGTTATAGACTCCCATTAATGTGCTGCATCTGGGTCATCATTGTTTTCCCTGTCAGTTTCCTTTCAGTGAAAATTCTTAGAGACTTGGTCCAGAGATAAGAACATTGGTGTGCATTTGTCTTCTCAGAATAACCGAAAGAAAAACTCCCAATTAGTTAAAGAAATGTTTTAAATGTCATATTCCTTTTCATACTACTTGGAGATAGATATCAGAAAGTAAAAATTGAATTGCAATTGTCTAATAACAAGATTTATGGGATTATGAGAGTTCAGCATCTTTATTTTTCAGTCTTGCAAATTATCCCCATTTTTTAATAAATAATTAATGGCCTGTATCAAGAAGTATTTCACAATAGTCTGAGAAACCACTAGAGGAGATATGGGGAAAAATTGAGTTTAAAATAAATGACCTATAAGGGACCTACAAATTCAGAGGGTTTTTTTTTTTTTTTTTTTTTTTTTGTATTTTCAAGAATTATATTTGCTGTCATTCCATGTCCAGGCTTAATCTCTTCCTTTGAGAACCAGGTCAGATTAAAAGAAATTTCAAAAATACCCAAGCAATCAATATCTAATTCATTTACACCCTGCTCCTTCCTGGGCCTGCTGGGTATAAGCCTGTAGTCACTGCCATCTTTCTTAAATTCAGGCACTTTGGGAAGGGAGCCATCTTTTAGATCTATTTTCTCCCTGGAGCTGGAAAGCTGTATCTATATAAAAAGAAGTGACATATTAGACTGGGCGTATTAAAACCTTTTCTGAGAAAATCAATATAAGTTTGGGAAGGCTCATTTATTGTCAAAGGAGAAGAAAGGACAAAAGATAATGCAGAAGTGGATGTGGGATATCACATAAGCAGCAGGGAATGGAAGATACCATTTAAAATGACTGTTGGGACTTGCATAGTCATTATCTGTTTATTAGCCTTGGAAATATTCTAGATCTGTGGTTGTGTGCTATCTTGTCACATGAAGGAATTCTGAGACCCCTTTGTCTGATAGAGGTTGCAATCACCTGTCAGGACTCTGAGAATTTGCTGTAGTGACCAATGTTGACACAGATTGTACCCAATGCAAGTTACATCAATGAGACATAATTTGGAATAATTAGCAGGTTTGAAATATTTCTTGTAGTACACCATCCTTCTAGTTTATTCAGCAGAATGTATCAGCTACATTACTACATCCCCACTTTTAAATGGAATGGATTGTGTTTTCATTATTTTAAATTAATCAGTATGAAGATATGAATTGTTTTATATCTTGGGTTGAATACTGGGGGCCAGTACTGCATTTATAATTTGTAAGTAAATGGAACCCAAAATGACTTCATGGTGCAAATTAACTTCTGGAGTATAAAATGTCACAAATTTCCACCTGTATGGTATCCTTCAAAATCAAAGGAAGGCAAGCTAAGTTTTATTCATGAGAATGTTCTATCACCTCTTTTCTCCTAGCCAGAGCATTCTTGCCTTTTATCTTCAAAGATGTTACAGTCAGCTCCTTGCAGAATGGGAAAACAATGGCACAGAATGTGATGTCACCTCTGACCATCAAATGTGATGAAATGAGAGTCTGGGATTTTATTGTACTTTCCACTATGTTAAGTTTCTGGTTTGTTGTTCATACTGTGACCAAAGCCGAGGAAGGTGATCAAGAGAGCTTAGAAGTAATATTTACCTCCATAACTCCAGAAAAGTTATAGCATCATACTTGGTGAGTTATTAGGATCAGATTGTTGTCTGTGGGCAAGCTTGCCTTGCCTTTATGAGTAACTGGCATAAAGGATACTAGAGAAACTAAGGTACTTTTAAACTTACATGTTCTTTCCCTAAATCATGAAATTGGCTAACTGTGATATTACAAGTGGTAAATGATACCAGTCTGAAATCTTAGATTTCTGGAATGGATATGATAAATCAAACTAGAATGATTTGCCTTTAAAAAATCAATGGAACGAACATGGTCAAGGCGAATCAGAGAAGCAGCCACTGGGAAGACAAGAGGGGTCTAATTACCAGGGTAGACTATGGTCCTACCATGGCAACAGATAGCAGGTATTAGGAAAGTACTAAGTCATGTAAGTCTAGGGAGACATAGGAAAATAGCATGATGAAGAGCAATATTTATAGATGAAGACAGACATGTATTATTAGAGCAGTTTGTTCTAAATCAAAGGGTTCTGGGACAGGACCAAGATTCAGTACCTAGATTTGAGTCTTAGGCAAATGCTTATCAAGAGCAATATTAGGCCTAGTCCTAAGGCTAGTTATACTATAAAGAATTTTACAAAGATTATACTGTTCTTTTGGAGCTAGAGCTTTTACTATTTTCATTTAATAGTTGAGGAAACTAAGCCACATGAACGTTGATTACTTGTCTACACCAACACCTACACACAGTTGATAAGTAAGTGCATAAATGTACCATTCCAGGAAGTAATTTTAAAATATATTTTTTGTTGAAAATAGATATTTTATGCTATATTCTGATCATGGTTTTCCCTCTTCCCACTCCTGCCAGATCTCCCACCCGTAATAACTCCACATCCTTTGTTGTGTTCTCTCTTTAGAAAACAAACAAGCAAACAAACAAAAACAAATCAAAATATAAAAAAACAACAGAACCAAAAAGAAAAGCACAAGAAATGCACAGGCAAAATTGGAAAACTATAATATCCAAGGTCCCCCTGCCAAAAGCCCAAACTAAGCTATATGAAACAAAATATCTACAAAAATACCATTGGGCTCCTTTCAAATTGGTCGTCTGCGTGTGGGTATAGGTTAAGTGTCAGTTAATGATGTCTTAGCCGAAAGCTCATGGTAATGAACAGGATACCCCAATGGGCAGGTTATAAAAACTCTTACTATGATACCTTTCATTATGGCAGAACCATGCCTGGTATAAAAGAGTACACAAGACAAAAGGGCTCCATCATTAAGGTCAAAGCATAGGATCACAGCAGAGGAAACAATGAAGTGACATGAGTTGTTCTCAGCTAAAGCTTGTTAACATATATCTTGCCAGAGGCAACTTGTTAATAAAAGATAGCGTTGATACCTAGGGAAACAAGATGAACATATTAGGTGGTGATGGAATTAAAAACGTGGAAAGGAAATGATAGAAAGAGAGCATGTCCTGTGCATAGTAGGCACCTTAACATCTGTGAATAAATTAGTAAAATAGTGTCCCATGTTTCAAGTGACTCATTCTCAAACTTTTAAGGAAATGTTAATATTTGTAAGAAAGAGCATCATCTCTATCTTTCCAACATAGTCATTATTGCCCAATATTGTTTCTTTGAGATACGGAGGGGAACTTTCCTTTCATGTTCTACTCTCCTGTGTTATTGAATTTTTAAAATCATGTTCTCATGGCATCTTCACAAAAGAAGGCCAGTCAAAGAAAAAAATATATATATATAACTTAGCCTGAATTCCATGTTTCTGTAAGCTCTTGTATCATACATAAAATTATTGAAATTTAAACCACAAAGATTCAGGGGGACAAATTATTTCCCCCTAGATCAACTTTCATGCCCTTTATCAAGAAAGGTTGTTATCCATGGGTGGCCTCACCTTCTCTGAGATAAAGGATAAAGTAGCATAGATGGAATATTCCAGAAGAAAGAAGTTAAATAAATATTGTTATTGAAGACAATTTGTAAAACATTTGGACAAAAATTACAGCCTATATCCAATTCTCCATGGTTGTTTTTATAGACCATGAAATCATAGCTAAAGTCAACTTTGGTTTTGCCCTAGTAGAGAGGAACAACAGCCGAAACAACTCTAATAGCATAGATAATTCAAACGCATTTAAACTTGGCTTTTGAGTACTTTTCATGGTAATTTTCATAGGCCATTGATCTTCTGATTATGTTTTGTTTTGGATAATTTTTAAATGAACTTGAGTTCAGTGACATGATGGGTCAGAAAGGAGCCCCAGGATTGAATGGGAAAAACAGAATGTGCAAAGTATAGGAACTCCAGGATCCGTCCGCCTGGTCTATATCTACTTCTCCCTCCATCCCCCTTCCCCTCCATATTCTCCTTTCTCCTCCTCCTTGTTCTTAAGCTTTTTCTTTTCGTATTATCCTTCCATGCCCATTGGAATCATGAAAACAACCCAAATCAGGGAAAACTCCAACAACATTAGCCATTGGGGGTGAGGAATAGTGTGTTCTAGACCCTCAATGGTATCAGAAGCAACATGAGCTGTCAGGAGTTATAACAAGAGCAAGAAATGTAAACAAGGAAGTGGGCTAAGCTCAGCAGCAATGCCCTCTGACCTTATACCCAAGCCAGGTTGTTTGTTAAACTTTTAACATATAATCCAATATCCCTGATTCCATGGAAAGGTTATTGGGATGCAGAAGGTACAGGAGCCAAGGAGGTATTCTAGAGGCTAGCATGTGGTAGTGGTTATACTGTTGCTAGTGCCAGACTTTAGCCAGCTAAGAAGGCAACTGTCCTCAGGGCAGCAAATCAAAACCACTAGGAATCCCATGCAGAGATAAAGGAGAAGCACACAAGTTCAGCTATTTCTATGGTTGACGGCTCATCACATATTACCTTTCAGTACTAGTCATGGCTAGTCTAGTAAAGCTTTTATCCCTCCCAAAGAACATCACTAAGATGAAAACTTTGGACAAGAAATATGTTTGCATAGCAGGCTCCAGACCCACCTCTTGGAGAATCATCTTTCAAAATAAATTCTTCTTAGTGTAGATGATAAAACTATTCTCTGGTTCTTCAAGTTACCTTTCAAAAAATTGCCAAAAAGCAGGACATCCCTTCCTTTTAGAGTTTCCTCTAAAATAATTAGAACAAGGACATTCAGATTTTTCCATAAGTACCAAGGAAGGAACAAAAAATAAAATAGGAAAGGCAAGAAATAAACAACATGATAAAATTAGATGTGCATGCCGCATGCAAGATAACTCTAGGATTCAGACACCACAGAGTGACACAGAGCGTTTATCATCTGGCTGCATGCAGAAGGACACAGCACCTCAGAATGTCATATTTGACCCTGCAAATGTGCACTAGAGCGAGGGAAAGGAAGTGCTGGCAAGTGGCCCTCTATTTGCCACCCTTGGAGAGTAGATGCTCACTCACCCCAAAGAGCCAGTGTGAATTATTACCTCCTTTGTGTTTAATTTATCAAATAATAATTATTAGAATAACTAATATAATTATTTATAGAAGCCTTAAAGGTGTAGAGAGACCCTGGCTGATTTATTCCATAGGGTATATTCATGTAACATGTGTCCTGACTCCCTGCCTTTGATGACCTTGGTCTCTGAAGTTGTAGGTGCCATTAAATACAACCAGAAGAAGTAATTGTTTTGTGTATGTGTATGCGTGTGTGTGCATGTGTAGCACTGTGTGTGTGGGGGTATGTTTGTGTTTACATATATGAGTATTTTCTTAGGGCAGGGTTGGAATAAGGAAGACACTTTATGTACCATTCACCAAGAAGCTGTACAATTTGACTTTTGAAACAATTGCTCAGTGGTCTAGATCCAACCTAGGCTATCTGGGCACCAATCCCCAGGACTTCATCTTGCTATACTACATTGCTGCTATGCTTACAAGCACGTACCACTATGCCAAGATTTTTAAACATGTCTTCTGGAAACGAGCCTTTGGGCTTCTTGCTTGCAAGGAAAACATTTTACTGACTGAGTTATCTCCTCACCTCTTCCCATGTGTTCTAAACCCAACGAGCAATTTTCTATTATAGTCTTAGTTGGCTCTAGATTTTATTAACATTACTACCACATATTTGACCAACTGTCAAAAATGTAGCTGTTAGCACAGAAAAGGTAGAATGTTTCCTAAGGGGTAAGAACATAGCACTGATCACATGCCCATAGTAGGGCTACTTTTTCAAATCACATACTTGTTATCAGGTATACTCTCATGTTAGTGCATATGGTACCTGCTCGCAGTACCCATACCTGCCCTACATCTCAGCTCTTCATGCTCACTCTTCTCTCTTCAACCATGTTAGACTATTCATTGGAGCATGACCATGGAGTTGAAAAGAAAGAACACACTCTGTTTCTCAGAGTTCTGGAGATATCTATTTGCCTGACAGACCTCTTTTCCATCTGTTTACCATCAATTTATTTTTTTTCTGTAATTTAACTTTTTTATAACAGGAGAAAGTACTACTGATTTTCTTTCAACCTACAATATTCTTTACTTACTGTATTGTATGATAACCTCAGGAAACATTACATTCTAAGAATCTGCATCAGTATCACTTTGGGGTCATTTTCTTGAGCAGCAGAAGTCATGTATTCTTGTTGTTCCACATTTCTGAGGAATTTGGAGCTTTTTATTGAAGTTAGAAATTTCATAACCCTGTCAAGGTGCATTGAGGGAGACGTTAACTGATGGAACATCAGCATGTCTTGGAATGTTTAATGTTAATGATCTCAAAAGAGACCCTGTCTGATGTACACTGGTCCCTAGCACATCGTGCTGTGTGTCGCTGTTGTCCCTCCACTATCATAGAGTCTCAACATGAAGTACAGAAGCCTATTTTACAGGACACAGTGGGTAATTAACTGATATATGCTCATAGCCTCACAGACCCATGAGTACCTTCCCATTTTCTTTCTTCTGTACTGCTACACGCCCTTACAGAGAGGAAAGCCCAACTTCTGTTACAGAAAAAAATTAATAAGGAAGTAAAACTTTTTACCTCTTAAGAATCAGGGTGCCTTACATTTCTGCTACTTTCTTTTCTGCTTTTTAAAATTTTTAAATGTAATTTTTAATTTATTAACTCTCACAATCCTTCCCCCATCCCCTTCTCCCCTTCTCCTCTGAGCAGGTGGGGGCCCACCTAGGTATCCCTCAACCCTGACAGTTCAAGTCTTCGCAAGGTGTCTTTGTTCAGTTCTGAGTACCAATCTGACCTTTGGCTACATTCCTTCTTATATTTTCCGTCCTCCCTCATTTTGACAGTAGCATAGAAATTAAGTTGTCCTTTGTCCAAGTTGCCCAATCAGTTGTCATTTTGAAAGTGAGCAATGTAGTTTAGGCATGACACAGGTACAGCATCTGAGGTACCTTGGTTTAATTAGCATCTACACAACCAGAAAACCAATTTAGGAATACCTAAAGATCTCATCTCTGTTCTTTTTTCATCTCAATACCCTGAGACACAATGGAAGGTGGAACCTCTTTCATGGCTAGCAATCCGTATCTTACATTTTCTCTAAACCTGTTGTTTCTGTCTGATCATTGACCACTGATCCTAAGACTAGATGGCTTTCCCACCCAGAACTGTGAGTGAGTCTTTCCTCTGCCTTCTCTCTGTTTCCATATTGCTTTCTGAACTTTTTCTGATTCTTTTATGGCACTGGTTCTCTGAAGGCAAACTGTATCCTCCAGCCCTCAGGTAGATGGAGAATAGAATGACCAGGATGGGTTTCTTTTGCCACTAACAGTTTTAACTATGGTCCATTCTTTGCCCAGGCTAGGAATTAAATCCTCTTGAATACTTTGGGTTGGAATGCACACAACTTACATCCTTCTTTCTAACTCATGTCTACAATCATGCAGATATTCTCCACTGATAACCATGAGTGAATTAGGTAATAAAGTCGGGGCTGCCCTTGAATCTTTACCACAGTGCTGTGGGATACATCATTTGCTTGGAGGGACCATTTGAGCAGACAGGTTGATGATGCCTTGATATTAGTTCTCCCAGTGACCCTCATCTCTACACGTCCATAGTAATTTACTTCCTTGGCTTCTTCTTGTATTCTTTTCCATCAAGAACCTCAGGAATCCTTTGCGTTGTGTTAAGGCCCACTAAATCTTTGACCTCTTCTGATTTCTCATCTGAGCCTTTTATCCCTTCAGCTTTTCAACCTCTGTAGGTATTACTTTTAGGACCCCAGTGCTGATCACTTGAAATTTCTTTCTCAGTCCGCTGACTCCCTCCCCTCTAAACTCATCCTCTTTACAATCCTCCAGTCCTGAAAAACTTTTCCTATTAAACACAGTTTATTCAAAGTCATGCAGGGAATTTGTGTTGCCTCAAAACCAGAACAAAGCCCAGTGCCCTTTCTAGAATAACCTACTTAATTTCATAAATTGCTATGGAAGACTAAAGAATTTCTTAAAATCTACTATGAAAACATGTTGCAGCAGAAGATAAAGTTCTAGACTTGAGTCAAGGAGGAGTTAGAAAGGAGTAATGTCGGGGAAGTTACTGGCTGTGGTGTGTTCACCATGTAGATGAACTAAATTGTCTTCACTGAACCAAATTTATCAACCAGTGGAGACTCAGTAAGTAAGTCTTTAGCATTTAAAGGGGCATCAATAAAGGGACTTTGTATTGAGCCACTGTGTGAAAGAGTCTGTGGATCAAATCCATTGCCCATTGGGACAGAGGACTTTTAGCAGAGCGTGTGGATTGCTTGTAACTGAGGATGACACCTGGAAGAGAGCAGTTTTCCCACTGTAGCTGAGTTCTCAAAATAGGAAAAGTTGGTAGTAAATGGTAGAGATCCATTTTGTAAAAATGTAAAAGCCTGTGGCAGAATATAAGCCTTCCTGTTCCCAGAGCAAGACAGAAGTCCATCTATCACTTTTATTTATGGCGCTGCTACAGGCCTATTTGTCAAGAGTAGATCTACCAGATTTTTGTATATTTGCGGTCTTCCCTTTATGTCCACTTTGCCCTAAAACACAAGTCTATTTATTTAGTCATCAAATAACTGAGAGACATCTATTCCATGCCAGGCACTATGCTCAGCAGGGATCTAAGAAAAACATGGCTGCAGGGCTCCAAATCACTGGCAAGGAATTTATTACCGAATCTCCAGCATGTTTGTCTCCCTAGATAATTTGCTGTGGCCTCTATGACCTTCAATGACAAAATAGCGGGGAATGAACAATTTTCCTTCAAGCCAGCTAATTCCTTGGTTATTATGAAGCTGATTGGATCTTTTGTATGCATTCCAAAGTCTCTGAATAGAGTCCTTGAAGGTGTCACTCCACTAGAAGAGTGTCCTGAGACTCACTACTGAGGACAAATGTAAACCCAATCAATGCATGATGAGGTTTCATATCCACCGGACAGTTGGATTAAAATCGCTTTCATCCAGGGATGATGTTTTTGTGGTGACTTAGAAATATCACTAGATTTGGTGTCTCTGTATTATGTATATCATCTATTTTTAGGCTAGTCCTCTGAATTTCTGTTTAAGCAATCATGAAAGCTTGGATTCACCTGACACCTTCCAGATGTCAAATTCTATGCTAGATGTGTCAGGGATATTCTTTCCTTATCCAACAGCCTTGTGAGTCACATAGCACTGTCCCCTTTTCACAAAGGGAGAAAAGAGAGTTGATGGCAATTGCACAGTGCCACAGTTGGAAGAGGTAGGTCAGGGATGAAGCCTGTACCCTGGTACAACCACGCAGCTCTAAAGCAGAAACGTAGGTAAGGAGTAGGGGCAAGGTATCTTTCCTAACGAGTCTCTTCATAAAACAGAATCCTCCGCATCTGTAGGATTTGAATGCTGTTAGTGCTCATGTATTTCCAAGAATGGGATTTCTACTCATAGCCAACTCACACAAGGACTGAGACCTGCAGTGGGCAGAGAGAGCCAACTGGTTTGGGGGTGTGACAGGATCAAAAACGAAAACAAGAAAGAACAGAATACTATATAGTTCTTATTGCTGGGAGGAAAGGTCTCAGAGGTAAATACGACTGATCTCATGCGCTTTCTCTGGGCAGCTGGAGAGTATAGCTTTCGGTATGGGTGAATTTTTTCATGTGCCATTTGAGTATGTCTCTGTGACACTTTAGTTAATAGCTTGTAACGTTATCATACCAAGTACCTGGTCTCACTAAGCTATCTTCGCACATACCCATCACTCTCCTTCTATCTACCCTCCATTGACCCTGCAGCTACCCTAGTTCGTCTTCTGCTGGTCCCCTTCTCCACTGCACATAGTTCTTGGCTCCACTTTCAGAGTGCGTATTCCCCGTTACGTTCTTTTCCAGTTCTTCTTTTAGACTTCTTCCTCCACCTCTCTATCTTTATCCTCTTTATATTTTCATATCTCTCTGTTTATATGATTTGTCTATGTATGTACATATAAATATATACATAAATTTAAATCTAGATCCTGTGCTGAGAGAAATGTGGGATTTGTGTGAGTCTGGATTATTTCACTTACCACCACGATCTCCATTTATATCATTTCTGCAAATGCTGTAGCTTTGCTCTTTAGAGCTGAATAGAGTTGGTTCCATTGTGTATAAGCTCCATGTGTCTTTTAGTCATTTCTCTATTGATAGATATGTGGGTTACTTATAACCCTGCCACAATGAACATCCAATAAGCATGAGTGAGTTGTCTTTATGGTATCTAGTGTATAGTGTATACTGTATAGTGTCTCATGTATCATGTTAGTGTATAGTGTATCATGTATAGTGTATGTAGTGTATAGTGCGTCATGTATCGTGTATAGTGTATTATGTATTGTGTATCATGTATACGATGGTGGCTCTCCAGAATGATATAGCTACATTACATATTAGTTCAATCTTCAGCTTTTGAAGCATCTTCCTAATAATTTGTACAGTGGCTAGGTTAGTTTACATCTCCAAGAGTTAATCCCCCCATATCCTCACCAACAGTTGTTGTTACTTGGTTTGTTTTATTGTCACCAATGTTTTAATATTTTTTAGTATATAGCAATTGCACGTGACAATGGGTTTTGCTGCATCTACATCCATGTACATAGTGTGATTTGGCTATAGGTAACCCCAGTTACCCATTTGTCCTTTCCCCACGCCTGCTCATTTCCTTCTTCCTTCCGTCTGGAAGCACTTTTTATATGGAGTGTGTGTGTGTGTGTGTGTTGGGGGGGACAGAGACAAAGAGACAGAAAGATGCAGAGACAGAAAGAAACAGAGACAGAAAGACACAGAGGGAAGGGGAGAGGAGAGGAGGGAAGGAGAGAGGGAAAGAGAGAAGGAGGGGACTGTGAGACTTACTGAATTCCATTAGGGTTGTATTACAGGAGCACGGCACTATACCAGGACACCACTGAAGACAATGTCTTTCCCTTAAGGATAAACCATTAACTACATAAATCCTCAGAAACCCCACATGTGTGGGGTCTCATAAGTCCACCACACCTCTGCCTTCCCTGACTGAGTGTTGACAGGCCTGATATTTTATAGACTTCGTGTAGGTAATCACAGCATCCACACCCTGTGAGTTAAAGAGTTAACAGCCATGTCATGCCCAAATGTAGCATCCCACACCAATTCTCCCTTCTCCCAATTCTTACATTCTCCTGTCTCTTCTGCAATGTTCCCTGAGTTAGAGAGGGTACCACAGGAGTGACAGTGGTGACAGGACATTTGCCAATCACTTATTCTCGGAATTAGATCAGTTCTGAATGTGTGCAGCCACCACTGACCCTGTCAAAAGAAGCTTCTCTGACAAGAACATGAGAGCAGCACCAATGTGTGGACACAAGCAGAGTCAGAAGACCATGTGATGGCTGCATCATAGCAACTACAATAGTCGTCCCAGACTTCCTGATGCTGCAATCCCTTAACACCGTTCCTCATGTTGTGGTGATTCCATATCATATAATTATTTTTGTGGCTACTTCATAACTGTAATTTTGCTACTGTTATGATTTTGGAGGATTTACCAAAGGGGCCCCAACCCACATGTTGAGAGCCACTGACTTAGATGGTTTGCCCACAGGGTCTGTGACCTCCCTAGGCATGAGCTCTTGGTTAGGTTCACAGTAATAGTTCTGTGGTATCTCCTGCAGAGCCAGAATCTCACAGTCAGGAACTTGCCATGATTTCACCAGTGGGCCCCTGTTGCCTAGACTGTCAGTATTATTGCAGACAGGGTCTCCAGCTGAGTCAAACTATGATTGATACTTTTCCACCAGTAGCCTACATATAACCTCTGGCATGCTGAGAATCAGGCTGCAAGGAGGAAGCTGCTAGCCCAATTCTAACTTAATTCTGTTTTTGAGGTAGAATAAAAGTAGAATAAAATCTCACTGTGTGTATATACTACATATTCATTATCTTTTCATCAATTCATGGACATCTATGCAGACACCATTTCCTTTCTATTATGAACTGAGCAGCAATAAGCATGAAGAACAAGTAACTCTGTGGTAAAGAGAGTATTCTTTGAGTATATGCTTGGGAATTATTTAGCTGTGTCATATTATGGTTCTAGTTTTGGGTTTTTGAGAATATAATATCAATAGTTGTTCTACAAGATTATACTATGATCAGCAGTTCTCCCATCTCCACACTCTCATCTGCATTTGTTACCTTTAGTTTCCTTGATGATAGCCACTATGACTGAAGTGATATGGAATATTAAAGTAGTTCTAATTTGCGTTTTCCTAACAGTTAAGGATGTGGTGTACTTTCTAAATTATCTGCTGGCCATTTATATTTCTTTTGGTGAACACTCTGTACAGTTCCTGTATTAGTCAGGGTTCTCTAGAGGAACTGAATGGATAGGATGAATACGTACTACAAAGGGGATTTAGTGGATTGGCTTACACAACTCCAGCTAAGTATTCCAACAATAGACATCTGCATGGTGGAGAGACTGGGAACCCAGTAGTTGTTCAGTCTGTGGGCATGGTGTTGGTACTACACTGTTTCTGTCTGATGATGAAGGTCTGGGAGATTCCTGGAGATCAACAAGTCTTCAGTCCAATTTAGGATATGGAGGACTCTGGCTTCTGCTATTAGCAAAGTATGACACAATTGTGGCTTGATGCTTTTCTTTGGAGGCTTTATTTATTTCATTTTATGTATATTGAGTGCACTACCTGCATGTATCTGAGTGCACTGTGGGTGTGGTACCTGTGGAAGCCAGAAGAGGGTGTAAAACCCCTGCATCTGGAGCTAAAGAAGGTTATATGATGACATTCAGGTCCCAGAAACAAAACCTGAGCCTTCTGCAAGAGCAGTTGCTGCTCTTGATGACTGAGCCATCTTATCAAAAGTATTTTATGAGACCCTTTGTATCTATGTTCATTAGTGAGGTGTGTGTTTAATTTGTTGAGCCTGTAATATATACTTTGTAGAATGTATTCAGAAACATTCTTTCCTTTTCTATGAAATAATTTGAACAGGACTTTTAAGGTCAGATGCATTCTGTCTGCGATGTGTTAAACCAGGCCTGCTCGTCTTTGTTGATGATGTTGTGGCTTGGTGGGCGTTTGAATGGTTGTTTCAATAGCAATGTTTGTTATAGATCTGTTTGAATTATTTATATTTGTTTTGATAAAATTTGGTATTCAGATGTACTCAGAAATCTGATCTTTATATATATATATATTTTCCTATTAAATGAAATATGACTTTAAGAAGTGGCCTGGCACTAGAGAAATGGTTCAGCAGTTAAGAGTCCTTGCTGTTCTTACAGAGGCCAAGAGTTCAGTTTCCAGCACCCACATCAGGTAGCGGCTCTTAGCCTGGAACTCCATTTCCAGGGATCTAGTACCCTCCTCTGGTCTCTAAGGGGCACACATGGTATATATGTATCCAATCAGGCACACACACACATACACATAAAATACTTTCCAAAGCAATGTCTGTATTATTTCACTTCTGAATTATATTGTATCTGTTGTAATATCTCCTTATCTTCTTTAAATTGGATCTTTTTACTTCCTTCTAGATACTTTGGCTTAAAGGTGTATTGTTGTTTGTTTATATTCCCAATGAACTAAGTCTTGGTTTCATTGGTGATTTGAATTGTTTTTAGTTTTCATTTTCATAGTCTTTGCCATGATATTAATTTTGTTTTCTGCCTACTTCTCTAGGGTTGGACTTGTTTTTCCAGCACCCTATGGTGCAACATTAAGGTATCTGAGACCTTTTAAAATGGATAACTTTATTCCTAAACTTCCTTCTTGGTGCTGCTTCTATGGTATCCCTCAGCTTTATGACGTCACCTTTGTTCTCATTCATGAGGAAGTTTTCCATTTTCTTCTGGATTCCATGAGTGACCCATCATTCATTATTCAATAGTGTGTTGTTCAGTCTCTGTGAGGCTGTAGGTTTTCTGTGGTTTCTGTTGCTGATGATTTTATTTAAAACAGTATGATTATCTTAAGAACTTTCTTTAAATTCATTGAGAATTGTTTTGCACCCTTGATCTGAACAATAGTACAGCCAGTTCTACAGGTTGCTGAGAGGAATGTATATTCTGCAGGTGCTCAGGGGAATGTTCACTGAGTGTCTGTTAAGTCCCTTTGAGCTAGGATACCAAATTTAACCCTAATGTTTCTTTATTTTTATCAAGGTGATCTGTCTATTGGTGAGATTGGAGTATTGAAGTCACCTGCTATTAGTGTATTGATTATTCTATGACTTTACAACTATCATTTTTTTCTATTATAGTGGGTGTACCTGCTTTCAGTGACTATGTTTAAAATTGTAATTTATACTTGATTATTCCCCTGATCAGTGATAAATTGACCTTCTTCATCTAATAGGACTAGTTTGGGTTTGAGCTCTATTTTGGCATACGTTTGAACATCCATGCTCTCTTAAGTACTAATTCTACTTTCTTAGAGTATTTGCTCCTTCCTATTGAAATAGTATCTGAATTTGAAAATGAGGTGTAATTTTTATGGAAACAGCAGATAAATGGATCAGAGAATAATTCCTGTGTTATTAGATTTTGGGGGAGATGCATTACATTGCTATTTCATGCTGTTTGTGGTTTGGTGTTCAGAATTGTACATTTAAAGTTACATCAATTTTTTAATGTTGATCACCATTCCACTTCTACTTTCAGAGTGAGGATTCTTACTGTGTGTGAGGGAATGAATTCTAATAGGCTTACAGTGTGATTTTTCCTCAGTTAGACTTGTGTCCAGGGCAGCAGTCTCTCTCCCTACTTCTCCCTTTGAGTAGAATAGTATCTACAATAGCAGACCTTATCTAAGACTAAGTGGAATAAAATCAAAGTATAAAACAATTAGTCTTTATGTTCTAATCATGTTAGGGAGAAAAAGAAAGTTAATAACACTTTGTAAAGTAATATGTTAGTTATTTTGCATATTATTAAAAAGGAACAAAGAAGAAAACTACATGAATGCAAAATTTAGATTAGTATTTAGGTGATAGAAGGAAAGAAAATGGAACATAAATGGAAGGAGAAACTGTAGGTACAAAAATATGGGGGGATGAGGAATTTGGACTAAAAGGTATATTGAGGAGAGAGAGGCTATCAGATAGCATATACTAGACCTGTCCTGCCGGAGACACTAAGAAAGAGATTAAGAAGGCACTATAAGGTGGAAAGGCCTTCCATGCTCAGAAATTGATAGATTTAATATTGTGAAAATGGCTATAGTACCAAAAGTGATCTATAGATTTGATTGCAGTTGTCATAAAAATCTCAATACCATTCTTCGTAGTAGCAGAAGAAATCAATCCTGAATTATATATGGAAACTCAAAAACCGAAGAACTCAAATAGTCAGGGCTTTTCTGCAAAGAAAGATAATGCTGGAGGTATTGGAATACATTATTTCAAGTCACACTGCATAGTCACAGTAACAGAACAACATGATATTGGTGTAAAGAGAAACATAGATCAAAGGAATTGAAGACCTAGAGCTAAAACTATAGAAATGCAGCCACCTGGCATTTGACCAAGGTATAAAAGATATGTGTTTGAGGAACCAAGACAGCTTTGGGAAAGAGGATGCTGTTAGCCACATGAACTGGTGTAACCACTATAGAAATCAGTACTGGGAGTTCATTAAAAAATTACAGCCAGAACTACCATATGACCCACTCTTGGGTGTATACCCAAATACTCTATATACTACATATCCCAGCAATCTTTGACAGTCTATGTTTATTGTTCACTGTTTACAATAACTAGAAGATGGTATTATCCTAGATAGTCATCAATGATTGGATGAAGAAAATGCATATGTAAAAATGTATATATAAATAATGGAATATACCGACCTTTTAGGAAATACTTACAAAACTTGTGGGAAAATGAATAGAACTAGAAAGTATTAGAAAGTCAACTTAGGTAATTTTCTCTCTGAAAGAACATGTTTCCATCCCCCATTACTCCCTTCTCTTTACCTCAGAGAAAGGGAGCATCCCTTGGGTACCATCCAACTCTGGGGCATCTAGTCCCAGCAGGACTAGGAACATCCCCTTCCTCTGAGACCCAACCAGGCTGTCCAGGTTAAGGGAAGGAGATCCAATGGCAGGGAACAGAGAGAAAAAAAAAACAACCAAAAAAACCAAAACCAAACCAAAACAAAAAAACCCCGCTCATTGTTAGCGGACCCACATGAAGACCAAGCTGAACTTCTGCTCCAAATGTTTAGGGGGTCTAGGTCCAGCTCCTGCATGCTCCCTGGTTAGAAGCCCAGGATCTGTGAGACCCCACCATCCCAGGTGAAATGACTCTGTGGTTCTTCTAGTGGTGTCCTTGAACCTTACAACTTGCTCTCTTCTATCCCCCAGTCTTTCACAAGACTCCTTGGACTCCCCCTGATGTTTGGGTGTGGGTCTCTGCATCTGCCTCCATCAGATGCTGGATGAAGCCTCTCAGGAGACAGTTAAGCTAGGTTCTTATCTGCAGGAGTAGCAGAGTATCATTGATAATGTCAGGGGTTAGCGCTCTCACAGGGGATGGGTCTCCAACTGGAGCACTCTTTGGTTGGCTGTTCTCTCAGTCTCTGCTCCATCTTTATCCCTGCACATCTTGTAAGCAAGACAAATTTTGGGTTGAAGATTTTATGGGTAGATTGATAGCCCCCTCCCTCCTCTGGAAGTTCTCTTTGGCTATAGGAGGTGGACATTTCAGTCTCTATATCCCCCTGTGGTAGGAATCTCAGCGAGGGTCACCCCCATAGATTCACTATATCTTCTCTTGTTCCAGGGCTTCATCTAGTCACCAGAGATGCTTGCCACAGATTTCCATCCTTACTCCCAGTCCTTTCCTGCCCAACCTCTCCCCACACCTGATCACCATCCCGTTCCCCTTCTCCGCCTTCTCTTTTATCCAGTTTCCTTATTCCATCTACCTCCAATGATTATTTAGTTTCTTCTTCTGAGTGAGATTCATGGATCCTCCCTTGGGACCTCCTTCCTACACCGTTTCTTTGGGTCTGTGGATTGTAGCATGGTTGTCTTGCACTTTCTGACTAATGTCCACTTATAAGTTAGTGCATATCATACATGTTTTTCTGGCTCTGATTTGCCTCACTCAGTAGTTCTATCCATTTTCCTGCAAATCATGATGTCTTTGTTTTTAATAGCTGAATAGTATTCCATCGTGTAGATAAACAACATTTTCTTTATCCATTCTTCAGTTGAGCGACATCTTGGCCATTTCCAGTTTCTGGCTACTACGATAAAGGTGTTATGAACATAGTGGAGTATATGTTCTTGTGATACAGTGTAGTGGGGCATCTTTTGAGTATATACCCAGGAGTGGTATAGCTGGATCTTGAGGTAGAACACGCCAAATTGATTTCCAAAGTGGTTGTGTAAGTTTGTACTCCCACCAGCAATGGAGGAGTGTTCCTCTTGCTCTACATCCTTACCAATCTGTGTTATCACTTGAGTTTTTTTTATTTTAGTCATTCTAAAACATGTAAGATGGAATCTCAGGGTCATTTTGATTTGCATTTCCCTGATAACTAAGGACACTGAATGGTTCTTTAAGTGCTTTTTGGCCATTAGAGATTCCACTGTTGAGAATTGTCTGTTTAGCTCTATACCCATTTTTTAATTGGGTTATTTCAATTGTTGTTGTCTAATTTCTTGATTTCTTTATAAATTTTTATATTTGCCCTCTGTTTGATGAAGGGTTGGTGTTGGTATATATATAAATAGAAAGTTATGAGGGTAAGTGTAGCCTATGAAACTCTATGGGAGGTCAGGCAAGAAGAATAAGTGTTGATAAATGGGGGAAGTAGATGCATTGGGAGGGAGGGAGGGAGAAAGAACAAAAGACAATTTTTATTTGGAAAATGCCATAATGAAACCTCATTCTTTGCAAATACAAGAAAAATACATGTTAAAAATGGCATGTCTTTAAAAAGGAAGAGAGGTAAAAGAGAAAGCAGCCTACATATAACCAGATGCTGAGTACGTATTTGATGTTCATATATAGATGGAAGAAAATAGATCCATATCTCTTACCCTGTACAAAAATAATTTGAAAATGGATCAAATAGCATGAGACCTGACTCTCTAGAATTGCACGAGGAAAAAGAAGCAGAATGCCTCAAAATTTCTGAGGTATCCTTACCAAACAACTCACAGGGAGTTATGTCACCCTTGGAACTGAGAATTTCATTTAAAAATCTGTAGCTTCTGGGAACAGCATTATTTGAACATGCAAAATGCTTTCATTAAAACTATTTAAAATGACATATTTTAGTTAGCTTATTAAGTAATAGGTTTTTATATGACTTTTCAGCCATCTCTGGTTTTGGTTTACGCTCTCCCCATCCATATCTTTTGTTTGAAGCTTTGCCCTATGTTCTCCAACCATTCCAGTGCCTGCTATTGTCTCTTCTAATTTCACATCACATGTGTCTTATTATCCTACCCATAAGACTTCACAGCTCCTGTATCTATCACTTGGGCAGCAGCACAGAAGAAGACACATATAGATTTTAAAAGCCACAACAGCAAGATGTTTGCTGTGAAACAGCCTTTCATGAAAATGGCTGCATAAAGAAGACAGTATCAATAAATATGCTAATGTGAAAGGAGAGATGTCTTGAGGTCCAAAACACAGACAATTACAGAAAATTCATGACTTCTGAGGGAGGCATAATTAATCTCTCCTAGAAATGAGCCCCCTAACTGGATTTCCAAAACAAAGTGGTCATTTAAATCATATATACATAAACAACCAACTATATTCAGAATCTTATGTTTACATATTTCTGTATTTGTACAAATATGTAGCAATAATCAAGGAAAAGATGCTATCAATTGATGGGAGATGAAAAGGATTGGAGGGAGGGAATATACAAGAAGCTGGATGGAAAAAAAGAAAGAGGCAAGTAATATAATTGTATTTAATTTAAAATATATTAAAATAATAACTATTTTAAGTAAAAAATAATAACATTCATGTGTATGTCTATTTATCAATATCGACTTTTAGATGATAGATAATAGACAGATAGATGATATATAGATATAGACAATAGAAAGACAGATAGATGATAGATAGATAATAGATAGATAAATAATAGACATACATAGACACCAATAGATAGATGATATTTAGGTAGATGATATATAAATAATAGATAAATAAATAGTAGGTAGATAATAGATATATAGATGAAAGATATATATGAGAGAGAGAGAAAGAGAGAGAGAGAGAGAGAATATCAGTCATCTAGAGAAACGTCTTAGTTGTTAGGAGCTTGGCTCCTCTTGTTGAACACCTGGATTAGTTCCCAGCAACCACATGAAGTGGCTCACATCTATCTGTAATCCAGTTTCAGGGCCTTCAACAGGTCTGTATGGGCATGTGTATGCATATCATGCATATAAAATCCCATACACATACACACACACACACACACACGCACACATGAAAATAAAGAATATTTATTTTTAAAATGAATAAGTATATGCTTCTTAAGTAAAACACTCTACTTAAAATGTTTATTATGTTTGTATAACTTCTTCGTTGTCTTATTTGAATGAGATGTATTTAAAATTGCTTAATTAATAAATGTAAATTAGTATACATTATGTGTTATATACTCTTCTATGTATTGTAAAAATATGTTATTTAACTTTTTAGACAACTTTCTGAAGTGGGTACTATAATTATATTCATTGTATGCATCAGAAAACTGATATGCATAGGTAGCAGAGTCAAACTTGTAGAGCTGGTTGGGATTTGAATCTACATGTATTGCTATTATACTTTGGGATGTTAGGTGCCAGCAGCCTCTACATAGTAAGATAATAAGATGAAATTTTCTCTTGTTTGTCATCATGATGTCACTGGACACTGTTGTTTAGCCACTGGGAGATAAATAGCCATCTGCATCTTGGTGAAAAGTACATGTTCAGTCGTCGTGCATCAGGACTTCTGTCATGTACATAAAAGGCATTCAAGCCCGAAGGAATGGTCTCAACTGAGTCTTCCTTCCAATGATGGTTTTATCATTGCTGGTATCTTATTGATAATTCTCCATAAAGTGTAAAATCTCTTGAAAACCTCTGCTTAAAGCAGGGTCCATATTACAGGCTCATGAGCGGCTGTCCAGACTGATGCTGCAGAGATGCCCAGGTCCCAGGAACAGGTCTTCCCATTAGGCACATTATTAATTATTCCTTTCATCTCTGTGCATAAACTGGACATAAATAGAAACCTTTCCCTGAATAATTAGTGAAGTGCTTCTGGATTTCCTAATTAGCACTGGGTGTTACTCACATATTCTGCTGCCTCAGTCACTCCCTATCCCCAGTCCAGTCTTTTCAGGCCTTCTCCTTAGCCTTTGGTGCAAGGTTCACCCTACTTCGTCATCTCTAAGGTTCTGACTGCCAATCACAAGACCTCACATTATACTGTCAATTTTGTCTCTGTCACATACTCATCCTTAGGTTTTAAATCTAGCTTTTTATCATTAAGGAATGGTACTGTTTCTATGAATGTGACTTTTATTTCTAAGGATCTCTAATACCTACAGGAAACTTACAATTTGATTTAGAAATAATTTTATCTCAATTCATTGGCTTGTTTTTTACAACAATGCAAAATGTGGAATTAAGTCGATGGCCATCAGAGAGAGTGGAAAGGCCCTTGGGCCTGAGGATGTTAGAGGCCCCAGTAAAGGGGAATGTCAAGGCAGGAATATGGGGATGGGTGGACAGGGGTGGGGGGGTGGAAGGTGGAATTCCCTCCTAGAGGTGGGTTGGGGAGGGGACAGGGGGTATCCAAAGGGGAGACCCAGAAAAGGGGAAACATTGGAAATGTACATAAAGTATCAAAAATAAAAAAGGAAAAAAAAGTATTATTTTCATTATTAATGTAGTATAAAATTTCATTAATAAAAATGTCCATATTTTCTTTCAAAATGATCATGAAAGTCTTGTTCTAGCTTAGGTGTTTACGTCAAAGCATTCTTCTTTACAAATTGTAAATAAATGAAGCTTTGTGCTCCTCCATGATGTTAGAGCAATATCTCACAGGTTCTGGCATAGCAGTAACATTATTACTAGTAATATATTGGTATTTTAATGTGTCCTACAATATCCACTTTTAAAGTAATTTACTTAGTTGGAAATAGACTGAAGAACTCATGACTCAATATGTTACATTCACTCATAATGGAAACCATGTGCTAATGGGTGCAATGATGTACTTGGTAAATGGTAGAGGAGGAATGGTTGAAAGGAGGTTATTAAATTCTTATACATATGAAATCTTTCTTCTACCTATGCACTTCCAAAAGGATAACCAAGAACAAAGCAAAGAACTGGAGTGACAGCCTTAGAATAGCAGGTTCTGTTTGTAATAGAACAGTAACTAAGAAGACAGGCACGTTCGTGTCTATAAACTTGTGCACAGTTCTTTTGCACATTGTATCCGGAATAATAACCACTATGTGATGATCCAATGATTTAGCATCATATAGGTTTGAAAATTTGGTCATCTACTTTTTAAATGTTGTCTTCCTCTTTTACAGTTCTTAAATCCATTCTGTGTCTCCAACCAACAGGTCAATGGTCTTCCTATCATGATCCCTGCTTTCATGGGGCTTGTGATGTTGTGTCAGGTTCTCCAATAATAATCAGTCTTCAAATTAAGTGCCAATTAAAATAAGAGTCCATAACCAAGTGATGTGTTGGATTTGAACATAGATAAATAATAGTCTTAATTATCAGGTATGCATATGTGAGACAAAGAAGATAGTGTTCAAATAAGAGATAGGATTATCAAATTAAATCAATTGTAGAATGTAGGAGATATAGAAATATGTTCCATGATGGTTGGAACATAGAAGCTTTGAAGAAAGAAGGATATAGTCACAGGTCTAAGAAGTAGGAATCCATTGAACTGGTGATCTCATACTGTCAGGATCATCTGATGCCTCATAGCTCTGATTAAGATTCTGAATATATAGAGACCTAGAAACTCACTAGGGGCTAAGCAAATTGTAAAACCATTTTTACAATTTAAAATTTTACAATTTACAGTTTTAAAATACCATTCTAAGTACAGCACAAGGAACAGATTAAAAAAGATACACTTTGAGAATACCATTCAAGAGATATTTCAACAAAGATAAATTCTCCCAGGTTTTACAAGGCAATGGAGAAAAACTGGGAGGCAGGGAAGAAACCCCACATATACTAGGATTTTAGCAGAGGAGATAGGAGGGAGATAACACATAACTGATAAAGCATGAACTGCCAGAAAAGCATGCTTCTGTGTGTTAGGAGAATACAGAGTTGGACTACTAGCCAAATTCATCTGTTGCGAGTGGCAGCACTGGAGAGGCAGGTTGGGATCGCTGTAGGAAGATCCTTCTTCGGTGAGGCTGGTCATGAATAGAAATCTCTGAAGGAATATGAGGATGATAAAATCAGATGTGGAGTCCAGAGAACTCTCCCTGGAGGTGTAATGGACATCATTTGAAAAGTAAAGCAAAAGACAACAAGGAAATAAAGGGGACCCAAAGGTAAGGTCCGGGGCATAGGTTTGAGGACCTATGGGTAGATTCAGTAGGCTTGAATAAGGTAAAGTCCTCAGCATTCATTCACTGATTATAGGGAATGAAAGCCAGGATAAGGCCCTTGTTTTGGCTGCACTATGGCAAAAGAAAGAGACTTGGGAAAGAGCTAATGAGTTTAAATTTGTTCCTGAAATTCTTTTCTCAAAATCTCTTCCTCTGCGTGTATTTTTCTGTTTTGCTCTACAAAGATCCATGGACTGTTTGTTTCCCATAGCTGCTTTGTTGCTTTAGTTATACATGGAAGAATCTACCTGTCCAACTCTTGTCCCCTACCTCACAAGACTGACAAAATGGATTTTTTTATCTAAGATTTTTTCATGAATTTCTACTGAGTTCCCAAAGGCTATTGGACTAGACACTAAGTAAGTAATTGTTAATAATCAGCATGTATCTGGAGCAGGGTAATGTGGAGCTGTATTTATGCCAAATTGGCAATGCCAATTTCAACCTGGCAGTAAAGAATGAAAAATGGGGACCGGAGTTTTTAGATCCGTTGGGAGAGATCTATGGCTTTCTCTTCCTCATATAATTACTCAATGTGTTGGCACAAAGTGCTTCCAATCAATTAATGCGTGATTTAAGCTTACAATAAACATTAGAAGATATTAGTCTCCTGAATAAGGTATAAACAACACTTCTTCCTCTCATATATATGAATATATGATTGAATATGTATTCATATATATGTATGAATACTGCACCTATCACTAGACATTTGAAGTTCACGTTTAATTTTCTTATATGCTAATCTTTTTTCTAGTCATCATTAGAATATCTTTGAAAATGCTTCAACTCTACACTTTTGCCATGGGTTATACTTAATCATTAGCATGACAGAAGGATTGTCCCTGGATTAAGATTCCTGATTTGAGCTCCAAATGTATTAACTTCTCAGATTTTTAGTATATATTCTTCATTCATTTTAACCATATTTAATCTTAATTTTGTCACCTGTAGTTGAGGTTGTATTGATGTTTATCTAAAACGTCATAGAGGTTAGACCATTCTATTTTAGTGTAATAATATATTATTTCTGGAGATAAGTTTCTTATTTGCATGAAATATAATAAAATATAGGATAGGAATTTCTAAAATTTACAGGTTCTTTTTGAACCATACATAGTATAAAAGTAATAAAATTATTCCCATGGTAAGGAAATTAAAAAAAAACAAAATAAAAACTGAAAATCATTGTTTTGGTGTCCCAACAAAGAAAACAGTTTAAATCATATTGGATTTTCCTTTTAAATGGTTGCGGAATTCATCCCTGAGATGAAATTCTGAAATGATGAATAGTCCTTAAAATAAACAGATGGTGACCTCAGAAATTTGGAACTTATCCTGAAGACTGAAACATAATAGCAAAGGGTATTGAATAAAATATTAATATGTGTATATAGAAATGAGGAAGTGAGAGGTTAAAGATCCATTTTCTGGATCTCAATAGACAATGATGCTCCGGTTTGGCCATCTGTACATTGTTCAGCTCCCTCTCTATGGTATCTGTGCTCTGCAATGCCAACAGTTGCTGGACCTTTGCTTGATTTTTGCTTTACACCTCTTTCAGCCAAGAATATAAGAGAAAGAGAAGCAAATGATGATTGATATGTTTGTCTCAGCAGCTCTGTTCACTGATCTTTGGCATTAGGTACATTGACTCTGTATACATTTGATCACAATGCAGGAAGTTGCTTGCTGACATCTTGCACTGTAAACACACAATATATTTACTTAAAGAATTCCAAAATGTTATATCTCTTACTGACTATTCAATAGTGAAATTAGATTTATGCTTTTGGGGGCTAGGAGTTATCCATTCCAGAAACTGCTAGATAAAATAACACAGGTTTTATTTATTTTATTTTTTAACTTAATGATTATCCCAAGTGGTAAAGTAAGGATAAGAAAATTGCTAATATTCATATGCTATGCAGAGTGTAAAAAGAAGATCTGTTATCCTTAAAGTCAAAAGAGAAAGGAGGGGTGAACAGGTAGATAAGACTGATCCAAGTCTCTCGCTCTTTAAGTTGACTTCTGTTTTTATACAACATATAAAACTTTGCTCTCCAGCAAAAAAGTCACAAAAGCTAGATTTTTCTATCCAAAATGAACAAGAATTTATAGAAAGAGCTAATAACTTGTCTCATTTGAGTACCTCCAGGGTATCTGAATACTAGTGCATAGAACACAGTCCACAGTCACTAAAAGTGAATTGTGGCATGTCATGATATATGGTGTTAATATTTGTTATTCTGAGGAGTGGATATAGATAAATAGAAACTACTTTTTCAGTCTTTTAGATTCAAGTGGTTGGTTTTATATTTATATAACCATTAGCTACTCACAGACAACTTTATTAAGACATTAGGTATTGTTTTATATTTGAAAGGAAAACAAAAATTATATTTAGCTGTTAGATACTGAATGATATCTATGACTCTGTATAGTTTTCCAACATGGAAGATTTCAATTTATTTACTTTCTTGAAGGATTTGTTTTCTGCATATATTGGATTTCAGAAATATTAAATTTTTGCAGCTGGATTTGATGGTGCTCACTGCCAGCACTTGAGAGACTAAGTGAGGAGATTTGGAATTTGAAGATATCCTAAACAAGCCCCTATTCTCCCTCCCCCACCTCTCTCTAAAAGAGTAAAGTATCTTTTGTACTTATTTTTCTTCTCAAATAACTTAAAAATCTAAACAATGGAGAGTAATATGTCATTTTTAATGTAAATGAGGTAAAATTGCCATCATTTGCAGTCTATAGACAGAATGAGTAATATGTATCAAAATTCGATGTTTCTTGTTCTGATATATAAACCTCAGGTAACAATAATATTTACTTCAGCTTGAGGCGATGGTTACTAAGTTGAGAGAGCACATTGATTTTTAAGCTCAAAAAGGCCAAAGTCATAAATGGAGTAATTCAACCAGAGCATTATAACCTAAGTTTTTTTATTTTAATTCTAATAAACTCTGAAGTATACCTAGCCACTCAAATCTTCTAGTGTGCAATTATAATGTAACTTTCTTATAAACTGGTCTTAGATTATCCCAATACCTGCATTTGAAATGCTTTCTCCTGTTCTGTATACTACTTTAGAGATGCTAGTCATTCTCCATACTTAGAGAAGTGTGTAGGATGTACTCACATTTTCTCAACTTTGTTTTAAGAATAAGACTATGAGGCAGTAAAAGATAAAGTAATTATGTCATAGTGACTCTGGAGTTTATACCAGATGAGCAAGCAAAGACGATGAGACCAATCTGAGTTGAGCCTAAGTCCCAGATCAAGCTTAGTGTTTGTGTTTTGCATAAATGTATCCAACCATCAATTAGGCAGATGATTGTCCAAAACTGACCACAACTAAGCAATGTTGAGTTTCTCCATGGAGATGTCTTCCATTTCCACAGCTTTCTATTGGAAAGTGTTTAGTCTAAACTTTTTCTGAGCATTCTACTCACGTGGCCCTACTCTCAAAATATAGGCCAGTTACAGCTGCGATACATATTGGTCAAATCTCTAATTAAAGTTTACCAAGAAAACTTTTATTGAATACAATAGAAACGATGATTAATAATTAGTTGAGTCAATCAAATTCTCTCTTGTATTGGTGCTGTAAAGATTATGGAAGACCAGAAGGAACCTAAGATCACAATGTAGCCCGAGTCATGAAAAAATCACACATAATATGGAATGCTGAGAGAGTGGAAGGTAGGCAGTGGGGAATGAATACACACAGAGGAAAGGAATCGTTACGTATAGGTTATGTGCACCAGCCTAGGAAACCCAAGACACTGGAGCTGCGCATGGCATACATGGAGGTAATGCACATGGTTCTTAGAAGACGCTGAGCCTGTATGCTTGTGGTGCTTGTGGCCTTGTGTTTCTCTAGTTCTAAATCATAGGTACCACTGCCCTTTATATTCATTCGGTTTCTAGATTTTTAAATTGTTAAGAACATTCTATCTTTATTATAACCTGTCTTTTACAATAACATTTTGTTGCTTGCCTAAATAGTACCATTGAATACACAGGATTAAAGCATAGTGGCCTTTTAGAAATAACATTTTTATATTTGAAATTAAAATATACTTACACCATTTCCCCATTCCTGTTCCTCCCTCCAGTTTCTCTCATGTATCTCCTTGCTCGTTCTTTCTCTCTCTTCCTTTCCCTCTCTCATTTCTCTCACCCTTACATATATATGTTCTTAAATATGTAAATACAACTTGCTCAGTCTATACAATGTGTCTTGTATGTATGTATGTATGTATGTATGTATGTGTGTGTGTGTGTTTTCACTAGGTATTGTATAACTAATTAGTGTACATTTTTTTCTGAGGAAGATTATTTCTCAGACTCCCAGCATTCCTTAGTTGCCTTTGTCTTTTGAACTGGGATATCACCTTCCCTATGCTTGTTCTTTTCTGGGCCTCAGTCAGATGCTTTATTTTGGCCCTAGCCAATTTGCATTATCTTTCATACAGCACAAGGCAACAGTGATCGATACAGTCTCTAGAGTAATCTACAAGTACCTTTCCAAAGCACTCTGCCTCAAGCACTTCCTTTAACCTTTATACATCTGCCTTGAGTGGTCCTCTTGGGCCACTCTTGGCAAAATATTTGGAAGGAAATCCGGAATTTGATTACTTTTAAATGAAAGAAGGATTTTTGCTAGAAAGGACAGTAACCTAATTTAAGTGTGCCATTGAAACCTCTTTGCCCTGCTGTTCCACCCAGGCCTCAGGTGACCCCCGTTCTCTCTGATATATTACCTTTGGCATCCTGAGTTCCAGAACATGCCAATGAACTTGGTTTAGTCTGACTTGTTTGGGAAGAATGGCTCATGATTGTAAATCCTCTTGCCTGCTGATAAATGCATTGGCCATTCTGGACTCTGCTGAAAAGAATTCCCCATGTCTCAAAGGAATCATATGAAGTAAGCAATGTCTCAAGAGTCATGTCTGTATAATTATTCTATGAATACATTACAAACTTAATCAGTTCACTATTCTAGGCTTTGATTACTTAACCAAATTGGTGTTTTCTAATAACAAACAAATGTTCTGATTTGTGTAGCAATGTGCCTCAAGGTGTTTGTGGTATCAAACACACATTCAATTTAGTTTCAGTGTGCCCTATGTGGTTTTGTGGAGTCAGACTTTTAAAACATTGTTTTATATATGGAAAAATTGATAGCTTTACTAACAATATGAGCAATTCTTGGTGAAGTTACTAAAGACTATCTCCAGATTTGTAATATAGGTCATGATGTTTCAGCAATCTCTTTTGCATTAGAATTGTAGGCAAGATACCCATCTCAGATTTCATTTCCCAAACACTTATGACATATATGATTTTTAAAAATATGAACATGGAAAAGAGTCCAAAGTTATGCCATAAAATGCTCACATAAGACAAGCTAGCACAGAATTTGCTAAAGGAGAAATGACAATGGCTGTTCCTGTCTTCTCTGCTAGGCAGAGAAGAAACAAAGGATCAAAGTTTACATTGTATAGAGTCCAGTCAGGGGATGTTGCATATTTTAAGAGGTATGGGAGAAATTATTTGCTTGGAAAAGAAAGTGGGAGGAATTCATTTTTTGATTTGATTGAATTGGACACCTGAAGGGAAAGGAGGTACCATAAAGGGGGAGGTATGACTGTGATGATCAAGAACCAAGGTGCACTAGCTAAGTGGTATATAAAGGGTTTCCAATGTCTGATTTAAAGATGCCAGCCATGCCGTGATGTGACCCTGATTTGGAAAATACTGAAATCCTAATGCTTCATGCCTTGTGTACTAGACAGGGGAGAAGAGAACATAAGCAGATAAGCAGGAGTAGCTATTGGAGTAAAAATGAGGAGTGAGTACAGGCAAGGACTACTGTGGGGAATGATGAGCTAGAGTTGAGAGCATGGAATTTTCCATAAGGAATATCAAACTTCTATACCTGACTCCTACTTAATTAGGCTAAAAAGGTTCACATTTTCAGAAAGATGATCCAATCCTGTATTGCTCACTCTTACTCCACCATTTGAGAGTACTGTTGCCACAAACTCTTCTATTTTACCAATTTTAGCAACAAGCAAAATAAATTGAGGAAGATAAGACATTTATCATCAATTTTTAGCAGATGGAAGCATCAGTTTTGTTATAAACCAGGATTTAAAACAAATGCACAATGTTGTCCAAGGTTGAACACTTCCCCCAAATAAGTAAGTACCAAAGCATTTAATTTAAATCTGAATACAGAGGTCTCTAAATGAGATTTCATTCAAACAATGGTAATAATAATGACTGTATTACTGCGAAATAGACTCAGTGATCCAAACAAATGGACAGATAGCTAATATTTATTGAAGCTTACTATCCTAACAGATGTGAGATATAGGATTATCATAATTAGTGTCTCCTCTAAATGGAATTCTTATTCTATCAGGCAGGATAAGAACATTTCATAGTGTTTTAGGTTGAACCAGTATGAAGTACAAAGGCCAATTACTCAGTGAAGGTTTTATAAAATAAAGATGGACAAGATTATATAAGTAGACACTGGTTAAGGAAGGAGTGAGACTCTCTTAATTGGAGTCCAGAATGGCCAATGCACATATCAACATTCTTTCTTTCTTTAGAAATGGTGAATGGAGTCGGGCAAGAGGTGTTGCAGGTAGCCAATTAAGGAACTTTTTGATCAGGATGGGTGCCAGGGAACAGGTCTTGTAATCCACAGTTCTGCTTGGTTTCATTTTTGGAGTCTACACTGGACCCTAGGTACCTGCCCTTTAGCTTCTATTACACGGTGTAAATGCAATTCACTCACCCATATGATTGCATTTCTGAAGAGCTCCTTAGCCCACAGTCAGCTACACTAACTGCCTTCACTAAAGCAAGAGGCAACATGAGATAATAATAACTGTGGGTAGAAGTATGGCTCTCTCCTATGAAGAGGCAACAGGCATAGAGACAGAGTTTAGTTTTGCAGCATTCAAGTTGGGATATAGTAGTTCATATTTTGCAGAAGCCATTATCTTTTTAAAGGAATGATCAGTGGGTAATATGCCTCAATGCATGGAGGCCAGAGGAAATTCTAATGTCCATTGAATAAGATATTTAACACTGTGAGATTATCATATGTAAATCTGCAAAGTATACTTATTTCTTAAGTTTGTTTCAGCATCCATTAGAAGAGTCACCTCTTTGGATTAGATCCAGTGAAAGGATAAAGGGCCATAAATATCAAGGGTGTGGTTAGAGCTGTAGGCATGGCTTGGAATGACATCACACTGATTCCTCCATAAGCAGGATGATTAGTGACATCATGCTTTGCTCTTCTGTTGCTTTCACACATCATTTTAACTTTCTAATTTAGGATTTGAACAGCCTCACAGGCATTCTTGGTTAAATCAAAACAAAACAAGAATCAGGTCTGACTCTCTGGAGTTGGGAAAGTCTCTGAGACTATAAATTAAGATACTGAGCTCCAAATAAAACTACTCAATTATCACTAGTTTTAATTCTTTGAAATAATTCAGGATTTTATTTTTCTAACAGAATAGGAAGCCAGTGACTCAAGTGCTATGTCTATTTATCTGAACAATTTATAAGCATATAAGTGACAGGTCATCTAATAACACTGTTTTTCTATGTTTAGTTCTGCATTGTTACATTGTCAGAGAGCAATAGGCTGGATGGTTTTTCTTTAAATCCCCATAGAATTTCCTTCATAGTGTTATATCTTGTCCTTGGATATTTTGTTTTGTTTTTATTTTTACTGAGGTTGATATAAGAAATACACAGTGGCCTGGAGAGATGGTTCAGTGGTTATGTGTACTATCTGTTCTTCCAGAGGATCTGGCTTCTGTTCCCAGGATCCACATGGAAGCTGGCAACCTTTCATAACCCCAATTCCAGGAGATTCACATCTCTACAAAAATTAGTTTTTGTGGCCTCCTTGCTTATAAAATTATCCTTTTTCTATTTCCATGGACCTCTTTTAAGCGAAATGTAATCGTGGTAAATAGCTCCTGCTCCCAGCAAAAGTGTGTATGCTCCCTTCACTTATGACTATGTATCCACTTCCTCAGACTTTTTCTTCCCAGATTTGTCTTTATCTGATTTAATAAGCTTTGTCTCTCTTTTTCTACATCACATTTAAAGGTCCTTTCATTGCTATAAAAGTGTCTACTTAAATGTACTAACACCCTGAAGTAGACATGGTATTCGCTCTCTTTCTTTCTTTCTTTCTTTCTTTCTTTCTTTCTTTCTTTCTTTCTTTCTTTCTTTCTTTCTTTCTGTCTTTCTTTCTTTTTCTGGTGTCACTTCTAGTTAAATGAAAGACTATGATCCAGGGATGGTAAGAAGCCTGAGGGGCACCTTAAAGTGACAGCCACAGCAGAAGAATGACCAGGAGTAAATTTTGTTATCAGTGGAAGAGGCATTGGGGAGCAAAACAACTCTTAAAAAGGAAGCAAATGATTTCTGGCCCACTTGAAAATACATATACTTAACCAACTGACTAAAAATCGAAATGAGCAACATCAATCTTTCAGCTTTAAGAGTTGTATTGAGTTTTTGAGTTAGGCGTCGTTTGTCCATGCTTTACTGCGTAAATGATCTTATAAAAGGTCTGTGGAAGCCATCCTTTTGTAAGAGCAAACTCCAAAACCCACACTCCATGTCCACAATGACACTTTTCAGAATAGCTAATATATATCCAACACTTATTTCAAATTCCAACTGAAATGATACATTTATTAAGACAATCTGTTATTTCTCACAGTTTTATTAGGTAAAGCAATTAAAATTTTATAGACTGTTTCTTTGATCACAACAAAATGTATTCCCTTATTTTAAAAGAATTTGAAAATGGGGAGGGGTGGCTGGACCTATGGCTCAGTGGTTAAAAGCACTTGCTGTTCTTGCTGAGTACCCAGATTCAATTTCCAGCTCCCACAAAGCAACTCACAGCCCTCTGTAATTCCAATTCTAGGGGATCTGATGCCCTCTTTTGGCTTACATAGGAAAAGGCATATGAGTGGTGCATAAACACACATGCAAACAAAAATACCCATAGACATAACACAAGATAAATTTAATTTAAATTTTAAAATAATGGAGTGCTTCCAATAAGAAGTACACAGGATGGTGAGGGAAGAGCCACCATACTCATATGGATTGTAGAACCTTGTCCTTGGTTCACCCTACTCTTTCTACCTTGATATAAATTGGGTTCCTTTAAATGGCCTTTTGTATCTGAAAAATCTTTTCTCCTAGTCATTTTCATTTTCTTTTAGTGGGCACACACTATTCATTTTGATACTATTAAATCAATATTCACCCTGATCCAATTTTTCTGACTTTCACCTTGCTTACTAAATTAGAAGGTCAAGGCCAATACAGATAAAAATGTCAGGTCATTTCTTCAAGAGAGTCTATGGTCAGTGACTTCTTTAGGTACCAGTCTGGTTCAGTATTCCTTCCTTTTGGTAACAACATGAGTGAATTTTTTTCATTTTTGATGAAGTACAGTATTGTTAAAAAGAAAACAACACTGAAAATATTTTCTGGTAGCCACTGACAAATAAAGAACTTGAGGATAAAGAATATGGTTAGATGATCAAAAAGTCATGGCAACACTATTAAGA
>CM052719.1:22017375-22056998 GCA_028551405.1 Uromys caudimaculatus | reverse complement strand
ATTTCATTCACATTATTTCTATTTGAAACTGTCACTCTCAGACATCATGGAAAAGTTTATCAATCTCATTATATAAGTGTATGAAAATACTCAATATACTTTGCTATTAGGGAAATGGAAATCAAAGCTACAATGATATACCATCTTATTCCAGATAAAATTGGTATTACTGGAAGTACTGTTATAGTAAGGATGCAGAAAACTTATACATTGTTAGAGGGAGTGTAATTTAGTATAGCTATTATGAAAAATGTATGGACGTTTCTCAGCAAACTAAAAATAGTACTAGGATATGATTCAGCTATCCTACTCCCTGGGATATATTCTGTGGACTAGAAATGAGAATAACAAACAAATTCCTGCACACTCATATGACTTATGGAAATATTAACAGTAACTAAGATATGTATCATTCTCATTACCCATCATCAGAAGAACGGATAATACATATGATGTATTTATTCACTGGCTTATTCAACTATAAAGGAAAATGAAATCCTGCCGTGCGCATCAAGCTGGAACTAGAGTTAAAATGTCATCCAAACAATAACTAAGTATTCTATGTGCTCTTTCATATATGGGCACTAAAATCAGCTGACCTAATGTAGAATTGTGACTGATAGGTGCAGGAAGGAAGTTGGGGTTCAAACAGTGCGTGGACATGCGCACCCACCACAAGCCTCATTGCTATGTAAAAATAATATATATTAGCAAACAACTAAAAATAAAATTTAAAGTTCCATATAAGCTATGTATCATAAAACATTAAATTATCCCCAGATATTGTTTAAGCGTGATACAGGTAGCAGGACACAGAGCCAAAGGCTGAGTACCAACATCTAGAACTTCCAACCCAGCCATGCTTCTACTGAAACCGCATCTCTGACATTTGCATTTAATTAACCCAGGTATATTATCCCAACTCCTCTAACTTTACTTGATTACTTGGTTAATTTTGTTCAGAATTCTCTTTATCTGCCAAAGGCAGGGGTAGTCACTACAAAGCAATATTAAAATAAGAGTTTTCTTAAAAGTATCCTAAAATGCCACAGCAAGCTTCATTTAATGGATAATTAAATGAAGTCCACAGGAAATAAGCCACTGCCCAAGGCCACTCTCTGAAACTGAGAAAACAGAAATTCCAAAATGTTTCCAGTATTAGTTTGAATGTCCTCAACAAGGACATGACAGAGACCCCTGCAATCAAGTGTCTTGATTTCCCACATTTTTGTGTACTGAATTGTTCCATCTTATCAATTACATAAGGGCTTGGCCTCAGATTATTTTGAGGATAATCTTTAATCCTATTGGCCAAGGTATACATAATTTAGAGCTAGGGTGTGAAATTCTTTAGAGTCCTAATTTTTGAGTGCTATTTTACCATCAATCTGCCTACCAGAATTGTATTAATATTGGCTAGAAAACAAATCTATAGTTATACATACTTAAAGAATATTCACATGTGTATCTGACAACTGCATCCAGTCCTGCATACATATGTTTGCAATATGTTCTCCTATTCATCACCTACCTTGTAGACCTAAAACTAATAGAGATGAGGAAAGTCTCCTAGAAGGTAGTCAGCATCCTTAAAGCTAAACCAACAAAACAAAATTAAAAAAAAAAAAACCCACCTCATTTGATTCACCGCAGCCTGTAGCAATCTATTTCTGTTGCAATTCCCTCTATCCATTTGGTTTTGTTTAAAGAATTTACCTCTTGAATGAGCCCCGGAAATAATTAAACATAACCCATCTCTTTGATTAACAGGCCACTTAGTAGAGATGAATGTGGGCTCACTTTTGTTCTTTCATGAGTGTGTTGAAATATGCTTTTCCACTAGGTAGAAAGATGACTTTCTTGAAGCTCACTTGAACTTCAAAGATTTCCCAGCTAAATCTAAATCACATTTAGGACAGACATGAAGACACATTTTCATCTATATAATCAACCCATTAACACTTTAAGAGTTTCAAATGTTCAATTGTAAGAGAGGCAGAACAAAACATTTGTTCATCTCGACTGATAGAAAAAATATAGCTTTGGTAGAATACTGGTTCAATATAAATAAGGTTTGACTAGAGTCATTTAGTTTTTCTGTGTGAATAGTTTAAATAGTAAGTGTTTTCTTGATTAGACTTTTATATATGTGTACTTATATGAATCATTAAAACATACATATAAATACCATTATACATTATACATAAGTGTCCACACAATTAAAACAAACAGGGAAATATTTCAGTGATTCCTGATACAAAAATCACAATAAATGAATGTGCAGAATTATCCCATTGTTTCACAATCACTTATTTATAATTTCTTAAAGTTCCAACTGTTGATGGACATAGCATAAAACATTAGAAGATAGTCTATAAATATAACCACCTGCTAAGGTGATAAATATAGCAGGAAGCAGAGCTAGTTCTAGGTACAGAGAATATAAGTAAATATGGCTGATATGTATAATAATTGGCTAGGTAGGGCCAGGCTCATGGTTGGTGCAATACTAATTGGCCATGGTATCAAATGGAGAGGAGACATCCTATGACAGAACTGTGTAAAATGGTGTAGGCTGTGACTCATAATGCCAGGAAAATCCATGAGGGTGAGTATTATGTGTGCCTGCTAAGAACTCTGTGACCCCATTCTCTCGATCACTGTCTTCATGTCAGGAAGCACTGGGTAAAGTACTCACTACTTTCCTCCCTCTTCCCAAGGCTCGTTCAATTATCCAAAACTTCAAGGGCAAGTTATTTTCTAAGATATACTGTCTGTAGCATATAGTTCTCAAGACTAGGTTGATCTGTTGATGATGTCTAGCTGTAAACTGGATGACCTTGGTCATCTTGGTGAATCATTCAATGCTTCTTTAACTTTCTTTGAAACTCAAGATGCTTTCAGAAAGCTCATAGCCAATAATGTAACATCCCAATATTTTTTTTCTGGAAAGTGGCAAGAATCACAGCATATTGTACCTCTCCTTTACCATTATCAATCCCTGTGAATGATTGATTCATCCTCCTCTCTTCTTTCCAGAAAATTAAACTTAACTTAAAAATCTTAAGGTTAACAACTGCATTTTATTCCCATTTGCATAGATAGTAAAAATATTATCTATTCAGTTAGTGATATTTTCTTGAGTTTCTACTCTGTCTCACACACTTTTGTAGAAGTAAGCATATGACAGAAGAAAATAGGGCATTGCTTTGCTGAAATTACGTTTCAGTTGGTAATAGAAACAAATTAAGTAGATAACTAGTGATATACATTGAGAAAAACTAAAGAGTCCAACAGAGAGGAAGGGAGTAGATTTTGGGTGGTAAAAGACACTGAAAGAAAATGTTTTAATAGTACAGGTATGGCTCTTTGAGCGAGTAACATTTGAAATGAGATGGTAAAAATATGATTTAGATATATAGACACAGCCAGTATCCAGTGCCAAAGTCGCAAGGTGGAAGTCAGTCAGGTGTCCAGGCAGAATGTTAGGGTGTCTCCATGGTGAGAGTAAAATGAAGGAGAGTGGCTATGGACATCAGGCGATGACATCAGGAGATGAAAGAATGGCTAGCTGATAGGGTATACAGGTCTCTAAAAGCCAATGAAAAGACAGGAGTTCAAAAAAAAAAAAAGTCATTGGAAAGTTTGAGTGGGTAGAGATATGGTTTTACCTAAGGCTTTAAAGGAACACTCTTTGGCTATGTAGAGGAAATAAGAGTGGATCAGGGCCAAAAGAGAGTCCTACATGAAAGATTTGGAATTGGACCAAGGTCCATGAGGACTGATCCTTTAGACCAACATATTATACTGAGGACAATGCATTTCAAGAGATTATGGATATTTTGAAGGTAGAACTGAGAGAATGTACTACTGATGGGTTTGAAGTGAGATTTGATTGGAAGGAGAAGCTAAAGATGACTCTAACATATTTTTTTAACCTCTATGATGGAAATGCTGAGATGCAAATAGAGAGATGAAGGTAAACCATCAGTCAAATAAACAGTACCATGAGTTAAAAGTTACTTATAGCCTGTGCATGGGAAACACAACAAAGCTCACTGAAGCCTCATGCTCCGTGTATTCAAATACATGTTTACTGACTTCTTCGTATTGTAGAGTCTGAGACCTGAGTGAGAGTTTTATTTTCTAGTAGTATTATTTAATCTTCCTGTTGGCATGCTGTGTCTCTAGAATGATTGTTCAATAATTGACATTCAATGGGGATTGTGTTAGTTTTGTTTTCCTGTGATAAATGCTCAGTTAAAAGAAACTTAAGGAAGAAGAAGGTTTATTTTGGCTTAGAGTTCCAGAGAGATACAGTTCACCACATGTGGAAGATATGACTACTGGAAGAGAAGGCATGCTGTTTGGTGCGGGCAAAAAACTGGTCCCATTGTATTTGCAGTCAGAGATCAGATTAAAGCCTGAAGACCCACCTCAAGTGACCTACTTCCTTCAATAAGTCTCCATTTCCCAAAGAGTCTACAACTTTTCCAAACTGCCACCAAATGGGGACCAAGTATTGAAGCATATGTGCCTAGAGGAGATATTTTTACATTTATACCACAAGAGGGATCCATAGGGTTAATATGACTATAGATTTTCCTTATGAGAAATCCACAAATAATCCTTCTATATATTGGATCTGTAGTGTATCCAAAATTCCAGTGTGCTAAAGACATATCTCATATTGGTGAGTTCAGAAGGTGGTGGAAATCAAAAAGCTAAAAAGAATTCTATTATATAGCTTTACCAGTCTTAGATATATA
The DNA here is from genome assembly GCA_028551405.1 of Uromys caudimaculatus. NCBI lineage: Eukaryota > Metazoa > Chordata > Mammalia > Rodentia > Muridae > Uromys > Uromys caudimaculatus. Next base: position 22,052,229 of record CM052719.1, on the reverse strand, counting down.
CCCAAAGAACTTGATATCCTATTCTTAAGATAACTGCTCATCCATGTTCATTATTTACTCTATTCACAATAGCCAGGAAATGGAAACAGCATAAAATAAATCATGAAGATGTGCCATATTTAACACAATGTAATATTATTCATCTACTAAGAAAACCTCAACTGTGAAACGCATAGGGAATTGGGTGGGGCTAAAACAATTACTGTGAGTGGGGTTGTGGAAATTTAAGAGTTGGAACCTAGTAGGATAGTTTTAGAATGTTGAGGAGATGCCCTTTGGGGGGCCCATAAGGTCATAGTGTTTTCCTCCTTATGCTTCTGACCATGAGCTAGGCAGCTTTGTTCTCTTAGGCTCCCACTATGATGTACTACCTCAGTAGCAGACCCAAAACTTTGGAGCTAGAGATGCCATAGTTCTTAACTCATAGTGTCATGAAGAATCCTGACAAAAAGGCATATCTACTTTTCCCTAAGAGCCCCTGGTCTCATTTTCTTTTGTGTATTATAATATTTTATATATTTATTTCATACATTGTGTACATATCCATAGGCATGCAACTACTAGATTTTCCTCCAGTTCTAGACAGTTTAGCAAATTCAGACTATAAGAGAATTGTCCATGATTGAATTCTCATTTGCATATTTGTCTCAGAGTCTCAAAGGAAAGCAACAGGCTTTTCACATCTTGTGATTAACAGATCAACGTTCAGCCTATTCTGTAAGGTTAAGCATTCATCACTGTCAGAATGTTTAAACTAATAATGTAAACACATTTTAACAGACGCTCCTCTTTTATCTGCACTGTTCTTTGACTGTGTGTCTTTATTTTGAAGCAGAGTGCTATTTTTGTGTCATAAAAATATTGTACTATGTTATCAAAATTGCTTTCTGTCCAAAACAAAACGCTCCTGTGCAGACTGTCGACAGTTCTGAGCACCGTTCTCTTCTTTTTCCAGAGCAGCAGAAATTCTAGGGAGTATGGGAAGAGCTGATGATTTCTTTATGCTTCTGTTCCTAAGAACTGGAAGCAAGAAAAAGGAACCTGAAGGCCTCCAAGTCTAAGGAAATGAGGTCACCTCTTATTGTGTTTGTTAGTTATGTCTGCTTTTAGATGAGTTTGTGTTCCCTGAGTTAATGGTGAGAGCCTGATGCAGCTGAAGTAGCATCTTATCATCCTAATAATATAGTAGACAAGAAAATATGTAGTTTTTAAATAAACACACTATTTATATACATCAAGTATGAGAGAAACTGGGGGGAATTTGCTAGACACATAGAAATAAATGGAAGTTTATACTGCCTTTCTAGAGCAGGCCCCACTTCTGGGTCTGAAACTTAACTTGTTGCATCCAGATGGATTCATTTTGGAAAAATAAGGAATATTAACACCAAAAGCAAGCAAATCCCCTTTTTCTTAATTTAATTGCTTGGAAGTTTCTAGAAGCTCTGGAACTTACTGACTTTTTTTTTTAAATTCTGTTTTATTGAAGCTGTTGACTGCTAATGGTTACTTATGCCAGTAACAATCCCTAGGCAGGAGCACTGCTTAGGCATTGGGCACCATAAGAAGAGTTAGTCTATGCATACAGAAAATGAGTAGTGGTGTCCTACCTCAGGGGGAGAGTTGCAGATGACACTTGGGAACCTTAGAAGACCCAAAGGGAAATTGTTGTTCAAGTACTTAAGACTTTGTAGATTGAAGCAAACAAAGGTAGAGAGCCATGTGGTTTTAGATTTTGGCAAATTGAAAGCAATTTTGGAATAAATTATGCAATTACAAATAACAGAATATGAGAAAGATGGTGTTTTTCTTCTAAGGCTCACTTTTCTCTTTATAAATGTGTGAGAAATATATTATTTCAGACATAGGGACACAGTTGAATGAAATGGTTTATAATATTACTAAGTATCTGAAACCGTGTTAAACCCTTACTGCATGCTCAGGAATTGTATGCACCATTGTTTAATTAAGGTGATAATATGTGGTGGTAGTTGTAGGGGTGTGTGTGTGTGTGTGTGTGTGTGTGTGTGTGTGTGTGTGTGTGTGTGTGAAAGAGAGAGAAAGAGAGAGAGAGAGAGAGAAAGAGAGCGAGTGAGAGAGAGGGAGAGAGGGAGAGGCGCTTTATCATTGGAATTTTTTTTCAGTTTCTTTAATTTATTCTATTTCTATATATGGATATAGTTTTCCATGTGCTTTTTTTATTTTTTTTTATTTTTGATACTTTATTTACATTTCCAATGTTTCCCCTTTTCTGGGTCTCCTCTTTGGAAACCCCCTATCCCTTCCCCATCCCTGCCTCTATGAGGAAATTCCACCTCCCACCCACCCGCCCACTCATCCCCATATTCCCACTTTGACATTCCCCTTTACTGGGGCCTCTGACACCCTCAGGCCCCAAGGGTCTCTCCTCTCTCCCTGATGGCCATCAAGGTCATCCTCTGCCACATATGTGGTCCGAACCATGGGTCCATAGATGTGTATTCTTTGGTTGGTGGTAGAATTTTTTTAAATATGTAACTTTTTCCCCAAGTGAGCTGAAGCATCCATCATAGAGAAAAACGATTTAGGATTGTTCCTGAAGAAATGTAAAGAGAAAGCCGAGGAGATGAAATCCCGCCGTTATCATCCCTAGTGGGAATTTTCTGTACAGACAGGACACATGAAAGCCAGAGTCTCAACAAGGAGCAGCTTTATTAAAATCACTATCGAGATGCTCGGTGGATAAACTGGATCATACAGTTTTACATAAGAGAGGTACTACTCAGGTAAGGGAATATTCTCTGAGGAACATAAGCAGAGAGGGGGTTAGGCAAGGCTGACAAACCTTCCTTCTCCAGACTTTGCTCAGGAATGTAAAGGTATTTTATAGTAATTAAAAGAAATGAGCTGATTTATCCATCCTTATGCTACTGGGGACGGGGACAAAGTGCCATCAGAGTAGAGAAGATAACAGTGTGCAGGCAGAACAAGGAATTCTGATGCTTCACTTTCTAGAACATTGCTGCTGGTGATTGTGGTATGGGTGAGATGGGAAAGTCCCTGTGTGCCCTTGATGAAGATAGATAGGTGGCAGCTTCTGAACTATGCCAGTGACAAATGAAAAGGCCAGAGTACTGCAGGGCCATTATTCTCTGCCACCCTCATAGAGCTCTAAGACTCTGGTTAGAAACTCCATGTCAAAGCAAGGTAGGACCTTGTTCAGGGAGCTACCTCCATGGGAGCCATACCCAGCCAATCATGGAGTTGCAGACCTTCCTGTCTACTCTCTTGTGGCCCTGTAACTTACTGTAGTCTCTTCACAGCCCAAACTTGAAGGGAAGAAAGGAAGGAAGGGAAATGTTCACGACTGAAATTACTAGGTAAAGTCGAACTCACATGATTGTGTTCACTTTAGTTGTACCCCTTTTCTATCCAAAAAATATTATCATCTATACCACATAGAAAAATATACAGTGGGCAAGGGAAAGATGCTGGCATCTTTAAATAGCCAGGTTGACAAAGGAAAGGTCTGTGATCTTCTATGATTTCTATTACAGGGATCACCATAAAATCTAATGGAGGCCTGACCCACCCTTTTCTTTTATAAGACATCATGCAAAAGCTCTAAAGGTAGGGGATTTGTGCAAGTAAAGGCAGTCATATCTGCTTTTGTCTCAGCTGTCCTCATTCTTGGTCTAGTAATTTGAGAGCTGGAGAAGGTGGAGGAGCCCAGTGATATTCCAGAAAGCAGAGATAGGAGAAAGACTGTGTTGGATGAGCTAGACTGAGGACACAAGGTAGCTCACATCATAGAAGAAATAATGCATAGGCTTTGAAGTCACATGAATGTGACTCTTTTCTCCAAATTGTCTTCTCTTTCTGCGGCCTATATCATGGGTTAAGTTGTATATTTTCAAAAGATGTTGAGATTCCAAACTCCAGAATGTGAGATTATGACTTTAGATAGTAATAATATCTTGGCAGATGATGAAGCTAACCTGAGGTAATTAGGATGTATTCTGGTAGAACTTGACCATGTTCTTATGAAAAGGGTACTTTGAGTGCAGAGAGAACGAACAGAGCACAGTGCAGCCTGAGGACTTGAGTTCTGATTTCTAGCACCCGTGTAAAAAGCACACTCAGTGATGAGCTCCTATAATTTCAGCCCTGAGGAGTCAGAGAGGCAGGAGGATTCTATTGCTTGCCAGCTAGTCAGTCTAGGCAATCAGTGAGCTCCAGCTGAGTGAAGCACCTCATCTTAAAATAATAATATAGAGCACAGTTAGGGAGATGCTTTATATAGATCCTGGTCTCGAGGGGCACATACACACACTTGAATGTATACATTAACACAAATGAAATGCATGTGCACATATACCCACACACACACTGTGCACATATGAACACACACACACACACACACACACACACACAAACACACACACACACACAAAGGACTTTTTACACAGGCTAGATAAAACTGTTACAGAATGGATTTCTGTTGTTTTACCAGCCCATTTCGTGGTACTTACTATAAAGCTCTGGCCAGTTAATATAACCTCTTAACCTAATTATCAACAATTATTTTAGGTATCTTATGGGATTACTCAAACAATAAAACCATGACGGAATTAATACTTAAGGAGATATGGGACATGTTTTCATTGGTTGAAAAACTATTAGAAAACAAATTAAAGTCCACTTGTGTAGTTGATCCGTTCATCTCTGAGCGTACTACAAACCAAAGTGAATGAGCTGGGTTTGGTCACAATCACCTGATTATTACAAAGAGAAAGCATTATATAGTTCTTTGAGGAAAAATTCCTTTCTTGGCACATGTCCTTTCCACTAGTATATATTAATTTTACAAACTAATGTGTTCCATTGTGCTATTTGTACATGCATATAGTATGCTTTGATCATATTTACCCCTCCACTAGCCTCTATTATTTCCTCCTGCTTACTTGTTGAAATTATTAACAATTTATTCTTAAACTATATGGGAAAATATAAAATCTATATATTATTTAAGTACCTTGTGATGTTTCATTATCCAATGTATACGTTGTCTAATGTATAAACAAAGTTAAGTTCATTTAGCTGTACAATCATGTATCTACTCATTATGGTAAATACTTCAGAAGCTCTTCTAGCTTTTTGAAGGCACAGTATATGATTCTGTTGAGTTACCCTTCCATGCAATAACACACCAGAGTTTCTTGCTCCCACTAAACTGTAGAGTGGACAACAAATCCAATGATAAATCTGTCCAATTCAGTTCCAAAACTCAGATACATGGAGGTGACAAAGGAACGCAGCTCCCAAGCTGAAGTTGGTGCTTGTATAATTTCCTATTTCTTAAATTTCTTAAATAAAATCTCCTAGACATGAGAATACTACATAAGCATAGCAAGAAATGATAATCAGGGACCTTGTTTTTGTGAGTGACAGCCCAACTCATGGGACATACCTTCCCTATGAGGACTGGCCACTCGACTCCTCTTCTTCAAGGTCCAAAAGACCCTGCTGAAGCAGGTCAATGGCTGCCTGCCTCACAGTAGAAACAAAGGTCCCTCTTGTTTTCCTTTATATCATTCTGACTTATTTGCATATGTCAGTCAATTTTATTCTGAATGTGCATCACATCTTTAAACAAAGCATTATAATATGTCTGACAATAAAGTTTTGTGCCATTATCTGTGCCAAACATCGCAGCACTGAGTGTGAGGCCTGGATGCAGTGAGGGGAGCCAAAGTGGAAGCACTATTCTTCAGAGTTCTCTGGGAAAATGCAATACACAATATGAAAATTGAGTATAACAGTCAGATGTCCAGGGACTGCAGTCCTATTTAGAGAGCCAGGCTGTTTGGGGTACAAACAACTCTATCAAAGTCTATTGTTAGAAAAAGCAGATGGTTTGTTTTCTTCCTGCAACTTCTTGATTCTGTCTTCCAGAGCCATACAAAATAATGTATGTAATCATTTATTATGAAAAGTGAGTCATTCAACTATTTTAAGAAAGATATTCAGAAAATAATATCAAGCTGTTCTGAGCATAACAATCAGATGCTGCTTTAAAATATTTCCTGGGATTTCCCAAATTATTTTGATATAATAAAGGCAGAGTGAACATATGCCACACGATCAATTTGGGTCTCTCTTTTGTCACTTGGGATGATGGAACTTTTGATAGTTTCTTTATGCCACAAATCATGTACTTTTGCAGTACCTATTCTGAGTCATTGCCATCCCAATGCGTCTTTTAATGTTGAATATAATAGCAAGGCCAACTGCTCCCTAATTTTATGACTAATAAAGATAATAACTTTTAAAGAAATGAGTTCAGAGATAGAGATGGATATTAGAACTTGGAAATAGCAATAAATGCCTACAATCAAAAGCTATTGGGAACTTGCTAGCACAGTTACCAATCTCTGCAGTGGCCCTCTGGCTTCAGTGCACCTCAAGACTTACTTCATAATCTGTGATTTCATATTGCCCCACAGTATTTTCAAGAGACATGGCATTTAACTTATACATGTTTGTTTGTGGTGTTTCAAACGCTAAGAGACTTTAATGTAGACTATAGTAAAATGTTGTTAGAGGATGTTTAGTACTGTCTCCTAATGCTTCTTTCTGAATTGTTTCTTTTCCTTATAGTTGAGATTAAGAGACGATTAAGTAGGCTGCCACTCCTTTTTCTGTCTCTGTCTTCTCTCTCTCTGTTTCGTTCAGTCTCTCTCTCTCTCTCTGTCTCTTTCTGTCTCTGTCTGAGTCTCTTTGTCCCTCTCTATCCTCGCTCTCCCTTTCTCTGTCTCTATCTCTGTCTTTCTTTTTCTCTCTCTCCACCCTCCCATCCTGAATCTCTTCCCTCTATCTATAAGGACAAATAGAAACAGAATTGGCCCATTATGTCACACCATGCATTACAGACACACATATTTGTGCAAAATTCAGTGAAATTTAAAAGTATTTCAACCTATTCCTCTCATTTTGTTTTTCCCTGTGATTCTAATGTCATTTAGACAACCATCATAGGAGAACAACTTAGAGCTCCTTCCTTCTTCATGGTACATTATTCATATTGAGAAAAGTTCGTCAATGTCTGGCAGTATGCATTGAATATTTTATTAACTCATTTAGTCCTATGTGACTACCGCCCAGATCACAAAACAAAGAATGTCATTGCTCTAGGTTTTTCCTGGTGTCTCTTACCAGAAAGAAAGCCTCTGTAAAAGGTGAATTCTCTTGACTTTTTTTACTTTGAGCATATATGATCTTCAAGAAATTATTTGTTTGTTTTATTCTTCTTTATCTGTGTTTTTAAATTTTATCTATGCTCTTTCATGAATCAGCATTTTATTAATATTTTGTACTAAATTATGCAAATGAATGACATTATTATTTGCTCACATGTTGTTGATATAGGTACAGGGTGATACTTCTCTGGGGCCAATGTAAATCAAGTTTCTAGGGGCATTATTGTATATATCTTTAGATGGGCATGTCCACTTACTATTTTTGGGTCTATACTGGGAAGTTGAATTGCTCTAGGTCAGCATGTACCTTAACTTTGCTTGATACTGCTGGGCTGTTTCATAAGTGGTTGGTCACAATTATGTTGACAATGATATTGCATGAGAATTACAGATACTCCACGTCTTGGTATTAATATATAATTAGGGATTTTCCTTTTGTCCTTTCTTTTCCCGGTTTGAAATGGCAATAAACCTATTCTCCTGTATGCTTTTTCTTCCTACATGTGTTCCTATCTCCTACTTACCTTCAACGTCAGTTCCTCCCAAGGTCTAATAATGCGATTGACATAGTCTTGGTTGTTATATATCATGCGCAATTTATATAAAGTTTTGAGTCAATTTGAAAAACTCCTCTTTATATAGCTTAGAAAGTTCTAGACAAAGAACTATGGGCAACTAAGGAATGTGTAGGGTGGGAGAAATTGTGCTCCCTGAGGAAGAGCACCCTAGTTGGTTATCCAATACCGAGTGGTCAGCTCTAAAATTATGTACAAACAGTAAATCAACTGAGCAGGTTGTAGGTCCATATTCATCTATATGAACAACTGAAGGTAAGCAAGGCATGATTTAGAGGGGAAAAGGCATTGGAGGGAGCATGGGAAGGGATAGAGGGAAGAAAGGGCAGGGGAAGTTTTGCAATTGTATTTTAATTTTAAAAACAACTCAGGATTTTGCATGGTATTTTTTATAAAACCTGTAGATAAGTTTGTTGGGAGCCAATATTTAAAGACTATATTGAGTTCTATAATCTATAAGTTTAAAAAGCCATCTTTTATCTTAATTCTCTTAGTAACTATTCTAATTTTGAGGTAGAGATCTTAATATAGTTTATCTAATTTTCCCTAGATATTTGATGTTTTGTTTTAATTAAAGTGTTTTTTTTACTTTGTTCTAATTTTATTGCTATTATATGAAGTATAAATTACTTTTATATATTGCAATAGTTACCGACTTTGGTAAGTTGATTTAATCATTGCAAGTTTTTCTATGTTTTCTATGACCATGTGATATGTGAACATTGATAGTCTTAATTTTCTCCTTGTGAATTTTCTTTCTTTGCCTTTTGCACTGGCAAATGCTTTGAGGGTTATGCTGGACAACTTTGTCTTATTCCCACATCAGGAGCTTCATTTATTACCTATTATCCTCTTCTTAATGTTCTAGTAAAAACATATTTTGTATTTCATAAAATCATAACAGTGTGTTTGGACTATTTCAAGTATCAAAGTATTTTTCCTGACTACTTACAATACAATAGGTCACTCTAAATATTCTTTAAATTTTAAAGATGCTCAACTTTACGTTGATAAAGTTCTATTGTTGAGTTATTTTTCTGTTCTTCTTCATTGCTGTCAGGCTCTTAGAAATGTATATCCTCCAGGGATTGTTAAAAAAAATTGGTTATGAAGAGGAAGGGATCAGTAGGAGTGGATAAGAGGTAGAAATGGAGGTGAGAATAATCAAACTATAGTATATGCATGAATGCAAATGTCATAATGGAGCCTATTGCATATAATTAGTATATTTTATTATTTAATAGTAGTTCATTATTTTATTAATATAATTACTAATAATTATTAATAAATATTTCCAAATATAAATAGTCTTTTCTAATTTTATGTATTTGGGTGTCTTGCCTGTATCTCTGCATCATGTGAATGCCTGGTGACCAGGGAGGCCAGAAGAGAATGTCAGACTTCCTGGACCTGAAGTACAGACAGTGTGGACCACTATTTAGGTGCTGGGAATTGAACCTGGGCCCTCTGGAAGAGCAACCAGTGCTCTTAACTCCTGAGCCATTGCTCCATGCCCAAGTCTTGCATAGCACTTTGAATACTAGAAAATACTTGTTGGAAAGGCAAAGCTTATAAACTCCTGTAATGTTTTTATATGTGTACATTTATTTAGACATAACATATATAGCTTGAAGTTATAAGCTAATTGTATATAAATATTTTCTTCTTTATCTTTAGAGCCTAAAACAAAAGAGAGAAAGGATCTATTTAAATTTATTTGAATCTCTTGAGGCAACTAGTACAATGGTTTGCTTCAATAGATGTAACTTGATTGTTTTAGAGATAACAAGTCTATTATCATCCGTGAAATTGTGTTGTGTGTTGAAACTTTTACTTAAACAGCACCATGTTTTACTATATGGTGTAGCTGAACACACCGAATAAATATGTCCATATTTTTCTGAAAAGCTGTGATGGCAAAAGTTCTGCCAGTCATGCACTAATGTTCAACCAGGTGTGTGGATGCATCTTAAACCAGCGAGACACTTGGAAATTCTCCATGTCTCAAAGAAAAATCTGTCAATCTCAATACTAGCCCAGATTAATATTTGACCACGTGCACTTTTGAACTTTAAATATAAAAAAGGAAGGATAGATACCATTTTGCTAATTATTTGGCACAGAGAATATAATAATAACTCTTAGAGAGTCTTTCCTGTATCTTTCCTCTATCCTGTCTATTCTGTTTTTCTTATGTCTATAATTTATCTAATTGCTCATTTCTTCTACTTAGCAATGGTGACTTGAAGGGACTTGGGGTTGGAGGTGGTTAAAGATATTCTATTTCTGTAGACTTAAGCCTGCCATTTTCTATTATAAGTGAAACTTCATTGTTTTGATATATTAAGCCCTAAATAAAACCTTTATAAACTTACTTTTGATCATATATTGAATGTATAGTTGATGAATATATTATTGTGGCTGCTTAGAGATAAAACCAATGGATGCTATGTATGACCTTTATGGCTTCTATGAAAAAAAAATACATTTCTTACATGAATTTAGTGGTGGAAATCAGGTAAAAAGAATGTTTTTTACTTGACCGATTGTTTAAGTTGGAGACTATCCTAAATCATCTCATTCTGAATTAGTTTAAAAGCATATATTGTGTTGATGAAATGGCTCAGTGGATAATAGATGCTTGCTACTGAAGTTAATGACCTAAGCTTGATTCCAGACCCCATTTGTTTTTTGTGTCCACAGGCATGCCATCACACACATGCACACACACACACACACACACACACACTTATACACTCATGCATACACACACATACATATACAAAATACATGGAATAAAATTAGAATCTTGTTCAACATATTAAGTACATAGACGGCACTGTTTTAACCAGCCTGCCAATCACATTAATAGGTTCTTTATGTGAAGCTCCAATTCAGATAATTTATTGAATGAGACATATATGCAGATAAATCTACAAAGCAGAGACTTTGATGTTTAAAAATAAATCTACTGTTGGAGCTCCCTTAGGTTATCTAAAGTATATTCATATTATAATATACGCAAATTATGCTAAAAATGAATGCAGTCTAATAACAGCAGCGAAGAGGGAGCTGTTCAGGATAAACAGAACACTGCCATCCATTTGATAGACATGCAACCTCAGCATCTGAGCCTCTATAATATCTGCATGCAGATTAGAACAATTATAGCTCTAAATCTTATAATTGCATAGCTATTTTATCACTGCACCCAATATAATAATTTCATGTATAAAATGAATGAGTCTAGAATAGCTCAATGGTTTGTTTGAATTCACTTAGCCACTGGACCCCAAAGTCTATGCTAAATGTTATTACCACTATAACTCAACAATAAAGAGATTTAACAAGATCTCAGCCTAGAGTGCATGGGAGCATAGCTATCAAAATATGTTTCAGTGCAACTTCTTGGATTGTATTATTACAGTTGTACCTTCTCTTTTTCATCATATTGAGACAGAGCATATGCATATAATCATGTACATATTTTCAGTGTTGGAAAGTCATTTATAGTCACATTTATCAAGGGGCTTAGGTGCCCTACTGAGCCTCATCTCAGGGAATCACTAGAACATATTTTGGAACATTTTAACCAATTTCCGTCTTATAATCAAATTTTACACATGCTATTGATGTTTACCCTCAAATTCCTTTAGAATGTCCTGTTTTCTTGATTACATAGTTAATGGTGTAACTGACGCATAAGAGTGGAAGGGTGCCAGAAGACATAGTGTTTCCCAGCTTTTATTTAAAATTCAGCAAGCACAGATTCCAAAACAACAGCAGGAAGCAAAAAAAAAAAAAAGGGAAGAAAACTTGATTTATAGTGTAGTAAGGAAAACCCTGGAATTTGCAAGGAAGGAAGCAAGCAAATTTGCTAACAGCTGCACTGGGACATGATGGACGGCCCCTGCTGTTGCTGGTATTGCATTTTGCTCTGTGCTCAGCTGAAGGGCAAAGCATCCCCAGATTTCTACTCAAACCAATGGTGGCAGTTTCAATGTTGAAGCAAGCTCACTGGTGACCAGCTGCTGGGATTTCAAACCTAGTTCCATCCCAGTCCTTCCAGATGTTTAGAAGCAAGGGTGAGGCATTAAATCGGTATCCTGACCCAGAGGGGTGCCATTGACTCTGAGATAATAGAAGTCCCTGGAGAGGATGCTTTCATCAGAGGAGCAAAGCCCAGAGTCCTTCAGGTAAAATGCTGGAGGTGGACTTGGTAGGGTTCACATAACTGGGGTAAAATCAGAGACTCTGAAGCAAGAGAATTGCAGCAGAATAGTATTAAGCTTTCTCTAGAAGACAAGAGCTCTGAGGGTGTGACCTTGTAGCCATCACTGATCTGATAGCAGTATGCCCTCCTGCTCGGACTAGGATACCGCTGGATGGATTTGCATCTAAGACCTGGAAGGAATAACTAAGAGGATGTAGAACAGGGCTCTCATCCTTGGCTGCCAACAGTTACACTAATGGCTGTTTCCATCTCGTGGACCATTTACATATTTCTAGGCATGATACTCAGCCTCACCCATCCTGTTATGAGCAGTTTCTTAAGCACTTTTTTCCTTTTTTGCATTCTGTGACCATGTCTAATACAGTAATTTCATTCTGTGTTACACGTATTTCTATAATCGGGAGAAAATTGGCTTTATATACACCTCCCCTTGCCACCATGCAGCATTATAAGAACAGCACTGATATCTTAAGGGGCATGAATGGAAAGTTCCAGAGTGAGCAATTTAGTTCATGAAATAGATGAAAATGAGTAAGGCCTTGGAATTGCAATTCTAAATTTTTAAGTGGCAGCTCTGAGGGAAACCCTGAAGCATGCAAAGAGGCTGGGAAAGCGAATATAGCTGCACATTATGTTGTTCTAATATTCTCTGGCATGGAGTTATCAAGAGTGGAACTAATGCTCCATGAAGCCTTGGATACTTTAGAAAGTGGCTAGGAAGTAGCCTTGGAAGGCAGCAGAGAGTTACTAAATTAAGATTACCTCAAGCTTGATCTTTTTTATATTTAGCAAATATCATAGTTAATTGGCATCTCTGACTCCTGTGAGACCCAAAAAAGGTTGGAAATAACAATCTCAAATCCTGAAATAAAAAATGAACCGAAAATCTGAACGGAGAGCCAGTTATATAAGACTAAGAAGGAAAACCTTTGTATGCATATTTTCTCCTACTGAGCAAAAGGTACTTTCCCAGAATTTCATAGAAATTGAAAATAAAAGTATCCAAATGGGAGAGAAAATAAACAAGACAAATTAATTTGGTTCATAAACTATTTTTATGTCATTTAGAAAAAATAGTGAAAGTTTTGATTCTGACTATAATATATCTGCATATGTATTTATGTGTGTTTATATATATTTATATGTATTATATGTGTTTACATATATTTATTACATATATACATATATTATACATACATATATGTATGCTTATTCGTGTGTGTGTGTTCATTTGTGTGTTGTGTGTGTAGGTGTAAAAACTTGTATATAGTCAGTTGTCTGTATGGTATTCATATGTTTCATAACCATATAGCAAAAAACCACAAGTTGGAAATATTTATAAAAATCATCAAAATTGTATCTGAATATGCATGAATTTTTCCTCTTTATTACTCCCTAAACTACAGTGTAAGGGTTGCTTATGTAGCACTTATATTGGTTGGATATTATAAGTGATCTAGAGGAATATTTTAGTATATAGGATACTTTTATAGATATGTATGCTATACATTGCATAACTCATGCAATTCCTATGCCATTTTATAGAAGGTGAGCGACTGTCCCTGGGTTTTGGTCTCTCCTGGGACATTGGGTATTGAAGGATGACTAGTTAGGCGCACATGTAACAGCTCCAAAAGGAAAGGCACAACTGAGGTTCTGCAATGGGGAGAGGGTGCAGGATGTTAAAGATGTAACATGCTTTTTACTTAATATTCCTATGCTGAATTTAAGAGACGTTTTATTGAATGTTTAAAAATGTGGGGAATAGGCACCAATTAAAATCAAATGAATTCACATTTCTTCATTTTTCAAGAATTAAATCATGTATGTATTTTTCTAAGATATATATTTCATTGTAATTTGTTTTCTTTTTATGAAATCTACATTCAGGTCATTGTACAGTGCTTTTTGTTCTTAAGAGGCTAAACGTTAAATATATAATGAAGATAATTTGGAGGAAATATGATAGCTAAATGATAACTAGAGTTTGAATTCATATTTTATTTATCAATATTTTAAGGACTAATATTCTTATCCATTTAAATTGCTAAGATCATTTTGCATTAGAAAAGAGAACAAGTTTATTAAGTATATTAAAATTGCTACTTTCAATGATGATTTTTAATTAATATCAATGACCTTGCTAAGTAAATGAAGAAAAACATTTCAATAAATGAATTTTACTGGAACAAAGAATTATACATCAGCATTTATAATTTCAAAATATCAACCTGGGAATAATTTCAACAGTGGAAAATGACATTTGCTTATAATTGTAGTTAATTCAGCAAGATTTCATTGGTACAACACTTGGAAGAAATCACTTCTGAGTTATTCTATCAAAGTCCATTGTTTTCATTTTTTGATTAAAGGAGGCAAATTACTCTTTGTGCACTTCATTTTTCTCTAATACATTTTTCTTTGTTCTTCTGACATCCCTTGTTATGTCTTGATCAGAGATGATTTAAATGTTGTACATAATTCTACTTTTTCCTATTGATAAAAACCATGAGTTATAAAGTGAACATTCTGCCATCATTAATTTATTCTGATATATATGAAGAATTCCAAAGCAGGTGTTTGTTTCAAAAGACTACTGACTTACTGATATAAAATTCTTAATAGCCAAATACAACTCTTGAGCATAATTATGTTTAAATTCATAAATGCTTCATGAAAATTTCACATATAGAAAATTATCATACAATCTATTAAGATTATTTATTTTATTATTTATTATTTATATTATTTTTAAATTAACATATACTTGTTGAAGCCTAATGTATTTTCTTTTAAAGTTATCTACATAAACTACTTTATATTCAGTTTAACTGTTAATCTGTTTTTCTTCTTATTTCTACTGAAAGTCCTTAAAGATTGCTTTTTGCTCTAGCAGCTTTTATAACTATCATTAATTATTATAGTATTTACTGCTTGAATAATGAATATACACACGAAGGGATACATTTCAAATTGTAATAACATGCAAGAGAAAGTATTCATTGATTAGATTTTTTCATGCTCTATATCAGTGGTTCTCAACCTTTGCAGAAGGGGGTCACATTTCAGATATCCTGCATATCAGATATCTATATTATTACTCATAATGGTGGCAGAATGACAGTTTTGATGTAGCAATGAAATATTTTTTTTGGTTGGGGGTCACAACAGCATAAGGACCTGTATTAAAGTACCACAGGGTTAGGAAGGTTGAGAACTACTGCTCTACATGAATGCAAGCACTTAAAGTGTAGCAGTAAATTGCTGTCTGTCTTTTATTCCTGATGTTAAGCTGTTGAGTTGATAGCTGGAGACTTCTATCTTCAAAAGGTAACTGTGCAAGCTGTTTGGCTCTTGTGCTCCCCATAGGCTGTCAATGAACTTGAAGATGAAGTTTGGGACTGGAGAAGCACAGCATACTCTGTAGGCAGAGCAGGAATAAGATCACTGAGATCCCCTTTGGAGTATTTCTTTTGTTTGAGGAAAAGAATCAGATAAAGGTTCAGTGAGGATCCTTCCTTTTGAAAAAGCACAATTCAGGTCAGTGAAACAAAAGCTTTCCTACCTCACAGCACAGTTAAACTGCTAGCACAGATAATTGGCCTTTTCCTCTGGTCAACCAACCTTTGCCAGGCCTTCTAGCAGAGCAATGGACACCCTAAATGCTAGACTTTTGTAAATTTCTGGATTGTTTCTTAACTTCCAGCAGCCATTATATTGGGATGGGTCTATGATCCGGTAGAGTCTAGGCAAAGGCTTAGCCTCTGTGTTAGGAACATTTTGTAACACTGAAAGTATGACAGCTTCCTTCTAATCACCCAGTTCTGTGTCCTGGGGCAGCAGCTTCCTGGACGATACAGCTCAACACCTCAGATCCATGTCTCTGTCCAAAGACGACCAGATGATCTTCCCCAAGTCCCCAACTTTTGTGAGTATCAATGAGGGCTCCTCCAAAGAAGATAAAAACTGCAGTTGCATACTGTCTCCAGACTGGTTTTAGAGTAGATGCTTGCCCCTGCGGCTCATTGCTCACGAGGTGGAATTTCTGCCCTGCACCATGTGTAGTGGGCTCCCTTCCCCACACTGCTGATATAGCCCTTTGTCTTTGCATAGGCAGGCTTCTCCAGATGGCAAGGCAGTCTCTGCGATTCCTGCTGTACGGTTTCCTTAATAACTAATTAGCAAACTTCTTCCAATTTAATTGCACAGGTTTGCATTTACTTTACTGAACTCTGCTCTATGCAGAATTATGTGCACACGTGACAAGAACTTACACTCTGGTGGTAGCTATATCATGATTTATGTTCTTATGTTCTTTATCACGTCTTATTTTGGTTTCTAATGGAATTTAGATGAAATGAAAAATGTCCATCACATATTTACTTATAGCCAATAAATTGCTTGTCCCCACATAGCTTCTAATTATAAAAATATGAGCCTAAGTTTTGAAATTCTGATTCAGGGTGAGTTTTGGAAAGAAGTGCTATTTAGGAGCTCATATTACTGTCACAAAGGCTGTGGAAGAGTTCGGTGGATGTGAGAGCAGGCAGGCCTGTAGTATGGATCTGCATCCTGCCCCGGGCTGATGGAAAGGAAACTAGCCCCACCTGTTGTTCAAACTCATTTTACTTGCATGGAAGAGGAATATTCTGCCTAGAAACTTCGCTCAGTGTAAGCATTTCTTCAGTTCACACATTAAAAATAAGCTCGATCTTCTAACCAAAGCATTTAAGGGTGAAAAATATTCCAAGTTGAATTTTACATTGCCTTGAATACTGACCAAGAAGTGGGGTAAATTGTTCAGAAGGCACTGCCAGATTCTAAGATGTTTACTTTCCTTTGTGTTAAAGTTACTGCTCTGAAAGCTAAACACTGTGCCTAGTGTTTTATTTTGTTTTGTTTTGTTTTTTATTAATCTCCCATTCTCTTCTCTGGCTTTACTTACTAGGTGTTATCTTATTTATGCATCACTAGTCTTATTTGTAGAATCATAAGAAATAATCCACAGAGCTATACCCCCCTCCAAAAAGTAGGATATTTGCTGACATCATTCTACAGATGCTTAGCCTGGTTTTGTTTCTCTTAGGTTTTGGTTGTTATTTTGGCCTTATTCTCAAATAACCCAAATCACCGAATTTTACTTAATTTCACAGGCTTAATAGATGAGATCAATAAAGCATTTACTGGGTCAAACTACCTTAGCCTCTTGGATGCTTCAGCATGGAACTGCCATCAAGAAACTGAAAAACAAGGAAGCAAATATAGGGCTGTTTATTGTGCTTTCTTTTTTTACTATAGTTCTTATAGAAACTGTGCACGGTTTCTAGTCTTCACAGAATTTGATGTAGGATGCTGAGGTACATGATCAAAGTAGAACCTTGTCCAAAATTACATATTTTAGAAATGTTTCTAATTCAACAATCATTATTAAGCACCTTCCCTGACCCAGGCATATATCTTGAAAAGAACTCATCCTCCAGATTTAAAAAATAGACTCTTTCTAGTCACTATTATAGCCTAGGGTCTAATTACTTGGCAAGAACCAGAGTCCAGAATTCAATAACAGATTTTATTTAGGAAGAAAAGCATTTAAAAACAAACAAACAACCTTTTAGGTTTTATAACATTAATAATTCTAAGAGTCATATTGAGGCATTCACAGATAGCCTTAGACATTTCAGATTCATAATTATTACTTTAAGTGAGCAGCTATTTACATTGTTTAAGTAATTTGCATAATTTATAATTACAGACTTATTTTAAGTTCTTACAAATAGCTTATCAATTAACAGGTTAATTCTTTCTTGTGCTTTAGAGCAGCTCATTTTGTTTTAAAAATACAAATATGTATGACTGATCATTCTGGAAAGTCTGATCTCAGTGCAGTTAAACTAGAGAATTTCTATATCTAAAATACATAATCTTCCTATATCCTAGTGTGTGATAAAACTGAGACTTTAGACTTAAGCACCAAGAAGTTTGCTTAAAAGCATTGGTTAAAAAAAGAAAGTGGCCAGCCTTTAGGAATGATGCTCTTAATTTAGGAGCTACTTAGACATAGATGAGTGGACACAGACAGTCTGAGGATTTTTCCCTGGGGAAAAGACAGGAACTTTAAAATTGAATTCCATTTTGGATGGTGCTGTTATTATTCTTGTACACAGATGAATGATGTTTCTGCAAAACTCCTGGTATCATTGGACAATGTAGATACATCATTTCAGATTAACTTTAGAGAATATTTTTATAATGTAGCAAACTCAGTTATTTTAGAAGTTTGTTTTATAGTTTGTGACAGTTTAACAGAAAAAAGTACTAAGTAAAAGTTTCTTAAGGCTAAGTTGATACATAAAGGCTCAAAGATTGGATATTTTATATCTCTTAGTCACTTTCTCTACCCAGACAACTAATAAGCAGTAAAGAGTACTTTTAATAGTAAAGAGTACTTTTAATTCCCACAGTTATTATGGTATATTCTTACTCAAAACTCTTTAATGAAGCTATGCTTTAGATGACATGGAGAAAACAATATCGAAATTGGAAAAGAAAGTGCTTGAATTAGGTTATATTGGAGTTCTATAGAGTCAACAATAGCAGATAGATTGAGAAGAGGTAGAGTTGGCAATATAGCAGAAGGTGGGAGTCATTTGTCACGCCCCTCCCACCCACCCCTGTAAACTCCCTCTGAAGATACTGAGGCTTGACTTGGGGAAATTTGAATTGTGACTAAGAATTCCAGAAGAAGCACGTCAGTTAAGTCTCAGAGATTTCCCAACTGTCAAACTCCCGGGAAGATCTTGCTTCTAATCAGGAAGATTAAAAAGACCCTTTTTTCTCTCCATGTACCTTGGTCTGCAACACAGAGACCACTACAATGAGTTCACAATGGAGAGGACAGAGGACAGGCACAGCTTTCTCATGGAGAACTGGTGAGATGAGTTGGAGGTATAGAAACAGCACCTAGGATGTTGCAGTGAACGAGGGCCTTAGGAAAACAACCTCAGAAGGCTTTGAAGAGAGTCTGTTCTCATCTCTCTAAATTGCATATGTATATATTTGATCCTGTTTTAGAAGACTTTGAAAAATAAACTTTGAAATGTCACCACTAAGGTTCCAGGCAAGGGAGTGGTCACACATACTGGGTGACATTCAGGTATAGTAATTGTGCTAAAAGATGTCAAGACTGGAACTAAAACAAGCAGCAATGACTTAACAAGATACTAATCACAACAACAAATCCTGGAAGGTTCCATAGGGCATGTGGGCTGCACTTCCCTGCACTAATTCTCTGACCATGAACATAAAGCCAATATTAAGCATCAAACTTAAAAAGAACTAAAGCTCTCATCATATAAATCATAAAATGAACATGACACAATCCAGATTGCCCAGCAAACCAAGAATTATGAAAGTTTCAACTTGTAACACAATGCTGACTAACAGATTTTGGCACCCTGTGACTGATTTTAAGCACCTATTATAAGGTAGCCCCAATGAGTAAAGGCAAATATTTTAGATGAAGCAAGCAAAAGAGGAAGTCACAATGACATCAACAAAAGATATGAAGATATTTAGCCATATTTCAAAACACAAGTAAAATCACTAAAATTAGAAGTAAATCAGTTGAAGACTATAGCATGAAGTTGGCTAAGAATTAGTGAATTTAAAGATAAATAAACTGCTAGAAGTTATTCTGCATAAAAGAGAAAGACATGATGTCAAAATAATGGATATAGATTTCAAACTATGGAGTAAGAGAATAATTTACCAGTCATATCTTTGGTAACCTATGAGAATAGAAAGAGTGCTATAGATTATGACTATACATTAATCATACTTGGGTTTGAAGGGCTAATAACTGAGAGTTTCCCAAATCAGTTAGGTCTAGATATTTAAGAAGCTCCAGAAATGTTCAACAAACTAAAAAAGAAAAGAATCTATACTTCAAAACAGTTAATTGTTGGAAACTGAAGAGGAAGTAAAGATCTTCTGAGAACAACAGAGATGGTGAATTATTACAAACAAAAAACTCCTTAAATAATGGAAGACATCAGATGCTCATAGGCCGTGAAGAGACGGAGCAATATAATTTGCTGGAGAACTAGAGCTGTCAAGAAAAGTATTATAACCAACTAAAGCCTCCTTCGGCAATTAAGTCAGAATAAAGACATTCTTTGATTAAAAAGAAAGCACCGATGCTCACAGCCAACCATTGGACTAAGCATGGGGTCCCCAATGGAGGAGTTAGAGAGAGGACTGAAGGAGCTGAAGGGGTTTGCAACTCCATAGGAAGAGCAGCAGTATCAACCAACCAGACCCCCCCAGAGCTTCCAGGGCCTAAACCACCAACCAAAGAGTACACATGGAGGGACCCATGGCTTCAGCTGGATATGTAACAGAGGATGGCCTTGCTGGGCATCAATGGGAGGAGAGGCCCTTGGTCCTGTGAAGGCTCGATGCCCCAGTGTAGTGGAATTCGAAGGTGGGGAGGTAGGAGTGGGTGGGTGGGTTGGGGAGCATCCTTATAGAAGCAGGGAGAGGGGGAATGAGATAGGGGGTTTCCGGAGGGGAAACCTGGAAAGGGGATAACGTTTATAATGTAAATAAAGAAAATATCCAATAAAATATACTGACCTATCTTCTTTAAAAATTTTTAAAGAATATTCTTTTGATATAAAGAAATAAAATAAAGAACAAATTGCTAGTAAGAATGATGGAAATAATAACTAAAATTATAACGACCTGTATATATAAACTAAGTACTATTTTTCTGAACTAATTTAAAAACAGCAATTAGAAATTATGATATAATCTGATACAGTTTCATGAAATATGTAGATTTAAATCTCAAGTCACCTGTAATGTCATGGAGGGTTGGGAGTGGACATGTGTGGGATTAGGTAATATTTCTTATGTTCCATATGCAATAATTCTAAACTAATGTAGAAATTTGAAGTGTGGATATTACAACATTGGAATAGCTAACAAATGTACTTGATATATAAACAAAGAGAAATAACCAGAAACAGAAATGATAGGTTTTAATCAAATACTAAAGAGGTAGCAGCCCAAACTAGTTTTTTTAAAAAAAAAAAAAAAAAAAGGAAAAGAAGAGCCATTTAGACACATGAAAAGTGATGCACTATCTGTGCCTATTTTTTAAAAAACAAAATCTATTTATTTGTTTATTATTGTGTATGTTTGTCATGTGTATCTGTGTATGTATGGGGGCAAACGAGTGATGTGGGATGCGTGGGGAGGTCAGAGGACAACTTGTAGGAGTCATTTTTCTTCTTCTACCATGTGGGTCCCAGGGATTGAACTCAGGTTGTCAAGCTTGGCTGCAAGCCCTTTTAACTTCTGAGCCATCTCACTGTTCCCTGCCAACTTGTTTATGTAGTTATTGCTTTCTTGTTAAATCACCTGAGATTCTGAAATATTTAGGACATCAACCCCTTACCAGACTATGGAGACATTGTCTCCCCTAGGATAGTCTTAACTGCTGGAGGCGGCTTTAGAGAAACCTAGTGGAAGACTAAAAAGAACACTCTGTGTCTTGGTCACAAATTCCTAATGCTTTCTTCAGAATCAGGCTGTTCTTTTCCAGGTCAATATTTAAAGACCTCAAAGCCCAGCAAGCCTCTTCTCTTGAGATGAGAGGCAGCTACTTTCCCCACTAATGATCTGAATTTAACACCGGATCACTTAGGGCCAGATTCATTTGCAAAATATTTGCTCAGCTTTAAGGCTGTGAAAGCCTCTCCAAACGCCAGGAAACCCTCAGAAATGGATTATTCATGCGACCAAAAAGCTTGCTGTCAGACACCGCCTGTTTTTGAGCTTTCCCTAAGCATTACTATTCTGAACTCATGAAAAATTTGTGACATATATTAAGTATATTCTGTGCAGTTGTGATTAGACTCCAGTCATTTGAGTATTAGATTCTAGTCCTTTCTGTGGGAGTTGAAAGCTCTGGTATAGGCAGATGGTAAGATCTCAAACCTCAGCCTTTTTCTTTCTTTTTCACATTAACCTTCTGGTAAATTTCTGATGAGCTCTCATGGGTTTGATCAGCTTTAGTTTAAGCATCAGTTTGAGAAAAAAAAAATACAGCTTCTTTTTACTACCAGTAAAATGTGAATTTTGACCACATGAAATAATTGCAACTATTTGATCATTGGTTTATCCTAATATTTTGAGTATAAAATTTTCTCATTTTCCTTACAAGGAAAGGCAGTATCTATAGGATGTCAGAGATAAAACCCAAGAGCAAGGGTCTACAGTGTGACCATAGGTTCCTGAGGCTTTACAAAGAAAGAGAAAAGTCAGCATTTGTAACCTGAAGTGGGGAATTTCTGAGTTTGGGTGTTGCTGCAGACCAACTGCAAATTCTTGTACTCAGTTCAGACTCTCCAATGCTATAGAATATCTAATACACAAAGAGATGTGTTGGAATCCAAGATTGACTGAGCATGGAATTAAAGAAGCACCTCATTCATGAAGAAGAGAGCTAGCCTCCATGTAAAGCTTACAGGAAGGAAGAACCTTTGTCTTATTAAAACATGGGTTACAAAGATCTCCTTATCTTCAAACAGAATACTTTCTACACTGCCATTTACTATGCAAGTTAAATGAACTGACTGGCATACAGGAGTTAGAATGCAGTAGATTATAAGGTAAAGCGCCAGCAATAAAAAAAGAATACTATTTAGGAGCAAAATTAAAAGATAACAGATTAGTCAATATCTGTTTTCACCAAAGATACAAGATGAACAAAGAAAACATGTGTTCTCTTCATTCTAGCTAATAATAATGGTTAGGAAGCTGCTGGAGGCAGTGTGATATGATCAGGCTTTCGATGAGTTAGGGTTTTATTTTTCCTTGGGAGTCCTGCTGCAAAGTGTCTGTCAATTCTGAAACTTTAGTCATTCCTTTTCATTATAGAAAATTGCCAAATAGTTATTTGAAAATCACAGGCAGAAAGAATGGCCATTTCAAACAGACAGGAGAGCAAGCCCAAATTGATTAACAGGTTTTCCTTTGAGAAGTGTCCTGAAAAGACCTGGCATCGACCAGTGCCCACACACCCTCACACTTGCTCACATACAGGCAAGTTCTCTCTCCATTGAGAAAACTGCGCAGAACACAGGGACTTAATCCCATTCACTGTTCCCCAGCCCAGACCTGAAGCCACAATTGTCTGGCACTTGTGGGTCAGAAAATTTAAGAGTAATACACACACACACACACATACACACACATACACACACACACACACACACGCATAGAGTTGAAATTACTAGACTCTATCTTGCCATCTTGGCTGATGCATTGGTGTCTTGGTATGCTGAGGCAGCATGAAACAGCAGAAAGCAGAGAAGGAAATATCAAGAAAATGCAGAAGGCCTGGCGCTGTTGAGTTATATAATATATATATAAAATAAATCATAAGCACATATAATAGTGTAAAATAAGTAAACCTTTTTTAAAATGGAAGAAACAGGGACTTTACTTGGAACAGTTTATGTCATGGTAGGACCCAAAGAAATGAAGAGGTAAGAGGGCCTTCAGAGTATTACATGTGCTGATAACAATAAAAATGGAGCCCTAAAGAAGGGCATTTAACTCAAACTTTGGGTCAAGCATCAGAAGAGATGGGATTCATAAAGAATTATGTCTAAGCAGAATCAAGGCATGTTAGCAAAGACATCAGGAGAAAACCACAGGATAGTGTACGCAAGATCTGTCAAGGAGAAAGAGAATGCTGTGCTCAGTACTGAAAAATAGTTCACGTTCCAGAACCACGGGATTTGAGAGAAGACACGACGGAATGCTTGTTAGTGAGTTATCTCTGGTTTTGTTGTTGTTGT
This sequence comes from Uromys caudimaculatus, assembly GCA_028551405.1. Lineage (NCBI taxonomy): Eukaryota > Metazoa > Chordata > Mammalia > Rodentia > Muridae > Uromys > Uromys caudimaculatus. Next base: position 22,028,312 of record CM052719.1, on the reverse strand, counting down.
TTCCTGTTTTGTTCTGCTTGTTTGTTTGTTTATCTTTTTTGTAAGGGTTTCTCAGGGTAGCCATGGCTGACCTGGAACTCACTCTGTAGACCAGGATGGCCTTGAATGCAGAGATCTACCTACCTCTGTCTCCCAAGTGCTGGGATTAAAGTTGCGTGCTAACAGGCTGACTCACGTTATCTCTGTTCTATCACCTGCTATATAATTTGGACTTGATCCTTAGGACATAGAATTCTAAGTGAAAGAAATATGCTTGTGTTTGCATCGGGGATCTTTGGCACTGGAGACAACTTAGGGGAGTAGGAGTGGCTGGACTCCATCTTTGCGTCTTGTTCTGTATGCTGACATGTTGGTAGGGCTGAAACAGCATGAAACTGAGCAGAAAGAATAAGAGGATCAAGACAGTGCAAAAGGCCTTCAGATATTGAGGTGCAATGCCTTGGAGGATGGCAGCGTGATACTAAGATACTAGAACCCGGACCAAGGAGAAAATCCCATGGGGGAGGGATTTCACATTCCATCTCTGTGGCACTCACATGGTGAGCGTGGTGTTCTACTGTTTATGCTCACCCAGATTCATCTGTTGAAACCTGATCACCAGGATTGTTCAGGTGGGCTTTGCAAAGGTGAGAAGACACTGTTTATGAGCCAGAAAATAGTCCCTTCCCAGATGCCGAATCAACCAGGGCCTTAATTTTAGACTTCCCAGCAGCCTCAAGAACTCTGAGAAAGAAATGGCTTTTTATAAGCCACCTGGATGATGGTATTTTGTTCTACCAGCTCAAGTGGATTAAGACAGTTGTATGTTTGTTTCAAATCTATAAATCAGATTAGGAATTAGTCACCCTTACTTACATAGAGATTTAAATGTCTATATTTCTAGCAGTTCTATGGCTCAGAAACCTAACTTTTAGTGAACAACTGAATCAAGACCAAATTCTGCCATATATATATATATATATATATATATATATATATATGTATATGAGAGAGGGCAATTTGTTTGCTTTTGTGCTCATTGGGGAGTGTTAACTCACAAGATGAAAAATCCTAAATTACAGTCAAGTTACCATAATCTTAAATAATTAAGTTCCGTCTCAGCCCAAGGGATAACCTCCTCACTGCAGATATCCCTGAAGCTCTGGAGTTCTCCATTTATGATTGTATTAAGTGAGACGAAGATGCAGGCACTGCTTGTGCCATTGCCATGACCCCCACATTAGGTGTGGCTATTGATGTCTAGCTTCTGATGTCTTTCTTCCACACATGAGGTGAACCAAGAACAAACTTTTCTTGAGAGAAAAAACATACCTCATATTTTATTAAAGCCTATGAGAGAGTAAGAGTGAACAGTAGATGTCTAAGAACTGATAAATAATGATCATTTGGAGAAACCATTTACTTGCAAAGGTTATGGGTTACCTGTAGGTTGTCCTTGATAAAAGTTGCTGTACAGTGCCCCATGTCCATCTTTGACAGTAAGGTATGTAAGGGGGATGTCCATTTCACTTTCCAGGTTCACATTAAATGTGTGAATTATAAATGAATAAAATGAAATTTCAAGTAAATTTAACATGAAATGTCCTAGGAACTCTGGGGTGAGCGTCACATCCCTGGGACGCTGAGCTGCTCCTCTCTCTGTAACCGTTGTGGTGCTAGAACTGAACTGAACAACCAGGATATGGGGGTCACAGTTTGGGAATTAAGCCTCTTTTCATCATTAAAGTTACTGGGTGGCCTGTGGTGTGATGTGTTTCATGTACTAAAAGTGACAGACATAGCAAGGGTCAAAGATTAAAGGTGAATCACTAAGGGCTTTTTACTACATCTCTGTTGTTATAACCATGTCTAGGAGGTTAGATACATGAGCAAAAAGAATTATGAGGCATCATGGTTGAGCAGAAACTCTTTTAGGCTGCTCAGGAATTATTTTCCTGTTGAGCTAAATAATCTGCAAGTAGTACAATTTTCCTGTATGTCATTTGTAGGAAGATGCAATTATTCATCATTTAAACTACTTAAGAGCATATATATACATATATGACTGTATGGCTGGAGAGATGGCTCAGTGGTTAGAAACACTCTGTGGTAAACAGGATCTAACAGTTCCATTCCCAGAATCCACACATCCACAGAAGCATACATAATAAAATAAACATTAAAAGGTTTATATTTTTATATAATACTCACTCAATGGGTTTCATTATGGCATTTCCATATAATCATATAATATATTTAAATCACTTTTACCCTCTCTGTTACACTTTGCCCTTTTGTAGACTTTAATGTTATAGCAGAAATTTATTATGCCAGAAAAAATTTTTTAGAGTCAATAAATACAGAACCATGTAAGTTTGTAGTAATAAACACATAAGCAGTCAAGGATATGCTTTGCCCAGTATGTCATTTAGTACAAAAACTCCAAGAATGTGTTTCCCACAGTGTAGCAGTGGTCATCACAATTGCTTCAGGAGATTCCTACAGATGGAGAAAGGGATGGAATATGAAGCTCCTGGAGAAGGAGGAACTTCAGAAAAGGCAATTAATTAGTGCTTTATTAATATGCTCTGTGCTCATGTTTGGTGCTCTCCTTCATTGGCATTTGGTTTAGTGAGCTCTTTAATTTATTTTCTTTCAAATTAACAAATAATAATTATACATTTTATGAACCCAGTCATACATACATACATACATTATGGACACCATTCTGGATGTATGCTGATCATAATAATCATAAAACCATCTTCTAACATTTCTTCTTGATTGTCTTCTTTGATTGTTTCATACATGTTTACAATCTCTTCCTCTTCCATTTCTTCCCACATGTTTCTTTCCTCATTTTGTTTGATCTCCTCCCTGTCACTACTAGCCCCTTCCCAAGACTCGTGGCTTCTGGTTTTGTTTTGTGATCTATTTATTTTAGCCAGAGTCATCTGTGTCACCGATGGATTGGAAGTATCCATTGGAGTCTTGCTGGGTTACCAGTGGGTACACAAGTGAAGTCAATGACTCCACATCCGCCTGAATCTATAATTAGCACTCAGTAAGGTAGGTTCTCCTGAGCCTGATTGTTAATGAGCCCATTCATGTGGAGACCCAGTGCTCACATCCACGGCTACTATAATGCTCCAGTTGCAATGGCTGTGTTTGCTTAGAAAATGACATTATATAGCCCTTCTCCCTACATTCTGGCTTTGGCATTCTTTCCACCTTTCCACTATTGTGTTCCCTGTCCCTTACTGGGGTACAGGGCAAATGTCTGGTTTGAGGATAAGCACTACTCTTCTTCTCTCTGACCTATTCTTAGTGGCTCAGCAGCCATGAGTCTCTGTAGTTCACTGGCAACAGCCTTCTCTGATTAAAACCGAGAGTGGCATGTGTATAAATAGAGATATCTGATGTTGCATCAATTTGCTAAATAAGAGTACTTTACTCAGTTATGTTCTAGGTGCTGTTATCTTTCTACCATGGGATTTTAACCAGGTTTACAGCAACAGGCGTAGAATCTTCTCCAGGAGCAAATCACAACTATTCTTCTTATCCATCTCCCCATCCCGGTTTTTCTATCTCCTTTTATAGCCTAGTATTTCCCACTTTATTTTTGTGCCTTTCTTTCTTCTTGTCTTCTACACAGGAGAGAAAACATACAATTTTATCTTATCTGATGACCTCCAGTTTTATCCATTATTCTATAACTGCATTCTTCTTTGAGGCTGAAACTCCTATCATATTCATGCATATTTCACACATAGATCACATTTTGGTGATGTGTTAATTTTGTACAATGATATTCACCTAATTTTATTAGCTATTTTTGTCACAAATCTAAAATAGACTTATTATTCAAGAGTATATGAGAATATTAAAGCACTAATATAAAAAAGCCACGTGCCATACAGTACTAGACCACTGAACATGACCACACTTACTGTACATTCTTCTGGCTATTTCTAAACACGTTCTTCTATTCCCTAAAAAGGGAGCTGTTAGAATAGTCCTTTATGCGCATGACTGCGTTGAATGTAAATCATGGTATATACAGAACAGACTGAGGAAATTAGATAGAAGTACATTGGAAAATCCATTTCCAGTAGTCTAATGAAATACCATGCTGTGTGATAGCACTCATTCGAGAGCATTGTGTGACTATGGGTTCTTTGAGGCCATGTGTCGGCATATTTGGTTCTGCATCCTTAAAGACATCAGCTAAAACTTTTAGGGTTAAATGGGCAATAATTTTCCAAAGGGATGTAAGTGTGTCCTGCAGCTACCAGCACAAGCTTTAAGCTCCATGGCTATGGAAATACCTGTCTCAGTAATATTTAAAGCATTTAGATGATGTATAAATCTCTAGAAAATTCTAAAAATTCTGTTTTACTTTGTTCTCTACCTATTGTTTATAGTGTTAAGCCTGTTGTTATCTTACAAGTTTATACTACGTTGCAGCAACTATGAACACTCTGGCACCTGAAGATGTTTGCATCACCTAATCTGAAGTTTCCTTGTGTTTTAACTATAATCTCTCTCTCTCTCTCTCTCTCTCTCTCTCTCTCTCTCTCTCTCTCTCTCCCTCTCTCAGCTTGATGGGTCACAAGTATCTCCTGCCTCAAATTTGCCTATTTCCTTTGCAAAGAAAAATAACTTCTCTCCCCTCAAAGCCTCAACTACCAAGCTATGAACTAGCTGGATGAAAAGTTGTTTTACTTCAAAAGCTCTTGAACTCAAATACAACCTTGATCAGAGTTTACTACTGCCCCATCCTTCCATGATAGTTTTGAGAGATATTATTACTCTCGTGTGTGTGTGTGTGTGTGTGTGTGTGTGTGTGTGTGTGTGTGTGTAACATTTGATGGCCATTATATTGCCACCTTATATTTCAATATCAAATGTGCTAATTGCAAGGATTTTGTTTGCCACTGATAAGTTCTATTCAGAGTTAAGGCATCTGCCTTTAAATATAGTGGACTTCTTTTAAGCTTAAGAGACTTTTCCTGTGCTTATGGGACTTGACTGCACTCTGCCTCCATGTCATTTCTGTAAATGTAGTTCCACTGAAAAGCTAGTTACTGTTTTAGAGATAACAGTTAGGCCAAATATTGCTCAGAAGACAAATATAGAAGAGACTAAAGTTACTATAACCACATTTGGCACATTATGTAATCTGAGTCTATTATTTTTCTCTCTCTGCAACCTGTCACAAAGCCTATGGGAAAGCAAACTACATGTTTTGACACATTTTCTTGTTTTGAATGGCTAGCTGTGTGTTCACTTGCTGCCTAAAATATATTTTCCTTATATCTCTTGACTCTTAGAGATAGAAAGGCTTGGATGGCTCTGGATGCCCAAATAGAGTCTGCATGATGGTGTTTTTCTTAGTAATATTCACTAGGGTCATAATCCCTTAGGACTGCAGGCTGAGAACTATGCTTGTATTAGCAGACTAGGTAGGTGTGGATTGCTCTCTCAGAATCAGATTCATATTAACAAAGTCTCATGTAATGTACTTAATATTGACCAGAATGTCAAGTTTTTAAATATTTCAATGAGAATTAAAACTGTTGAATAATCTGTGTATTCAAGTAAAAAACTCTTCATAGAATTCTCTCCCTATAGACAAGTACCATGGGAATCCAAGTAATAATGAGATCACTGAAATATCCATCCATAGTGATAAATACATACCTTTAATGAGAATATACTTGATTTGGCCTGATAAATGCATTATTTCCCCATGGTTGAATGGCACCGGTTACCAACTTTTCTGAAAGTTGGTAGAAAATAAGGATTCAGCTCAGTGGAAATAAGTTGATGTAAATTCTGCTTGTTGGCTAAGCTGGTTTTAATGTCTGTCCTCTGTAAAGCTGACCTCATTGAGAGCCTTTAGCTCAAGGGTCAAACTGGAAGGTGATGTGTTCCTGCCTTTCCTTTTGCTTTGCTTTCTTGGCTAACTCCTCAAAATGGGTGCAATACAATCCAGCAGGCTTTTTCTGATGTACTCTTTGTCCATCTAATCTCAATCCAGAAGCCCCAATATTGTGTCTCTATATTGTTTATTTGTATATTTACACATATTCAAATAAAATATATTTAGTAAATGGGTCTAAAGAACATTGTACATTTGTTTAATCATATTGTTTATTTGTTATATATAATTTATATAATTATATTAATTTTAAGTCCTTAAGTTAACCTTGTACAGCCCCTTGGCACCAGTACTGTCAGTTCCTATCTATGTTTCCTTAAACTAGCTTAAGTTACCACATGAGATTCAGAGTGAATTAATAACATTAAGACCTCTCAAGACAGTTTACATTAAAAATAAAATAGGTATTTCTTTGAAAAAAAGGAAAATTCCTCCAAAGTTAAAAACCAGACTATCCTGGTACAGAGGAAGTAGAGAAATAACATGAAGAATGGAAGTGTTTCTCAGCATTTATTAATGAACCCATTACCATTATTTTCTGAGTATTTCATGAATCACTCTAGGATTTACCACCATCTCTACCTGGACAACTGGAGACATACACATACTTTCTGGGTCCCTATGAACAGAAATGTCAGGATTGGACCAATGAAATGGCTCAGCAGGCAAAAGCACGTGCTGCTAAGCTTGACTGCCTAAGAAGATACCAAGCCCGGAAGGTTAAGTTGTCCTTTGACTTTTACTTGTGTCACCTCCCCTCACACACATACACACAAAATAAGTAAATAAATAAATAGAATGCAATAAAATAAACTTTTAGAAAAAGGATCCTATCCTTGACAGTAAAGATACAAATGATCAGAACAATCACATTCAATATTCAATTCATGAACAAAAAAATGATCAATTCCTCTTAAAACCAATGTGATAATCATCTATAAATTGTATGAATAAATCTCTCTTTAGAGAAGATATATAGAGTTGGGGAATTCTGAATTAGAAAATTCTACACAATTGGTTATTTGCCTTCCAATTGACAACTAAATGCTGTGATTTCTTTATCTTATGTTGAACAAAATCCTGGGGAAGAACTGGATATTTTATCCTGAGTCATGCATGTTTGAACTTCACAAAGGTTCAAAGGTTTCCACATGGCCTAGAACAGTAAACATTCGTCCTAAAGCCATTCGTCAGCTCCTGACTTGGTGTGTGATTTAATTGCCACCTCATTAACGTGGGCCACTGGGTATGAATTTGTCCAAACAAAATACATCAAGAAGACTGACTACAATGTTCCCGGTTAGAGATTGTTTTTAACCATTGACGTTCCCCTCCTCCATCACCCCACGTTCTTAAACCTTTAACTTCAAGAGCCTAGCTGGATAAACATGGCCTGTCCTCGAGGTCACTGGGTTAAGGATCAGTTCAATCCTTTGAACTTTTCACTCTTTCTGAATAAATATAATCTAAGTACTTGGTAGGTTCTAAAGCCGAATGTCTACAAACATAAAGGAGCTGATTGAATAGCAAAGTAAGCAAATATCTTAATGTCTCCTTGCATTTCTGGGCTCATTGCCTTCTTTTTTGTGAGTGGCACATGGCTCATCCTTAGAGACCCCAGTATTTATACCTCTCTGGGCTTTATGAATTCAAGAAAAACAAAAATGTGCATAGACAAGGACTGTAACACCTTGATTATTTAATTACTTTGGTAAAAATTTATAGGGAAAGTGGAAGAAAAACTAAAAAGTATAACTCAATAGATTTGTAATTATATATCTGATGATAGTAACTAATGTAATATTTACATATGGAACATATGAAATAAATAAGGATTTGCTTTATATCAAGGCTGGTATAATTATTATGTTTCACAAGAAAGTATTTAATAATTACTACTGTACAGAATTATACAGACATTTTGTACACACATGGATTTTTAAAACAAAGCATGTCATAACAATGTACACATTAAATCACAGTCAAATGCTACCAATGGGAAGCAAGAATCCTCGTGTTTCCCAGGTCCTTTCTCATTGCCTCAAGGTGTCTTTTCAATGTTAATCGTTAAAGTTTACATTAATTCTTATTTTAGATAATCTAGTGGAGGAGTCAGTAATCTCTGGGCTCCAGTTTTGCCAGTTCACTGTATAATTTGAAAGACGGGAATACTTTTATTACCTTGAACTATCTGGCTACCCATCTTATAGTCTGCTATGAATGGGCTACAGGCTTTAAGGTGTTTCTTATTATAGTAATCTACAACTTTAAGCTTTTCCTTACTATAGTAATCTGTAACAGTTTCTGCTTCCTATAGAATGACAGCAGGATATTAGAATGACATAGTTTCTCCAGAGTTTTCTCCCTTCATATTTGGTTCTTTGTCAGCCTCTCTTTCCCCATTTTAGATTGTTGAGACATGTGCTCTGTGCTAAAAGTACAGCACAATCCTTGCCCAAAGTTTAATTTTAAAATTAGAGCAACAAACAGTATTTATATTTTGATGACCATATAAATACCATTTAATAGTATATATATATATATATATATATATTACTCACATATATGTATATAGTATCCATATTTGTGAGTGTATATTTATATATACATATATATGAATATAGAGAGACATAGATAGGTATAGATGAATAGATGATATAAAGACACCTATATACAAATATGTGTTTTAAGGAATCAGTGAAAAGAGTCCTTGAATTCATGTTCAAATCAGTGACATTTAGTTAATACTTAAGAGTAAACAGAATTTCTTGTATTTTATTCATATCTCCATATAAATTGATTATATATATATATATGCATTATTAATTTCTGATAATTTCTCAAAGTGTGTTTAAAGCACATACATCCCTCTCTTTAAACTCCTCCCAGGTTGACTCCCATTACATACTCACCTAACTTTGTGACTTAACTGTTTTTAAGCCCTTACAGTCCAGTTGCTATTGACTATAGATTTTTGGGTGTGCCGCCATCCACTAGAGCATGGTCAACCTAGCAGAAGCCACATCTTTAAGACAAAACTAGCTTACTCTTAGCAGCTATCAGTTACCAGTAGCTCCTCAGCTAGCGCTAGGGCATCTTAGCCACCACCACCCCAATCCCTGCTGGGATTCTGTCTGGCTTTGCATAGGTCTTGTTCTTGCTGCTATAACTGCTGTGAGTTCTTATATGATACCATCCTCTCATGTCCAGAAAACATGGTCTCATTGTTGTGATCCACCATCTCTGTATCTTAACAGCTATTATACCTTCTCTTCCAAAATGATCCCTGAGCTTTGGCAGGAGTGGGTAGGTGTGATATGTGTATCCCATTTGTGGTTGAATATTTTGAATTCTCTTAGTCTCTGTACCTTCAACAGTTGTGGGTCTCTGCATTAATAACAATTTATTGCAGGAATAACAATTTATTGATGAGGGTTGAGAGGTATACTAATCTGTAGGTATAACAAATAATTAGGGGTCCTTTTAGTACTTTGTATCTTCAGCGTAGTAGTAGTAGTAGCAGTAGTAGTAGTAGTAGTAGTAGTAGTAGTAGTAGTAGTAGTAGTAGTAGTAGTAGTAGTCTCTACTCTAGGGCTATGACCTATCTAGTCTTAGACTCATGGGCCAATAACAATGACAAGTATAGCTTCATCTTATAAATGTTCCTTAAATCCAGTCAGAAGGTGGTTAGTTATACCACATCTATAACAGTGAGCATATTTTGCCAGACTAGCCATTACTGTAGCTCACAGGGTTCACAGCTGGATGGGAGAGATGCTATCTTTTCTCCTCTGGTTACATAGATAGCACCTTCCAGCATTGTACAAACTAGCCAGTAGAGATGAAGGTTCCAGATTAATACTAGCTTTCTTTCTCTATGTTCTATGACTCAAGTATGTGTTGTCTTCAGCAACAGGGGCTTACCAATAATCCTGTAATGTTACTATGTGTGTGTGTGTGTGTGTGTGTGTGTGTGTGTGTGTGTGTGTTTTCTGTGTCAAATCCATCTATTCTGTCCTCCCTCACCCCAATAAAAAACCCTCACCAAAGTCTTCCTTTTCCTTTTTCACAGATAGTTTGTAGGTTTGTAGTATAGCTAAAACCATTGGTTTAGATTGATTCTTCTGCTTGATTAAGTATTATGCTTTATATCTCCTTATTTCTTACTTTACTTTCTAGTGCTGTTATAGCATATCATAAAAGAACTTCCCAAGAAAAAGTATATGAAAGGTACATTTTTTTGTTTGTTTTTTTATCCATTATTTACATTTCAAATGTTTCCCTTTTTCCAGATCTCCCATTTTGGAACCCCCATCCCCTCCTCCTCCCCCTGCCTCTATGAGAGTATTTCCCCACCCACTTGCCCACCCATCCACTCTCATCTTCCCTCCTTGGCATTCCCCTATACTGAGGCATCTAACACCCTCAGGCCCAAGGGCCTCTGCCCCCATGATGGCTAACAAGACCCTCCTCTGCCACATATGTGGTCTGAACCATGGGTCACTCCATGTGTATTCTTTGGTTGGTGATCCAATCTCCAGGAGCATCGGGAGGTCAGGCCAGATGGCACTGTTGCTCCCTCCATGGGGCTGCAAACTCTCTCAATTCCTTCAGTCCCTTCTCCAACTCCTCCATCTGGGGGCCCACGCACAGCCCAATGGTTTCTGTGAAGTGAATACTGGGTATTATGAACTTTGAGGCTAATAACCACTTCTCAGTGAGTACATACCGTGTTCATTCTTTTGTGACTATGTTACCTCGCTCAGGATGATATTTTCAAGTTCCATCCATTTGCCTGCAAATTTCATGAAGTTGTTGTTTTTAATAGCTGAGTAGTACTCCATTGTGTAAATATACCACATTTTCTGTATCCATTCCTCTGATGAGGGACATCTGGGTTGTTTCCAGCTTCTGGCTATTATAAATATGGCTGCTATGAACATAGTGGAGCATGTGTCTTTATTACATGTTGGAGCATCTTCTGGGTATATGCCCAGGAGAGGTATAGCTGGGT
>CM052719.1:21987089-22007097 GCA_028551405.1 Uromys caudimaculatus | reverse complement strand
TCTTTACCAATCCTACATCCAATAGAGGGCTAATATCCAATACATACAAAGAACTCAAGTTAGACTCCAGAGAACCAAATAACCCTATAAAAAATGGGGAACAGAGCTAAACAGAAAATTCTCAACTGAGGAAACTCATAGGGCTGAGAAGCACCTAAAGAAATGTTCAAATCCTTAGTCATCAGGGAAATGCAAATCAAAACAACCCTGAGATTCCACCTCACACCAGTCAGAATGGCTAAGATCAAAAACTCAGGTGATAGCAGATGCTGGCAAGGATGTGGAGAAAGAAGAACACTTCTCCATTGCTGGTAGGATTGCAAGATGGTATAACCTCTCTGGAAATCAGTTTGGCAGACCCTCAGAAAATTGGACATAATACTACCTGAGGACCCAGCTACACCACTCCTGGGCATATACCCAGAAGATGCTCCTACCTATAACAAGGACACATGCTCCACTATGTTCAAAGCAGCCATATTTATAATAGCCAGAAGCTGGAAACAACCCAGATGTCCCTCAACAGAGGAGTGGATACAGAAAATGTGATACATTTACACAGTGGGATACTGCTCAGCTATTAAAAACAATGACTGCATGAAATTCACAGGCAAATGGATGGAACTTGAAAATATCATCCTGAGTGAGATAACTCAGTCACAAAAGAATAAACATGGTATGTACTCACAGATAAACAGATATTAGCCCAAAAGTTCGGAATACCCATGATTCAATTCACAACAACCATTGGACTGAGCGTGGGGTCCCAGATGGACGAGTTTTAGAAGAGACTGACGGAGCTGAGGGAGTTTGCAGCCCCATGGGGGGAACAACAGTGTCAACTGGTCAGGGCCTCCAGTGCTCCCAGAGACTGGACCACCAACCAAAGAATGCATATGGAGGGGCCCATGGAGCTGGCCACATATGTGGCAGAGGAGGGCCTTGTTGGCCATCAGGGGGAGGAGAGGCACTTGGGTCTGAGAGTATTAGATGCCCCAGTATAGGGGAATGCCATGGAGAGAAGATGGGAGTTGGTAGGTGGGTGGGGGAATACCCTCATAGAGGAAAGGGGATGGGGGTTGGCAAAGAGTGTTTCCAAAGGGGAGACCTGGAAAGGGGAAAGCATTTGAAATGTAAATAAAGTATCAAAAATTAAAAAAAAAACAATTGTAATGATACTGCCTTTTGTATTTGTTTCAAGGACAGCAAAGGATGAATAGTTCTTAATTTGTAGAAATTAAATAAACATAATTGACTTAGTTCTTATTTACTGAAAAGAAAACTTTCATCTTTCTCTTGGGTTGAAATATGCTCAAATTCCTTCAGCTTGTTATTCATACACTATGTACATGACAAAGCAACTAAACATATTGTAAATATCAAAGCAACATATAAATACTATCGGAAAAGCCAGAAGTTGGTATTCTAGAAAGACCAATGAATGCTGTGGGTAGATTATCAATTTAATTGTGAGACTGAACTATTATTCTATAAGGTGGTCTGTCTTAATGGATCCCAGCCTCTGGAATCTGCAGTTGCTATAAATAGTCTGTGATTCTATGTTACATATGGTAGTTTTCCAATCAAGACGGATTAATAGCTCTTACCCTAACAAAATTGTTTCAAAGATTCAATCCCAATATATTTGAAGGATTAGTCATTTAAGTCATTTACATCTAACCTACAAGATTAGCAGACTAGTTTTCAATCTGATAATTTGTTATCCCTGAGAACTGTCTTTTGAGTTCAGCAATCCCCTTGGTTAAAGCACAGTAAAGGGATGAGTGGGTAAACATTAAACGTGGTGAACAAGAGTAGGGTCTATGTGATACAGGTTTCAAACACTCCACCATGCCTGCTTTTTCACCAGCTTATGAGATTGCCAGGGTTTTCTTCCCAAACAGCATGATTTCAAGGTAACCTCTCCTACAGCTGAGACAGGTAGTGTTAGTTCTAAGTTGCTTTCTAGGAGTAGCAGCTTGATTAATCGATGTTTCTTGATTTTCACTCCAGTGAGATAACCTCTGTTTAGAAAATGAGGGAGGTGCATGAAAAATGCTTGTAACCTCTTCTCCTGACTTTGAATTCCAAGGAATAAAATTAGAGCACATTGGCTGGGCAGTGGTGGCGCATGCCTTTAATCCCAGCACTTGGGAGGCAGAGACAGGCAGATTTCTGAGTTCGAGGCCAGCCTGGTCTACAGAGTGAGTTCTAGGACAGCCAGGGCTACACAGAGAAACCCTGTCTCGAAAAACCAAAAAAAAAAAAAAAAAAAAAAATTCTAGCACTGCAAAATTAGAGCACATTTTACTGAGCTGATCTAGGTACATGTATGTGTTCTCCTTCATAGATCATCTCCTGGTTAAAGATAACATGACAGATAAATTCTGCCTGTAGTAAGACTTTATAGTCTATGACTTTACCCACAAGTCACTTTATATTAACCACAGAGGCCATGTGTATTTGGAATCTGCAGGAGTTGGTCTGCGGCTCAGTTTTATGAACTAAAGAGTAGAAATGACACTTGTCTCCCTAAGTTGTGAGAAATATGCTTGTTTCTCACAACAATTTTGAAAAATGCTCCCTAAATGGTAGTCCTCCTGCTCTCTTCCTGCTAGAATGTGTATGCTTCTAAAGAGATAACTTCAACTCATCCTTTAAATTCAGTCCAAAGAACTGTATGGGTTCCTTATTCAGCTTCCGCTTTAATGTTTAACTGAGTTATAATGTGTTTTAGTTTTATGCAAGTCATTTGATAACCCCCTTTAGTTGAACAGCCCTGATTACCAGAGTATTCTCTTCTGACTGAGATGGAAACCTTGAGTGCAAGCTATTTGAATGCCTAGTAGTGGATGGGGAGGGTGGATGCAGGAAACCTCTGCTTGAAGGAGGTGGGAAAAGGATACTGTACTGTGTGTAATGAAAGCTGCGCTTTCTAGCATTTTTGGAGGAGCAACTGTAAAGATGTAAATGTTCTTTAGTTATTTTCACTTGTCAGACTGATGACTCCCACAAAGGTGATTTAAGACAGAAGAAATAGGAGATGGCCATCTCAGGGTTGATTAACAATTCAGGATTTTTTCCCCCCACTTGATTATGACCATCAGAGGTCAAAATGGATTATGTAGGCATCACTAATTACCCCTGAAGTGGAAACCAATGATAAAGAACACAGCAAAGGAATTCTAGAAGAAAACATTTGCAACTAATCTGTGTAAAATGAAGCCTGAACTGAATTTCTGCTAAGTAAAAAGAAGACATTTGAATTGTCAGATTTTCAGTGTGACCAATGTCTACAGACTCATTCCACATTGTTGGGTATTTGTAATGGATTGGTAGAGAATAAAATGTTGTGTTCCAACAGATACAAATGAAAGGGGTGACCCTAACAATGATCCTAGGATGACAGACTTTAAACACTGAGACAGCCTTGGGAAGACTAGAACTCATGGGTCCCCTGGCGTTCGTTCAGCCATTATGCCTTGTGCTGTAAGTTCACAAATAACACATTAGAAAGACCATTCATCTAGGAGAATCATACTCAAAGCCCTCGATAGAGTTGTGAAGACTCCTTAGGTCATGTTTTTAAGAACTTTAAGAAAGACAGTCTTTTTGCTTCAATGATTAGGACAGACACATGCTTGAAACAAAAAAATTTGTTTGTATGTTCTCAGAAAGATCCAGGGAATGCTAAGAGGACACTTATAGGAGGAACACTGATAGGGAGATCAAAGGACCTGCCCTTTGGGGAGCCCAGAGTGGGGAATACAGCTGTCAGAGGAGCAGAATAGCCACTGAGCAACTTAACATAAGCAAGTGCAATATTGTAAGCAAAACGTCATGAAAATCCCTTGCCACCAAGTGTTAAGTTGAAATCCAAATATGCAAAATACTAGTTATGAGGTACTGGAGCCATAGTTTCCTGGTCTGCATGCTTGTATTTTTCACAACTTACTTTAATAAGAGTTCTTAAATGCTTCAAACTTCCTTTTAGCTCACTATCCACCAGAGATAGTAGAAAGAAAGGTTATTAGAATACAGGGGAGGTGGGCCTGTTTAGAAATAGTTCTCTGGGGCAATTCTAGTTTTCGTTGTTCTTAGTTCTCAGTCCAGTCCACTAGGAAAACACCATACATGAATCAGCAGCATCAGCTCAACCCAGAATAATCATGAAGCTCTACTGGATGGGAAGAGACTGCAGAAGTGGCAAGAAGCCACTGGTATACGATGAGAAGTTCTTTGGCTAGTATCTCTCTGTGAAGTCACCACAAGTGAAGATTAGCAATGTAATGTAAGGCAAACTAATACATGCACATTCGTCAGTAAAGAGTAGCGAGGTGGAACAAGGCAAACCAATGCTCTAGCTCCCATTCTCTGTGGGGTCATATTTCTATTCCTTCTAACCAACACACATCCTTTCACTTGTCTCTTATAGCAAAACGGCCTTTTACCCATGTGCCCCAGCAAAACATCATTTGACACAACTGAGTTTCCAAAGAAACCAGAAGTTTCCACTTCACTGAACCCTACCAGAGGAACTAAAATGGGAACCTCATCTAAGCTAAATGAGACCACACAAGATAAATGCCAAGTCGACCTAAAATCATAAGAATTCACTGAAGATGTTATGCATATGGTGCAAGGCTGGCATCACTGGCAATTAGGACATGTGTGGCAAACTACCCTCTTGAGCATTCAACTTTCATCTGATTGAAAGGATTCAATTCATTTGACTGAGATCGAACTGGTGTTATCTGTTGGCAGTGGCAGTCACTATACTGGTGACTCAGCTTATAACTCTGGAACATCATGTCATTGTCATCCTGTGGCTGTCCCAAGGCCAGTCACAAGTATGTTTGGCAATAGCAAACTCCAGGGTCAGGGGTATTTTTAAGTTGCTAGTAATGTTTTTAGTTAACTATTAGATGAGGAAAGAATTTATGGCAATACACACAGATTATGGTAAAGAAAATTCCTCAGGAACATACTGGACTTAATTCTTTTGTGAATGACTTTAGGCATTTGAGAGGAGTAGATCACAGCCTTCTGTGGTGCTGTCAACATCTCCTTCCTGTATTTGACTGTGCAGAAGCTGCTTGTATAATATCTGATAGTGAGGAAAAGTACATGGCTCTAATTTAATACATTTTTCAGACCAAGAGTACATTTCAAGTACATTAAAATAGCCACTGAGCTAATTGTTGGTGAAACCTAAATGTTTTATGGAAAATTTTGCTTTGACAAAATTTTGTATATGATGAAGCCAAAGATGAAGACAAATATAGAATTAGAAGGTGGGATTTTAAAGGTTTGTGTGTGTGTGTGTGTGTGTGTGTGTGTGTGTGTGTACGCATGAGCTCACATGGGCATGTGTGTATATTTATATGAGTATAGTGCCTATAGTGACTAGAAACATCATATCTCCCTGGACCTGGAGTTGACAACTATGAGCCAATGTGGATGCTAGAAACAGAACATTTGTCCTCTGCAAGGTCTGTAATCAATCTGAACCACTGAGCCACTGCTACAACCTTTAGAGTTCAGCCATTGCCTTTCTATTAACTTGCTTTAGAATTTTCTAGAATTTAGGGTTTTTATGTTAAAAGATATGAAAATTCCTTACAACAATGCACATGTTGCCTTTCATTGATGATTCTCATGATTCGCATGTCAGGATGAGATGAGACTCAGTGGCCACAGATACTTAATCCTAGCGTGAAGGACTCTCACCTGTGATCTGGTGGCTGGTGTGTGGCATTTGGAAGACTTCATGTCACATTTCTCAACAACATGCTGGGATGTCAACTCGAAGAAAAGATTAATCTCCCCAAAGCATTAACCATCTTTTCTCTATTATCATCCAATAACACTGAGGAAATGGATTCATATAATAGGTAGGTGATTATAAAGGAAAATAAAAATAATCACTATTTTCTATCCAGTTAGAATATTATTTGACAATTTATGCAGAGACTTTTCAAAATGAAAACACTGAATGTGCTTTTTCAAATGTTAGATAGTATCATCTTACTTCAATGCCCATTTAGTTTCCTAGAACAGAACCTAACATCAAGATGAATCATTTCTTCTCAATATTCAATTTTAATGATACACCGCCTTGAGCTTTTCTCTCTTGCTATGCATGTTTTCTAGGAATGGGATAGCATAGTTAATATGAACGCGCTTGTTCTGGGTCAGGAAGCTTAAGTTCTACTCACTAATTACCATAGTTTTTGATGTTAGGAATGTCAAATAACCTCTACAATTTGTTATCCATAAGAAGTGAAAGACAAGCTGAGTTGAAATTGTATCTATTTTTAAAGCCAAACTATTTTATCTCAATGACATCAAGTTCCATGGGCATCTTGAGATAGGTCTAGCCATCACATTAGCTATGGGCATGTTATGATAGTGCTCTCCATTACAGCAGCCATGGCTATGTGGAGATAGGAATAGCCATCACAAGAGCCGTGTTTATAAAGTTTTAAGACTTAACTTGGTAAGTATATGTCTGAATATGGACATTGTATTAGGACAAGTTAAGGTGACAGAGAAGACTGAGCTTCCAGATATGTTGATGAAAAACAATGGAGCTATTCTACCAGGCTCAGACTAGTAGTTTCAATGAGAAGACAAGTGGAAGGATTGACAAGGTAGAGGATAGGAAGTCCAGAATACTCTGGAGACCTGGAGCACTGATCTGGGTATGTCCTTACCCTTTTGGATTTAAAGAACATTTATCTACATTGTCTGACATGTACTCTGCTCTCCTGTCCTTTTTGCTATGGATTATGCATGGCCTTTACATGATGATGACAGCATAGGGGGACCTCAGTAATGTTATGGACATTGATACCCAGGCATTCCCCTTAACTGTAGTCCTTGCCACCTCCTGGAGCAATAGATATAGACTTCAGTGATATTGCCAGTTCTCTTTCAAATGAAGTAATTGGAGATCTTGCTCATTACTATAGATTGAAACTTCGAAGAGGACATGTTGTTACATAATGTTTATCAAGAATGTACATGTGGAATGCTGCTGCCTTTGGTGAGGTAGCAGATCTTAAGCCATGTGAGGGATGGGATATGTGAGGGATGGTATTAGGAAGTATGTTTTTCTTGGTGGGCAGGAAGTCAATGAGTAGTATGAGAATTGAGAAATATGGATATTTTTCCCTTGAAGGTAACATGTTCTTCAGGACCTGTCTGCCCACAGGTTACAGACTTGCTCAGGATTTGTGACTGGTATTAAGGATTTTTAATTAGTTTATCTGAGTTTCACACATCATCTCCCCACAGCAAGACAAAGGGTAGTGGACAAATTGTGTATTTTGATCCTTTTGGGAACAGGTCAGTGAGATACAAGTTGGAATAAATATTTTTATGGGCAGATGGCATATGTCACTAAGAGTTAGTTTAATACAGTGTTCTCCCTGAAGGTGAGGTGCAAATATCTTAGACTTAAGGATCTGTGCATTCGTGAATCCTATCACTGACTGATTCAAAGCAGTGCTTGGGATGCTATGTGGCTGGGAAATTTTCTTAGTGAAGATAGAACTCTAAAGGAACAACCTGTATTCTAATCCTAACAGTGCCATGTACCCTCCTTAAGAGAACATACCTGTAAGACTATGGTCAATTCATGGTAATGTCCAAGTGCAGAAGTCTTAGACTGGAGGTATTGTCAGGATTGAGGAATTCAGATATGTGGGGTACTGCTTCTAAATACATCTTTCTTAGAATCCCCTACCATAGTTTTGAGAAATGTAGTTCTAAGAGAGACTTATGATTTATTCTAAATTCTATAATCATGGTGTGCCCATACTTCTTTCTCTAGAAAGGATTTAGAAATAGAAATATAACTAGAGTAGCAATTCCTCATTGACAGGAGCTTGTGGGTAGTTCCCAGCTGGGCACTATGTTAAAGAGCTTTATGAATCTGCTCAGAGAACACTAGAGCTTAAAATGTCAAATAGAAGGGAGTCTACTTGGGAATCTCTAACATAATGATATGATACCTAAGAAAAGTTATTTAATTTTTTAATATCAACTTTTCTCACATATAAAATTGCATTTTAATATAGCTCTATAAAACTGCCAATTAAGTTACACAATATATTTGACATGTCTACAAAAATGGCTAATAGCATGGTACGTGCTTATTAATCAGTAGCTATAGGAATTTTAACCACTAAAACTTAGCCTCATAGGAAGAAGTATATTTGCTTTCTCCTTGCCATAAATTGCTGTTCACTGAGTGGTTCAAGCTCATTTCCATCCATCTATTTCTTTTACATTGCATATCCAACCTATCAGTAAGTCCCAATATTTCTACTTCAAAATGTTTCAAAGCTGCCCAATTCTCTGTGCCCTCATATATAGCACCTTAGCACAGGCTATCTTCATTTCCCACTTCCACAAGAATGGATGCCTTTACCTAACCTTCATTACTTCATTATTGCCTTCTAAAACATTCTATACAGAGCAATAGCCAGTGTCATCTCTTTAATGACATAGGTCAGCATGAACAACACATGGTGAAATGTGTCGAATGTGTTGCTATTGCACTTAGAATGCTTACACCCTAGCAATTCTTCTCTATAGATTCTCACACCGTGACCCCACTTTTACCTGTAAGCTCTGCTTCCTGCACTTCACGCCACCTCATTGTGTCTTCATGTGGAACAGGAAGACACAATGCCAGCTCAATGAGCTGAATCTCTCTTCTCTCTGTTCTCTGAAGAACAATCCCTTTTCCATCCTCTCAAGAGCCACTCTCAGTCTCAGTCTCCTTCATCGCATATGCCATAACTTATTTGTGTTTGCTTATTCATCTTCGATGTCACTCATTGGCCGCTCCAACAGTAAACATTTTATCTTTTATGCTTATTATAGAATTTCTAGTACTTTAGTCAGTGGGAAGCACTCATAAAATACTCTTTAAATAATTCTGTTTTGTGGTGGGTCATGGTAGATGACATGAGTATAAACTTTACAGTGGAGTAAGATATTTATATGAAGATTAGCACTTTCTTTGGACATTAATGAATATTCAGAATCAGATGTCGCCATTACAGCTTTCTTACTGTCTCTTAAGATCTTCGTAGCTGAAGCTGGTACTGGCCACCTCTCTATTAGTGAGGTTTTTATGATACTTGTTGATCCTGGAGATTCACTTCACAGATAAACCATGTTACTTCCTTTTGTGGTTTGGAACTATTTTAAAATATTTATTTACCTTTATTTTACATCTGGGAGTGTTTTGTCTACCTGTATGTCTATGTACAGCATGTATTGAGTGTCCAGAAGCCAGAAGGAGCTGTCAAGTCCTCTGGAACTGGAGTTACCAATGGTTGTTAGCTCCCAGGTGGGTGCTGGAGATCAAACCAGGGTCCTTTTGAAGAACAAAGAATATTCTTAATTGCCGAGTCATTTCATCAGCCTTGTTTTGAATCAGTTTTCCTGTATGTTAGGTGTTCCTCAGATGATCATGAAACTATAAATTGTGTGATGAAGAAATCATATTGGAATTTTTCTTTATAAGAACCATGCTTGGTAGGTGCAGACTTTAGAGTCAAATGAACCTAGATTTGAAGCTCAGCTTTGCGGTTTACAAAATATGAGAACTTGGTTATTTAAAGTCTGTTCTCTGAAATGATGTTGGTTATTCAACAAATTATTCATGTAGGAATAATTAATGACTTTTAAATTCTAGCAAACTGAATACACTTGATTTGGTGATAGAAGGCTATAAGGATTTTGCTTTGTTCATTTAATTCTTTGTTAGGCAAACACAGTTGGTGTGAGGAAACAGTCCTTTCCTTCCTTCATCATTTCTAGCACTTCTTCAGCCGTGAAAACGTTGTGACCCATCATGTGAGCAGTTAAACAGTAATCAAATAGAGTTATCACCAATAACAAACTCTTAGCAAGTTATTCTTCCATCTGAAGAAATTCTATTTTTTATTTATTCCTTTAATTTCATTTTTAGAAGTCCATACATGAGCACGGCATATACATCATTCTTTCCCCTCTCTCGCCATTCAACTCCCCCAGTGTCCTCCCTCTGAAATTCATACTATTTCTCTTTAATTATTATTGTTATATGTGTATGTATATAAAATACACTGAGTTCATTTAGCATTTCAAATTGCCCATATTTACGTTTTCTAGGGATTACTTGGAACTGGCCAACCTATACAGAAGCTGTCTCTGGAGGAAACCAATTCTCCCACTCCCATCAGCCATTAATTACCTGTAGCTTTTCATCTCGGGGGGGTGGGGCATGTGGAATTTCCACTGCCCACTTTGTAAAGTATGGTGGTTTGAATAACCATGACCCTTATAGGCTCATAGATTTGAATGCTTAGTCATTGAGAAGTAATGGTACTTGACAAAGATTAGGCAGTATGGCCCTGTTGGAGTAGGTATAGCCTTACTGAAGGGAGCATGTCATTGATGGTAGACTTTGAGGTTTCAAATGCTCAAAAGACAGGCATATTGTCTTTCTCAGTCTTCCTGCTGCCCACAGATATGGATGTAATACTCTCAGCTCCTCTAGAGCATCATGTCTACCTGCCTACATGTTGCCATGCTTTCTTTGATACTGATAATGGACTAAGTCTCTGAACTATAAGCAAGCCCCAACTAAATGCTGTCCTTTATAAGAGTTAAAATGGCCATGGTGTCTCTTCACAGCAGGAGAACACTGACTAAGACAGAAAGTAAGCTGGTATTGTCATTATGAAGATCTTATTCAGGCAGCCATACAGTTGAGATTGCAAGGGTCAATTTCCCCTGTCATGTCTAGAAGAAGACATGATCTAGCAGCAGACATCTTCATCCTCTGGCCCTAACATCCTTTCCCTTCCCCTTTTGATGATTCCTGAGAGTTGGGTATAAGAATTATGCTTCAGATGGATCAGTTAAGGTTGAACACCTGTAATCACCTATCTATGCATTTTGACCAATTTTTATCTCTGTAATAGTCTGTATGTATTGCAACAAAAATCTTATTTGATGAAGAGTATGAGAAATATTTATCTATGAGTCATAAGGTTAAGTATTTAGAACAGTTAGGAATTATACTGGTTTAATAAAATGGCAATAGTAGGTTCTCTACTTGGGTTGTGACCTCTCCAGCTCCTGGTAGTTGACCAGGTTTATAGTGCTAGGCAAACATTCCAACCTAGTAAGCGTGAGACTTAAGTCAAATTTGACAGCTATTGGTTAGTCCCAGAATAAAAATACCACTATTTCACCAGCTCAGATATATTACTGATCAGCCATTGTTGTGGTTTGTAGACTTTAGCACTGGGCATGACTACCGATTGCTTCTCTCCTTCAGCTGCCTATAGTTAGTCCTCAGATGAGTTCCAACTCCATTCCTGCAAGTTCTAGGTCAAACGTGTATGGTGTCTTCAGCAATAGGTTCTTTCGTCAGAGATTATCATTTTTTTTATTCTAAAACTGTCAGTGCAGAGGAATACCAGAGAGAAATAAAATTTAAAAGGAAACCCTTCATAAATGTCTTCATTTTGGGCCTGTGTCTTCGATTTCTTCTTGGAGGGTTAGATTCTTAGTTGTTATAGCAGTGATAGAGTGTGATACCAAGCAAGCTACACATCCCAATACAGTCCCCCATCACTTAGAAGCCTTCTTTTTTATCCTGTGGCACTCACTTTAAAAAAACAAAACAAAACAAATGTTTCCAGCATTGCCTTGCTTACCTTTAACTTCAGATTGTAAAGTAGATTATTTGTAAAGTAGATTATTTTTGAAATTCTCTTAATTCATCATTTAACAAACTCTCAGGTAAAAATAATTTACCAATAGCTATAGGATGTCTAATTACATTTTTAAAAAAAAACAAAATTCTACTTTGGCTTTGAATTGGCAACACATTTAAGTAAGTGAAACTAAAACATAATTACATCATAGAGATTCATTCTAAAGGGAAAACTCAGTTTTCCAAGGTCCTTCTGGCTGAGTGAAAAATAACAAATAACATAACTGACTTGATTTCAGAAAACTAAGTAACACTCTGTTGCCAGTGATCACACTAATAAGTACAAGTTCAGCATAGCTCTGTCTCTTCCCAGTACTGGACTTCCAAGCCTTAAGTGAAAAGATTGAGTGGAAGAGACAGAGGTCTCGGTCCCTTTGATGACTAACATCTGTTACAGTGGGATGCTAGAAGGGAAAGTCTGAATGAACAGATGAAAACTCCCATCATCCTAAATATGGTTCCTGACATACAGTCTGGGAAAATGATTTGCTCAAAAAGATAGCCGGGTTTTTTTTTTTTTTTTTGAGGGAATCATATGTTTAGGGAAATTAATACTAAGAACATTCTGTGTTTTGTCTTTGTAGATATCCTATTAAGAGACACAGATATTTGGCATCTTTTACCCATTCCACCCCTTGGGTATTGCACATCATGCTATAGAGCACTAAACAAATGCTTGAGGCAGAAGATTGCTAATGCATCCTTTCCATTTGGACCTGTAATATTCTGCACTGAAGTTCAGGGGAACAAGGGAAGTTAAGGACCATGGAGAAAACTTGCACAGTGCCAAAATGTGGTGGGGATTACTGATCCTGGATATAGAAAATAGAACACAGCAAGAAACGTGAGTGTGTGTGTGTGTGTGTGTGTGTGTGTAGTGGGAGGGGTAGTCTTGGCAGATTTCTCAGTAGCTGACGTCATCTTTGAAAAGCACAGTTTTACTCAGGTCTTCCTGGTGGCATGGTTCTTTTTCACGGCACTTAAACACAGCACTCTGCTTTTATGATTCTCTCTTTATTAAGGCTGAGTTGAGTGCCTGAAAGGTAAATGATATTTTATAGAAAGGAAACCCGAGACAGAAAGCTGCATCTACCCTCCTGAGAAAAATCATGTAAGCATTTACTAACACATTTAAACCTCATCTATGCAATTCTACACACAAGGGTGAATGTCAGATGCTCATAGAATGATCCAGGTGTTTCAAATACACTGTTGGTTTATTTATATATTTATTTATTTGGTAAATAATGCATTAAGGTGATTTAAAATTTTCATCTGCAGTTTTATTGCTAGAAAGAAATCATATAAACACTTTCCCTTTTCACATCTTACCTATTAGATTTTCCAGGGGCTTTTATATACTGCCGTGCACATACATTATAAGTAATAGTTCATCCAGAAAACACGAATTATTAAATATCCAATACTACCAACAAAAAGTTTATGACAGAGTACAAATCTCCATAGAAAAAGGCACTGCCCAGAAAGTTAACTAAAGGCAAACACAGTTCTCCACCCCACCCACCAAACTTCCAATGAGTAGTAATACTGAGCAGTAGTCCTTTCAGTTACTACAGCTCTTCTGAGAGGTGTTCTATTAGGCCAGAAGTGTTATGAGTTCATACTTTTCAAGGCCACCCAGCCACTCCTCTGTATGGACCTGTGTTATTTACTGCAATGCAGTCTTTTCCTACTTGGGAGGAGAGTTTTGTGTTTCTTTTCCCCAGGCGCCATTTTATGACTTTTCAAGGTCCCAGGATCAGTCCCCTGATCCTTCAAACCTGATGTAAGCAAAGGGATAACTAATACGGTGCAATAATAATTCGAGGGGCTCATGTGACATCTTTAAGTTTCTTTATATGTATTTTTAAAGCAGAATAATCTATGAGATTCTAATGACAGACCACGGGATGTAGTTTTAGATAAGTGGCCCAGTGAGGTTTATGTGGGGTTTCTTTCTGTTCTGTAAATGCACTGTGCCCGGGAATGCCTCTGGGTCTTTATCCTATAGCTTAAGATATACTGGAAAGGGATCCTGGTCAGGAAAGTGTTTCTGGGAACAGTGGTCATTTTGCTTGTTATCAGTCATATCCTATTCTTCTACCCATTTTAATTGGTAAATGAAAGTAATATAAGCCTCAGCAGTTGAATGCATGGGTTGATCTTCCAGAAGAATCAGGTTTGATTCCCAGCATCCATGTGGTGGCTCCAAACCATCTGTGACTTCAGTTCCAGAGGATCCTATGCCCTCCTGTGATCTCCACTGTACTACATGTGCATGGTGTCTGGATACATATGCAGAAAAAACAGCCATACACATAATAAAATCTAATTTTTAAAAGATTTAAAATATTATAAGTCAGTTACTATCTGTTGGAAATGAAATTATTGAGGAAGAGGTTAAAGGGGAGAGAGATGGCAAGGGAGAAGAGAGGAAGGGAGATTATAGTTAGTTTTCATTTTCCTCTTCAAAAATATTTGGTGAGATTTGTGAACAAATTATTGATTATTCATGAAGAATCTATTGATTCTTTTCTAAGAAATGAAGACAAGCAAGGGATATAATAGGTTTCATCTATAAAAATAATATTAGAAAGGCACATTGTAATCAAACAAGTGTCTCTGCTTCTAGATGGACTAAATTCCCATTTCAAATATGTCACTCTTGTGTTTGTGCCTTTTAGGCAGCTTCCCCAGGGTCCCTCACCAATAAGGCAGGAACGATAAATGTGGTTGTTTCCTGGATTCTTATGAGGAGTGAGCTGCTGCGAGCTCCAGACTAGAGTAGGCTCCAGGTGAGGCTTGAGCAACAGCAGAGTTTGGTAGAGATAGTCCATAAAACAATCTTCAATGATTATTTGAAGCTTTGTGCTCCCCACATAACTCCTCCCAACCTCTGAGTGACCAACCAGCTTGTTTTAAGTAAACAAAAGCTCCCCTGCAAAGAAAAAAGAATACAGTGTAGGAATTAGTGGCTATACAGGGTACCCAGAGGAAGTTCTCTTGTATCTCCTGATACTATCCAATTTGTCTCTATAATGAAATACCTAAGGCTTGTGCTCTATAAAGCAAGTGTAATTAAATCTGAGTTTCAGTGCTTGGAACATCATAGGGCTTTGTCAAGGAACACTCTGGCTGGACCACATTATGGCTATGACATCATAATAACAGTATTAATGGCATCATGAGACAAAACAGTAAGGCAGTGCAAGTGGGAAGAACCAGAGAGAGAACTGAAGTTCTATGAGAACTATATTAATTCCTTCCAAAGGCACTTCTCGGTGAGCTTATGAATGGCCTCTCACCAGGTCCCATATCTCAGAGGCATCACAACCTCCTAGCTCTACTACACTGAGGGCCAACCTTCTACAAGTTCCATTCAGACTACAGTTTCAACATTCTTCCGCATCTCTCTCCTGCTTCCTCTCTCCAACTCATCCTCTCCCTTGTTCTCACTCCCTCCTCTCTCTGTCCTTATCACTATGCCTTTCTGCCCTCCTCTCCTCATTTAAACATATGTATTTTTTCTGTAAGGGTTAGAAATGAAGTCATTTTCATAACAGTGGTATCTACTGGCCATTTTTGTTTCTTTTTCCCTCTGACTGATGATACAACCACATGTTGTATATATAAGCAAAGTAATATACTGTTTCTCATCTATTTGGGTAAATGTATTTAATTTTAAAAAACTATATAATGTTTTGGGAACATTATTATATAGCTCAAGACACCTGTTTTTGTCTGCTGCATATTTGCTTGCTCATGGTAACAGGTTTCGGATAAAATTAATACACCCAAACAAGCAATCCAAGGGACAGACAAGTATTAAAGAAGTTTACCTATGTCTTATGCCAAGTTCAAACAGAAGCCTAGATACCGATTTGGAAAAGCACAGCCTCAGGTCACATTTGAGTAATGTGCTCTGCACAGAGTTGAATACACTGTTTTCAGGAAGTACAGTGTATCCGATGCTCAATTTAGAAACTACTAGGGTGAATGAAGAATTTGGGTAGACTTCTTCTAGACTAACCAGTAAAATAATCTACACCCTAGGCATCTGAGTCAGTTTTGACATTCTTTTCCTTAGATTGTTCTTGTTGCACATAGTAAATAAAATTATTCTTATAAGCATATGCTTCAATGTCTGCTTCCCTGCATTTCTGAAACTATGCAGTGGATGTTAGCCAGTACTTTCATCTTCAAACTGTGGCATGAAATAGATACGATAAATATGTTAAGTCAATATAATGTGCACTTATGAGAAACTTACCTTTATTTGTGTTTTTAGGCATTTATGAATTTTATACTGATCATGTAGAATTTGTGAAATACAAAAAAATCC
Organism: Uromys caudimaculatus; assembly: GCA_028551405.1. Lineage (NCBI taxonomy): Eukaryota > Metazoa > Chordata > Mammalia > Rodentia > Muridae > Uromys > Uromys caudimaculatus. The sequence goes on along the minus strand of CM052719.1, from coordinate 21,990,967 downwards.
ACGTCAAATAAATTATAAGAGCTGGAATAAAATATGCTCCCAAATGGCATTTAAAGTCAATTTTACAGTGGGCTTGAAACTACTACATTAAGAACTATGAGGAGACAAATGTAGGTGTTTCATGCTAGGTGAGGTAAATATACTTGATTGTGTTTAATGAAAATAAATCTAAGTGGCTATATTTTCTGTTTTTAAAATAAGTACTAATAGCTTAAATCATGATAATAGTCAGGTAATTGACTACAAGAGCTACAAAGGTCTTAAAATCTGAGGGTTTGCCTTGAACAGGAGGGGAGGGTAGTTCTCCTGAGGTGATTAAAGGCCAATAAGAAACAACATCTTACTTGGAAGTCAGTATACCTGCTTCCCACATCAACCTGGATCAATCATACTGAACAATACTTGATGATCTTATTCTTGGTATTTTCACCCTTCCAATAAGAAACACAGGCGTGCACACATATTCACTCAAGCATATGCATGTACACATACACATATGCATACACATGCACCCACATGCACACAAAAACACACTAACTTGCACACATATAAACATACATGTTAACATGCACACAAACACATACACACTTAATCTTAAATAAAGACCTAGAGCCTTGGAAGGCCTGACTTAACACATATATTGTTTTAGGGCATATTCATAGAGGAATCTGGCCCTGAGCTCTACCCTCTGTAAAGTGATGGCTCCAGGTGACACAAAACTTAAGTTTAATGAATAAAATAGATTTTACTTGGCTAGGCTTTATTTATTAATCTTTCCAGTCCCAGGAGAGAAAAAAAAAAACAAAATGTGAGAAATTTACCCATCTCTCTCATTTCCAGCTCACTCTCCTGACAGATAGACCTAGCTCTCATTTAACTTTTTGAATTTCCCTCCAACAGTCCAAACCTAAAAAACAAATGAAAGATTCACACTGTTTAGCCAAGGGCTCATTCTGATGCACACTGTCCTCTGTGAATGGATTCTGTCATCAGCCTGAAAGAATATATTAACTGGCAAGTTCTCTGTTAATTTCCAACAACAAAAATTACCTGACTATTATGTCAACCATTCTGAATCATTTCAACTCTTATTTTTCATGTACTGATTTGAACTGGGCTTTAAAGTTGAGGTAGGCTCATGGGAGGAAGCAAGAGGTACCCCCTTTGCTGACTAATGTTGTACAGTTAGAGCTAAGACTAATAGATTCAGCACTGAATATTGATTCATGAATGAATGTAACACACACACACACACACACACACACACACACACACACACACACACACACACTAACACACATTTCCTTCCAAAGGAAATCTACTTTTTGTTATACCATTCCTCATAGGTCTTATTATTTTCAACCTAAAAGAGAATGGGCTAAGCAATCACTCCCTGAACAAAAGCAACATTCAGGCAGTGCAAAATCTTACAAAATTATTCCTGTTAATTTCCACAGCAATCCTCTAAAGTAAATAACATCATTCCAATTTACAGATGTGGAAACTAAGGCTAATTGACTTGTTTAAATCAAATTGGCTGAGCCAAGACAAGAATTCAAGTTTCCTGGGAGTTAGCATTCTTTTCTGTAGCAATGTACATGTTCTTGAAAATGCTGTGCATACATAATGGACGGGATTCAGGTTCATCAGGCACAGTTTTCTGCCAGAATTACAGTGTTTACCTGAGCTGGAACATGCTCATAAACAAAGAGAGAGTGCAGCTGGTGCTCACATCTGGAATGATTAACTGGCATATACAGTATCTTCCCTCCCATCAATTGCAAAATCAATACAGCTAAACCTCAGAGCAATGGGTTTGTTTCCACATGGAAGAAGTTGGCCTGAATGATGTGTCAAGAAAATGCTGTATAAGGAAATAATGAGTTGAGAATTCATCATGTATTTGTGGTCATGATTAAAGTAATTTTCAGTATTTAGAGAGGTCACCACTGGGAAGTATACTGCAATACTGCATGAATACAAACTGAACACAAACATATATTTAGCAAAAGCAATGGGATGTTGGCTTTTATGAAAAAGAAACCAAACTATTTAAAAAATATTTATAGTGAAAAGGTTAGACTAATAGCCAGAGAAAATGGAAGTTAATGAATGAAACATAGTTAAATATTTCTTGGAAGGTTACAAACACAAAGGTTAGTTGGAAAAATCCATAAAAGCGTTTTTGTTTGTTTATTTTTAATTAGCATATAAGGTAGTAAGTCATTATGGAATTGTCATGCATAATTTGTTTCAGCTGATTCTGATCCCCCTGTGTCCTTCTACTTATAATTGTCCCATTTCTGTTTTCATGTCACCTGTCCTATTTGGTTTCCTTCTGACTTCTTTTACCCAGCTTGTTTTCTCTCCAGTTTCATGGCCACCACCCACACTGCATGCTCATATATAAAACGGTAAAACCAGGATCCACAGACGAGAGTGAGCATATGTTTGTCTTTCTGAGTCTGGGTTACCTCACTTGATATAATGATTTCCAGATCCATTCATTTTCCTGCAAGTTTCATAATTTCATTTTTCTTCATTGCTGAAGAAAACCCCATTGTGTATATATGGTGCATTTTTATTCTATATCCGTTGTGGATGGACAGCTAAGCCGATCCGACCTCTTTCATATTGTGAAGGAAATAGCAATAAACTTGGATGTGCAATTATCTCTGTAGTAAGATGTGTACTTCCAGACCTCTCCCTGGGCCACCAGGGGTCCAGAGCCAAGGAGTACCAGGAGAAAGCTACCCTCCCAGGAGCATGGAAAAGCCATGAGTAGGGTTAAGGTGAGCACCACTGCTCACCGGGACCCTCCTGGAACCAGTGGAATACAAGGCCTGAGGAAAACTCGGGGACAGGAAACCTCTGAACCTTCCGGTTTCCATCTGTGGGTGGAGACCTCAGCCTGGGCCGCAGGGCTCCAGGGGAGAGTTGGTATCCCACGAGTGCTGACACACCTTTGAGCACAGGCAGGGCCACCGCTTCTGTTCACGCTCACTGGATGAAGAGGGACACTTGCAGAGCCATCAGGACATAGCAGCCAAGGGACAGCTGGGGACAGAATCCTTCTGGTTTCTGTCTGCACCCCAGAGCTGACCCTGTGTCATGGCTCTCCAGGCCCAAGTACCTCTCAGAGAGAGCTGGTCTTCAAGGAGTATTGACACAGAGGCCTGCAGGAGGGGAAAGCCACAGCCAGACAGAGTAAGATCAGCTAACATCAGAGTTAACAAGATGGCAAAAGGCAAGGGGAAGAACATAAGGAACAGAAACCAAGGCTACTTGGCATCATCAGAACCCAGCTCTCCCATCACAGCAAGCCCTGGATACCCCAACACACCACAAAAGCAAGACTCAGATTTAAAATCATTACTCATGTTGATGATAGAAGACTTTTAAAAAGAAATGAATAACACCCTTAAAGAAATACAAGAGAACAGAGATAAACAACTAGAAGCCCTTAAAGAGGAAACACAAAAATTCATTAAAGAATTACAGGAAAACACAATCAAACAGACAAAGGAAATGAAAAAACCATCTAGGAACTAAACGTAGAAATAGACACAATAAAAAAATCACAAAGGGAGACAATCCTGGAGTTAGAAAACCTATGAAAGAGATCAGGAGTCATTGATGTAAGCAACACCAACAGAATACAAGAGATAGAAGAGAGAATCTCAGGAACAGAAGATACCATAGATAACATCGACACAACAGTAAAAGGAAATGCAAAATGCAAAAAGCTTCTAATCCAAACATCCATGAAATCCAGGACACAATGAGAAGACAGAACCTAAGGATGATAGGTATAGAAGAGAGTGAAGATTCCCAACTTAAAGGACCAGTAAATATCTTCAACAAAATTATAGAAGAAA
>CM052719.1:21893851-21986589 GCA_028551405.1 Uromys caudimaculatus | reverse complement strand
TGTCCTTCTCAGGCCTGCAGCTTGGCAAGGTGCTCATCTTCTGTCTTGCAATGCAGAGAAAGAATGTTTGTGTTTTCTTAAGACAGCTGCTCTGAATGTTTTGAAACAGGGACTACAACAATAGTTATTTTAAAAGAAAAAGTGCCCTCAACTCCCTTTGCTTAGAAGTGTGTTTTCTGGTTTTAATTTTTCCATTGCAGCATATATACTGTGTGTGTGTATATATGTTTGACAGATATATATATCAGACTTCTTTTAAGAATAACACATTGAAGAACAGGAGGCAGGAATCAGATCAATTGCTGTGGACATCAGAGAAGGCTGCTTTGTCTGTTCAGGTAATGATGGGGTTCTCATTGGGTGGAGTTCCCAAGATCCACAAAACTGATGCTTTTGTCGCTACTGCAAGCATTTGCATGACCATAAGAAGGCAGCATTTAGGAGTTCTGCAGCAAAGTCCTTGCCTACTATGTGCAAAGCTCAATATCTGTTCTACAGCAATGAACAACAAAAAGGGCACAATTAAGGCATAGTACTAGTAATTGAAGTGCTTTTAAATTATCTTCACAGATGGACAATAAGTGTTGATTTTGGATAATGTCATAAAACTTGTATAGTGGTATAATAGGTTTACAGAATATCTTTTTCATTGTTCAGACAGGGAGAATAATATCAAGCTAAACATGTGTTTTAGCAACATTTCAAGGAGAGTAAATGACCCTGTGTTGTATTACTAGACTGATACCTACTATTTGTAAGTCTGTTCCAGACAAAGAATATATAGCACAATTAATTAATCATCATATTCGTCACTCCCTGCACTTCAGATATAGTAAGATCAACCTTAATAAAAATGCCATTCTGTAAAGAAAAGTAGAAAGGGCTTTTTTTGTTAGTTTGTTAGTGAGGAGGGAAATCCATTATAAGCCCTGAACTTCCCTTTTTCCATTGGTTGATAATAAAAGACGAGGTTGCCTGAAGTAGAATAACATAGGGAAGTGATGTGGAATGGGACAGTTCAACTGTCCCAGAAAATCCTAAAATGGAGACCTTTGTAACTGGAGGCCATATTAACAGGAAGGATTCCATTGTCCTCGTTAGAACATCACCGACAGAGAGAAAAGAAGTGAGTTCATAGGTGAGACCAACTCCTTCTAGTGTAGCCTGAGGCCATCTGTCATGTGCAGGAAGAAGAGTGATTAATTGCTTTTCCTTTGAAATCCACCTTGAAACCAAGGATAGTGTTAGGTAAGACATGGGTGCCATGCTGAAAATATGCATGCTGTTGTGTGGGAAGGGAAGAGAAAAACCGAGGGCAGCAGATGGTTGATTTTCATATTCAGTATAAGTGAAAGAACAATTAAACAAGCTGGAGCTGAGCAGAAGCAGGTCAGGAGTGTGAATGAGAGGAAGAAAATTATTTTGCTAATCTTTGCCCTAGTCCCAGCACTTATGGTAGAAAAGCATGGTCAACAGAACTTGCCAATGGATTTCATACACTCAGAGACAGAAGAGTCACAGAGATCACACCTGCCTGTGGTGTGAATAACTGAATAAACAGTAGTAGTGCACTATGAGACAAGAAGTGTGGGAGGGGTATTTAGAGAATGGTGAGAATATGGCTAATTCAAGATGCCCATACATCCAATTAAGGATATAAACATTGCCTCGAAGGGCTGGGGCTCAGTGAAGAAAGGAGTCCAGCTTGGAGATCTGCCACTGAAAGACATTGGAATACAGACTCATACAAAGCTAATTGGATTGGGGGAGATCACCCAGCTAGACTGTAGCTAGAGAGGATCAGAAAAAGATGAAGAAAGCCTTGGAAAGTCCTATAGTGACTGCTGATTCAGGAGGAAGATACAAAGGGTGAGCAAGAGTGAGAAGGCAAGAGGAGGGGAAGAAGGCTGGGTATCAGGAGAGTGATGGAGAGGGTCTTGAGGTGGTGAAGGCAGAAATGTTTCCTCTGGGTCTGGTGACTGGGCCATATCAGTGACCAGGATGGAATAAAGTTCAAAAGTGATGCATTTAAATAATACGTTAAGCTAAAAGACACCCGCTCCATTGATTGCCCATAGCAGTAGCCGGATCTGGAATGTGATGTGCTTGACACATGTGCCTTGGTTTGCGGCTCTGGGTTTTCCTGTGTGATGTGTTGCTGCTGTTAAATCCAATCTCAGGATGTATGCCTTAGTGATATTTGAAAAGCTCCCAAATATTCAGCATGTCACAGGATTGTTCCTTTTGGCTTCTTGCAAGTGTTTGAAGTCTTGCGTCTGTGACATCTGAGCCCATTACATTTTCTGACTTTTTAAAGACTTAATCGTAGTGCCATGATGATGTTTCATGTGAAATGTTTGGGGCAAGGGTCACGTTCAAGCTGGCTCTCTATTGAGACTCTGCATTGAACTCCTGGCCTCTGTTCCAGGATAACCTTCTCCCTTTTGTTTCTTGCTCAAAGATGGCTCAGAGATCATGGCACCTGGATCAGGACTAGTAAAGAAACCACAAGTTGAGGTTGCTTAGATTCTGAATAGCTAAAGCTACATTAGAATGGGGCCACAAAACATAAACAAGTAGAAATGCATGCTGATTTGAAAATTTTAAAAATCTGGACTTTCTTGAGTATTTTCATTGTCAACTCTCAATGTTACTGTGGGGCAGTAACCTCTGTGGGCTTTGGTGTTCATATTCATAGTCTCATTGGCAATACATGGGGGAGTGGCGTCTTTACATGTATACAGTGAGAGCATCTGAGGTGTTTCAAAAGATGTCCTGGCAGCCTGTGGGCAGCTGGTTTTAGTCTGCAGACAACATGCCATGGGTGTATCCACAGAGTCCCATCTACTCAATTGAGATGAATCCCCTGACTCCTGGTAGAAGGAAGAAAAAAAAAAAAAGCCAGGAGAATGGGAATGGGACAAGAACAGAGGAGAACATGGTGCAAGGCAGTGCAGGACTCTGAAGCAAACCAGGAGCGACAATGAAACTGAGACTAAAGGTTCTAATTCATTAGTAAGACCCTTGATCATAAGCCAAATAGGACCTCAGAGTCTGAAAAAAGATGGAGACAAGGCTGGTTCTGGTTCAAACCAAACAGCATAAAGATGGCTTAAACCTCAGCTGAACTGGAACAGCAAAAATAAAAACGTGGATATGCATGGAGATTTTTCTCAACGGGGCACAGCAGCAGAGAGAAGCAGCCTCCTCCTGTGGGTGTGACAGTGACCTCAGTGAATGAAGGAAGAGTATGGGTGCTTGAACCAGAGGGACGGGTGGCAGCAGTCGACAGGAGACTGACGAGGGCTTTCCTCCCAATCTTGGTTCATCTCCACCCATTCTTCTTTTCCTACTATGCCCACCTCTCCTCCTCCCATTACTTCTAACACCATTTCTCCTATCTGCACTAAGCCTTTCAAAAAACATCCGTACTGAAAGAAACAACAGCAAGCGCAGTCACGCCTCTTCTAACATGGCCCCTACAAGAGTCAGTGTGCAGTGTTGATAAAAGGGTGATAAGCACAAAGCAACGTTTTTATTGCCCTTTAAAATACATAAAGCTTTTTAATGTAATTAGTTCCTGTGATTACAGCCACGCTAGAGGCTGGTAGTGTAAAACTTAGTTACAGATTAAGGAGAATTCCCCATCATTAGATCCACTGCCAGAGACTCAGTAATTGGCAAAATGAGCCAAGTCTTGTCAAACCATGTTGCCCCCTCCTTCTGAACTCCACGCTCTCTCTCTTTTATTTTCATGATAGAGCATAGGCTTGTCTTTATAAAAATAGAAAAGTCTTTTTTATGGACACATCATAGCTATAGACAGACAAAACTATTATTTAGATATGAAAAAAATCAGACAAATTTAGGCCTTTTCCCATTGACTATAAAGAGGCTTGGAGCAAAGGCATCTGGCCATGGCAGACAAAAATTAAAGAGGTGGCATAAGTGACAAAGTATATTCCAGAAGCAAACATTGCCAGTGTTGTCTATGACAGTGGGGTTGGAATAATCTGGTTATTTGCGATACCTGATGACACTGGTCTTCAGTAATAAAGATTTTTGGGGAATATGCAGACAATAATAATTTGTTATTTTGAGTTTATTGCCCTAAGCAGAAATCTGTGATTTTGTTAGTGGGTACAAGTGACATATTTTTAGGGTCATAACAAGTACAGCAAGAGAGAAGCCTCTTTATTAGAACCATCCATTGTATTTATCCACATCATGGTGCTATTTGGCCATGTTCTGATAGCCCATTTCTGACTATTAGATTATACCCCAAATAATGTAATATACAACTCTGTGTAACTAACCTATTTTGGTCCACTGTAAGCACATTTAAAACAAAAAAATAAGGAAACTGCAAACAGAAACAGACTTCTGGTGTTACTCAGCTAATCTGCTTTACAAATGATTCTATGCCTCTCCAACTGTACAACTCCCTGGGTCTTAGAACCCTGGGATTACTAAATCTTAGTAGAGTTTCTGAGGCAAATATTCATCTATGCAAGGCTGCTTAAGTGCACACAACACACACACACACACACACACACACACACACACACACACACACACACACACATACACACACACTATGAGCTAGGTCGTGTTGTTTTCTTTGGCTGTATCTACCAGTGGTTTACCAGAAGTGAGCTGTTCAGCTGTTGACAGAGTAGAATAAACTTGATCAGTCATAAGGAAGCAATAAATGCAACGCTTAGATAGAGGCAAATTTAAGATCTGTCCCTATCTTCAGGCCCACAAAAACCATGCAGTGTTTAACATAGAAGATAATTAAAAGCAAACAAACAGATAAATACATCTGAAACAAAACCCCCAAACTAAAGAAATCAGGGTTTTTTTTTTTTTAAATCTTTTCTTCCTTTATCTTATCTTTTGAATGGAGATCATTCTTATTTTCTGTCACTATATAAGATGTTGTCTTTTGAGGCTTTCTTGTATGGAGGGCAGTTGAAATGATTCTTCAGCTGAAATGTGCTATTTGGTTGACTACTTAAAGAATGTCTTTGCATTTAACTAGGCTTATTGGATTTCATCAGAGGTCTATCATCTAGGTTTTTTATCCCCTAAGAATGTAATTTTTTTTAAACAGAAGACTTAAAGAAAAATAAAACATTTTTGCCTTTAAATATATGCTTAATGGGATTCAGGCATTTGACCAAGAACTGAAGACAGTTGGGTATCAGGTGTGTTCAGAGTTAGGTGTTTCCACCATCAAAGAATGTGTAGCTTAAAATGGAAGTTAAAACAGAGTGTAAATCAGGAAAATCTTTACTGCATAAACATGGGGGCCTGGTTTGAATCTCTAGCACCCATGTAAAAGCCAGGCTTAATGGCGCACACCTGTGAACCAAGTGCCATGGGGGCAATGAAGAGCGATAAGGCCTGCTGACCAGTCAGGATAACTGAATCAGAAAGTTCTAGTAGATACAGTGAGAGAACGTATCTCAAAAACTAAGGTGAAGAGAAATAGAGGAAGATACTTGATTGATGTTTGTGGCACACACACACACACGCGCACACACACACACACACACACGCACACGCACATGCACACAGTCACGCTCATGCACACACACGAGCAGGGTGTTGGATTAGATGCTTTCCACAGTGCTTCACAACTTCATCTAAAATTATATTATTGTCTTGCTGTATTTCTGTGACTTCATCTTGAGGAAGTCAGAGAGGAAATTTTATAGAGGCGAGAAGACAGATTCAGGGGTCCAGAAAGATGTCTTTAATGCTGCTGCAGAGCTGGGAGAGACTAGGATCAAAGCAGGTGGGTGGTGCTGAGCATAAGATTTTTGCCACTCCAGCCTCTCAGGGCCCTTCCCTGCCTTTATCTATTGCTAACATCTGATTCTAAGGATGCTTTCATTTAAAGCGTTCTCTTGGGGAGAAAAGGAGAAGCATTTTTTACATGAATGCTGTAGTCCTAAGGGATTAATCTCTGGAGCTAGACAACTGTGCATTCCAAATACTACTACAGTTTAGGCGTGTTTTAGAAAACTCTAAGTCCTCATCTCATTTTGTATAAAATGACATTTAAACTAAGATTCTATGAAATCTTGCAAGGCTTATGAATAGGAATACAACACTTAATGTTTTGATTATTTATACTCATAATCAATATACAGCAATAATGAATGTATTATCGTTGATAAGATATTTTTTAGAAAAGCAAGGTGCTGGTAACTTAAAGCCCTTGGATGACTTTGGGCAGGACCACTTTCTATGGAACCTCCTGTCCTATTTCTGATGTAGCGGATTTCTTTTAAATGGTGGAAATTTATCTGGAAACTTAATCATGTCCTAGATAAAGCACAGTTCTTGATGTGCTATTAATTATGCCAAAGGGACCAACTTGACTACTCTCATCGGATTCAACTTAGACAAGGAAGGTGGAGTCATGGAGAGAAAGACACAAAAGTTCCCTGTCCACGTGGAAGCCAAGTAACTACTTCAGACATGCTTGGTCTGTAAACACCTGTGGAAACGTGCATGCATCTATTTAGTTTCTCCAGATTTTGCTCATGGGAGAGACACTTAATTTGTTCTTTGAGCTGAGCTGTACCATTTAACTTACATGTGGATTTAATCATACTGGTCAAAAATTCTTTATGAACAGCCAGACAACTTGTGCACATAGCTACATACAGTTTTACTCGGGGTCAGTGGGACACCATATGGATTGTGGTTTTTATGATTTATTTGTTTTTATGTGTATGAGTGTTTTGCATGTATGTATCTTTTTATGGACCACATGCAAATGGAGCCAGAACAGGGTATTGTACCCACTAGAACTGTTATTGCAGGTGATTGCATGCTGCCATTTGAGGGCTGGGAATTGAACCCAGGTCCTCTGTAAGAGCAGTAGGTGCTGTTAACAGCTTAACCATTTCTCTAAGCCTGGAATATATTTTAAATGTTTAACTCTATACATAGGTAAGCATCTCAGGGATATTCAGGTAGCACAATGGTGAGCAACTTCAGCTTGAGATATTTAGCTCAGCCACACATATATCTTTAGGGGCAGACTCTTATATCAAGAAAACTTTATCATATATTTTAGCTAAAACTTTACAATACAAGCTGTGTGCATGATCAAAGGATTTCCTGTCCATAACTTTAACCTTTCAGGCATATGCTCCATGACCTTAAGCTAAGCACACTCCCAAATATGTCTGCACTCTTCTTAAATTATGACTTTAATTTGAGCATGCTCAGGAATGTATTTCTTGACTGAGGATGCTCATGAATATACCTGCTAAGATACTTTCCTATATAAATACGTAAAGCCTCCCAAGTGACACTTCCAGACTTCTATTCCCTGAGGGCCTTGTATTACAAGCAACTCCCATGCTTGCCTTGCCTGTTGTGAGTGGAACCAATTTCTAAAATGCCGATGGTGGCTGGTTTAGCCCTGCACTTAACCCATCATGTTTAGTTGGAAGATACAGGAAAATACGAATCTGACAGTTAGCATTAATGTTCTCTGAGAAGCCCATAAGGTCACCATTGGCGCCCTAGGTTACCTTTACATCTGAGATGCTCAGCAAGCATGTGACCCCTCATCAGAATTGTGATTCATATTCTATGAATCTCCTTAGCACTCTGATACATTAGGAACGCATTCATAATGAAAACAACAAGGGGGGAGCAGACACAAACAGAAATAGAGAGACAGACAGACAAAGAGAAGAGACAGACAGAGAGACAGAGAAAGAGACAGATAGAGACCGAGGAGAAAAGACAGAAACAGAGAGGCCAATGAAAGACTAGAATTAGTAATTTTAATTGTTGAAAAATTCTTCTCTAGCTTGCCACATTTCTAAAAACTGGAATTAGGATTTTCTGTTTTCCATGCACTTCTTTTAGAAATCACATCAGAAAGACTAAAAACTGATTCTTCTTCCTTTACTTGTCCTCTTAAAGTCTATTTAAATAGTAATAGAATATTATTTTTTGGAGGTCATTTAAAATAAAATGACTAATTGCAATTCAACTATATGTTATATTGATCATTGAAATAATTCAGGATTCATCTATAGTCTCAGAATAGGATGAATAAGAAAATACCGTACCGTAACAGTAATTTTTTTAGGTACTGGTAGATATTTGTCTTCTGTTTGGCACTTCCTTTCAGTTAACTTAAAGCAAAGATAAAAATGACAGCTATTTCTCAGTTGACATTTAAAAGACAAAAATAAGAAACCCAACAGTACTGCTGGGGAATTTTTATAGGGAAAATAAACATATTGACATTCTTTCTGTTCTGTATATTGATTTTTTTTTTTTTTTGGATCCAGCTGTAACAAGGCCACAAAGAGTTAGAGTTAATCATTCTTGGAATATTTTGTTCTTGTATGTCACTTTTCTTATCCAAAATGCTGGACAATAGCAGTGCTAGTTAGTTTATTTATGCCTGCAGTTACCACCACCTTGAACATGCACAAGGTCACTGAAATCCTCGCAGGTGACTTGTAAACTTTGTGGTCTTTTATGGACCACATTCAGACAGTTATTCTAGAGACAGTTGATCTTGTGAATCTCAGAGGTGATTCAAGGCTGCTTAAGTGATTGCTCAATTGAAAACATTGCTCTCTTCCCTGTAAAGTCAGCCTGAAGGTTCTTGATCCACATATGATGCCTTTGCTTTCATGTAACTTAGTAGCCTACCTAGACATCAGAGGAGTGAGTCTTCAACCCTAAGCTAGTGTCTACTTTTACTGCAAGTTTGTAAAGCTTTTCTTTAAAAACTTTACTTTATAAAATACAATTACATAATTCCCTTTCCTTCCTCCAAATCTCCCATGCCCCACCCTTACTACCTCTCATAGGACCCCACCCATAGATAAAGGACTACAGGTAACTAAGGATTGGTGAGCGCAGTAGCCATTCCTAGGGAGGAGGCCTATATTTGGTTATCCAATACCAAATAGTCATCCCTGAAATTATGTACATGCAAGCAACACTAAATAAACTCAGAAGGTTATACATACATGCATACATGTGTATGCATGTATGATTTTATATAAATATATATGTTGTATTTGTAAATTAATAACAATTTTAAAAGAGGCAATGAATTTTAAAAGCTTCTTGATGGATATTGATATCATAGATAGCAAACTGTCCTACTATAGTGTTATGAATATACAAATATATGAAACATATCTAGATGAATACAGTAATGCAAAATTTTCAGTGCCAAAAAATTCTGTAGAATACAGAATGACAACTGCATGAAGATGTCTATACATTATTACCTGAAACCGGGAATGTACTATATTGCCTGACACTGGAGATTCAGCTAGAAGTAGAATCAGAGTTATGGTATTAGTCCCTTTGTACTGCTACAACAAAACACTGGAGGTAGGATTATTTACAAAGTACAAATTTTTATATCCTCACAATCAGGTAAGGCTGAAAATTTGGAAGGAAGAACATGTTATCTTCACGTGGCAGAAGATTGAACTGCAGAATGCTGCATGAAAGCTTCTGCATACACCTTCATCTTGCTCACAAGGGAGCAGCCCATGTAGCCTCATCATTCCGTAAAGATCCCAACTCTTGATTCTCTCACATGGAGAACATCTGGATTACAGATAGAACACATTCAGACCATAGCATTACTCACCTACTGACCTTAAAATAGAGATGAAAGTTTGGAATATCCTTGGTTAGCTCAATGTAATTCTAAAATCTCATAGTCATAGAAGGAGGAGGGAGACCAATTAGAAGGTTAAAAGAATATTTCCATTTCTGGCTAGGAAAATGGAGAAAGGAATTTCACTACCCAAAGAACATGGCAGCTCTACAAGCTGGAAAAATACAAGTAAATGTTTCCCCTAGAATATGAAAAAAGGAATACATTACTGCACCCTGATTGCAGACTTTTGAGACCCATACCAGACCTCTGCATCTCTTCAGGATGATAGATTCATGTTGTGTTAAGGCAAAAAGTTAGTGAGAAGACAAACTAAAACTGGCAGCTTACAGTAATGGTATTGTGTTGCCCTTCTGATCATTGTGACAAAACCTCTGACACAGCTAGCAAGAAGCAAGGACTTACTTCAGTTCTCAGTTTGGAAATTTCCAACCATGGTCACTTGGTCACATTGCTTCTGGGTCTATGGCAAAGTAAGTGATCTTGGCAGAAACACGAAGATGAAGGTTTCCAGTTTGCAATCACAGCTGTTTCTACTTGGGGGGGGGGGGATGTCCTGAAAAATGAGTAGTGTGGTTGAACCTCAAGCACCTTTCTACTTTGTTTCCAAATTTTCCACTTGCTCCTAAGAACTCCATCATACAGAGAGCTACTGGATCATGACTTATGAGAACAGAGTTGAGCTGCCTACACAGGTTGACTTGGGATTCTGGAGAAAACTTACTAAATATAAAGACCAGCAAGTCGCCCAGTGGATAAAACACTGACCAGGCAAATTGGGCAACCTGGATTCCTAGATCCTACAAAAAGATTCAAGGAAAGAACTAATGCCACAGAACTGTCCTCTAGCCAAGCGTGCTGTGGCATGCACACATGGGTATGCACACAATAATGAACTGGAATGTTTAAATAATTTAGAATTTTATTTAAAAGGTTAAAATCATTATAAGGAACTTTTGAGATCATCTAGTCCAAAACTTTGGCTTTACCAATGGGCAGATCTAAGGCCGGGGTAGTTAGCTATATGCAGGAGGCAAAAACTAGATATGAATCCTTCCTTCATAATTTAGTGTTCTTTCCATTACATATGGAAGTCCACTTGGGGAACCATACCTCAGGACCTCAGCTAGCCCCCAGCTAGCCTCACTATCAAGCCAACTAGAAATGTGACATGGTATTCAGGAGCCTGTAGTTAGTATATGGGCATGTTGCCAGGGTTGGTTCCCTATACCTTCACTATTAACTCAGAGACGCTCACAGGGAAAATGAAACGTCCAAGTTTAAAAATATTTGACACCAACTAGATATGTATGTATTAATAATATGACTCTTTTCTGCAGAAATCCTCAATCATTAAGTCATAAGGAAGAATGATGGGCTTGTACATTACCTTGCTTACTATCTGCAGTCGCCAATGTGGCATTGCTAAAATATGCCCATGCCTCTCCTTTCAGTCTCTAGATGTGGAGCGTTAGATGAATGGTATGTCTTCCCTGAGTCAAATTAGGCTTTCTCCTCAGTGCAGTGCAACTCCTTCCGCTATGTTGGAGGGTGACCGTGAGGACAGAAAAGAACTAATTCTTGCAGAGCCACTGAATCATTTGAAACATGCGAGGTGTGATATCAATAGTGACTGTATATCTTCAGGGGTTTTCTCTCCCTCTAAGACATGCTGGACATTCCTCAGAGCTTGTTTATCCAAATGGGCCAGTATGAGACAATTCTCTGAGTCCTGAAAGTGAGAAGATGTCAGACAAGAAATGACCAGAGGAGGTCAAAGGAAAGAAAAGGCTGAGGGATGGGGGTGGGTGGGGGCAGTGACACATTGACTTTGTTTTCTGAATGTGATAACAGAGGGAACCACAGGAAAGGGAACAAATTTACTGGGGAGCAATTGAGAACACCAGTTATTTTCCTCCTGAAGAAATGCTTTGTACGAGAGCCCTCTGCTTTTTTGTGTGCTGGTGAATACAAGATGAGACTTTGTCTTCCCTCTTTTCCAACAATGACCCTGAGCAAGGGCATGCTCTCCATTTAAAACATCTCTTCGTTCTGAAGCAACATTACAACGTGATCAAATAGCGTCCCCTTGGTTTATGTGGCTGATCTGAGTTGAATAGTGTAACTGACAGTTCCCTTTGAACTTCCTCATCTGAGAACTGAACCAAACCCTGATTCTGAATCTCTCACTATGCTTACTATGACCTTTACCTTGACCCCTAGTCTCTACCTCACTACCCAGTCATAATGTCTGTCTCATCAGACATAGAGAGAGCAGAATAATGCATATTTCCAAAACTTGTCTGATTATCACAAATGTCCACAAACACAACCCTCTAAAGGTTCTAATCCTAGTCTCAAAATGATTCTTTTTTAAACTAATATATTTTTATATCTAATACCCACTCTGCTTTGAAAATTTTATTGGTTATTTTATTTATTTACATTTCAAATATTATCCCCTTCCCAGTTTCCCCTCCACAAACCCTCTATCCCCTCCCCCTCCCCCTGCTTCTTTGAGGGTGCTCCCCCACATTTTGTTAATTCTTTGAGGATTTTGTACAATGTATTTGAGCATATTCAGATGTCCCCAACTTCCTACCCACCTAACTTTGTGTTCCCCTTCTTTATTCTTAAGGCAGTTCTTATCATTAGATACTATAATATGCAGAGACATACGAAGAAACGAAATAGAGCAGAAGATGATAACAATGCAGAGTTTCTAGAGATTCTGAGGTGAAAAACCTTTAGCGAAAGTTATCCTGCTGACAGGCAGTTTGGGATATTACACTCTCAGTTTCCCAATTGACTTGGGCAATTTGATGAATAGGCTCAGTATCCACATTCTTAGAAAAGTTATCTCAGGTTTTTCTGAGTTATCTTACTTCTGCTAGTGATGATAATTTTATGGATGACCTTCTGGTCCATGTTGTCAGTGCTCAGGAACCACCTACTTCTTGGTCATGTCTTCATTATGCTTGCAGGCTTGCTAGCTGTTCCTTTCCTGCCCCATGTCTTGGCTAGAAGTATGACTCCCACTCACACTGTGTGACAATTGTTTATAACCACTAAGGCTCTGTGCCCTGAGAGGTAGAGACCATGTCTGGTAAACAGTGTTTGTCAAGTGAATGTCTGATGTAGACTTACAAAACATGCACATGGGAAATGAGCCAAAGAGCTTCTCCCAGGATAAGAACAGGAAGTGGAGGGAAGTATCTGTGATCAGCTGCACTTTCAGGCACTCTCCAGATACAATTCCTTATTTATCTAGAATTGCTATAGAATTAATTACAGAGGTCACATTGAGCTTTATTGCTTTTCTTTATTTTATTTTATTTTATTTTTCTTTTTTTCTTTTTATTTATTTTTTTACACTCCAGATTTTATCACCCCCCCATCCACCCTCTGACTGTTCCACATCCCATACCTTCTCCCTTCCCTCTGTCTCCATGAGGATGTCCCCCCACACACACCTCACCCCACCTGATCTCTAAACTCCCTGGGGCCTCCAGTCCCTTGAAGGTTAGGTGCATCATCTCTGATTGAACACAGACCCAGCAGTCCTCTGCTGTATATGTGTTGGAGGCCTCATATCAGCTGGTGTATGCTGCCTGGTTGGTGGTCCAGTGTCTGAGAGTTCTCGGGGGTCCAGGTTAATTGAGACTGCTGGTCCTCCTACAGGGTTGCCTTCCTCCTCAGCTTCTTTCAGCTTTTCCCTAATTCAACCACAGGGGTCAGCAGCTTCTGTCCATTGGTTGGGTACAAATATCTGCATCTGACTCTTTCAGCTGCTTGTTGGGTCTTCCAGAGTGCAGTCATGCTAGGTCCCTTTTTGTGAGCACACCATAGCTCAGTAATAATGTCAGGCCTTGGGACCTCTTAGTCATAGAAGAAGCTATGGGATGACATGGGGCAACAACTCTAGAAATGGCCTAAAAGCTGTAACCAAGCACTGGCTATAGAGGCTGCTGATTTGAACTTCCTGGTTGTATGGCTAGACAATGCCTAGAAGGGAGCCAATGCATAGAATATTATTATGTGCTCAGATCACAAGTGTGCACAATGAAATGCAGGTGGTGACAATGACGATTAACTAGTAATGTTTTATATTGTGACACGAAGGTGAATATACTGCTTTCTTGTTTCATGAAACTGCTTCCTCAAGCCGTTGTAAGCAATATGAGAGGCAGAGATCTGAGGGCACCCTCTTCATGAAGTACACATCATCATCACCTCATAGAAAATTTACAACACTCACATTTACGCTCCTTTGACTTACGTGTGCTCCCTCAGAAACAACTCCTGCCAACTGGTTTGGCTTTGTTCCCAAATTAATTGTCAGTAAAACCAGAATTATCCAGGAAAGGGGAGCTGTGGAGATTTTATTATAGAAAATTTTGTGTCTAAAAGTCTGGACCAAGGGGGAGAGGGCAAGCTGCAGTGGAGCAGAAATCAGCTGTTCAGCTCCCTCGGAAGAGCTAATGAGGGAGTTGGCCATGGAAGTCCACTTGGCATACATTTTATTTCCGCTTCCCATGCATTTCGTGGAGCAGTTTTTAAGGAGGAAATGGGAGCTGCTTGTTCAGCAGAAGCAGTGGGAGAAATCCTGTTTGCTCTCAGGAAGTCTTCACAACTCCCCCAAGGCTGTGACTCTGTGGCACGGGATGAGAGGACAGGATTATTGGGAATCGCTCTGAGGCTAGCTGTGGAGAGAGCTGTGTAAAGCAGAGGAATCTACGTGCACAGCCCCCCTCCACTTCTTCATACTTTAGGTGGGGAGAGGAGTTCATGGCTTACTGAATGGAATATAGACCTTGGCCTGAGATCCTCCTGGATGCTTGATAATTTCACTTTATCCATTTTTGTGAGTCCCATAATTTTCCCTCCTCAGTGCTCCTGTACTTTGGCTTGCCCTTTCCCTGACTGCTCCTGCCCACTCTCCTGCTCTCTGGGTCTGTCCTGCCCTCCCAGGGAGTTTCACACCTGTTCCCAATATGACAGCTATGCTAGATGTGAGCACTCCCCATATGAACACATTCTTGGCCCACTGGCTGAAGATAAGCAAAGGATCTCCTGTCCATGCGGCAAGGTCTCCAGGTGACCTGGTACAGAGGCTCTCAGATGTCCCTGAAGCTATAGCCATCACTACTGAGCTCAGAGGCTGCTTTGAACTTGTGCTGTGACTAGATGAGGTTTCAAAGAAAGAAGGAAGGTAACTCTATTTGGGTGAGACAACCAGCTTAAGAATCTAGTAGCCATGCCCACCAGATGGAGTAAGTGTGTCAGACCTGATCCAGTGTCAGAGTCCCATAAGCCCTGTGTCTGCCTATTCATTCAGTCTCTTCCTCCTCCCCATCTTTCTCCTTCCTTCTTTCCTTCCATCCCCGTCCCTTCCTGTTGTCCTTCTATTATTCATTCAGCACCTTTATTTCTCACCAAATATGTTGATAATACCTTTCATACTGGAATGTATTCAAACATTTATGTGTTTGCTTTTTTAATTAGTTCTTTTGAGGATTTCATACAATGTATTTTTTTCATATACATCCTCTCTAGGAAGCTTATTTTAAGTCACTTAAACTATCTAAGCCACAGGACTCTTTATATGACTGGAATAACAATGTTTCACATTGTAACATAATTAGTGGCACAAATTATTCCAAAATGAATACAGGCCCTTTTCTTTGGAAGACATGGAGAGGTCAGATCTTTTCTTGCCTGGAGTATCAAATTAGGTCTGGATCCTATGTGTGGGACCTGTGTACTGTGTAAACCATCAGGCCCTACACAAGGAGGCTTCTCTGGCTGTGAAACGGTTGCTTATTGCTTAACCTCAGATACTGTTGCTTGTTGGTCTCTGCATCAATCCCATAGTTCCACTCACTCATTGCTGATTAGTTTAACCCATGGAGTAGAAGGCCAAAGTAGGGATATGGGTAAAAGCCAACTTGGTTCCTTCTATTTCATTGTCCTTATCTGTCCTTAGAGGATATCTCCAATGAAGAAACTGTCCCTCTAGGTTCTAGCGTTCCAGGCCACCCCCCAACCCCCCTTACAGACCTTCCCTTTCCTGTTTCCACTTCCTGGTAGGCATTCCCTTCATGTGACCCTTTTCTTGTACTCTGATGCTACCAGCTTTCCCATTGACTCTCCTACGTTGCATAGGGTCAGTTGCCTCCTGAGGTCACGATCATCTTGACTGTCCTTTTTGTTTCCCCTTTGACATTTTGGAGATTTCAATCCTTTTTTAACTAGTACCCCTGATTGTTCTCTGCGCTACATGGAATCTGTTATAAATGTGTATCTTAGAAGGTTACTATTATAAGAAATACATTTGTATTATAAGGCAGCAGGGTTTTTTTTTTTTTTTTTTAGTTGTCAGTTGCAAATCATTTACGAGTCAAAAAAGTCAATATAAAGAGTCCAAACCTCCATTTTAGGATACAAAATAATGTTGGGTTGAATACCAAATATTATTGTGTATCATATGCTACATAGTTTTGCAAACTTACAGTTGTCTGTATATATACATATGTGTCGTGTGCCAGTTCATGGTACAGCTGGAGTCTAATATATAATTGAAATTCAATGGTCTAGGGTTTCTGGCACATAATAAGCACTCAATAAGTCCTAGTACCTATCATTGCTATCCAAGACCAGGTCATATGGACACTCTCCAGTCAGACAGCACAAAGAATTTCCATTCCAGCTCACTTGAGCTCATTAAAATAGTACGATATAGTTATGTCAGGGTATATTTAAATGGACAAACCACTGCCTTACATTTGCTTGATTATACCTAGCAGGCACAGCCTGAGTCACCCCCTTGGCTGAGAGAAGAGGCAAGCAGGTCCAAGAAACTGAAGCATTTTTAAACTTACATTTTATTTTTCTATGAGTCATTGCAAATCTGTCTTTGCAGCATCTTTTCCTGTGGCTGAATGCTCTAAGACGGACAGGTTTTTTCCCAAATCTGGGAGTATTCAGGAAGAGAGAAGAGAAAGCACCTCTCCAATCAGCACATGAAGGACAACTTCTGGCCCACCTCTTTTACAAAAGCATCAAAAGGCTCCTTGGGAGCCATGACATTGATAACTAAAAAATATTACCAGCTTTCTAACACCTGCTGGTAGAAAAGAAGAACCAAAATTGTGCGACTTCTCTCTTTGCCACAGTCACCCCACTTATAAGTGATGCTATTAACCATGTGGTAATAACCACGAAGAGCAAAAGATTGGACAAAAAACCTTTTAGCTTCTCTACTTTTTCAAGCAAATAAACCCAAATGGATCCTTCCATCTCCAATATCTCCCTCTTATCTATAACATAAGGAAATTTTCAGAGTGATTTAGAGTTCTTTTAATATTCCTTTTCATGAATTTTGAGCATTGGTTGTCTTACTTAGGGTTACTCCTGATGTGAAGAAACATCATGATCATGGGAATTCTTAAAAGGGGAAACATTCAGTTGGATGTGACTTACAGTTTACTTCATTATCAGCATGGCCGGAAGCATGGTGACACACATACACGGTGGTAGAGAATGGGCTGACAGCTCTGTATATGTATTTACAGATTTACAGGCAGCAGCAAGAGAGAAACTCACTGAGTCTGGCTCTGAGTTCTGAAACCCAAAAGCCCACCCTGAGTGACACAATTTCTCCTACAAGGCCACACCTACACTAACAAGGCCACACCTCCTTACCCCTGTCAAGTAGCACTACCCCCTAATGACCACACATCCAAATATATGAGCTTATGGTAACCATTCCTATTCAAACCACCACATCAGTGTTTAAAGAATTTGTATTGATTCATCCAATACCTATTGACCTATAGTATTTCAAACCAATCAATTACTTCTTTTTCACACTATCTAAGAAGGGATAATTTGTCTACTAATCTATACACAAGCTAAAGATTACAACAGCTTTGTTATGTGGTCTATCTCCTAATTTTTATCCTTCCTTTCTGTCTTAAAATTGCCTTTGTCCTTCAGTCTTTAGGGAATGAGCCCAAGATCCCTAAATTTCAGAGTCCAAGTAGATTGGTAAGATTTATATGTTATAGCAATTCACTGGGGAGCTATTTGGGTGAAAATGGCTTAGGGGAAGTCTCAGCACTTACCACGTTTTCAATTAGAAGTGTGAAGCCAGAGAGAACCACCCTCCTCTCTCTCAGTGTGTGTATAGTGTTTACAGTGAGGCGGGGTGGAAGATAGGGGTGGAAGTGAGGAGGCTGTTAGATGTCCTGCTGGGTCCTTCTACCTTATTCTCTTGAGAAAGAGTCTCACTTACCCTGGAGCTTGCCATTTCAGCTGGTAGCTAGCAATTCTCTTGTCTTCATCCCCGCCGCCCACACACACACATAGCCTTAGGGAACCTGCTTTGTAGTAGATTGCTGGGAATCAAATGAGGGTCCTTATTGTTCATGCAGCAATGGAATTTGGGGTGTGTCTTAGGTTTCCATATTTAGATTAGAGAATTTTCAAGATTATGTTTCATGCCTTTATATACACACTTCTCACACACACACACACACACACACACACACACACACACACACACACACACACACACACAATCTCAGTAAAGGGAGAGAATAGCAGTGACCAATCTGGATTTTAAAAAGAAAATACATGTGCTCCCACTCCATAACGGCATTATCTCTGTCAGAATTAGATTCCAATTAGACAATTTTTGAATGAGAATAATTCCTACTTCAGGGTAGTTAGAGTGAAATTAATTTTGAAAGGCATGTGAAAACCCCACTCACAGTGATGATTAGCTTTCTCCCCAAATAGCCTTCCATGTGGTATACTTAAAGTCTTTTTTTTTTTTGCTGCCCTGTAATAATCACCTCTCTCTCTCTCTCTCTCTCTCTCTCTCTCTCTCTCTCTCTCTCCCTCCATCTCTCTATCCCTCCTCTCTCTTCCTCACCCTTTATCCCCTGCCTACCTAGCCTAACCCTTGCTAAGGTTTGTAACTAAACAGCTATCAACAGGAAAGGATGTGTGTGTGTGTGTGTGTGTGTGTGTGTGTGTGTGTGTGTGTGTGTGTGTGTGTGTGTTTGGTTGTTGTTACCATCATCTATTTTGTTTTAACCTTTGTAAGATAAATCACAAGACCTCAAGAGACTGTATGTTCCAGTTAATTTTATGCTTTATTGAATATCATTTTGAATTCTCTAGTTCATTTAACCTTTGTAGTGAAAACTCATTTGAGATGCTACTGAGCCACTTTTATGCTTTATTAAGAAAAAATACTAAGTTAAATTTAATTCTTCGTAGCTAAAATTTTTGGAGAATTGTTTTGTTTATGTCATACACATTTGGAACAAAGCTTATTTTGAGAATATTATTAAGAGCTATGAATAGACTCGGAAACGACAGAGAAGGGATCCAGGGGTGGAAGAAATTCTGCATGCCGTTTATAGGTCTCGGCAGGTCACCTTTGAACCAGCTGGCAGTAGAACAGAAGCTAAAGTATCATTGGTAGAGTCTTTTTCTTTTTACATTTATTTGTTGCAGAGGTCAGGCAAACATCGTACATGCCTGCCATAACCTGTGTGTGAGGGTCAGATTTTTTCATTCCATCATGTGGATCCTGGGAATCAAACTCAGGTCTTCTGGTTTGCTGGCATGCACCCTTGCCCTATTTTTGATCCATGTCTTGTCCCTGGCATAGTTTTTTGACACCATTCTAAAAATATAATCTTGTCTATGAAAAATATGAAGATTTGGCAAAATAACTGTTGATTAAATAACTATTGATTCTTGAAAATTTCAGAATATATTAAAATCATGATCATTTTTCTCATAAACAGGCCAGTTGGTTCTTATTTATTCTATCAGACATTTTCTGTTTATTTACCTTTTACTGTTAAAAGCTCGGTGTCAAAAGACTAAGTCTAATTAATCCAGAGAGGATTGTTGGGGAGATGGTTCAGTGAGTCAAGTGGTTTGTTCCCACCCAAGTGAGAGGAACTGAGTTCGAGTCCCCAGCTCACAGATAATGGCAGGATGTGGCTAGACACATCTGTAACAACATTTCTGGGGAGGCAGAAATAGGGACATTCTGGGAGCTCACTGACTTGCCGGTCTAGTTTAATTGATGAGCTCTTGGGTCAGTGAAATACCCTTTCTCAAAACTTCGGTGGAGATCAATTGAGGAAGATACTCATCAGACATCCATGTGTAACCGAGCAAGCGCACACACATACAGATGCACATGCATGCACACCAGTTTGTGAAATTGATTCTAAATTCGTGAGCAACTGTTTTTCTGATGCTGAAGATGAAATGGAGGGAATCACATACACTAGGAAAATGTTTTGCTCTTAACTGCATCTCCCACACCTCTGGTGCCCCATTTAACATTCCTCAAATTCAGCTGTGGAAAAGAATCCCTGAAGTCTTCCTTAATTTCGTAAAAATAAATATAATTAGATATACGTTTAAAGCTCCAAGTGCCAGCTGCCTTTGTTGAGAGCCCTGTGAAAGCCCTTCTGTGTTCTCATTTTTTATTCTTTTGGGTTGACTCCACCTATAGAGGGTACAGGTGATTATGAAAGCTAATAAGAGATCGGATTGTACCAAGATGTTTTCTTTTCCTGTTGGCATCCCTCCTGGTTTTTCTTCTCCACTAGGATTTACACTAATTAAAAAAAAGCCCTATTCAAGATGATTGTAAGATGTATAACTTTATTTTGCAAACACTAAAAACAAAACAAAACAACAAAAACCTGCTTATGTGTTTGGACAGAGAGAAGAGGCTTGTTGGATTCCCATTTTGTTGGGAAAATTCCAATTCCTCTTTGCTCTATATTTCTGCTGTGCCCTGGGAATAGTTCAAATATATCTCTTCTTGGTTATTTGTAAGCTCACCTCTGCCTGGCTGTAAAACCTGGCAAGAGCCATGACTTCATTGTTGTATCTTCTTAGGACCAGAGCTAGGAGGTGTTACATAACTGTCCTTCTAGTCAGTGAAAAAGATCCCAAGAAATAAACTGTAGAGACGTTCTGACTCTTCCAAACCTTTGCCTCGTGTCTTGAAACAGAGATGACTATTGATGAATTAGGACCTACACATGCAAATCATGTCTCGAAATGGTAGACCCAGTCCACCTTAAAATGCTTCTCTAACATACAGCATTGTCTTGAGTCTGGAGTCAGGAAAGCTAGCAGTATCTAGTGTCCTAGTCTCTCACTAGGATAAGAGAGGTCAGATTTAAGAATGACAGATAAGATAAAACAAAATTGTGTGATGGTACAAGGTTAATGTCTCTCTACCTCCAAAGCAGCCCCGGGGGAATGGTCATCATCATGGCTGTTGGATCTCGAGCTTTCATCTTATACAAATGATGGTGATATTCATAGAAAGCCATTCTCTGGGGCTGGCCTTATAGGCAGCCTTGCTTCTGTTGGTGTCTCAATCCAAGTGGTGACATAATACAAACAAAGACCCAGTGGCACTGAATCTTGAAGCTGGAGTCTTTGAGAACAATCTTGATTTTTCCATTGTGCTGATGGGTGGTTTCAATGAGATGTTTACCTCTTAAGCTTTCTCTCTGTCAAGTACAAATCAGTGTGTTTCCAACATCTCTGAGCCTTAATTCTGCACTGCTGGCTGCCACTGCTCTTCTTCAATTAATGAGTAGCTGCAGAGGAGCTGTACAGTTGACAGACAGAGAAAAATCTCTAAAGAGAAAATGGACTACTTCCCACTCCCCTGAAACATCCACCAGTCATTGTCTATTGGGACAGCAAAGAGATATATTGAGAGATGGGACATTCTGGGTAAATGAATAAGCTATGAGAAGTTGGATCTGGTCCCACAGATGTATGTAGCTTCTCATCCCAGCAAGAAGATAAAGACTAAATAAGTTCTGCTTAAGATTCTTCTTTTAATTTTTTTAATGTTTTGGTTTTTCTAGACAGGGTTTCTCTGTATAGCCCTGGCTGTCCTAGAACTCACTTTGTAGACCAGGCTGGCCTTGAACTCAGAAATCCGCCTGCCTCTGCCTCCCAAGTGCTGGGATTAAAGGCGTGCACCACCAAAGCCCGGTAAGATTCTTTTATATCTTATTTGAAAGCATAGAATATACGACAAGTAAAATCTTGTTCCTTTGACCTTTCTTCATAGAACAACATATTGCCCATGGCCTCCTGGATTTCACCTTAAGCAAAAATGCCCATCGACAAAAAATTTGTAGAATTTTTAGCCTGAACCAAACCCTTTATACCTTCTTTCATTGGGACCAAGGCAACAGAGCTACAACGACATTCTCAAAAAGGATGACTACAGAGTGTTTGCTGTACATCCTGAACTGAAGGAGGAAGAAGTATACACACTGGAAGGTGCACAATAGGAAGAGGGAAACAGAGCTTTGTCTCTCTCCTTCTGTCTCTTGCATAGATTGGATGCTGTAGCCCATTAACTCTTCCATATTGGGTAATGGACACATGTATGTACATTGACAAAGTCATCAACATGAGGAGCTCTTGGGCTTCTCTAGAGGATGCTTTCAGCCAAGGCTTTCTTTGCAGGGAATGGAAGTTTCTATAAATGCAAACCTTCCCATATGTGCACATGTACATAGGCATAATAAAAAGAGTTTCTTGAGGATGAAAGTCAGGGAGTGATTTCTCTTTTTTCCTTGATAGCCAACCCTATAGTTAACCACTCCTTCAATTGAATGAGGAGAACTGATTAACTGATATCAGTTCTTTTTTATTCTCCCCTTCTCTGGCGGTTTTAAATGGTCCACCTTAAAGTAAATAGATTTTATTGCAACATGGTCAAAGACACTAATATGATAAGATTATTATAACCCCCAATCCTTCTCTGATTTTGCACAAGTTTAAGTGGGTGTCTTCCTCTCTGATCCAGAAGCTAACATAAAGTATTTTTCTCCACTTGGTGGAGCTGTGCACATATCTGCTTGGGGGAAATAGACAAGCATCCTTCCAGAGTCTCCACCAGCTGTTCCAAACGGAAAGATCTTTCCAGAGCATCATTCTGGCTTTACGCAGTGATGCCTCCCTCCTCCTGATGGCAGTAAAATTTTAATTAGCGGACTATGTGCATTCCTGTATAATGGAGCCCACACATGGCAGGAAGTTAAGAGTTTTCATTGACAGCCAGCTGAGAGATTTGGGGCACATTTCCTTGTTTTCCAGTGTCATTGTTTGTGAGTAGATAAAGCTGAGAAATAACCCCTGGTTCTACCTATCTCTTAAATTTAGTAGAAGTTTAATCATCTAAATCTAGATGTGTATGTGCTTGAGAGATTGAAAACACTAGGCAGATGCAACTCGGAATGTTTGTGTGACTCCTTCCTGTTGGGTCAGCGAACAAGCAGTGCCTGTCGAGCATTTTCTTATCATCTAGTCCACCTTCCACTCTGTAACAAGAAAGACTTTCTCTGTGCAAATCAAATCCTGTTGATCCCTTGTTTAACATCCTGTCTGTCTTCTCCTCTCCATGTAATGATGATTTCAGCTTCTTAAGTGGTTTGTCCCATATATGTGCCCTTCAGCTCTAGCCGGTGTCATCGCTCTCTGGATGCATTAATAAGTTTAATGTTGAAGTCTTCTTACTCATCACATCTTGGCCTTGCCATTTTCCTTTCAAAGCACCCCTTTCCTTTCTTTCCAGTTCCTGTTCACCTTCCAGATTTCAGTGCAGGTCAGTTCTGAGTAGGAGAGTGTCCCTGGCCCATTGCAGGCCCTCATTTTTATCTCTGCAGCCTCCAGAGATACTGTCATGAGTTTTTTCCCCACAAAAGCACAGTTATCCTTTGGGTAACTCAATATTGCCATTCTGGCCGCTAACACCTATAGTTTATAAACAGAACTCCAGAAAAATTTGTTCTGTGTCAAGTTAGATGTTGCATATTTCAAGGGTTGCCATAACAAAACCCACAAGTTGGCTGCCTTGAAACACCCCCAATTTGTCCCTGCATAGTTCTAGAATTTAGAAGCATGTTACCATGGCATTAGCCTGGCCATCCTCCCTCTGCTGTTCAACATAGCATCCTTCTGTGTCTTTCCCAGGAAGTTGGTAGTGTCTGTTAGTCCTTGGCACTCCATGCTTGCAAGCACTACTGCCATGATATCTGACAGTGGTGTCACATGCTAGTCATCCTCTGTGTCTTCTCATAGCCATTTTCCCCTTTATGAGAGGATGTCAATCACCAAGTTAATGCCTACTGTGGAGACCTCATCTTAACCTGATTATGTCTTCAAAGACCTGCTTTCCACATAAGTCTATGTTAACAGTAACTGAAAGTTAGTTTAGCATATTTTTTGGTGACAATAGATGAGTACCATTTCCACTGTCTGGATTGACAAAACAATTTTTGAGTAATGCTGGGGATGGAATCCAGAGCATTTTGTATGCTAGGCAAGAGATCAAACTGAGTTAAATCTATAGCCTAAAGCAAATTATTAACTAATAAAAATTTTGAGGAGAAAAAGCTTTCCCCTTTTTATCTATATAACAGATACTATTTATGTATAAGGCTAATGTACATTGTGTATATATGCACACAGGCATTCATTATCTTATATTGAAAGAAACCCCCAAAGCTAATTATCCCAAGTGGAAAATATTGTTTGGTTCATCTAAAGCTCTTTAAAGACATCTGCCTGATTCAGATGTAAATTTCTGGATGGCAAGAAATTATTTCGTTGCTGGCTGTCAAAATACTAAATTATGATAATCCATCACTAAATAAGCTCTGTGCTTCTAGCATTTAAATTTTAAGAAGTCTGAGGCTAGTAGTGGTTTTAATTATCTTTGCAAGGCAGCTTTTCGTTCGGTCCATATTTTTTCCGATTTCTAACTTAAGGAGATCTCTACTTAGATGGCACATTCTCCAGCACCCTCCTTTGCTGCAGGTCCACCATCGCCTTGCTGTAACCTGCTCTGTGTTATTCATATACATACTCATTTCCCAACCCACTGAGCCCTAGATTTTAAAAAGCAAAGCTAAATTTCAAAGAAGCAAATTATCTGCTAAATTATGCTCTAATTGGTAGCATTCAGCAGTGTTGAAATCAAGTGGGAAAACCCAAAAACCCCTGGAAACTACATTTTTTTTTTTTTTTACTGATGAAAACTCGGTAAAAGGAAGCGAGATAGAAAATTCTTTTTGCTTTAATTAAAAACTTTCAAAGTGGT
Organism: Uromys caudimaculatus; assembly: GCA_028551405.1. Lineage (NCBI taxonomy): Eukaryota > Metazoa > Chordata > Mammalia > Rodentia > Muridae > Uromys > Uromys caudimaculatus. Next base: position 21,961,711 of record CM052719.1, on the reverse strand, counting down.
ACCGTTGGTAAACTATTAAGAAAATTGCATGTGTCCTATAATGCTCGTTGTAACTAGTGCTAATTTTGGACCCAGCTTCTGCCTGCAAGTACTGCCTCAAAATCCAGGTTTGCTTTGTTTGAAACTTTGATTTGCTGGGGCAGTCCCTTCCAGAAGCTAAGAGGGTACAGAGATCACCTGAGCAAGATTTTGTTCCATAAACCGAGCCCTATGTCTTAGAGAATGTGAATTCCTGTTTCAGGCAGAGGCTCAGAGTTTGGTAGGTGACCAGTGCACTTTTCCCAGCTCCGTTTCTTTGTCCTCTGCTACCTAAAGTTACAGATTTGTTTAGCCAAATGCCAGTCTTACACTTTTCCTTAACCTGTCCCTCCCCAAATAAATTGTGGCTGAATATGCTTTTACTTTTAGGAATGGAAAAGGTATTGGGAGAAGTTGAAGGGGGGATGGACAAGACCTTTGCATGACCTCAAGGTTGATTTACATTCATATTTTCAAAGTCTAACTCAGAGGCTTCTAACACTTACTGCTTGTGTGTTCGTGTGTGTGTAAGCATTACTCCATATGGCAAAAGGCAGAGTAGCTACCACTGTAGGAAATGAAGAAGGTTAACTATAGAATGAACTGAATTATATGCAGGTAATTCACTGAATTATACACAAGGTACTAACAATATCTTAATTTCAACATGTCATTTGTATGTATATCATAACATTTGTTATAAAACAATGTCTACCTTGATGAAGCTGTTAGGACCTCCAAGAATAGTTGCTGGGCATGGTTCCCAGTTATAAAATGTTAAACAATAAAGCATGCTTATGCAAATGCCAGTTACAGTCTTGCTTCCAAAAGCATAAATAGAGGGATCAGTAAACAACTGGAAATTGAGGGTAAATGGAAGGTTGATGTTTATCTACTCATGTTCTGTTTAGACAAAAATCATTCCTCTCCTATGTAACCTTTCATGATACACAGAGCAGAAAGCTGTAGCTTAAAGTAAAGCAGCCATAAAATCCACACTCAGTAGCCACTCAGAACTAATGAAGAGCAAGGTGCATCAGCAAAGAACCACAGGTCCACAGAAGCTTTATCTCGTCCTATCTGTTTCCAAGTCGGAAGCTATGCAAATGTGCCTGATGGTAGTTTCATTTCTGCCAAGGAGAAAGATGTACATGATGTGTGTGAAACACTCAGAATCCACGCAAGAAAGGGATGGGAGACAAAGCCAGTTGTATGCTATTCCTGTCCGAGTCTCTATCCATGTTATAAGTGTCACCTTATTCCTTTGGGAATTGAAAGGTGGACATGTAAATGTTGATTAAACTTAATGATCCTGTGCTTTGAGAATGGTTTACCCTGAAACTGTCTCGCTCTTCCCGTGTCTTTGTTGCTAACCACAGCCAGATGCTGTGAACTCATCTTTGTTCTGTAATAAAAATCCTTCTGTGTTTTATCCTAGGGAGAAAACAACAAACACACAAAAAATAATGAATAATAGGTACCCAAGGGAAAATCAAAAGGAGTTACTGGACGTGGTCACTCACTGTGCGTGTGATTCCAGCAACCTAGAAGTTGAGGAGACCCTGAGATTCAAGAGAAGCCCAGGCTACAAAGCAAGAGCCTGTCTTAGAATCAAACAAAGGAGAAGACAGAGAAAGTTAACAGGGTTCACTGTTGTTGTTGGTGGTGGTGGTGGTGGGTGTGTGTGTGGGTGTGCGTGTGTGTGTGTGTGTTTGTGTGTCTGTCTGTATCTATGTGTCTGTTTCTCTCTCTCTCTCTGTCTCTGTGTGTGTGTGTGTGTGCATGTGACTATGTGTACATACACTCACATTTGCCCTAGTTTGGATTTTTTTCAAGATATGGGGTTAAAATAATCAGCTGCCTTATTTAATAATAAATATGAGTAAAATTAAATAATTGTTTTGAGCTAATTGGCAGATTGTTTTTGTTGTTTTCTTTTATTTGTTTGTTTGGTAAATGTGTTCAGTAATTACTTTCTTGACCCACAAAGTCAAGAATTAATCCTTTAGGGATTTTGTAGAAGAATTCAGGAAGGAGGGAAGTGAAGGCCTACTGTACGCCCTTCTTCATCCTGTGCTGCTTCTGTGATTACCGTGGGTAGTACACTTTATAATTCCAACTGAGGGGGAAGAAAATATTTCTAATGAAGCCCCTATCTTTCTAATATTACCCAACTACAGAAATAAAATAACATTTACCACAACCCAAGGTTTGTCTGCTTCTGGAGCTATATTCACAGCACCACAGTAGAAAAGAAGACATATGAACCTCCTACTTTTTCGTGAAGTATCTCAGCAAATGCAGAGGAAAAACTATTCTCTGGCTCCGGCAAGAGTCAGACCAAACAGGAATTGACAGATTTACTCTGGCTCTGTACTTGAGTGATGTTGTAATTTTCAAAAAGTCATAAATATTTACATTTGCCTTTTGTTTCACACTCACTAAATCCTGTCCCAGTTCTCTGGTTAACGAGTGTGTGGAAGAGGTTCTTTGTAATGAATTATGGTGTTTGTGGGCGAATGGATGGAAAGACACGTCATAGATAATGTAGTGTCAACTGTTTTGCTGTTAGCACAATAGGCTCTCTTTATGGAGTGGAATATTCAAATCCATGCACCAGTGCTCTTCCAAATAGAGAATTTGTTTCCTGTTTTCACTTCAAACTCTCTTTTATTTTAATTAACGGGAATGCAGGTTAATCATCCATCTTACAGTTAAGGACTTTTACAGGCTTGTAACACTGTCAGACTCTAGGGTATATAAATGAGAAACAGAAAGATGATTTTAGAGAAGTGGATCTTTTTTCCTTCCTTCTTTCTTCTTTCCCTCTTCCCTCCTTCCCTCTCTCCTTCTCTCTCCCACTCCTTAACCATGAAAAGACCATGTGAACTAGGGACTTTCATTGATGGTGTGTGCTTTCACTAACTGGATTCCATCCCAGAACATCTGTCAAATTCAGATCTGACTGAGGTTTCATTTCAACATCGCTTACCCAGGGGGTATCCGGAATGTGAAGTTTTTTTTGTTTTTTTTTTTTTGGTCTGAGCATCTGTGGGTTGGAATCAGTGGTGGGTTGCTTTTACAACCAGCTGTTTAAGGGCTGGGTAGATATTAGGAAGGAGTAGGGGTGGGCAAGGTCCTGAATTCTACTGCTTTTCTAATTCTGTGGTATAAATAATTCCATGGCCAATTTCAAAGTTGTTATTCTCGTTGTCTGTCACTGGGGCTATATAGCATGTTGCAAGGAAGAAGGCCATAACAGAAATACTGTTGCTCAACTCATTCAAGCCTAGATGGGATTCAAGGAACATTAGTTTGGATACCTAAGTGTGGCTTTTTATTCCTCAACAGATAATAATAGATGTTCATGATATGATTCTGGAGACAAATTTTATTTTGTCATATATCTCACTACTAATGTTCTATAGAAAACTAGATTTACAAAAAGACCCAAGGACTTTACATTATTGTACTATCTTCTGTTGGCTTGAAAATTAGATGTTTACTATGTTAATACATCTTCTTGATTATGAAATTAAGACAGGAAGCCATTAAGAGCTTTCCCCCAAGGCAGTGCAAGAGTAGGCTAGAAATTTTCTTATTAAACAGCAGCATTTTATTTTTAATTGATCACAATTTAATCATAATTATTAAAAATTTGATGGAAAATATTTGAAAGTCTTAAAAACATACTCTTGTAAGGTTCTTTTATATTTGGCAGATATATATTGGTATGATCACCCTGGGGATTTTTTTAAAGTTTGATTTAAATTTTATTGAGGTCTATACACTACAGTGTCATATATTAGGTACAGTGTCATATATTAGGAAGTATAATACATGTTTCCATGTTAACTGTTTACACTGAGTGAACTGGGACAACCAATATCTCCATCTCTTCACAACTATGTTCCATTTGGAGGCTCCTGGTTCCTCTCTCAGTCCTTCATAAAATCCATAATAGGTTATGATGAACTCTAGTCACTCACTCCACTGTGTGGGGGGAACACTAGAATGTAATCATTTCTTCTGTATTTGGTACCTATTGTCAACTGTCTGCTGTCTATCTCTGGTACCCATGGATAACTGCCTCCTGTTCATCCCTGGTGCTCATGGTTAACTACCTGCTGTCCATCTCATGCCCATGGTTAACTGTTTGCTGTCCATCTCTCCACCCCTCCCCACTATTCTACCTTCAAGTTAGCTTTGGGGAATTATTATTATTATTATTATTATTATTATTATTATTACTATTATTACTGTTGTTGTTTTGTTTGGCTATTTTGTTTTTGTTTGTTTTCTGCACCTAAGAAAGAAATTGCAACATTTGTTCTTCTTTTTGGTGACAAGCTTATTCCACTTAATAGAATGTCTTCTAGTCCTGTACCTACTGCTACAAATGATGGGATTTCATTCTTTGGGGTTTTTTTTTTGTTTTTTGGTTTTTTTTTGTTTTTGGTTTTTCGAGACAGGGTTTCTCTGTGTAGCCCTGGCTGTCCTGGAACTCACTCTGTAGACCAGGCTGGCCTCAAACTCAGAAATCCACCTGCCTCTGCCTCCCAAGTGCTGGGATTAAAGGCGTGTGCCACCACTGCCTGGTGGGATTTCATTCTTGATTTATGGGTGAGTAATATTCCACTGTATATACTGGCCACACTGTCTTTATCCATGTATCTGTTGATAAGCTGACTCCATATCCTGGTTGTAATGAATAGGCTTGCTATTGTCTCTTTGATACACTGACTTCATTTTCTTTGGCTGTATTCCCAGAATAGAATCACTGAATCATGTGGTAGGTTTAGTTTTAGGAGTTTTTTGAGAGGTCTTTGCATTGCTTTCCATAATGGCTGTACTAATTCCCATAACAGAGGTGCATGAGTTGCTTTTTCTCCACATTTTCTCTAGCATGTATTATTTATTGCCTTTTTAGTAATATTCTGTCTCAAAAGCAATATGGCCTTAAATTGTTTGCTTCTGCAGTTGATTTGGGCCTTTTGTTTGTTTTTCATACAGGGTCTCAGGTAGACCAGATGACCTTGATCTCACCAAATAGCTGAGACTGGCTTTAAGGTCCTTATCTTTCTGCCTCCACTTCCCATGCACTATGCTGACCATGTTCTTGTGGTTCTGATGTTTATTTCCATGATGGTTAATGATATTGAATATTTTTCTATGTATTTGATTGCCAATTTTATTCTTTCAAGAAAAGAATATTCAGGGAGAAAGCTCACAGGCTTCAACCCTAGGCAAAGAACCACATCCAACTAAGGAATGATGGTAGCAGAGGAAATAGTCTTTCTCAGGCAAGTGCCCACCAATTGGCTCTCCAATGCATAATAGTCAGTGCTGAAATTATATGAGTATTAATGTATGGGCTGAATAGGTTGCCCATATATTTAGAAATACACACACAACCATCACAAAGAGGCCATGAATTTGAAAAAGGCTTAGAGCATATTTAGGAGGTGTGGTTAGAGGGGTGAAGAAAAGAAGAAGGGAAATAATGTAATTATATTATAATTTCAAAAATTAAAATTATTACTAAATAAAAATATCTAATCAGATCATTTGTTTCTTATTTTACTTGATATTTGATTCAGGGTGTTTGGTATTTCTGAGTTTATCACATATTCTGGGCATCACCCCTTTGCCAGGTGAGAGGTTGAAAGATATTTTCCTCCATTCTTTGGGGTATTTCCATGTTGCTTCCTTTGTTGCATAGAAGCTCTTAAGTCTGTTATCATACTTGTCTTCTTTTGTTTCTATTGCTGGTGCTTAGATGAGATATTATTTTGTAAATATTTGTCTTGCAATATGGCTCAGCATGTAAAATTAGTTGCCTGTTGCTAAGCCTAAGGACCTGAGTTCAATGCTAGGACCCACATGTTGTAAGGAGAGAATCAATGTCTGGCAAGTTGTATTCAGACCACTTCATGTATGTTATGGCATATGAATGCTCACAGGTTTATACACACACACACACACACACACACACACACACACACACACACATACATGCAACACACACACACATACACACACATATACATGCAACACACACACACACACACACACACACACACACACACACACACACACACACACACACACACAAACTGAAAGTCATTGCCTGCACCAGTAGTTTGGAGTGCTTTCCCTGTTTGCTTCTAGTAACCTCATAATTTCAGGTCTTATATTTAGATCTTTGAACCATTTGGAGTTGTTTTTTTGTATGTTACACAGGCCAAGGAAACTTAGTTCCTATCTTCATAGAGAATAGTTGTTGCTTCTCTATATGGATATCCAGTGATACTTAGATGGACTATTCAAAACATCTAAAGAATGAACTCTGACATTTTATGAATATAAACATTCAAGTGAATATTTTATGTGCATTTTTGTAAAGATAGATTTTAGTTAATGAATATATTTTTGGCAATTTCACAATTTGTAAATGAAGTAAAAATAATTCATACTTCATTAAAGAGCTCTGGCCAAATGTGAGCAATCACCTCTTTATCTTATATTCTGCTGCTTAGGACATATCTATTAAACAAAGTTTTTTCTGTTCTATTCACAGACCAAATTGCAGGCTTTATGTGATAGGCACACATAAAAGACACTAAAGTTCCCAATCAGCTAACTTAATAAGATCACAAAGTCAAATCTACACCTTAATCATATAGCATAATTTAATTTTAAATTTAACTACTTGTTAAATAGGAAGCTTACAAATTATGTTTATTGGAAAGTGGCTTTAAAATCTTTCTATAGGTAAAAATAAATGGAAATTGTTATCTTCAAAATAAGTCCTTCCATATGGCTCCAGATTGCTGAATACTTTTGTGAATGTTATTCAGTCAAATGATGCCAAAAATCATAAAAAAGACCCCAATCATTTTGCTGACCTCGGTTGTTCTCCCTGATCTTCGTCTCACTCCTGACATTATATACTGATATCTTTCATCGATTTATCTACCAAACTATCATTAGCTCTCTCTCCATTTACGAAAGGAATATTGAGTGGTTCCAGGTGCTATTAAAGGAGCAGACATGTTAAGAGAATCTGATTGCTAGAAATCCAGATCCATGAGAGATTAAATGGAAATATTAAAGACACAGATATTTGTCAGTGCTTTTTATGGAATTAGAATGGGCCGCTGGACATTATGACACACGCCTTTAATCCCAGCACTCGGAGGCAGAGGCAGGGGGATCTCTGAGTTTGAGGCCAACTTGGTCTACAGAGTGAGCTCTAGAACAGTCAGGAAGACACGGGGGATACCCTGCCTTGAAAAAAATATATATATACACATATACATATATACATATACACATATGCATACACACACACACACACACACACATATATATATATACATATATATAAAATGGGTTGATGAGACCTGACAATAACTAGATGATCATTATAGATTATATATTCAGAAATGTGATAATATTAAAAATAAGATCTCAATGACAAGAAAAAACAACCACCTGTGTAAACTCAGAGGTGAGGTTGGTGGTGGAACTGCAAGGAGATGGCAAACAGTTAACACAATGACCCTACGGCTGGCATGGGTTTCTTTTTTTTTTTTTTTTTTTTTTTTGGTTTTTTGAGACAGGGTTTCTCTGTACAGCCCTGGCTTTCCTGGAACTCACTCTGTAGACCAGGCTGGCCTCGAACTCAGAAATGTGCCTGCCTCTGCCTCCTGAGTACTGGGATTAAAGGTGTGTGCCACCACTGTCCGGCTTGGCATGGGTTTCTTATGCTTCCTGATACTGACCACAGAAGATAGCAAGCACAAATAAAGCTGGTATATAAGAGGTTAAAAGTCCAGATCATGACTGAGTTTTCTGAGTGCAACAAAACATACTTAAAAATATTACTTGGGAGAATGACTTGATTTAATGCTTTAAAAGTTCACCTAAGTGCTGTGTAGAAAAGTGTTTACACGTAAAAGGATAGTAAGCCTTCAGGAGGTTAGTTAGAAGATGCCTTATAGGCTTCTGAAATAATGGTGAGCAGGGATAGCATGGGATGGGAAGGGTTTTGAAGGAGATCCTGAACATATCTGGAAGAGGCAAGATTTACTGACAATTTTCTTATAGGACATGAACAGAGGAAATGCAGAATCAAGGCTAACTCCGAAGTTGTCAGCCTAAACAACAGGAGTCTATGATGTTGGAACTTACCAGGAGGGTTAAGATGAAGGCAAGAGTAGACTTGGAAAGGCACTTTCATAGATGCTGTTATATTTGTTTTGGGGATGTTGACTGAGTAAGTAGAAACTGCCTGTGGGTGGTTTGTTACAGAAGATTTTTGTTTATTAAAAGAGTAAGTACAGGCTGCCGATGCAATTTTGTGAAGTTATAACACAGGGCTAGTACTGTGTTAATACTCACCTAAAAAAGAGAGGAAAGCAAAGACAGAGCCCAGGAACCTTCTGACGTGTATAGATGAGTGCTTGAAGAGAAGGCCATGGGAGAAGCCAAAGATATGAAGGTAGAGTAGAGGAAAACTAAAGAGCCCAGAGCACGCTGCATAGAGGAGCTACTAGGATGCTTAAAGGAGAGGGGTGGGGACAGTCAGATAGGAGAAACGATTGACAAATCTCCCAAAATAGCACTGTGTAGGGACACAATTCTCCCCAAGGCTTTCACATTGTGTACCTCTAATGATCTGGTGGTTTTCCATTTTTGCCTAGCACCTTGAGAGGTACAGTGCCTTTTTCCAGAGAACAATAATGCTTATTTACTACAATTCACATTGAAGAATTAGACCTTACCTTGTATCGTTGTGTTTTTAGTTCTTGACCAAGCCAAAGACTAAAAATTAATTGATAGTGATAATTTATTTTATATATACATTTTCAGGTATCATATAAATGATTACTTATTTTAAAAGAATGTATTATATTTCTTTTTTATTATGTTGGAAAAATATAAATACATTCTTTTTTTAAAAAAATTGAGTCATGGTGCCAGAGAGATGGGTCAACATTTAAAAGTACTTACTAGCTGCTCTTCCAAAAGACCTGGGTTCAATTCCCAGTATCTACAGAGCTTATAACTTTTGTAACTTCAGTTAGGGATCCAATGCCTTCTTTGGCCTTCATGGACACTGGGCATACAAGTGGCAAATAGACTTACATGTAGGCAAACATCCATACACATAAAATAAAAATGAATAAACTATCCTGGTCAGTTCCTTTGTTTTTTTTATTTTTTATTTTTTATTTTTTTGTCTGTTTGTTTTTGCTATCAACCTGACACAAGCCAGGGTTATCTGAGAAGAGAGAAACACAATTAAGAAAACACCTTTATAATATTGGTCTGTATGCAAGAGCCTGGGTATTTTATTAATCAGCGATTAATGTCAGAGGGCCCAGCATCTGGTTCCCATCCTAACTTCCCTCAATTATAAATGTTTACCTGGAGGTACAAGATGAAATAAACCTTTTCAGCCACAAGTTGCTTTGAGTCAGTGTCTTATCTTAGCAATGAAAGCTCTGAGATAAAAACAAAAAAATTAACATATAAATTGAAGGAAATTCCTCTACCAGCTGTCGAGTGATGATGACATAATATGAGTAGTATCTCTAGAGATACTTGTTTGTGGAACAAGGTCATGGAACGGCTACTGTCCCGGTGTGTATGTATAGGTATCATGGAATCCTAACACTTTAACAGTCTGCTTCTCCTATACATAGTTCACTGTCCACAGGTGCAAGTCCAGTCTGGATTCTAGGCTTATGTGAGGTTTCTCTTACTGTCACTGATAAAAAAAGGCATTCTCATCTCTCTGGTTCTGGTTGGTTTATCTCTTCTTGGACCCCAGAAAGTGGCTTGTGCTTCTCTCTCGAAGCTGCTGCAGGTCAGTCAGTATTTATTCAAATCCTATTTTAATTTCCTCGCTCACCCTAACTGTGGGTTTTGAATGTAGTTGCTTTACCAAAAGAAGCCTTCTCTTACAATTGGCAATTTCTTCAGTTTGCCAGATCCTTAACATTCATCTCCTTTCTACTAGGAATCCTACAAGACTGGAGGATATGATTGTAAAAATAGAGGATTTCAGTAGTGTGAAGAAAGTCCAGGCTACTTGTTGGAGAAAAGAGGAAGGGCAGATAGCGATATCCCCATTAAGTGCTCTTTCCCCTACCCCCCTTCACTGACCTTACTCTTTCTTTGTTCATATGCAGCAGCCTGAACAGGCATGGCCCCACAGCAGCTCCAGGTTGTCAGTTCTGACCATATCCCACAGACTCAAAGGCCAGGGCCCTGCACAGGTGAAACAAAATAACATGCAATCGTTGTGATCAGAACGGAATGTGTGTGTGCTCTCCATGAGAGTTCTCATTTAAACCAAAAGTCCAAGAAATGCAAACACCTGGAGCTCAGCACATACATGATCTCAAAGGCATGGAAGTGACAGCCCACACAGAGCATTTTCTTCACAAGATGCAAGTTTTAGGGTTTTGTGTCAAAGATAGGCTGCCAATCAGAAGATGTTTTTTCCATTGCCTGTATGTACCCTGGAACAGCAAGCAAGGACCATTAGTGTGCACAATTCAACTGGCCCTAGCCACGAACAAACTACATGTAAGCATGTAGGAGAATTCTGAGAGGAGAATAAAATTTAATTTCTTTAAATTGTTTATGCAAGAATATTAGACTATTTTAAAATTTTGCTTTCTTAAACCTTAATCAGGAAGTTTTCAAATGAATGAATGAATGGATGGATGAATGAATGAATGAATGGTCCCTTTTAGTACAGGATAAAATAGATCTCAATATTTTGATCTTAAGCAGCCATTCTTCCTATACTGTCTTCCATAATCCACCCTTGGTATCTAGGCAAACCCATAGAATCAGGTTTTGGGGACTCTTCCCTTTGTCATAATTGTATGTCTTGGTGAGAAATGTTCTTTTGGTCATGCCCATTTATACCTTGTGATATTTCATTCATCATTCATGGTCACGTTCAACTGAATCTGTGAATATTCTTCTGGCTCTTCCTCTTTCTACTCTCCAGTGTCTTAGCTGTCAGAAAGAATAAGCTTGAGGTTAAATGGCCTGGCTGATAGATTGAGACAAGAAAGGCTTACCTACCAATAAATTCTCCTGGCACAGTTTCGAAGCAGCAATGAAAGGGGACTCGGGGTTTACTAAATCCTAAAGCATCTTGAAAATGGGATATTGTGAGATTTTGACACTGAAAAAAATAATAAATGCTGAAAACGAAGATCACTGTTACATATATTGAAAAATATTAACCACATGGTACTTGGGGGATACAAAGGATCTACTGAGAGCCCTTTCAGAGGTGACCACTTGAAGAATTTGCATGTGCCTGGGTCACTTGGTGTCAAGAATTCTCATATTCACTGCCTTAGAACTTTGTGTATTTTACAGTAGGATAATGATATATTGCCCCATTTTGTTCACTAGCATATATTTAGAGGTTCCTTGGGCTCTGGAGAGGAATTCCTTGAATTTGACATCTTAGCATTTGTGTCAATGACCCTGGGTGTCAGGGCAGTATCTCATGGAAATGGTTGTCTGTCAGTCATACATAGACTTCTATTTAACATCTGTGCCAGGCAGCGGTGCACACATGAACTTGGCTGACACTCAAAATCTAGTATCTTCTGGATGCTCTGTCTGATTTAAGTTGCCCCCTTGATAGAATAATCCTGACCTTTAGTCCCGAAGGTACCCTCCCTGCCATCTAAGTTCTTCTTGCTGCTCCTATCCTTCTGACTGGCGAATTCTCTCCTTCTTCCTTTCTAGCTAATCCAGTACTTCAAGGAGAAATAAGGGTGCACATGCATAGACATCACTTCTAGGAACTCCTCAGAAGTATGCCAGTCCAAGTTCTTTAACTGTTTTGACCCTGATTAGAATTTATACCCTGGTCATCTTCCCTCACCTTTCCCACTCTTTCTGCCTGATCTCTTATCTCTTGCTCTCATTTTTTTATTTATGATTAGAGTGACTCCATACAGAACAGAATATAGGATGGAGGTTGTCTTAGTCAGGGTTTCTATTCCTGTACAAACATCATGGCCAAGAAGCAAGTTGGGGAGGAAAGGGTTTATTCAGCTTACACTTCCACATTGCTGTTCATCTCTAAAGGAAGTCGGGACTGGAATTCAAGCAGGTCAGGAAGCAAGAGCTGATGCAGAGGTCATGGTGGGGTGTTACTTACTGGCTTGCTTCCCCTGGCTTGCTCAGCTTGCTCTCTTATGGAACCCAAGACTATCAGCCCAGGGATGGCACCGCCCATAAGGAGCCCTCCCCCTTGATCACTAATTGAGAAAATGCCTTACAGCTAGATCTCATGGAGGCATTTCCTCACCTGAGGCTCCTTTCTCTGTGATAACTCCAGCTTGTGTCAAGTTAACACACAAAACCAGCCAGTACAGAGGTTATATATTCTATGTTCTATGGAGAGACACTGATGCTTCTCCCTTCTTTTATCAGACGACTTCAATCTTGCCGTCTGCAATGTTAGTATGTTTAATAGACATGTGGGAACAAGGACTTGGATGTGACTCCCCCACCCCCAGAGAAACTATACAAATCTTTCCACTCTCTACTCCTCAAAGGAATGGACTCAGGGACAAAGAACTCTTCCAGTCTCAAAACAGGTGGGGATCATCCATCCGATATCCCATAAAACCCTAGAGCCTCCTTTCTATTTCAAAATGAGAGCACTTTGAGAGATGGAGTATCTACCTCACTTTCCTCAGGCCCACACTGGAACTTTTAAAAATGCCTATTCAAAAGTACAACTTGTAAAAATATAGCATCATTCCACGCTGAGAATGGAGACAGCCTGCCGAGACGGTACACAAAGTGGGCAACCCGGGGACTAGCCACCTTCCCTCCGGAAAGGGCCTATTAAAGAGTCTCAAAAATAAATCTACATATATCCTGGCCTTTCTCTCATGGGTTTCCATAAATTGTAAAGCTGCCACAGGCATAATAGAGAGAAATTAGTTTCTTTCTTTCCCTAGTTTAGTCAAACTATAAATAAATCCATTTTCCTTTACAGATTTCTGTTTTCTAATTCCTTTCGGAGTACAGAGAAACAAAGGTGGCAGCCATAGAACTGAGTGTCTGGCAACATTATTCCTCATGACACTTAATGCTCCTCATTAAGGTTTCTTGAGCCTGGGGAGTTGCTCAGAGGTAGAATGATTACCGTGCATCTGCAAGGCTGTGGGTTCGATCCCCAGTACTGCAAAACTTATTCATGCCCCAGAGAATTATAAACTTTGTACTCTTGCTTTTGTCTCTGCAATGAAATAACTTTTGTTCAGAAAATCATTTCTTAAAAAGTCTTTTTAAAACCATCTACCAGCCTATGTAGTTAGATGTGTTATTTGGAAGATAGGATGTTTGCTTGAAGTCGGGAATGGAGGTGCATGATTATGATCCTGCTACTCAGAAGGCAGAGGTGGAGATGGTTATGAATTCAAGGGTAGCTTTGTCTATACTGTAAGTTTGAGGGGGAAAAGGCTTTAAAGGATCTTTCAGGGCTAGACAGATGGCTCAATAGTTAAGAGCATTTACTGATATTCCAAAGAACTTAAGATAAGGTCCCATAACCAATGCAAGGTGGCTCACAACGGCCCAGAACTCCAGCTGATGATTTCTCTGGCCTCCTTGGGCACTGTATGCATGTGTGCAGAGTCACACATACACATAAACAATAAAACTAAGTGTTATTAACATATTTATTTTCTTTTGTTTAGTATACTCTATTATAGACACAGAATTAGATATCAATCCACCTGTCTAAAATATTCAAGACATTTCAACGAATATTCTGAATAACACTTCAGAAAATCTTACTTACCTCTCCTGGCTAGAGAATAGCATAGACCTTTTATTTAGTCCATGGAAACGCATGTCAGCACAAGGTGCACTACAAAGTGAATAATAAAACATCATTTACAGCTCCAACTAATACAATTCATAACTTTTCCTGTTTGAAAGTAAAGAACGGCCACTTAGTTTCCATGCCTGTTTTGCTGAATGCTGAAATATTGGTCCAGGGTCGTTCCCCTGACTGAAGTCTTCCTGGTAATCTCCAGCTCTGCATGATGCCTTTGGACTCTGTTACCATTCCTGGAAGTGGCTGTCTTCCTCCATCAGTTTCCTGGGCAGGGGATCAAACCAGTGATTAGGTTTCTGCTTGCACTGCAGGAAACAAAAATGTAGTGTAAAGAGACTTAACATTTCCCTGCACTAAAGCCCTGGGAGTCTCATTCTGTCTGACCCCAGGTTGGTTTGGAAATGACAGGGAGTGGGTGGCTTGGTGACTCTGTTCCAACAGCTCTTCACACTGTGATGACTATTCTCCTGACTATCGTCTGAGGTCTGAGGTGACTTGTATGTACACATGTCCTGCTGTTTCAATGGTTCCCATCCCACAACAGGGTAGCTGTCCACTCTGGCGGATGTAAGTTAACAACTCTGCTATGATAATGCTTAGGCTTACAGGGCTGTATTACCACCACCACCCCTGCCCCCAAGGAACACAGTACAACATGGCTCTGGGAAAACAGCTTTTGATGTGATCATTCTTCCTCTCATGTGTCCTCTCCTTTATTAAAGATCACCAACAGGTCCATTCTACAAGCTTCAGGCTTACAAATATATACTTCATAGGGAGAGTTGTTTGTTTTCTGGCTGAAGGGTACTAGCTCCTTGTGCAGAAAACATCTTCCTACACTTGAGTGTTTAAATGGCTTATCAAAAATAATATAGTCACCCCCCATCTTTAAAGAACAAGTATTGGAACATAATAAAAGAAAACACAGGCTATTCATAAAAGGAGAGTTTAATCTCTTACCAAAAAATTAGCAGTTTACAAATTGTATGAGTATATAGACCAATACAGAACCATGTCAGGCAACTATTTTCTAAGATTTAAAGTTCAGAAAAAAAGATGTATATTAAAATATGGTACAGGTAACTGGTGGAACATGTATGTTTGTTTAAAGATTTGTTTAAAGATTTTTGTTTTTCTTTCATTTTTTTTTTTTTTTGAGACAGGATTTTTCTAACAGCCCTGGCTATCTTGGAACTTGCTTTGTAGACTATGCTGGCCTCAAATTCACAGAGTTCCACCTGTCTTAGGTAGTCAATATGAAGTAGAGCTCATGTCAGCTCAATGCTTACATAAACAAAGCCCTTCGACCAGTAGTTCTCAATTTGTGGGTCACCTAAAATCATTGGTGCCCCCTGTGATAGCCATGATGGAAACCATGTGCCTCGTCTGCTACTGTCCTTACCCCGTAAATCACAGAATAGATGTTCGTTATCTTGAACACACACTGCTATGCTTTTTTATGAGAGAAAGAACTTCTTGGCCTTCAAAAGGAGTTACATCATTGCTAATATCTCTGGATCTTAGTACCAACAATAGAACATAAAATTGATTAATGGGGGGGAATAAAGGAGGGCAGCAAATCCCTTGCTACTAAGCTCCTCTATATTTGCATAGTTTATATTAGCAGCCGCTGATGCAGGTGTACAGGAAATATCTGTTCTCTCTGTGATCATCAGCCCAATGGATGTGGGTTCCCTTTGCACGTGATGCTGCTATTTCCTAGTAGCTCACTGAACCTCACCCACTTTTCAAACTTAGTACCTTAACTAAAGTGAAATGAATTAGAACAACAATGGCTGAGTTCTACATCAAATCCCAGACAAGTATCACCCCACCCCACGCAAGGGGCTGCTGTGGTGTTGACTCAAGAGCAAGCTGGTGATATATGAGTGATTAGGGCAAGTCCTTGAGCCTGGTCACTCCCTCCAGCTTACACCCTACAGACATTCTATTCAGTGTGATGCCTGCATTCGCTGCTTTCCAAAGTCAACATGTCATACACGCTGAAAGCAAACACGGAGATACACACCTGTTCCCACACACATATCCGTTCCACACATACACATCTATTCCCACATGCACACAATCACTTCCAGATGCTTATGTATATCCACATGTACACGTATGGTAGATTAGCTTCCGTAGAACCAGTAGTCACATGTATTTGCTGATGATGGCTTTAAGTCCAGACTGAATCGTGTGGTGATTGTGTGCACCTCGCATTAAGTGCTTTTTCTGTTTCGTGTTGCTTTCCACTCACGGACGGCCAGTTTGATATGTAGGGTTCTGAGGTGGGGAAAACAGCTGGATTGATGAGCTTGGTTAGAGGCTGCTAGGGAGCAAGACAACCATGACAGGCCAATCAGCAATGGAGACAGGTGGCTTTTGTCACACAGAGGCATCTGGAAACTGCAGGAATAGAAAAGAAGCGAGGCTGTAAGCAGAGCAGGATCTGCTAGAAAATTCTTCAGGCAAGAAAGCACAGGGTAGTCCCCTCAAGTAATAATATCTGCAAAAGAGAAAGGAAGAAGAGAGAATTGAAAAAGAGGAAGAAGGGAAAGGCAGGCCAAACAGGAGTCACTTGTATTTGTTGATGATGGCTTTAGGTCTAGACTGAAGGCTTAAGGGGAGGGAGGGTGTAAAATCAGTCGGGTCCAGTTGTTTCTTGTTTTGTTTTGTTTCGTTTTAAGACATTTATTTCACAGCTAGTGAAAGGCCTTCATTGGAAGAACAACAGCAAATGGTGTACTTATGGAGAGTTAAGAGTGCATGCATAGGTGTGCGCATGTCACATCTCTGTGTGTTTGGGGGGCAGGGTTAGAGACCTGCACATCTGAATACAACTCTGAGCAAGATTCTGATTTCATCATTGAGAACCTACCTAGATTTCACCCAGATTCTCTGCAATTCACAGCTTCTTGCATCCAAAGATGGCAGCCCGTCTTACCTGAAATCCTCTTGCTACTGTGTGGAGAAAGCTGTGGTGTAAGGCCCATGGGGATTTCATGCATTGGTGCTGAAGGCAGATTTTATTTGTACACTATAAATGTTTATTTATTTTTACATTTGGGTCTGATTCCCTTTACCCACCAATGCCAAGCTTACATGTGCCCACTTGAACAAGTACACTATGCTTCAAATGGGCTTGGGAGAAAACCAGAAGAGGATGATATAGGTACAGTGGATTTTTCTATCTCTAGTGTATCCTGGATTAGCTTTTTCAAATTAATTCTACTTTCTAAATGTGTTGCTGAGTGTTGATGCACAGAAGTCTTGTATTTGCTTTTAAGACAGAATTTGATTTGAGCGAACTGGACTACCTTGGGTCTCATTGCCTGGTTTTGTTATTCTACCTTCTCTTTTCTCCTCTATGGGCACATAAGCAGTAGGAGAACAAGGTTGCCCAGCTCCCCTATTTCACGGGGGTGCGACAGCCTTTGGAAGAAATCCTCAAATACCCAGAGAAACCTATATAGCCAAATTGGCTTAAAAAGAACCTAAGTGATTAGACATAAGCAAAATTAACTAAATCTTCACTCATGCACATAAATACATGCCATCCTATCATCGCCATGGCATTAATAATTAATCAATCCATATAAGAAAGAACAGTCCCAGGCATGAGGCTGTATTTACCCCAGAAGATGTGCCTATCTTTGATTCTTATAAGTCTGTTACACTGGGACAGCTTTGGAGATGAAGAAAGGCAGTCACCCGATTCTGAGTGATCATTAACTATCATTATAGAATGGCTCCCTCAGACTGAATTGTAGAAAGGTGGGGTTTTTTCTCACTAATGTATTAGGAATATAAATGAGCTGATATAATTTCTAATGTAATTTCCATGGAACTCAATTATTACTCTGTAGTCACTGGAGCATTAGTGCATAGCTTGCAGACCTTTGGATACCTTTGACAGATGCTACACCTTTTCATAACTCCTATAACTTTTCTTTTTGGACAGTTCCAAAGTAGTCTTACACTGGGTGAAACATATCAGAAGGGGCTTTGCTTTCTAATGATATCCTGTGTAGAATCAAACACTAATGAGAAAAAGGGGCTTCCTTATGCTGGCAGTGTCTAGAGCAGTGGTGCTCAACCTTCCCAATGCTGCGACCCCTTGATACAGTTCCTCGTTTTTGTGGTGATCCACAGCCATAAAATTATTTTCATTGCTACTTCATAAATATAATCTTTCTACTATTATGAATCATAAGTATCTGTCTTTTCTGATGGTATTAGATGTCCCTCAAATGTGGCATGACACAGACATTGAGAACCACTGCTCTAAAGCATGATTCATGCTCAGTACCATGTGGAATGTTACTCACTGAGAGAAGTGAGTCAGAAAACCCTTGTAATTACAAGAGAACTTCATTAACTATTTTGGCAAATATCACTGATGCCATTTTTATATACATTTTGAATGTTTGCATATGCATATTGTATATATGTGTGTGCACATGTGTGTTTGTGTGTTTGTTTGTGTGTTTGTGTGTGTGTGTATGATATATGACTGTATATTTGTTCATATATGGGGGCATATGTGTTTACATATATGCTTGTGAATGTAGAGACCAGGGGTCAACACCGGGTGTCTTCCTCTATGTCTGTCCACCTCATTTTTTGACATAGAACTTTTCACGGACCTGGAGCTTGCCAATTCAGCTAGACTAGCATGACAGAGAGCTCTGGCAACACTTGTGTCTCTGCCCCTTCGTACCCATCTTGGCTTTCTCTTCATATTAAATCATCTCTCCAGAACTACTTAGACATTCACAGCAGATCTTGAGAATGGTGATCAAAAGTCTGATGAATGATAGTTAAGTGTTGCTAGTTGGAATCTGGTCAGAAATGCCTGCTGATGGGATCTTGTACTTCCACTTCTCTGAGGGAAAAAGGCATTGACAGGATTGATGTTGTGAGAACCCAAACTCCCAAAGTACAAGGTCCTCCTCATCTTCATAAAAATGTCCAAAATGAGGATCTCAACATGTGCAAGTGATCTCCAGTCAACTTTAAAATAGTTCATTTTCTTCTGAATGTTGTATTTACTTTCTGTAAGACACACGTACAGGTACTAGAAATATTTTCTCTGAAGAGAATTGCCATTAAACATTTGGAACTTTTAATTAATCAGGAAATTAAACTTCCCTGAATCTTGTTTGATCTCAGCATCTAGGGACTGATGAGACACTTTGAGTTTTATGATTTGGTGGAAGCATTTCTTGTTTAAGAAGAATGTACTAGAATTATTCATTTTATCTGATATTTGTTTTCTGAAAAAAAAGGGGACCATTTGCCAATTCTTCAACCCCTTATTCTGAGTAAACATTTAAGTTGCATAAATCTTTTAATTTCTCTTAAAAAAAATCTGTCTGAGAAAAATAAAAATACCATAAAAAGAGCATGAGAGAGCAAGAAAGGGGAGATAACAGAGTCTTGTGAGCTAATTTATCAAGAGTTACATGCCTAGCAAAGTGTGAAACATGAAGCAAAAGGAGTTACCACTAATTTCCTTCCTTTCCTCTGCACTCCATCTCTAGATCTCTCATTGGGAGAAAGTGTTTTAATGGGAACATAGTGAGGAGACCAGACAGATTGGTCCTCAAAGAACTCTGTGGTCTTGTGAGAGCCGTAGTCCTGCAAACTCTACCTGGACCAGAATACAACTTTATTGAGTCCTACACAAGTGCTCTGAGGTCCTCCACCGTGAGTACCTTTCTGTCCCCAGTGAAGAGTATACCAAGAAGGACTGGGCCCTTTAATGTGGAAGGGCGTCAGGACGGAAGATCTGATGACTTAATCTTCTTCTACACCACTTATACAGAATTTGAATCTCACTCTGAGCATTAACCATACTAGAAGCATATCATATTGCCTGTCTTATTATCAAGTACATCTAGTTTTCTTCAGTAGATCATTCCACCTTTTCTTTTGTTGACTCTGTCCACATTACAACTGCCTTACTTTTTTTTATTTAAAAAAACTTCTGAAGATAATCATTTTGTTAAATTGTCCCACATCCAAGGTTTCAATATGCTTGATCAGGATCTAAAAAATGGCCTAGGTTTATAATGTTTTATATCAAAATATAAAGTCTCATATCTTAACTAGGTGTGGTTTTAATTAAAACATTAACACTCCCCCTAGTAAAATGTCTACCCAAAAATAACCAAAAGATGGTTAGTAACTAAGGAAGCAGTTTTCAGAGCTGAGGATTTATCTTCTTTGTGTTTGGTTCCTAGAACCATCCTACATAGCCCAGGCTGCCCCTGCATTTGAAGTTCTTCTGTTTTAGAAGATCTGTGCCTATTAATCATCATAATGAATTAAGTCCTGAGGTCCTGCTCTCTGTGGCCCAGTTGAACATGAGCCAATCATCTCCACTGGCATTGCTTGACTCTAGGACGCAGGAAGATAACCTAATAATACTTACTTGCAGTAGGTTTTCTCCAGGTTTCAATTCATAAAGAAATGTTTTGTGAATTCTATTCCATAAAGATTTTGAAACATTTTTGATGACGACTTTTTAAAGTTCACTAAAGTTAACAAGAAGCTACCCAGAAATCTTTTTACAAAAAGAAAGAAGAGCCTCAGTGCTACTTTCTTATAGAGAACTTATGACTCAGTTTTATTTCAAGGGAGAGTCAGGGACACAAACAAGTAACAATAACCAAACTATTGCTCCTCCTGGAGAAAACTCAGCTCTGGCTTTAGGACGCACCCTAGGGCTATCCGTGTTTAGAACTTAGGTTAGACAAACACAATGGGCAATCTAGTGCAATTGCCTACTATTTATTTGATAACAGTTACATAGAGATCAAGGCAGTGTATTGGCATGGTTATTGTGCCAGGTGCAGAAATTCACTGTGTGCCCATGTCTTTACACATGTGAGTTTCCTCCTCTTTAGTAAAGTCATTTTCATAGCCATGATCTTGAGAGACATTTTAAGAGTTTCCCTTTGATCAGACCAGGGACTGTGTTGATTGCAGCCTGAAGCAATCCTTAACATCTGTGTAGTTTGTGGACAGAATATGTGTAGAATGTGTTCTTTGGTACATTCTCATGAATTCTTGGCCTCAAGAATGAATACTGTGTGCTCATTTTAATTCATTGCCAGTATCCCCAAATGAGGTGGCCTTTTAAATATTACTGCCTTAGCCTGTTGCAGAGGAACTGGGGCACCATTTTCTTTCTCATGCATTCCTGTATCTTCTAACATGGTCTTGACAGTCACAGGGATCAACTTCAAATATTTCTTCACCAGAGGTCTGTAACTGAATTAAAGGTGCAATGTCTGGCTCTAAGGCATCAGCTAACCAAAGTGATATCACACAGGGCAAGAGAAAGGTGAGGGCAAAGCCACTGAGGAAATCTATTTCCTTAAAAGAGATTTTTAATGCAAACATCGAGGAAGCAATTGGGACTCTGGAAAAATTTTAGAGTTGACCTCAACAGACATTACATTTGGGCAATGTCTGAGCTGTTTCTGCCTAGCTTCTGATATAGGACTACAATCCATGACATGCTCAGGGAAGGATTTGAATTTCTTATTTTACTTTTGAAGGATGATTCTTAATATTGTATCAATAAGCAAACTGAATGTCTTTTTAGCGTCTCTAATGTAGCTGTGTGATACCACAGGCCATTTCATTTTCTTCCAAAGTCACCATTGTTGTTTCTATTTTTAAGTGAGCATTTTAAAATGTTTGGAAAGATCAGTGTTATCAACAGCTGGCAAGGGGACAGGATATTGATTAATGTACACTTTCTTGGTCTGTTGGTATAAGCCTAACGTAGTCCAGCTTTTATGGAGGAAAACTTGACAACATGACTCACAATGGATGCTGTGAAGCCTTTTAGTGAAGCAATTTCTCTTTCTGGAATTTATCCTAACTAGAAAGCTGAGTAGCTGAGAAACCAAACACCATCATAAAGATGCTCGCTTTTGCTTTGCTGAAAATTATGGAGAATAAAACGAAGCTGCCCAACTTAAATATTTGTCACTATGGGATTAGTTAACTAAATTACATATGAAACTACACACACGAGGTAGGATGGAGCTGGAGAGATGGTTCAGTAGGTAAGGGTATTTGGTGCTGTTGCAGAGGCCCTGAGTTTGGTTCTCAGCACCCACACGGTGGCTAACAACTATCTCTAAATCTGACATCCTCTTCCAGCCTCCTCAGACATCAGGGACACACATGGTTCACAAACATATATGTAGACAAACAAAAAATGAATATTTTTGAGAAAGAAAGGATGATGCACTATGAAATCATGTATCATATAAATTAGTACAAACAATTATAAGATACTAACAAATGAATAAAGAATGGATGCCAGGCGGTGGAAGTGAATACCTTTAATCCCTGCTCTCAGGAGGTAGAGGCAGGCAGGTCTCCGTGAGTTCAAGGCCAGCCTGGTCTACATAGGGAGGTCCAGGACAGCCAGGCATACACAGAGAAACCTTGTCTCAAACAAACAAACAACAAAATTAGTTTAGTTTAAGAATGATGCTGTTCTCCTAAGTCAAAGCATTCTAATGACTCTGCCACATAAAAAGCAAAATTTCATTCCCAACTCCCCATCTCTCATTTACAATTCATCCTGTTGTGCTTCTTGTTCCTAAATAGCTCTTGAATCATCTATTTCCCTCCAATTCTACCATGGTTCCCTGTAGTCCAATTAGTGCCTGTAAAAAAAGTAGATACCGAATACGATCACATTTATAACAACACAATGTCCACATGTGAGTAAAGAGGCAGGTGCCGCCTAGAGGGAGTGCCAGGAAATTGCTGTAGTTTGCTCTTAGGCAGTAGAATTTATCATCATCATCATCATAGTCATTGTCATCAGCGTCGTCATCATCATCTCCATAATCTGCATCGCTTAACAGAGCAGATGCTGAGCCGTATGCCTACTCGTCACGTGCTGAGCCACCGAGCTAAACCATCATCAGGACTTTTATTTTTATTTTTTCTATGTTGTTTGAAAAATATATAAATAATAATCTGTTATTTGGAGAGTTAACCCTCTCCAAAAATTAAACCATTAAAAGATGAAAATAGTGACCATTACTGTACCCTTCTTACGAGATAAACACAATAATCAATAGATGAATAATTATGTGTGCCTCCTGTAATATAAAAAAACAGAGGTGTTCCGGTTACTATAGAGGAAAATGAGAAGTTATAGTTGTTAAGATTTCTTGGAAACGTTAACACTTGCTAAGTGTACACATTAATTTGTTTAAACTGAATAATAGTTCCACTTATATAATAATTCTAGTATAATGTAAATGGAAATTCTATATTAAAATTTATATTTCAGGAGTTAAAAAAAAGTCAGAGATGTATGCAGTAATTCCCTAGTAAACACGGATATTGAAGCATTGCCAATATTTAAACCTGGAGACAGGTTTAGATTCTGAGCAGGCCATAGATTCTGAGCACAAAGCATTGTAGTATATTGATGTCTTTGATGGGAAGAGACAGAGGGGAGATTTTGTTCATGGCTCCCCCATGGCTCCCATTAATCTCACTCTCCTCTCTTATACCCCTGTGCCTGCATAACACAATGAATTTTATCAGTGTCACTTACAAAATCATGGGTAAGAATTTGTTTACAGGATTATGAATAGTTTGCCTGTGACTACATCACTGTAAACATTTCCCCCATCCACTATGAACTCATCTATATTCTCAGGAAAAAGTAGGACTGCATGAGACTTCCCCCATCTATGACAATGTCAGTGTACATTGTCCTGTGCAGATCCTATGGAGGTAATCACAGCTACTGTTAGTTCAAGAGTATATCAATCACATCATGCCTAGAAGTCAACATATATCACTCTTCTCCCTCTGGCCTGTAGATTCTTTTTGTTCTTTCTTTGTCACTGTCCCCTCGTCCTTGGAGGAGATGACTGAAATGTCCTATTTTGGGCTAGGCATTCAAGAGATGTTATTCACAGTGGTTTGACCAGTCTTGAGTTTCTACAGTCAGCGATGGTCACTTCAGAAAGAAACTTCCTTTACCTAAGCTGACAGCATCACTAACCTACTGCATAAACAGTCAATTTGGATGGCAGCTATACCATGTCCATTATCAAAGCAGCAACAGTACCTTTCATATTAGGGCTTATGATCTCCAGAACCATGGGCTTTTGACCAGGTTTATTGCACCAGACATGATCAATTGACCACCACCCAGATCACTTTGACCTTAATACATAGCTTTCCATTCTCCAAGTTCACAGTGCTAAGTAGGTCACTTGACGCAGTTTCTCTTGGGTCCCTTCCTTCTTTCCTTCCTTCTCTCTCCCTCCTTCACTTCCTTTCTTCCTTCCTTAACAGTATTAGAAATAAAATCCTTGCCCTTACGACCAAGCCAAGCCCTGAGCTCTCCTGGAGTTTCTATGTATGTATATGGATATATGTGCTTTGTTTAAATATAGCTAATAATACAAATTATACTTGGTGCATATTTATTGATTTTTTTTATTTTAAAGGAAAATAGGAAGCATGAAATACTTATGGAAAAAATATGTTCAAATAGTTGTCTTCGGGCAGATTCAGTAGCTATGGGAGTAAGCTACATCTCTTACTTCTCAGTGTCATGCTTTGGAAATAGAGTTCAGCTGGATTATTTTTTTCTTAGGGGTTAATGTACAAAACATGATGAATGGCTTTAAGTTCTTAGGAAACATAAAATTTGAAGGGAATACTAAGTAAAAAGGATGATCAATACAGAGCTTAGCTTTAAAAATCCTTTCATCTACTAAGGCTGGATTTCTTGGCAACACCATCAAGAGTTGTAGTTTTAAACAAATTTTATATATATATATATATATATATATATATATATATATATATATATATATGATTTATTAAAATGTTTTGTTACTGTATCCATTTGCTTATAAGAAGGCATCTTATACATCAAATCTAAGTCTCAAAAGGCAATCAAATAAATGAAGATAATACAGAGCAAGAAGACCTGCCTTGTTTTTACAAACAGTGTCTTCATTCATTTTTATGTGCACAGAGGAGAAGACTAAATGGTTGGAAGCTTTGTAGAGTGATAAATACCACAATGCAGGAGAAAGTCCACATTTAAATTTGAGGGTATCTTTCACTGAAGTTATAGGTGACAAGGGGAAAAGAGCTGAGGGTACTGGGTAATGGGTTAGTGCTTCTGTGGATGGGGTTACAGGAATACCCTAGGACCCTTTGTTCTCCTGTCTTCTGCTCAGTGAGGATGTGGCTGAAGGAGTGATATATAAACCCCTCACCAGGAAGAATTTAATAATGCCTTCTTCTTTCACTTCTTGGCCACAAGACTGAGAGAAATGATATTTAGTTGTTTATCAATTACTCAGTCTGATGTATTTTTCTATAACCCCTAAGTAGACTAGGATAGTCTACAGTCTTAGTGCCTTTAAGGCTACAAAGGAATGTACATTGAGTAGAAGAGAGAGAAGTGTCTAAAGGCACATTCTATTCCCATGTTCTTTGCAAATTCGTATTTACTCTTTTTCCTTGTGATCAAAGTTATAAACTTTTTGTGTACTTTCAAAACTCCACCATTTGTAACTTGCTATTGTCCTTTTGATCACTGAACCAACATGGGGGCAATATATTCTGTGTGTTGTGTTTACAGCTGTAAAATAAGATCAGAAACAGGAATAGAGGAAGAAAGTAAGAATTCCTTACGGAGAAAAGAAGTAGTGTCCATGTGAAATAGAATGTGTATCACCAGGTTAGATGGAAGACAGAGTGAGCTTGCAGGAGCTGGGAATTAGAGGCTGAAAAGTATATCTTAATGTGTAGGAGCTGTCTAGGTAGAAGTCCCAGATGCTGTCAGAGAAAGGCCAAGAGAAGCAAAAGGACCTGAGACCATTGCCTTCTCACTGGTCTGATATTTGGACATAAATGAAAACCAGAGTAATAAACAAATTAAAATCATCTAAGTCACAGTGCTATTAGCATAGAATGCTGCTAGTCAAAGATGGCTCTGAATCAGCCAAGGAGAGATAGACAAGAGCTAGTGGAGTTAGGCCAGCAGAAGTCAACAGAGACCAGCAGTTTAGATCTTAAGAATTATGAATTCCAGGGAAAGCATGAATGCTGAGCAGAAAAGCAGCCACTGAGGACCAAAGAACAGTGTGTGTGTGTGTGTGTGTGTGTGTGTGTGTGTGTGTGTGTGTGTGTGTGTGTGCTTGCTGGAGAAGTAACAAGTGAAGAGGCAATCCTCAGAAGCAGGAGTCTGGGTGTTGAGACCTAAAGCAACTCCTCCAAGCTAGAAACAGGCAGATGGAGCTGGGCTTTATCTGCAGGCCTCGGGCTTTAGTGTCATGCAGCCTCTGGGTGGTACTTACAGAATTTCAGAGATGGAAAGCATTTCTGGAATGAACAGTGAAGTCCTGATACATCCAACAAGCAGCCTGGAGTGAGGAAAATCGAAGCACTTAGCAAAGGAGAGGGACGGGCATTTTAACCCATTCTATAAAGGATGTGGTGTGAAGTAAGCTACATGAAGCTAAGTATAAAAGACTCTACTTATTTATGATTTAGCTATTTGTTTTGTAGCCAGAGGACTCAACGTTATTTAAGCAATTTTTGCCCTTAAAAATCTTAATCGTGTGGTGTGTGTGTGTGTGTGTGTGTGTGTGTGTGTGTGTGTGTGTGTGTGTGTGTTGGTCAGATACTCCATTACAGAGAGAACTACTAGGCTTATGTAAAGTGAGGATACTATCCTCTGAAAGTTGATGTGTTTGTAGGGAAGGTACAAAACTAAACTTGCTCAAACATATCCAAGAATCCAAGTTAAGAAACCCATGGACAGAGAAGGCCAACAGTCATATATGATAATTTTAGGGGGAGAAGACACACTGTATTTCATCAAGTACTTACTAGCAAATAGGGTTTTGTCAGCCATGTGTCTGACAAGGAAAGCCATGAGGTTCTGGTTATAAAACAGCAATTCCAAATCTCTTACAGAGGGTCGGGATTCATGTGGAAGGGTGGAAAGGCAAAGAGATGCATAGAGGACAGTCTCCTATTCCCAAGAGCTTATTATAAAACACCCGTGGGCAGCTTTAATTCTAATGCTTACATTTGTATTGTGTTTATGTATATACACTCTCTCTCTCTCTCTCTCTCTCTCTCTCTCTCTCTCTGTGTGTGTGTGTGTGTGTGTGTGTGTGTGTGTGTGTGTGTGTACAGTTATCCAGAGACCAGAAGAAGTTATCAGATGTCCAGGATCTGCAGTAACAGGGTTTGAGCTACCCCAAGTGAGTGTCAGGGTTCTAATATATAGATAGCTCAGCAGCAGAATGCTTGAGGCCCAAAGTTTGCTCCTCAGACCACAAAACCAAACAAACAAAACATTATGGGTTCTGGGAAACAAACTTGGGTTTCTAGAAGACCAATAAGTACTCTTAACCAGTGAACTCTTTGCCTGGCCCTCTTTTGGTATTTTAACCCATATTCACGGGCTTTTCAAATGTAAGCCCTGACAAGAACTAGTTAGCTTTTAATCAGTTCATTGCTTTTAACCAACAAATCTACTTCATTTTCCACGGGGCAAAACCCTTCTTCCACTTTGCAGAGTAAATGGAGACATCAGTTAGCAACAGAGGGAACCAATAAAGTAGGCATTAGGCTCTGATGCTGTCCTTTATCTCCCACTGGAGAGTCTGTGAGAAAGAAAGCACCACTGTCAGATGGGAGGCTGAAGGTGGGACTGGGTATAGGAGGCGTTCACCAACATTGGTCATAGGTAGACCAGGAACATGGCGCTTGGAAATAGTGACTCTCAACCTTCCTAACACTGTGACCTTTTAATGCAGTTCCTCCTGTTGTGGTGACCCCAATCAATTATTTCATTGATACTTTATAACTGTAATTTTGCTACTGTTATGAATCAGAATGCAAATATCTATGTATTGTGATGGTCTTAGGTGCCCCCTGTTAAAGATCATTTGACCCCACAGAGGAGTTGCAACCCACAAGTTGAGAACCACTGTCTTAAAAGGATGTATAGGTAGAAAAGTTGGAGGCAGTTCAAGGACCAGCTCAGAGCTAGCTATGGAAGCAGAAAAGGTTGTGCAGGCCATTTGTCCTTGATGTCTCCTGTCACTGTTGACAACCATTCCCTTTGTCACCTGCCTTAGACTGACCCACTAAGGACAAGAAAGCCAATAAGGAGAAATAATAGGAAAGACTGAGTTATGTTATGGATGAAGTCAGAAAAAAGTCAGCACCTGTTCCGGCAGCTGATGCTGCATTCCTAACTTGGGGCAAGTATTGCTGTGCTGTTTGGCACACAGGGACCCAGGATTCCCTAAAATTCCTCCTGTTGGTTGCAGTTGCATGAATTTCTTTTTTCTAAAAATGAATGATTGTAATGAAAAGCTATAAAAGCATATTATCTGCCCCTGAATCTCCATTCTTCTGACATGCCATAGGCTTAAGTTTGGAAAACATCAGAATCTATGTGCTTACTAGGGAGGAGATGAATAGAATCCTCTGCTAGATACCACAAGAACCCTGAGCCCAGGCACCACAAGATCCCTTGGAATGTAAAACAATAGGGTGGACAATTCGGTAGCACTAAGGAGAATGCTGTCGTTGGGTGTGGCTTGCAGGCAGCATAGGAGGAACAGCAGGTTTCCATCCAGCGCCAAGAATGATTTTTTTTCCCCCAGAATATGCTATAGGACAAACCAAAAATCAAGTTCCCAAATCACGTTCTTCAATGGAGCTTTGTTCACCTGCTGCTCTTCTCAAGTCTTCTCAGCTGCTTTTCCTCTGTGCTGAGGAAAACAGGCATGTGGGTGAGTCAGAGTGAGCAGTGGAAGAATCCATCCTTGCTGGTATGAGACTCCATCCTCAGCAAGCTGGGGACCCAGAACCTCTCTGGAGGTCAGACTGAGGATGGCCCGTCCATATGGCAACTTTTCTCTGCCTCCTACTGCTTCTGCTCTGCCCCCTTCCTTTCTTTTCTCTTCCCTTCTCACCTTTAATCTGTTCATCTATCCTCAAGGAGAGGCAGTGCTTACAGGGGTGGAATTTGACAGTGTTCACAGTTCCCTTCTTCCTTCCCCATCCCTTTCCTTCCTTTCTTCCTCTTTTCTTCCTCTGCTTCTTCCTACCTCTTTCTAATTCCTTTCTGTCTCCCTCATCTGTTCCTACCTTCCCAGCTCCCCTCCCTTCGTGGTCTCCCCTCCCCACCTTCCAAAGCAAGGTCCTCTTGGCAGTTTCCAACCAGTTTCTCACGTAAAGCACTCTTGAATCCGAGCCATCTGTTAATACGAGGCAGTGAAAAATGTTGAAGTCACATCAAATTCCACTTGCTCTGCCAGTTTGAAGTACAGATGCTTCCTGTTTTATGCTTCCCTCTCACTTTCTCTCGCATTTAAACATGAAAATATGTTCCATGATAGAAACCAGCACATATCCCCTTTCATCAGGAAACATATTCCAAACACTGAAGGCAGGGGCCCCTCTTCCCAAGTCCTGTAAGGATCCTTGGACATTGGAGCAGCTGTCCCTAGAACCGTAAGTTCATACAGCAAGAACATAATTATTCACAACTCTCACATTTTGCAGATGAAGAAACAAAGATCGCAGGGAAATGTTCTAATTGTTCTCATGTGTGCTATGCGTCAACTTGCCAAAACGAACATCAGTTTACAGTCTCACCTAGCGTGCTTGGCCTTCAGTTACTGCGCGGTACGTTTCACTGAATACTGCCTTAAGAGAGATTTTTCCTTTTCTCTTCTTTTCTTTTCTCTTCTTCTTTTCCTTCCTTCCTTCCTTCCTTCCTTCCTTCCTTCCTTCCTTCCTTCCTTCCTTCCTTCCTTCCTTCTTTCCTTCCTCCCTTCCTCCCTCCCCCCCCCCCTCTCTCTCTCTCTCTCTCTCTCTCTTTCTTCTTTCTTCTTTTCTTTTGACTACTGGGAAAGGCCAAATCATTGAACAACTGGACATTGGCTTCAGCATCGGTAAATACAGTGGGCAGGGGGTGAAAAGGCAGCAGGACTAAGAGACAAAATTAATCACAAGTCCCAGACTAAGTCCCTGGCAGCCTCAGGACAAAAACTCCTCCTCCCAATCCACAAAGCAGCCAGGTCACGTGATCTCTACATTTCTTTCCAGCTCTTTAAATCTTGATCTTTTTCCCATTCACTTTAGTGCTGACTCAGAGTATAGAACCTTGGCCAAGTTATTAATGCCATAAATCTCCATTTTTTTCTAAGCATAAGGGAAGACTAATATATCCTTTTGTTTTTCTAGCATACAGATGGTGAATGATTTTCAGTTAAGGTGACAATCTTTGGAAATCAAATTAAATTTTTATATGTGTAAATAATTAGTTGCTAACGTTAGACTGGTAGAAGAAGCATACTGTTGACAGTGGCTCTGGCCAGGATTGTGTTAGAGAACGCTACACTGCCTCTCACTCCTCCTCCTTCCAGTCATGTACTTTTGGGTATCCGCTACTATGTACTGAACCAGGGTAAGCTAGGTCAATGTTCTATCATTATTGTGCTGTACTCTTAACCCTTACTGTGCCTTTTATACTATATATATATATATATATATATATATATATATATATATATATATATAAAATTGTAATATATAATAATATGTAATATATATATAATATATATATATATATATATTACAAGATGTGGGGTGTGTGTGTGTGTGTGTGTGTGTGTGTGTGATGACTGTAGTATGAAGCTTCCTGTACAGCTGTGTCTTCTCTGTGTTTCTGGTCTTACTCTGGTATCTCCTAGCGCAGTACCTGCCCCTCACCACCCATGGTTCTAGTATAAGATGCAAACTTCCTCTTCTTTGTGTTTTGCTTTTCACACGACTCTATTTCAGTGAGTCCTTCTGTGTTTTGTCCTCTGCTGTCTTTAAAACCTGTCTACTTCTCTTCCTCTCTTTCACAGTGCTACCCTCATTCTTCACCTGAACTAGTAAACCTCATGTGACAGTCACAAGGATTGCTTTAGATGCTCTATTAGACCATGTCATCCTAATGATTAAGCCTCCCAACTGCTTTTTTTTTCCTTTTTTTAAATTAATTGATTTTAATTGTTTTAATTATTCACTTTGCATCTCACTCACTGCTCCCTCTGGTCACATCCCCCCACAACTCTTTCCCTCAGACCCCCTCCCCTTTTCCTGCCTGGCACATCAAGTCTGCAAGGCTAGGTGCATCCTCTCCCACTGAGGCCAGACAAGGCAGCCCAGATAGAAGAACATATCCCACATACAGGCAACAGCTTTTGGGATAGCCCTCACTTCAGTTATTTGGGACTCACAAGACCAAGCTGCACAGCTACACATATATGCAGGGGGGCCTAGATCCAGCCCATGTATGTTCTTTGGTTGCTGATTCAGACTGAGAGCGCCAGGTTAGTTGACTCTGTTGGTATTCATGTGGAGTTCCTATCCCCTCAGAGCCAGCAATCCCTCCTCCTACTCTTTCATAAGAGTCCCCAAACTCCACCCACTGTTTGTCTGTAGCTATTTGTATCTGGTCTGAGTCAGCTGCTGGGTGGAGCCTCTCAGAGGACATCCATGCTAGACTCCTATCTGCAAGCATAACTGAGTGTCATCAATAGTGTCAGGGATTGGTGCTTGCTTTTTCTTAGATCTTAAAAGAAAGCCCAGGACTCACAGGAGGCAATCCCTGTCATTGGCTTACAGTCCATCCTCCTAACCTTCTAGACTCATGTAGACTTTCCCCAGTTGTTTCTTTGGAAAGATAGTCTTTATAGTGAAGTGTTATTAGAATGTCCTGCAAATGCTCGCTTCATTAACAGTTATTCTTCTGATTTCGTACTAATGGTACTGCCTCATTAAAGTCATATCCCACCCCATGTCAATTTCTTCTGTTTTGTTGCTCTCTACATTTCTAGCATTCATCAAAATGTAACATAGTTTGATGATTTTAAAATTATATTCTGATACCTTCTCCCTCACTAGACTGTAAATTGTATGAATCCCTCGCGGGGTTATTTTTTGTCACCATGGTAATCCCAGTGCCTATCCCAATAGCATTGTTAGCATTAAAACCCTTTTAAATAAATGAGTTAATGCATGGAAGAAAAGGAGATGAGCTTTTTCTTAACTCTATGCCTATGTACCCATCGCTTCGTGTACAGGATTGGAACCACAGAAAGCAACATTTAGTGTTAAAGTAATAGAGCTGATAGGTATCAAGGTAGCTCTGGACAAGGAAATTCAGTATACTAATGCATATTATGAGCAATAGTGTGACATATAAGATACCTAGTGATCAATAGAGCCCCAGAATGGTTTTCAATACACCACACTAAGAAGTAGTTCACAGGTCAAATTAGCCCCCTTTTCTTCAGAAGTATAAAGAACAACACCATGTTATTTTCCAAAGGTTCTTCACACGTCCTTCACCTGGCTCTCCTACATTCTTTTGGAGAACACTGACATGAGCTTCATCAGAAGGACTCTCTACCTGTATCTCTGAATACTTTATTTTTCCACAGAGACAAGGGATTTGTAGGACAAATGGGGGTTCTTGATCACTCATTCTCCTGACCCTTCCTGCTGTGATTGGTAATAGCTAATTCTTCTTATGAAACACACAAGTTCCAGTCAGATGCCTTGAACATCTTTCAGCACAGTGGTTCTCAGCCTTCCTAATGCTGCAGCCCCTTTAATACAGCTTCTCACCGTATGGTAACTCCCAACCATAAAATTATTTTGCTGCTTCTTCATAACTGTAATTTTGTACTATTATGAATTGTAATGTAAATAGCTAATATACAGTATATCTGATATATGATCTCCAAAAGGGTCACGACCTATAGGTTTAGAACCACTGCTCTGATGGTCTCAGTTGGTTAGTCTTTTAGAATTAGGTTGTTTATGGCTTTCGTTTCCTGTGACTACAGGATGTATCAAACCCCTGGATGTTGTGTATTTCTGCGCAAGAATGAGGAATTATGAAAAGGAAAAAAGTGCCTGTTAGCTTGTCAATGAAAATTTTCTCAAACAGAATCTGATTGTAATTTTCTTCTCTTGTTTGTTCAGTTCAGAACATATGCTTTACTTCAAAACTAGTTATAAAGCAGGTGTCACTGGCAGAATTAATCATGTTTCCCTAAGTAAAATAAAATAATCAGTTCAAGAGAATGTAGAACAGCTTCCCTACCAGCTAAGATCTTACATATACACTCTGCTGGAGAGAATTTCAGAGAAAATAAATTAATAATAGCTTAGCCCTCTCTACTCCCTTTCCTTTCCCCAGATATAAACAAATGAACATTGCAATTTTTCCTCATATAACGGAGCTGGCAGAGATAATTGGAAGAGTTGGAAGATAAAACTGGAAGAAGAGAAGTGAATTTAAGGTACAGAGATGTAAACCACAGTCTGAGGCTCCCTGTTCATTGTTAAGCCCATCTATCTAAAGGAAGTTGCTTAGGTACCAATAACATCCTTGCCACCAGAGAGTGTGGCAGCCAATACTTTCCAGTCTTCAAAGGAGCCATTGTCCCCTTCATCACCAAGCATGTGTGATGAGCAATATTGAACATGGATATACACTGGAAGCCACCTTGGTAACAATGTTTAAATTGACCAAGTAGTAAAAGCACTAATTGATAATGTGCGCATCACCCTGTCAGTGCCAAAACCAGCAACTTGGTTGGGATTTTGAAGAACTATAAACTTGAAGTCCCAGAATATATTGGTTACATGTTCATTGATCACTAGAAATATTTTTCCTTGAAAATTTGTCCCAGTATTGTTAAAAATAATGAGGCCTTTGATTGTCAAAAAATACAGAGTATGTATGATAACTAAAATTATCGAAGCCCTTATACTATGCATCATATCTGTTCTTTGCCCGAAAGGATTACATAATTATAATGGCTGATAGAAGCCATCTTTTTATTATAGCACTCTTTGTAATTATAACAGAATGAATTTACCAGTGTTGTGACTATGATTCAAATATCACATGTTCATAGAGATTGACTTTTTCATGGTTTGTTGAAATGGAATGTGATTTTAGAATAGTGATAAGTTTGCCTCACACATGAGAAATTCTGGGCAGAATTCATTTTCTCTAACATCTTATTGAGAATAAGTGTCCTAGGAAGTATCTCAGGGCAGATAAATAAGTATATGAGTCTGGCATAAGCAGATAGTATGCTTCTTCTCTGATGAGACACCCCATAAAAGCCAAATGTTGAGAAATAATGGAATAAAGATAGATGCCCTGGGACAAATCTGGAAGTAACACACAGATGCCCAGATCATCTTTTACAAAGGTCCTGCTGACCTCTGGAGGTTTTTTGGCTTCATTTAAAGACTTAAGAGTCAAGTGAAACTACTCAAAGCTGCAGAGAAAAGGGGAACAGAAAGAGCAAATGTATGATATTTGCTGTATGATGAGGAACTTCTGTAGGGCTTCTTCTGTGCTCATCATTCTTAACACAACACAGGAGCTAAATTATTACTGTTATCTTCATCTTTAGGATACAGAAACTAAGAGGCAGTGATGCTAAGATACTTGCTCATGTCACAGAAAGAGTTATTATAGGACTGAGGTTGGACCCTAGATATTAACACCTTAGCCATTAAGAGAAATTCTGAAG
Organism: Uromys caudimaculatus; assembly: GCA_028551405.1. Classification (NCBI taxonomy): domain Eukaryota; kingdom Metazoa; phylum Chordata; class Mammalia; order Rodentia; family Muridae; genus Uromys; species Uromys caudimaculatus. Next base: position 21,927,118 of record CM052719.1, on the reverse strand, counting down.
GCTTTCTGAGTAGAGAAATGGGCAACCCATGGACCTTTTGCTGGAAGTGGTTAATTGCTTGTGACATCTCTGTGGTCTTTTTCCTCAAAGGTAGAGAGCAAGGAATATTTAAGAACAATGTCTTTCATGTGTGCCGGGTTTTTTTTTTTTTTGGTTCCTATGCAAAGTGACTTACGTTCTGGTTGGGTATTTTAAAGAACTTGGGAGTGAGGTTGTGAAGGGACAGGGAGAAGGAAGCGGGGGTTGCAGGAGAGATATGGCAGCATTGCATGTACACTGAGCGGCCTTCACAATGTCTTGCCCCTGATTCCCAGGGAACCCTAATACAAAACAAGTTAATGCCAAGTTCAGTGTACACACACACACACACACACACACACACACACACACACACACACACCAGCATGCACAAAAGCTAATATACCATCAAAAACAAGGAGGCAGTGGAAGCTATGGCTAATGATAATGACACCATTTTTATGGAAACCACGTACATGAGAAAGAGATTTTAATATTTCTAAATTGTTAAATTCAAATAACTTTCATGCATGCCTATAATTAAAGTGCATTAAAACCAGAATGAAATATGGAAGACCTGCATTAATGTCTTACAAGACCATGCATTTGTAAGCACTAATATAGCCAGGTAAATACTTATCTACCTTTTGACGGTAGCATCTAAATTCTTGTTGGAAAGAAAGAAAAGTTTCACCTGCCTCTCTTGCCACAGTTTACTTTGTTCATTGTCATATTATTTGATGTCTCTGATTCCCCTTGAAAATTGATTCTATGTAAGGCAGTGACCACTGCATGAACAGAAATTTCTGTAACTACCATCTATGAAAGCTAAAATACCACCAAAGGTATTTTGATTGACCTTGGTTTCCCTATTGAAAATGTACTGATTTTGAAAATGAATTCTTTGAGAATGTGTTATTTTAGTAATATTTACTCTCCTCATGCAGCTCCTTCCAGAGCCACTCTGCAATTCCATACCCATATTACCTTGAGTCCTCAGTTTTTTAAACACATAAAATTAAATTAGTGATGGCTACATACTTTTAGGTATATGATCATCTACTGGGATTTTTATTGACTTTCCAAGATCCACATATTTAAGAAATATAAGCTATCCCTTTCCTGGTAGCTATTACCAGGAGCTTCTCAGCTAGGACTGAGACTTCATGACCACTCCACACTTCTATGCTGGGATTTTGCCTGTCTTAAGTTTAAATAGGTCTTGTTCATGATGTCATAACTACTATGAGTTTATGTTCACAAATGCTGTGTTGTGTCTAGAAACCATTATGCCCTTTAGTCATCTAATACCTTGACTCCTGCAGTCTTTCCATTCCTTTTCCTACAATGATCCCCAACTTTGGAAGAAGGGGATGTGACATATATGTCCCATTTAAGACTAGTACTCCACAGTCTCTTATCCTCTGTACACTGGCCAGTTGTGAGTCTCTGTGCTAACCAACTTTGCTGATAAAGGGTTGGAGATGCACTAATCTATGTATATAAGGATTATCCTCTAGGAGTCAGGTTAATACTATGTCCTTTACTAGTAATACTAGTAGGTTCTCCCCTAGGAGATGAGAAGCCTATGACATATGCAGCCACAGATTTTTTTGGCCCCAATAATTATGCCAAGTATGATTTCCTTTTGTGGAACAGGCTTTAAATCCAAACAGAAAGTGGTTGGTGACTCCCGTATTTTTTGTGCCACTATTGCACACGTGTGGCCAGATTTTATCAGATAGACCATTACTTATCATTTATAGGGTTCCTAGCTGGATGAAAATGATGCTTATTTTTCTTCTGGTAGTATGCATAACACCTTATATCACTATGAAAGCCAACAAGTATGGATGAAGTTTCCAGGTCAATACCAGCTTGAATTTCCTATGGTGTATGACCATATGTGTGGTCTTTAGCAATAGACCCTTACTGTCAAATCCTGGAGAGTAATCAAGAGCAATGGCAGCAGTTTATACTGTTGAAGTTTCTATATGATGTCACTGACAAACAATTCCAATAAAGACAACCCATTCCTGGCTTTGGAGCATTTGATTGTTAGCCTGTGGTGTCTACTAAGGGCATAGTTGCCCATTTACCAAACAACTCTATTTAAACTCTGTGTGTGTGTGTGTGTGTGTCTGTGTGTGTGTGTGTGTGTCTGTGTGTCTGTGTGTGTGTGTGTGTCTGTGTGTGCATATATGAACTCAAAGCAATTGTAACAGCATGTGTAAACATGTGCAAACCCAAGCCAGACAAAATTCTAGTATAGAGAGAAGATATTGTGTTTTAGTTAGGGCTTCTTTGTTATGAAACACAATGACCAAAAATCAAGTTCAGCATCTAAGGAAATCAGGACAGGAACTCAAACAGGCTGGAAACCTGGAGGCAAGAACTGATACAGAGGCTGTGATGGAGTGCTCCTTACTGGCTTGTTTCTCATGGCTTGGTCGGCCTGCTTTCTTGTAGAACACAGGACCAGCAGCCCAGGGATGGCACCACCCACAATGGGCTGGGTCATTCCCCATCAATCACTAATTAAGAAAATGTCCTACAGCCAGATCTGAAGGAGGCAGTTTTTCAATTGAGTTTCCCTTTTTTCAGATGACCCTAGATTGTGTCAAGTTGATATAAAAACTATCCAGCACAGATGGTCATAATGGCACACTCCTAGTAGAGGAGTCACCGGTAATTAATAGCTGACAGGAGAGGGAGAGTTAGTTTTCTTTAAGGGCAAGGCCATTGAATTTCTATGTATTTCGCTGTTTAAATAAGAAAACTTTGCATTAATAGTTTTCATATCATGTTTCCTTTAAGTCTTTAATGTTAGCTGTCCTTTCCTGTATCCCCTGTCCCATCCTGCATTCCCATTCCTCATCCCGTTTAACCCTTAATGTTCCATTACTTTCTTTTTCCCCCTTTGTGACATTGTGTGCTATCTTTACTCCCTTAAAAGCCCCAAACTGATGGCCTCCTACAAATTTACTGATCTCTGTGATCAGTTTCCAAATGAAGCATACATTCATATCTAGAAATCCAACACTAATACCCAGTTAGAAGTGAAAGAAAACCTGCAACATTTGTCTTTCTGGTACTGGCTCATGTCACTCAGACTGGTTGTTTCCAGCTCTAACTATTTACCTTGTAATTTCTCAATTTTGTTTTCCTTAAAAGCTAGATACTATCTTGTTATATAAATGTATCCAATTTTTATCATCCATTTATTTATCCATTGATAGACATCTAGACAGTTTCCATTTCCTAGCTATAAATACACCAGCATAGCATGGTGCTGTAAAGATTCATCATAGGGGAGTTATCATCTCAATCTTCGGGCTGCAAACCATTACAAAAAATATAAGCTAGTAATATACATCTGTTAATTTATGATGCGCTTGTATCAGAATTTCTGGAGCTTCATGTTCTAATCTAGTGCAGTACTTTATACCCTCCTTAAGCATTGTTTCTGTAGATAAGGTTGAAACTATTTATATATTTGTAATAAAAGAATTGACAGGATGTTAAATTGATAAATCACTAAATTAATTACTTTCTCAAATTCTGAATGCACAATTGAGTAAAAAATGAATAAAACACACCAAATCTGTTGATTCAAGTTAGATAAAGAACTGTAGTGTAAACTAGTTAATTCTGCCTAAACAGTACATGATTCTATCCTTATATGTGTAATTAAAAAACGTTTCTCACCTGAAATTAAGTAGGGAAGATAAAAATGACATTGGAATCTTGTTAAACACTCAGTCCAACGGTTACTGCGAAGGGAAACTTGGCTATTCCGAACTTCATTGCCTCTACCCCACACCAGAAGTCTTGCAAGGTCAGGAGATCTGATGTTAGTGTTTTGTCCCCAGGAATTAGAGTCATTGTCCTCAGTTGCCTACAGTGGGAACATCTTCTCAGGATGTAATTCCTTGGCTACTCCATTTTAACTGTTCCCTCAGCCCTGGGAAAAGCAACTGTACTTAGCTGAGGAGCAGAAGGTGTTGAGTCAAGAATGTAACTCACTTTAAGATTCTTGAGCCTTCAGTTTGACTGTTATGTCATTGAGGAAACTGAGTTCTCTGCGTTTTGGCACCAGAAGTAGGGAGAAATAAAGAATAATGCACAGTTTACCAGCTACTATGAAAAGTCCCTTTTCCCTTTTAACTGACTCCGTGACTTCAGTTCAGTGTGTGTGAGTGTGTGTGTGTGTGTGTGTGTGTGTGTGTGTGTGTGTGTGTACAAGTATATGTATGAACATGTCATTCTTGTTTTTCTTACCCTGTGGTTCTCCTCACCCCTTAATCTTTATTTATTCTGTGTTTTTTTGTGTTTCTTTTTTCTTTCTCTTTCAATATGACTTATAAGTACATTATCATCTGTAAGCACCATGGGAGATACCAAATTTGTATTTCTATTTGTTTAAAATAAATTCTCTCAACCAATAGAGAAACAGAATTTATCTGTATTCTATACCTATCATGAATTTGGGGAACTTCCCATCAATTAAACAATCTCTTGAAACTCCTCTGGTCCTGCTCACTTCATGGAGCACAGTGGGTGACAAACTGCCAGCTAGCCTGTTTATCAAGGTTGCTGTTCCTTATTTGTTCCTCCAGCCAGGGAATGTCAGTACTCTAGGCCAGTGTTTCCCAGACAGGATTTCCTGGACAGTAATGTCACCAGGAGAAAAATGAAGATACTGATAAGTGGGTTTTAAAAAAAAAAATTAATGCTCTTCACACCTGCCATCTAAAAATAATAATCGTAAATTTCTTAATATTTTGAAGAGCTATTATGCACCCTCACCATGACTGAACTAAAAAGGTAAATTTTTGGAACGATATTCCGAATGTGAGCTGAAGGGATTGATCCATCGAAAGAGCCACAGCTTCACTTTTTTTCCTCTTCTCAAACGTTGGCTATAGCTACCAACCAGGGCTGATTTGACCTTAGGTCTTTGCTTCAATAAATTAGTTCCTTTTCCAGTGCAAATGATTATGTCTTAGGACTGACTAGTTTGCCCTTGGGGTTTTGTCTTTATTCTTAGGAACACCATTCGATCTTTGGATGAAAAGTACCACAAGGGGCCAGTGGTGAATTCTTAGCTCCACTGGTTAAGCATAGGCATAGAATGATGAGATTAAATAGATTTGACACTGCCTCCCCACACTTCTATCCAAGTAAGTAAAGTGAAGTTAAATATAAAATGCAACCCCTGTTCTTGTGTAGACAGATGTTGGAGGGACTAAGGTGTAAATAACCCATATGATGATACAGATGGCAGTAAATGCTAATAGAGAAACAAAACAGAGCAATTAGAGGGCAGAGAAAGGAGGAATTCTTTGCACTGGAAGAATTTTAAAAGGGCCACATTTGTGTGGAATTATGTGTTTTTGTGATTATGTGATTGCTGTTCCCTCTCATAGCTACAACAGAAGCTCTGGGATGTTATCGGCTGCGTGAACCTCTTTAGCTTAGCCCTTAGCATCACACCTGCTTTGTACTATCCAACCACAGACTTCCCGAGTAGCTGAGTGCTTACCACATATGCTATGAAGGCCACTCAGAAACAGAAGCGTCCTTCATTGCCTTTAAAACATCTGAAAGCAGAAGGTTTTCAAACATGGCAGATGTGTTTGGTCAGCCCCTTGCCTGTGTTGATGATCACAGATGGTCATAGCAACCGACTTCACTCTGAAATGGAGTAATTTTATCCTCACTCAGTTTTTCCTTAGGCAAGGGTTTGATGCCATATTTATCAAGACATCCACTTGGAAGCAAACGGAATGCTGTGAAGAGCCATTATAGATGAGCATTACAGCTGCGTGCCAAATAATGACTTAAGCTGGGCAAATGCTTACTTAAAGGGCTGATTTAATTCATTTTGCTGCTTCTGCTCATATACTACTTGGAGAAGGAGGAGGATGGGAAGGCAACACTCTGTTTTGGCCCTTTGTTTTGGAAGCTAGTAATTATTTGCAGAACTCAATGAGTACTGTTCTTAGCTCACACCTGGAAACAGAACTCGGGGCTAGACAGTAGCCATGATGATATTTATACATCTCCAGATACTACTTTGCCAATTGAAAAGCAGACATATGTAGAAATGGCCTCAGTGTCAGCTCCTGGCTTTTTTTTTTTTTTTTTTTTTTAATGTTTTCCTTGGCTCAACAAATTCTTTCTATTTTCTCCCTTCTTTTGCTGTCAACACTGTTTCAACAGTGAGTTATATTATCTGGTGACATCAGAGGAAGCACAGTTACGGGTGTCAGCTTGGCAAGAGTTGCCACTTACGACAGATTTGTGACAATCTGCATTTTTTAAAGACAATTTCCATCTTGAGTGATGAAGGATCCACACTTGGGAAGACAACGTGGACCTCCCTTGATGGAAATGGTTCTATGTCTCATTGAGCTGTTATTGCTTCAGCACTGAGGGGAAGGGACCTGTGATCTTTGAGTAATCCTTCCTTATAGCTCGAATGCATTGCCAGAGCTGATTGCCTGGATGTATAGATAATAGAGGCTTTACTGGCACTAAAGGCAGAGCGGGTTTCAAATCCATTAAGGTTAATGGTTTGTATCACGATTGGCTGTGACTGATGAAATAACCAAACGAACAATTCATGGACAGCTTAGGGAAGAACACTGTCTGCTGTCACAGTGGATCCTGGTTTCATTGTGAAGCCCAAGTTTTCCTCTTTATTTTGCGGCTAGATCAACGGCAGCCAACTAGTTAAGGTAAAAGCTGCTGTGATGCAGGCAAAGGTTTGAAGCATTTACACTAATGGGTTTGAACTTGCCATGTTTTCTGTTGTTACCCCATCCTCTACCCCCCAGTTTGAAAGGTTCTACATATTTTATTAGTGAACCAACCAGTTTGCTCATGTGGAACTGATTAAAAAAAAAAAAAAAAAAAAAAAGAAGAAGCAAGACTGATGCCCAATTTAGCCAGGACCAAATCTCCAGAGGTTATAAAAATGTTCAGCTCCATCTGGTAGGAGAGATGGATGACCGTGACTCAGCAGAAGCACTCAGTCATGCCGCTGTGTGTGAATCCCTATAGACTGAGCTTGTTCCCAAAGTGTCTTCCCTTGAAGTAGTCCCCAATTTAGTTATCAGTTTTCATCCATTGGAAAATAGGACAGGTTTGCTTTTGTTTCTTGGCCCTGACTCAATCCTGAAAGTCTGTTGAGAAGATCCCAGAAGCCCAGTCCGTTATCTAGCACATGATGGCAGAAAGAAGAGCTATAGTTACTCTCAGAAATAAGTAGCAGTGCAGAGGAAGGAACTTATACATTAGTCTATATGAATAGCTAAGTAATACACGGTAAAATAAAAAATGCAACCACAGAAATCCAGGTGTTTACATTGAAGTTCAACCTCTGATTCATGTCCCTTATGATCCAACAAAAGTATAAAATTTCAGTTAGTGGTAAAGATGCCACTTTATGGTGTCTAAATCCAAATGGAAGTGCTATATTAATTCACTCTTTACCCCTGGGGTCTAGAGAAATGCCTAAGCCATAACAGGGGCTTAATGTACATGTATATAAATGAATGATGACTATATAACCCATCATAGATGAGCTGGATGTTTCATTTCTGCAGGGGTCAATGTTCTTTTAGGGAAAAAAAAGGGAGAAAAGAAAAAATGATCTCAAAATCATTCAATATTGACTGATATTCTTCCCAGAGCTCCCTTTTTCACACAGATCACTTTCTGAGGAAAACAACACAGGGATCCATGGCTGTCACAGTCAATGATGGGTTTGGGGTATGATAAGATGAAGAAAATGGTTAAATCTAAGAGTAGATGCCTTGTAAGATAGAATTTGAAATAATGGCTCTCAGCAGTAGAATTCTGACAGGAACACATGATGAGAAAATATAATCTTCACCCCGTTGATGGTATCTGGTACAAATTGAAAAATGAATTGAACAATGCAGCAGAATGTGTATTCTACAACCCCTTAGGATAACCTCCAAGTGACATGCAGCGATCTTTGGAACCTTTTCAAATAGTTAAAATCAGTAGGGGGATGAGAAGCAAATAAGAAATTAGTTTTATTATCAGTAAATATATGTTTTGATATAGGTAGAAATTTCTCTCTATCTAGTGTACATAGAGAATTCTCTTTATGTACATGTAAGTGTGCTTCTATGCAGAGAGAAGGGAGAAGGAGAAAGATAGAAAAAAGAGGGGCTTTTTATCTAATAATTCCATTTAAATAATGATATCCTCCCAGCCCATACTCAACAGTGCTGCATTACGGATTTGCTCATCATTCTAACAAAAACTCAGTTTCTAATATCTGACTCATCTTAAAAAAATATCACACACTTTCAAGAGCTGACATCATGGAGGATAAAGAAAAATGTAACCCCAATCATGATCAGACATGTAGATCTAACAAGAGATCAGGTAAACCTCCCACAGAATGGTATGAATTCTAGATAGTCAATGCAGGAAAACTAACAGTGTGCCTATCACGAGTGCCTATCATTCATCATGCACTAGGTTATGGTGCTACTAATACATTGCTCTGTTCCCTGGGCCTGTGTTTGCCTGTGTTGTAAACCTCATTTGGTTAGAAGCATAGAGCCCTATATGAGCGTTTAGTTTGCATTAGGTTAGCCCCATTTTTGTCAAACCCCAGAGCAGCATATGTGTGGAAGGAATTTAGCCTTCTACTGTGAAATCCAATAGGGTAATGAACACAGTTAAATAGAGAGCTCCATACCTTCTAAGTTAGAAATGTAAATAGTGGGATAAAGATAATGCATGTTGACAGTTAAACCAGAATTTAAATTTTTGAAAGCAAGAAGATTTTTAACGTAAAATCTATGTGCAAGGAAATCTGTGATAAAGAGCCATTTTATGGGAACAAGAAATCCACTGACTTCTCTCTCAGTTTCTCCACAAATTTCTGTTCAAAACTCACCCGATCTGTCAGGACCACCTGGGTCATCTAGCAGCTCCATACCGCTTTATTCTCCCTTATCACCCATGCCTCTATGGGACTTTACCATAACGTATATTGTAAGAGTCTTCATTTACTTGTTTGTTCTTTCATTCTGTAACATAAGCTCCATCAAGGAGGGAGCTCCTTACGTTATCCCCTGTGTTAGTTTGGTTTTTATTGCTATTAAAAAAATAACTGATGCCTGTGACTTTATTTTTTTAAGCACATATTTAGGTTATAGTTCTAGATACTCAAGGGCATGGTGCGAGTCTTGGCTTTCCTCTGGTTAGAACTCCATGGCAGATGGTATCATAGGGAGAGCACACACAACACAGAGAGATCAACGAATATTCTTTAGACTACAAGGAGGAACCAGTAACATTCTTTTACAGACACACCTCTTGAAGGTCCCACTATCTGTAACCCCACTGCGTGAGGACCAAAACCCAAACACATGAATCCCTGGATCCACTGAAAGCCTAGATGAGGCATGGAGCTTCCTACATAAGACCATGAGGCATTTTCTTTAGTGGGCCTATGATCCCTGGCACCTTGTTTCTGTGATTACATAGACTACAATTCTATGAGGCCAGTACTGCTGTTACTGTCATGGGTGACCTTAAGAGAAGGAAAGAAAAAGCTGCTTGGATGGGTAAGTAGATATTAGAGCTGATTACAGTACAGCATGCTCAGCTGTAAGGAAGCAGCCCTGGGCAATTACAAAACTTGGTAGACACACACACAGACACACACACACACACAGACACACACACACAGACACACACACATGCACACACGCACACACGCACACACACACTACCCCAGAGTTTCTACTCAGGTGGTCTTCTCTAGACACCAAATCACGGTAAAATTTGTAATTTTCATAAGACAATTTCTCTAATTTGCTTTTTCCTAGAGCTGTCCGTGAAAGGATGGTGAAACTCTGTAGTGATGAAAAGCACATATTTGGGATTCATGAAAATGAAGGACATAATGATTTGAGAACAGAGACAGTTGACCAAAAGAAAATAAATCCCCCTACTGCTAGCAATTAGAGGTTCATTTGGCTTAGGAATTCTACGGTTGAACTTTTGGAAACTAATGATTTGATGATGAGTTGCCAGAAAGGAAGGGATGGAGGATAAGCAGATATAGTTGAAAGGTCACTGAAATTAGAGGGTCAAGTGTGGTTGGAAAATATGGTTAGAAGATAATAGAAATTTGATACCTGATTACTTCCATATAATTCTAAATTAAAGACATTTTTAATCCAATGATGAAATAAATTCCTTTTCCTTGAAATTAGAGGAAACTAAGGAAAATGCAAAGCAAGATGGAATGACTCCTTACCTTTTGTTATATGTTGGATTACATGTTTTCCCAAAGAAGTGTTACTGTTTTTACCCAGAGTGTCACTGACTGTAACTTCATCTAGAAACAAAGTCTTTGTGTGGAAACTAGTTGAAGTGAAGTCATTTGGAAGTAAAAATTCATATCCAATATTCATGATAACTTTATAAAAAAGATTGAGGATCATGAGAAGACACATCAAGAATGCCATTCATAGGTGGTGGCAGTTACAGGCATGATGTATCTAGGAGCCTAGGAGAGACGAGGCAGAAGGAAGGTGACCCTACTAACACTTTTGTTTCAGACTTCCATGCTCTAGGAACTATTAGAGAGTAACATTTTGCTGTTTTAAGTTCCAAGTGTGTTATATCATGTTACACTATTCCTGAGAAAGTAATACATCTTCCTAGACTAAAAGAAGAAAAGGGAGAAGCTGAGTTAAAAAGTAAGTGAAATTGATGGCTTCTCATTACTGGCTGTGTCGAGAACAGGGAAGAGTTGCTATTTTCTAGACGCTTGTAGGTTCCTGTTCTCCCTCATGGGGAAGAAGTGTGCCAGTGCTGGCAGAGAGACACAGAGAGAGAGAGAGAGAGAGAGAGAGAGAGAGAGAGAGAGAGAGAGAGAGAGAGAGAGAGAGAGAGAGAGCAGAGCTAAGACCATGTGGTCTGTACTTTTGCCTCCTCTGCCCAGAAGAAGCCTAGGAGAGACAAGGCAGAAGGAAGGTGACCCTACTAACACTTGTAGTTCAGACTTAGACATTAGGCACACTTTACAAACCAAGAGGCCAGCTAGAATTAGTCCTGGCTCTAGAGCAGCCAGACAGTCAAGCCACACTGATTTCAGGGTCATTTTCAAATGCATTACTTAAAACTAATCATTCCCATTCTTTTTACAGACATGACATCAATGCCTAAAAATCAGATTATTGCATTTTCATGCTGTGGCATCAGCCAGCTTTGTATTTATGTCCTATGAGTTTCACCTAATTTGGAGGTAAAATGATGACGAAAGAAAGAAGCTATCGTGGCTGGACCTCATCCTGGCCAATCGGGAAAATAAAACAGAAAGATTGGAAATTGAAGGCCTTCACGGGCAACTTAGCATGATTCTGCCACAAAGCAAAATCTATAGAAAGGGTCAATGATACAGTTCTACAATAGGGTACTTATTTAGCATCCTTAAAGCCCTAGGTTCAGTCTCCAAAATCATGGAGGGGAGACTTTCAACAAATATAGAGATGATGATGGTATTTCTCTCGCTGTACTAACTAACAAGCCAGTGCCTTCTGACAAACATTTATTCTTAGCACCCTATGGGTGCTTCTCTATCTCCCTCTCAGTGAGAACCAGAGATGACTGAAAACTTCTCTCTGATGTGTTCTACGGTTTTCACAATGACCACCATGCAGTTCCTTCAATTGACAAGTTATCTTGTCAGAGTATTTTCTTGACTCCTGTGAGTAAAATTTGTTAAGAGGATGGTTCTGGAAGGGGAAAATTGGTAGATTTTTCTTGATGTAAAGGCTACCCAATGTATCTGTCATTTCTGGTAACAGGGCAGTATTTAGACAGAGCATAGAAGATACAAAGAAATTTCTTGTAAATTTATATATTTTGGAAATTAAAATGTTTAGTAAATTCTTCTTCAATATTAAGTATGGGGCTTTAAAGTTTTAAATTTATGAAAATTGATCATTTGTTGTTAAAAATGTCTGAGTCTTTACAGTTTTTTGTATAAGCTGGCTGATGCAGATGGCTTTGTAAGATACCTGAGCAGATAGAGTCTTTCATCTTTTAAGCCATTGGATGTGTTACCCTGGGCAAGCTGGGGAAGAGGAAAAGGAGGCAGCTTTTGTTGGGTTGGGCACAGTGGTAGGATGTCCTACCTGTGTTATTCAATACATAGACATCAATTAATACTATTTGTTAGATAGAAAACCTGATATATTTAATTTAACATATTTAATCACACACACACATACATAGAAAAAGAGAAGCATTCTCTAGAAAACATTAATCAATGCTATATTTAGGGTTTTAAGCATTTATGGAATTGTTTATCTGTTTTTTGTTTTGACTTTTAATAAGAAACTCAGTAAAAACTCATTTTTAAAAGTAAACTTAAACGTATACATGTGTCCAGCTAACAAACATTTATTATATCTTCAGCAGACACTAGAAATTCAATAATAACAGACATATACAATTGGTGGACATTAAAAGATAGTCATTGGTTGACCATTTCTTCAGTCTCTGCTCCATCTTTGTCCCTGCACTTCTTGTAGCCAGGACAAATTAGGGGTTGAAGGTTTTGTGGATGGGTCGATGTTCTTACCTCTCCACTGTGAGTCCTGACGAGCTGCAAGAGGTGGCCACTTAGGTTCCATATCCCCTACTGCTAGGAATCACAGCCAAACATTAGATGAAGCTCAGAGTGTCTTGTGGAAGGACTGAAAGGAGGATTCAGGGACCCAGAGAGGATAGGGACTCCACAGAAAGACCAAAAGAGTCAAGTAATCTGGACCTTTGGGGGCTCCCAGAGACTGAATTACCAACCAAAAAGCATACAGGGGCTGGACTTAGGCCCCTGCATATATGTAGCAGATGTGCAACTTGGTCTTCATGTGGGTTCCCATCAACTGGAGTAGAGGCTGTCCTTGACTCAGTTGCCTACCTGTGGATCCTGTTCCCCTAACTGGGATGCCTTGTCCGGCCTTAGTGTGAGAGGATGTGCCTTGTTCTGCAGAGTAGGTTGGTACTAAAGGGGGGCTTCCCCCTTCTCAGAGGCAAAAGGAAGGGGAGGTGGAGGGAAGGGCTATATGAGGGTAGTGCTAGAAGGAGGGGAGAACTGTGATCTGTATGTAAGGTGACCAAATAAATGAATCAATGGAAAAAATAGTCAAGGTCTCAATGCTCACCTTAGTTAGGTTTCTACTGCTGTAATAAACACCGCGACCGAAAGCCACGTGGGGACAAATGGGTTTATTTGGCTCATACACATCCCAGGTCTATTTCCTTCTTCTATTTTTTTTCCATGTTCCTGCATGCCTCTCTCCCTCTCAAACTCCTGACCACTTTTTCTTTGTCATTGTTAAAAATATATGAATAAACACATAAATACAGCATGTTCAACCCTTTTGGTGTCATGTGTATGTAACACTGCAAGTGTTCAGGATGAAACACTTGGTATTTAATCACCAGTTAGAGGTTCATTCATGGAGAAAACTTTTTCTCCCACTCTCAGTATTCCTTCAGTTTTGTTTTAGAGGTTTGGGGCTTTGGTTTTCTTTTCTTTTCCTTTCCTTTCCTTTCCTTTCCTTTCCTTTCCTTTCCTTTCCTTTCCTTTCCTTTCCTTTCCTTTCCTTTCCTTTCCTTTCCTTTTCTTTTCTTTTCTTTTCTTTTCTTTTCTTTTGTAAGGACAGCCCAGTGAAGTTCCACCCCTTCCATATTAGCATGTTGTTATATTGGTGCTCTCCTTGTTTGCTTCTTTTGGCTTCATTTTTAGCAATGTCCCTGAAGTGTACTAGTTGTGGTGTTGATGTATCCACTAGAGTTGGACAACCCTTTATCAGCTGTTCTCTGCATTTTGAGCAAATATGTTTTTCTGTAGTGAGTGGTCTTGGTTTGTTTTCTTATACAACCTAAGACCACCTGCTCAAGGGTGGCACCACTCACAAAGGGCTGGACCCTCCGCCATCAATCATCTATCAAGAGAATACTCCTACAGACTTCATACAGGACCCTCTGAGGGAGGCACTCTCTCAACTGCCGTTCCTTCTTCCAAGATGACCCTACGTTCTATCAACTTCCTAAACAATGACAAAACCTAACAACAGCTAACCAGCACAATGTCGTCTGGAAGAATTGTGAACTCTTCTCATATTTCAAATATAAATCCATATTTGGTTCCTGAAGGTTCAATTTATAACCCATGATTTCAGATCCATTCCTTAGTAGAGAGGTTTTGGGTGTTACAGAGAATGAACAGATTGTGGATACAGGTATGAATTCTCCCTAGTCTGGTGTCCCTCATGTCTCCCCATACAATGTTTCTAAGATTTTATGGTCATCAAGAATGTAATGCTCGCATCCTTCTGTGCAAAGACAGAGAAGATGCCCTCTTACCTTCACAAAGCTTCATTATTGAGTGTATCGCTATGTTTCAGTGAAAGAACTTAATTATAGGGAACAGATTGCCATTTGTTCCTAACACCAAAAGAGGTGTGTGTCTGTGTCTCTGTGTGTGTCTCTGTGTGTGTATGTCAGTGTGTGTGACTGTTTGTCTGTGTGTAGTGTGTATATGTGTGAATTTCCTTAAGAAGCACAATAATTTTTTTTTATTACTGGGGACATTTTAAATGCTAGAAAATAATTAGATATTATAATACTATTAAATAGCCCGGGAAAATATCTTGCTGATTTGGGCTCCTTCCTTCCAGCCCCTATACACACTTTACTAAACTTTTATAATGTCTAACTAACTACATATAGTTTATCTAATACAAAACCCCACTGTAACAGCCTTCCTTTTGTATTCAGAGAGTGATTACAGCATGCTTGCTAACATTCTCTATTCTAAACAATGATATCCTATTGTCCATGAACCCTGATTTTTTTGTGTCTTATCACAATGCCTATGTAATTCATTGCTTAAAAATTTTAAATTGACACATAAACTGCTGAAGACCAACATATAATTAAACATGTGCACAATTTTGACATGAATTAGACTCAACTCTAAGAATGCCCATGGGCTACTGTTCTATCTTTTAAATCTGAGCACAGTTTTGCTTGTACCCTTTTCGCTTATTGTTTGTTAATATTGTCTCTTATGCTTTAGCTAAAGATATTTAGATTTGACTTGCTAAACATATTATCCAGTTCTTTCTCAGAACTTGCTGATATATTGACCTAGCATCATATTGTTTATTTATCTCCCAGAATTCGAGACTTTTAAATTTCTCCCTACAAGACTTTTTTTTCTCTTGTCTGTTCTCCTCTGTTCTCTACAGTCTTTTCTTTTTTTAAGATGAACTCTGTGATATCACAAGTTAGCGTTTCTCTTCTCTCCAGCTTATAAACTGTCTCATCTTGAGTTGTAAATGATTTGGGCTCATAAACCCTCTTGGCCATCCTGGCAATACCCAGAACCATTTCTCAGGATAATATCATTAAAAATGCAAACACACAGATAGAAAAGAAAACCCAGTTAAGTGAAAAACATTTATTAAAATTATGATATAATAGTATATAATCATCTTTATTGGTACATTTAATGAAAAGATTTAGAGATGCCAAGGCAGTTGTATTGTTGAGAATTCATGGGTGCTCCTGTCATGCTATGGTACACTATCAGCATATATCCTGGACCTCTGGCTCCTACATTCTTTCTGTCACCTATTTCACAACTTTTCAGAAACCTTAGGTATAAGTGTTGTATTGTAGATGTATCAATTTTGTTTGAGCACCCCACAGTTACTTATCCCCTGCATTTTGACCAGTTGTGGCTTCTTGTAATATTCTCCATCTATTGAAAAGGGAGGTTTCTTTTATGGAGAATAAAAGCTACATTTATCTGTGAGTAGAAGTATTTAAAATAGTTAGAAATTACAATAGTTTAGTAGTGGGTTCGCCTTTCAAGTCTATGACCTCTCCAGCCACTGGTAGTTGGCTAGGTTTCTAGTACCACACTTGAATTCTCTCCCATTGACTGGGCTTTATGTCCAATTAGACAGCTGTTGATTACTCCCAAGATTTGAATGCCAGTGCTTTACCATTGTGGATATCATGCAAGTCAGTCATTGCTGTGGTTTTGAGGCAGTAAAGGATCACAGCATTAGAAAGATTGAGAACCACTGCTCTAAAGACAAATTTCCACATAGGTTGTTCAATCCCAAGTGGTCTGCCTTAGACACATAGAAGTATGAGCAATGCTAAATGGATACTATACATTGTAAATACATGCATGTGTGTAATTTTAGTGGATAAATTATAAATATTAATGCAGAAGAGTTTTGATATAAAGGTATATAACACATTGTAGAATAGAAAGATTAAGCTAACAGGTATCTATATTATCTCACATACATTCCCCCAGTGGTAAAAAACTGAAAATCTACTCTCTTAAGCATTGCTAAGTATATAATACATTGTTGTTTACTCAGAGATACCTTTTGAATTATTACTTCCATCTAACCTGAAACTACATTCCTTCACCTGTATCTCTGTTCATTTCCTCAGGCCCTACAGCTCCGAGAGCCAGCCTACAACTGTTTCTGTTTCTGTGAGTTCGTTGTATAGGAATCTACTTGAAAAGAAGATGGTGGTCTTGGGTGGTTTCTATGATTTATTTGTTAACTAAATGATGCTCTGACTGTTACTGGCATTGTTTTTCTGGGTACATTAAAAATCAAAGGAAATTCTAATTTTTAGTTAGAATTCAAGGAAAAGAAACAGTGTGGCTATTTTATCTTCATCTAAGTTAACAGATGTCATACACTGCAACCATGCATACCTTAAAGTGCTCAGACCCCACTTAAAGTCCTTTAGGCTCTGACCATGCATCAATACTCATCTGTCATATTTAGTATTTTTATATGCCCTATCCACTCATCTTCCATCTTGCTGTAGTATTTTTAGTGTAGAATATTATTGCTAGTACTTGTAGTACTAGGGATTGAACCTTGGGTATCACAAATATAGACAAGCTCTCCACACCTAAGCTGCTACAACCCTGGCCCATCTATTCTGTGTATTTCTTCTCTGTGGAAAC
Source organism: Uromys caudimaculatus (assembly GCA_028551405.1). Classification (NCBI taxonomy): domain Eukaryota; kingdom Metazoa; phylum Chordata; class Mammalia; order Rodentia; family Muridae; genus Uromys; species Uromys caudimaculatus. The sequence continues at coordinate 21,910,011 of CM052719.1, read as the reverse complement.
ATCTTTGTGTTTTCTTCCTTTCTTATTTCCTTGGTACCCAGTACAGTATCTCATATTGTGGACATTCAGTAAAGTTTGCTTTATATGTGAATTAAAGCCCTAGGCAACTTCTGGTAAGCTTGCCAAGTTACCAGTAATTAAGAGACCTCAATGTAATTACTCACTTGGTCAAGGATCACAGGCCTTGACCTTCAGTCAGAGTTCTTTGTCAAGCAGTGGCTTTCTAACGTGATGTGACCTTTCTCTGTGCCTTGGAGTTCACTTCATCCCTTCTGAAGTTCCATCTCCTGATTTAAGTGAAGTTTCCAAGGTATTTTACTATCTCGAAAACATACAAATGGAAAAATTAATTACATTGCTAGATAAAAATATATTTTAATGAATATTAGCTTGCAAATAAAGGTTTCTATTTATAACTGAAAAAATTCTAATAATGGAATATAATTTGTTTACAGCAATTCTTCTGAAAAATGTGTTGGTAGATTATAAATAACCTTAGCCGTGTGCTTACTGGAAAACCACTTAAATTAGTCTAAATGTATTAATGTAGTCTTTATTTATAGACTTTTACTTCTACACTGCCCAGTGCTGCTCTATATAAAGTAAAACACTCAAGATCAGCTGAGGGTGGCTATCGAGATGCTTCAGCCATTTTTATGAAGAGTTGGTGGATACAGTCCTTGAAGAATTATTAGTGGTATGGATTCTGAAGGTAAGCAGAGAGGATCAGAATAGGGAAGGAGGAAGAGAGACTGTAGGAGTAGGGATGAACCCCAAACTCCTCCTCAGCTGTCCTCAGCAGCTGTAGAGCTATCTACGGGAGGCTGTACTTCTGCTCTTAAATTCCATCCCAGAACTCATTATCTCCCTCTTTATCTCCCTGTGCCTTATCAGGGCTTATTTCTAAATGGCCATGAAAAATTTATAACCGCATTTCAGTTAACATAAATTTTTTTTCAAAACAATGTTAACATCAGACCAGAGTGGCTTTTGGTATGTGTGAAAAATGCTATTTTTTCTATGCCTTAAAAAGGCCTGTTTTATTAACAAAGATTGACAAAAAAGTCAATAATGGAGATACAGGTCATTCCTGCTTCAAGTTCAAGTTGCAAAGCTTTTTTTTTTTTTCCTAAAAAAAAAAAAAAAATCAAAAATCAAAAACAGAAATACTTGCATTGTGTTTACAGGAGGAGAAACATATAAAATAGTATAAGAATAAATGAGGTCATACATATACAACATGTTTGAATAATTGTAATAATATTTTCCTTTTCTAAATAGTATAGTTAGACTTCTCCTTTGATAAAGGAAAGAATCCCATTAAATTCTAAGCAGACTATGGAAGACAACGACGTTCTGTACAGTCCATGATCCGTGGAGCTGTGAGCATGCCTTAGCCTCTACTTGTGGGAGGGGACTGCCCAGTGTGGGAGGGGCGTATTGAGAGAATAGGGAACTGGCAGCCATAAAAGCTGGGATTCCCAATGACTCCTTATGTCTAACGGGCACCTATGCCGCTAAATCCTAGGGTCAGGCCATTCTCCCCTTTTCTGCTTCCTGTCTTTCTTTGTTTTATTTTTTCTAAAAAAACAGAATGTATTCCAACTTTTTTTATGTCTGTTTTTTTTCTCTCTCTGCTCAAACCCTCCAGCTCTGCCCAAGGCAAAATGCTGCAGGGATTAGAAAGATGAAGCAGCAAAGTCAAATCGATCGTGACAGCCAATGAATGCACACACATCTCAACGAGCAAATGTTCAACATTGTCTCTCAGGCCTCCCACCTCCATTCACCACACCAAAGCTGCTTCTTGATTTAAGGTCTCAGCAAAGCAAAAATCAAAGAACTAAGTGCCAGCAATTCGTAGCCTTCGAGTTAAGAAATTAATTCTTCATTAATCTCAAATGAGAGCACTTGCATAGACTCACATTTAGGGCAGGAAAAGTCTATAGAAGCTTATCACATACAAATCAGAGGCTGAGAGAATGCTTCAGCCTGCCTTAGCCACTTCTACATTGCCCCGGAGCTCTTTAGGAGTTAGGTGACATGTCCTAAGAAAGTAGGCAAGTCCTCCATCTGGGACCCTGGACTCAGTCCAATGGTTGGCTGCGAGCACACACCTCTGTATTTATCAGGCTCTGGCTGAGGGGGTTTGCAGCCCCGTGGAGGGAGCAACAGTGTCAACTAGCCAGACCTCCCCAGAGCTCCCCGGGACTGGACCACCAACCAAAGAGTACACATGGAGGGACCCATAGCTCCAGCCACATATGTGGCAGAGGATGGCCTTGTTGAACATTGGTGGGAGGAGTGGCCCTTGGTCCTGTGGGGGTTCGATGCCCCAGTGTAGGGAAATGCAGGGCGGGAAGGCGGGAGTGGGTGAGTGGATGGAAGAGCAACCTCATAGAGGCAGGGATAGGGAGGATGGGGTAGGTGGTTTCTGAAGGGGAGACCTGGAAAAAGGATAACATTTGAAATGTAAAGAAAGAAAATATCCAATCAAAGGAAAAAAAGGTGCTTAAAAATAAAAAAAGAAAGTAGGCAAAGTGTCTCATTGTTTGTTTCTATGACTGTGAAGAAACATCATGACCATGGTAACTGTTACAAAGAAAAACATTTAAATGGGGCTAGTTTACCGTTTCAGAGGTTTAATCCGTTGTCATGATGGCAGGAAGCATGGCAGTGTGCAGGCAGACATGGTACTGAACAGAGAGCTTTATACCCACATTGGCAGGCAGCAGGAAGGAAGACTGAGACACACTGGCTAGCCATGAGTTCCAGAGACCTCAAAGCCTGTCCATGGTGACCCACTTCCTCCAACCAGGCCACACCTACTCTAATAAGGCCACACCCACTCCAATAAAACCAAAACACCTCCTAATAGTGCCATTCCCTGTGACCAAGCATTCAAACAGAAGAGTCTATGGGGACCATTCCTGTTCAAACCACCCCTGAAGGGATTGCTCCCCATGCTGAAATCAGCTTACCTCATCTCAACAATATTATCTGATGTTGTAATGGTTATGTCGACCTAAGAGGTGTTTCTTACCATCCGTGGGGATGTATCATTTAGAAAAACTAACAGCTTCCTAACTGTGTATACTATGTCACTTATATATTTAATGTGTACACATATGGGCACATTGTATATTCCACTTTTACTTTACCCATCTAAATCCTTTTTAAGCAGTGATATAGAAGTAACATTAGAAATATAATACAATATTGGCTATAAAAGTTTATTTGACACTTATAATTGATTGACAGTATTTTTCTTGTGTGTGTATGGAGGGGCTGTGCATGTGTGTATGAAAATGGACATGCTGGGGACAGAGGCTGATGATAGATTTTTTTTCCCATTTATATTTTTTTCAATTTATATTTTGAGGCTGGGTCTCTTGCTGAACCTGAAGCTAGCTGTTTTGGCTCAGTTGGCTAGTAACCACGGCCCTGGGATTCTTCCATTTTCCCAGTGTTTGGATGACAGCTGCCTACACCATGCTTGACATTTTATATCAGTGCTGAAGACCCGAACTCAGGTCGTCTTGCTTCTGCATCAGACCCTTTACCCACTGAGCCACCTCCCCAGTTCCTGGTTTTCCCAATTTCCTGAAGACCCATTTAGATGTAATCACATTGCCTACTATGTTGATGTTTTATTTTGTCTGAAGACAAAGTGAGGCCCAGCAAATACCTCAAATGTCATGAATATTTATGTACCAGCATCATGTTGATAAGAATTTTACTTAATGTCTAACATTTGGGGTATTATGATAAACATAAGTTCTAGTATGATAACATTTAGACTCTAATAGCATCTATGTTTTCAATATAGGTTATGTTGGCAGAGAAAATAAGCAAATGACTTGGTGACTGACAAACACTGATAGAGCTAAAGACATTTGTTTGAAAGAAATGTGCTTCTTTTGTTTTTTACCAATTAAGGCAATTTATTTATACTGTTTATACACTTACTCCTTTTTAAAATTATAAATAGGGATGAAAGGAACAGATCCAAAAATCCTTCCTAAAATCCATACATATTTTGAAAATGATATTGTGATTAGCTTCTACTTTGAAGTAAAACACCAAGACTGTGGGCTTCCTAGGACACTTGTGTGAGCAATTGTTAGGAGCTGATTTTCAGTAAGGACTCCGTAGCATCAGAGGAGTCAGTGGGGAGTCGATCAGGAGAGGCCCTTCTCACCTCAGCTGCCCGTTCTTACTTAGGACAAGACAGTCTATGGACCTTGGTGTATAAATTAGTAATTAAAAACCCATAGCAGTTTTGTTATTTCTCTAAGCCAATTTACTGTCAGGAAAATCCTCTTTTATCCATACAAAATTTTAGTCTACTTCCTATAAACACACACACACACACACACACACACACACACACAGCCCCTGGGACACTGAGCATAGAATTATGCTCAGTGAAGGCAGCAGTCAAGGCACCTGCTTCTGTAAATGGGAAGTGGAGTGGACTGGTGCTATTCTGCTACCTCTGGATTGCTTTTCCTCTTTGGGAAAGATTGGTGTACTGAGTCATGCCAGAGTGTTCTCTGGGTTTGATATGGAAGACCAACTGTGTTGGACTTTTCTATATGCCTGTCCTAACACATATGGGTCAAATGGAAGGTAGCCTGGGAGTCAGGCAGATAGAGCCCAAGTGTTCATAGGTGGTAACTCAAGGCTTCAGTAGTGTGAAGGAGGAATAGCTATAGCTGTGCTTATTTTACACAACTGGAAGATTAAAGTCCACATGCTGTGAAGGCTCTATCCACCAATAGGAGATGGAAACTGTGAGAGTAATTCAAGTTGCCATATGTCCAGTGGGTGTGGCTGTCCCCATCCTTTTCCTTGAGTTACTCTTTTCACAAACTGACTTCGTGGCCAGATTTCCCCAGAGAGAACCCAAGAGACCTGTTAAAGCTGTAATGACAGCAATGTTTTCAATCTATAATTACAAGTTCTCCAGTGTGTGGGGGGGTGTCCTTTCATAGTTGTTTTACAAACATTGGTAAACTTCATTGTAAGTTTAGAAGTGATTCTTCATAACAATGAGCAAATTCTTCCTTTAGTCTCTTGAATGTTTCTAACTCTATGGGGCTTGCTCTAAGGTCATTTCCTACAGAGATTGCTCAATAATGACCCAAAGGATGTTCCTCAGAATGTGATAAATAGCCATACTTTGCCCAAAGGCTACTTCCAGAGAGTCAGAACCTTATCATCCAGTCAGAACTTCAGCAGCGTTGGTACCCGGTCTCTACTACACAGGTCCAAGAATTCTCTTCTGAGCATCCTTAGCTCTACCTTATCTGACCATAATGTGCATCCTACAGTTACTCTCTTCCTTGTGGCCTGTTTTTTTTTTTTTTTCCACTATGTCATCCTAGCTTAGCATATTCAAATTGTCCCATGTTTGATTTGCTTACTGAGATGTTTATGACCATGGTAGCCAGTGACACATAGGATGGACCATACAAATGGAAATAGAGTACGCTGAGCAAGTGTAAGTATAAGGGGTGGGGGGCGGGCAAGTGTGTCTGTGTGTATGGACCAAGCACTTCCATCATGAAACTGCTGCACCTGTGACATTTCCTTTCAGAAGCACTTACTGGGTTTTAATTGCAGGATGTAGTAATAGATTGATATTAGCCTGGCTGCCAACAATATTTGCGGTTTCCATAACACAGACTTTGTAGTCAGAGTAAGGTGTGTTAAATATTGACAGGGGTCCCTAGAATGAGATAAGGCCTTTTAATGATATTTTATCTTTAATTATTTACCTAAACACTAAAAGTAGCCCTTTTAGCATTATTAATCTACAGTTTTGTAGTCAGAGAGTAATTGAAATCTCACAAGAACAATGAGAATCTGAACACACGTGGGTTAGAACCTCACCCTGGCCTGCTGATCTATAATGTATCTGATCTTTACTTTCTGCACAGGGAGATGTGATTTGGAAGCATCCATCTAGTTTCAACCAGGAGTACAGGAGGCAGAATCTTATATTTACTTATTTCATTGTATTCCTTTAAGAGCCTCAATTGGCCATAGAGTCATTTGCTAATCAAAAGGCTTTCTTTAATGATATGTTGTCTTCAGAGTCCTCATGATTATTGAAGGGTATGTGAGTGACTGTGTATAGGGAGCATTGCCAGTGCTTCTGTTAATTGAGTGATGTATTTTAAAGAGTTGTAAACCTACTTCTCCTGTGTAATTTCCCTGATGCATTATATTCTTCTCTATTCAAAAATCACTGAGTAAACCATCTGAGGAGGATGCATTAATTTATTTAGATAGACATTAGGCAACAGAAGAAATGCCATGCCATCTGACTCTATTAATGCATTTCTTCAAAAAAAAAAAAAAAGCAATGGAAATAGATTTGCCAACTTGATCAAAATTTAATGTAATAAGCAAATATTTTTCCTCTTCTCCACTTTTGAATGTATACTATTCTCTACACGTATTTCTTCTGGGATGTTTTAGAACAAAGGACAAAATACAGCAGCCTCCTGGATGATCTTGAGTAGCAACTCACCATATTAATTTTATCTTAATGACACTTTTTTTTCTTTTTTCATTAATCATTTTACTTGTTTACATGTCCAATGATATCCCCCTTCCCAGTTATCCCTCCCTTATCCCATCCCCCTCTCCCTCCTCGCCTTTGCCTCTATGAGGGTGCTCCTCCACCCATTCATCCACTCCGGCCTCACCCCTCTAGCATCCCCCTACACTGGGGTACCAAGCCTCCCTTCCCTTCCATTGATGTCAGATAAAGCCATCCTCTGCTACATATGTATCTGGAGCCATGAATCCCTCCATGTATACTCTTTGGTTGGTGGTTTAGTCCCTGGGAGCTCTGGGGGATCTGATTGGTTGATATTGTTCTTCTTATGGGTTTGCAATCCCCTTCAACTCCATCAGTCCTTCCTCTAGCTCTTCCATTGGACACTACTCCATTGCTGGTGGGACTGCAAGCTGGTAAAACCACTTTGGAAATCAGTCTGGTGCTTCCTCAGAAATTTGGAAATAGTTAATGACATTCTTAAGTCACCTTGTTCTATAGTGAAAGTCAAACTTTGGACTTTTACATAACAAATGATGGGGACACCTGTGAGACCCCACTTAATTTTTGTTTTTCAGCTTTACCTCTCTATCAACTAGCATTGTAAAGTTGAGAATAGTTAACATTTACATAACAGCTATCACCTGTATTCATGAAGTTCCTTGAAAGTCTGGGCTTCTACACTTGGAATTTCCTGGGACAGTGCTTTTGTTCAGGTGTTAGGGATGCAGACATTTATTAGTCCAGGGTTCCTAAGAAACTTTTGGAGCGAGGGTGTATAGGAATTGTGAATTGTTATCTGCTTTCAGTCTAAAAGGTAACGTGCCACTTGAGTTTTAGACAGAAACACAGATTCCTTCTGGCAGAGGTGAAGGGTGGTTTGTTATTAAAGTAACAGCATCAGCACATTACCAGCTTCTGAGGGTGTTCACTACGGCCAGTTGGGAAAAGGAACAAGAGTTAGGTGACAGCTGCACACACAAGAGGAGAGCTGATCTGAGCAAGCCCTTCAGCTTATTAAATAAGCTAGTTCTTTGGTTCATTGTCTGTTTTACAGCAAGCAGTAAACAGTGTCCCTTTGCTCCAGATGGAACCTTTATCTCTGGCTTTCGGTGGTTGTTTGCTATACAAATAGTGTTGAAACAAATATTCAGAACAAAATTATGGCGTCTTCTGTTCTCAAAATCTGCATAAAATCAAGTGCTCACAGAGAAGAATCTCCCTGCCATAGATGTATCTCATAGAGTTCTTTCCTGAGTTAGTAGGAACAGCCCAGCATAAACCATGGTTGGAGTTATATGTAATGTTAAGCCTTTTCCTTTGCAGCTTCCCTAGTGAAATATGGCTGTTACTTGTACTATCAACCTCTTTGGATCAACTGGGATAAAAAAAACAAATCAATTATTTCTTTTCAAACTCTACAGTTGGGTAGGTGGTGGTGAAGACAGAGGAGAGATTATACAACCTCATGACAAAGTACCAGCATTACTCCTGAGCTTCATTGCCCATTTTATTGTTGGTGGTCTTCAGCCAGGAATAACAGTCCACAGAAAGTGGGGAGAATTTCAGAATTGGAGGCAGGAGACAGTCAGGGAAGCTCCCAGAGGCTCAAGTTGTCAAGCTTAATTAGACCTGACCATACAGCACAGCACAATCAGGTTTTTTGGCTGCTAGAGTCGTTGGTGGTTGGTCTAGCCTTGTAGATTTTTCTAGAACATTGGGGGGAAGTTCCCACTTCACACTCTTTCTGCTGACTTTTATCTCTCATCTACACATTCCCTATCCCCAAATAACCCACTGCTCATTCTTCCATTGCTGCAAATGTCATCTTGTCAGTGTCTCACCTTGACATGACAAGACCTACCTACAGACATCCACAAATGAAAGGAATCATGAATAGGACATTTAATCCACATTACCTGGCTCTGTTTGGCCCTTCTCTAAATGAACTATATCATCCATTTACAAAAGGTAAGTTCATCACCCAATGGGAAGACTTTCTTTCTTTCTTTCTTTCTTTCTTTCTTTCTTTCTTTCTTTCTTTCTTTCTTTCTTTCTTTCTCCAATTTCCTGACACTACCTAGGAACCTAGATCAGTGCCTAGTACAGAAATTCATTTTAAAATAAAGTCTTGGTGAAAAATGAATGAATATTGAAATTTGATTTTTTATTGTTATTTATATTATTCCTTGGATGACAAGCCTACTCATTTATAAGGTAAAAATCTCACAAGAGTAATGTAGGGTTGGATCTTTCCTTGCTGGATATTGAGTAATAATAATGAAAGAAGCGTAGTAACGGTGACCCCACTGATGGAGATAATGAATTGCATCGATACAGTGATTTGGTTCTTCTACCTTTTCCCTTTGTATGTGGAATTCCCCTCAGTGTCAGAGTGATGGATTATCCCCATTCCTCCAAGGGAAAAGCCTATTCCATCTTAATGCAGGCTTTTAGAAATAAAAATTAATGCATACTACAGTCAACTTTTAATTATCCTTACTAATGGAGTGCTAATACTAAAGAAATAATCCCTGGATAATGTAGGTCTCCCTTTAGCATGCAAGCATGGTCTTGTGTTTAGAGATAAATATTAAAATACTAGACATAGCATATGAGAGTAGAAACACCTTGAGTCTGTGGATGTAAAATGGGGCTTGGTAGTGACTCAGTGCTTTAGGATAAACTGTGAAACTGTCCTTACCCTCCAAAAAACCATTTTGTCATCATAAGTCTCATTAACTCAGGATATTAGCTTTCTGAAAGATTTGAAGATGGAGCCTTGATGAAAGAAAACAAGCCAAAATGAGATTTGGGGAGGCTCAGGAGATGGTACAGCCAATACAGTGCTTGCCTTGCAAGTCTAAAACATGAGCCAGATCTCCACACCTTATATACCATATTAAGATTATCAGACACGAGGGACAGGACTAGACCATATTTCTTTTTTTTTTTTTTTTTTTTTTGGTTTTTGAGACAGGGTTTCTCTGTGTAGCCCTGGCTGTCCTAGAACTCACGCTGTAGACCAGGCTGGCCTCGAAATCAGAAATCTGCCTACCTCTGCCTCCCGAGTGCTGGGATTAAAGGTGTGCGCCACCACTGCCCGGCCTAGACCATATTTCTTGATCAGGGACTTCAGGAATCTGGTGTTATCTCCTTAATCTTAGATTTCTGGGCTCTGGGACAAAACAATGTTTCAGTTTGTTATGACAATCCAAGCGACCTACTCTAGTTGATCCAATTGTCAACTCAACATTTTGCATGTCTACTGAGTCTGCAAGTCCTTTGTCTCCAAGTTCTTTTATCTCGAAACTAGAAGCCAAAGTCAAGTATTATGTCAGGTAGACATAGGCCTTGGTGGAAAGCCATTACTTACAAGCTTTGATGTTGACCTAGTTTTAGCTGCTCACAGGCTTTTGATGTCCCCCCTTTTTTGCTATGAGAGACAATTTTAATACTCAAAGAATTAACCTCTCTGTGTCTCGGGTATTAGTGACATTGCTAGTGGTGATGGTAAAGATAAAGTGCCTTTTCCTTGAATGCTGTTACATAATGTATTTGTAGATGATCTCTATAGTAACTTGCATGGAAAGGGGCTACCCTTACTGATAACTGACTTTATCAGAATACTTGGAAACATTTTATGTAAAAAGGCATCCTATTAGTGTAATTATGGATCCTTCATACTGTACAAAGAAATCTTCAAACTTAAGTTCCCCATGAGCAGGTTTTGCAGGACCCCCACCATATCATGGTATCTTTTAAATGGGAAAATGATCTTAAAAGAAAATTCTACACATAATCAGCAGAGCAGATAGAAGGCATGAAGAACTGCCTCCATTAAAATGGGAAAGTGTAGCTAGCATACATTATTATATAGCCAACCTCTTGTCTCTCCTTCCCCAGAGCAAATCTGCTTGTGTTCCACTCAATACCACCACAATCATGTAATCTCAGAACAAACGAAAATAAATACAGCTCAGAAACACAGTGTCTTAGTTTGGGTTTTTCTTCTGTGAACAGACACCATGACCAAGGCAACTCTTATAAGGACAACATTTAATTGGGACTGGCTTACAGGTTCAAATATTCAGTCCATTATCATCAAGGTGGGAGCATGGCAGCATCCAGGCAGGAGTGGTGAAGCAGGAGTTGAGAGTTCTACATCTTAATCCAAAGGTAAACAGGAAAAGACTAGCTTCCAGACAGCTAGGAAGAGGGTCTTAAAGCCCACGCCCACAGTGACACACCTACTCCAGGGCTACACCTCCAAATAGTGCCACTCTCTGGGCCAAACATATTCAAACCACTACACACAGAGAGGGTGAACACATGACTTATGTTCCCCCTGTACCACTGCATTCAAAGCAGCACTCCTGCTAAATGGTCTACATCACTTTGTTTAATATTTGGAGAAAATATAGATGAATGGCATGCTCTGCTCAAAAACATGAGAATAGCAGCCAGTAGAAAGCATCACCCAGCAGAATGAAGCAATCTTAAAAGAGTCACCCTTCCTCAGAACTGAACTGGCTCTTAACTCTGCTCTGAACAAAGAGAAAGTATTAAACAGCTGGCTGTTGCAAGTATGCAAGTTCTTTAGAAGAAAATTGCACCTATAGCATAGTTTCTTGAAAACCTGTGAACAATGTCTCAGTGTTCTGAGGACCCCTCTTGTTGGGAAGAACATGTAGTTCATTCTTAGGAAGTGACTAGAGGACACAATACTGGTTAAGAGAAAGCACTGCAGCACTGTAAACATTACTATGATAAATAGCATTCCAAATTATACATCAGATGCAGCGTTTACTTCTCTGGGTATTAGGGTTGTCTGACATGCAAAGGGGGGGGGGAGAAGATTGGCATCAAAAGCTACATCGAAGTTAAAAATAGGTCAACAATGAAGCTCAGACGAACTGGCTCTCCGCCAAGGCCTATGCCTACCTGATGTCATTCTAATATATTGACTTGTTTGGTTTACCAATTCACATTAGAAGACAGCAGCACAAAGCAAGGCCAGAAAATCTATTAGAAGGAAATTAAAGGCTATAAAAGCACAGCGATAGCAGACCATTAAGTGTGAATATAAATAGCCTCCAAGACCACAATAGTCTCTGGGTGTGTAATTGACAAACGTCAGTCATCAATGCCTATAGATATGACCTTGAAATTACAAGACGGACAGTAAACTGTGTATTAAAAGTTAGACAAACAGGTAATACAGTTTCTTTGGCCTTGAAATAGCAGTTGCCCCTTGGGTTAGAAGGCTATGTGTGTATTTCAGTAGTAGAACTCTTGCCTAGCACACATGATACCTGGGTTCGTCCAACAGCACACATTCGAAAGCTGAGATGGGGTGATGGATTCTAGAGTAACTCAGTAATATGGAATGCCCCATTTCCTGGCAGAGCCAGATGTATATGGAACGTCTTTACACAGAATGTGCAATTAAAACTATGATGACTGTTTTTTAAGCCCCAAGGGGGAAGAGAAAGGCGGGGGAGAAGAGAGTGTCTAGGGGTGTGGGTATTTATGTGGATGCCTCTGTGTGTGTGTGTGTGTGTGTGTGTGTGTGTGTGTGTGTGTGTGTGCCTGTTCATGTTGTAAAAGCAGTAGGTTTCCGTACACACTTACAGGTCGTTAAGCAATTTGGGTTATGTATCTTTCACAGACCATGCTCAGGTCAGATATGAAGATTGTTGGTGTAAGGGGTTTCAGGTGTCTGGGTGGTTGCGGGAGGGGCTGGAAGTGCCTGGGTGGTTGTGGGAGGAGCTGGAAGTGTCTGGGTGGTTGTGGGCGGGGTTGGAAGTGCCTGGGTGATTGTGGGAGGGGCTTCAAGTGTCTGGGTGGTTGGCGGGGAGGGGGCGGCGGGGCGGAGAGTGGGAGCTCAGATGTCTGGGTGATGTGGAAGATAGAGGTGACCATACAAGTGTATGTATATCAGCCAATCAGAGAGTAGCAGGAAGGGAGAGCATGCCATGGGCTCCTCCTGTGGTATCAGGAAAGGCTTTGTGATGACAGAATGCTTTTGTCATGTGTGCTTAGAACTTTAGAATCAGTATAGTTAATGGTGAATTTTAAAAAAAGACTGAGTCAAGTTGGATGTTAAAACATAGCTCCCGATTCGTATATAATGAATTCAGCCTCTTAGTCTATCAGTAGCCAAAGCACAAAGGTCTCCAGCTAAGAGCCACTGGAACAGAAAAGATACAGGTTTTATTAAAGTCTTCGTTTCAAAATGATGGATGCCAACAAGAGAATAGTTTAATATTCTGAGATGTTTTCAGGACTCATCCCTCTGCAGAGAGATGGTTTTTAGTGACATTCGAATAAAACCAAAGGATGTCAAGCAATGTGTCTCAATAAATGGAATGGAAGCCTGTGAACCAATAGCATATCGTGGACTCCCTCTTGTTTTCAAACATATTATTGTATTTCATCATCTTTGCCTATTCTGTGCCCTTGAGGATTTTAGACTTGGGTTGCTAAACTCAATGCTTATAAAGCTGATTTTCTACCAGGTACAACGAACCGGAATAAGAACATTCTTATGAGGCAAAATCTTGGCATTCTATAAACTCTCATGGTGATTTGTTCTCCACCTTTCCTGTTTGTCCTCATCCCAAGGGGCTGCCTGGGTCTTTCACCCACTGCCAGAACTGTTAAAGCCTGACTCAGTGAACTATTCTGTGGCCTGCACACCCACAGGGCTAAATTGGGAATAATGGGCCCGTCAGATTGCTGATACTGCCTTGGAGAAGGGTTTACCACTTCCAAGGATGGTTTCTTAACTTAAAATGTGAGTGAGCACTTGAATCAGATTATCTGCAAAGTTCCTTTCAATGTTGACCTTTCAGAAGTGTCTGCTTCTACACCATTTGCCCAAAGACATGCGATGCTAAACATCTGGGATGCATAGGTCGTTTGGCTTATTGTCTAACACTGAGCTGGCCATTTCAGTTAAAAATCCAAAAGAATAGGAGTCTGGCCCAGAATCAAGGCATACATGATTCCTTCCCTAATATTTGTTTCTGCATAAACGTAATCTTTCTGTGTCTCTCCCTCCCATCTCTTCTCCTCAGCTTTTGAACTTACAGAGCCCTCTGACATTTTGAGCAGAAGGTTGCAAATGTTTGCCACAGTGTCTGGCCCTATCCCAGGAAATGGGCCTTGCCTAGCCACATCCTGGGAACACTTTCCCCTGCCTTCAACATCAATAAGCACGCACACACACACACACACACCCCATTCAGGATTCTCAGGAGGATGAATGAATAAGCTTGGGCCAAATACTGTGTGAGGATTTGGGCAACAGTTTGGCAGGTTGAACAAGGCTTATATTTATGGGTTTTTGGCAAGATCATCACTGATTATCCTGTCCTTGGTGAAGAGCATTGTTTCTAATCAAGATAACTGAGCTATCCTTAGCGTTAGACCTGACACAGCAATCGCTGGAGAATGTCATGTTTTCACAATGGATCTTTCTCCATCATCTTCAAATGGAGAAGAAGTTGAAAGAATGGCAAAAAACAAACAAAAACAAAACAAAACAAAGTGAACAGATAAAACACTGCGTATCTTCTGGTAATTTTACAGGTGTTACACCATTTGATGTTTAAATGCATTTTCTGAGGTCAGTTTTACAACTAAGACTCTAAACTAGTTACGTGCGTTAAAATTAATTCAGGAAAGAGGTCTCTTATAATTAAGCCTTTGTCATTTCCCTTAAACTATATTTCTTTTCCTAAAAAGGAGACATTTGAAAAGGAAGAAAATGGTAGCAGTTGACAAGGCTTCCGAATGCTGTACATATGTAACGGAGCTTTCTCTCCTGAGACAGACCCTCACTATGTCTCCTAGGCATGTGACCTCACAATCTCTCTGCCTCAATATACATAAAATCTTAGTTCTTAGTTTTAAATGTAATTCTCCCCTCTTCCATCCTTCAGTATCATGTCTTACCTTACATTTAGTTTTTCATTGTTAATATCTAGGACAGTTTTATTCACTGCTCATCCAGGCTGGGAACTATACCACCCACTCCTTTTATCTGAGCAACCCTTCCTGGTTTTTTGAAGCTAATGATTACTTCAGATTTTTAAATTTCTTCTGGTTTTTCTCTATATACCTATGGGCAATGCCCTCTTAGTAAAGTTCTTTGTCAATAAAGTTAACCCGGGTTTGATTTGTTCTTCCACGGCTTTGTCTTTCCTCTTTGTCTCCACAGAGCCTCTTCATCCTCCACGTTTACTCCCACAAGTAACTCTCAGGCTGCCAACCTGTAGCCTGGTACTTCCCTTGTTGATTAGTCTGCAGCTTGAGTCCACAGCATCTTCCTTTGGAGATCACTCCACCTTGCACTTCTTACTTCACTGCCTATGTAAGCACACTCCTCAATAGCTTCTAAACAAGCACACTCAGAAGAAATGTATTTTTTAGATCCTGCTTGTCTGAAATTGCCTTTCCTACGTGGTGGATATTTGAACTAAATATAAAACAAAGGTCGAACATCATCTGCCCTCAGACCTGTGAAGAATGCTATGCTCTTTATTGCTGATAGTTGTTTGCTCACCTGGGTGTTGTTGGTCCTGTTTTATTTCCACTGATGTCTCTAAGAAGTCTGATGGCACGCATTCTTGCACCCCTAATGCTTTCTTTACTTATGTTTTGAGAAACACTCTAGATGTTCTTTAACAACTAAGTGCTCTGAAATTTAACAATTGTATTCCTTTAGTTCTTTCTTTCAGTAAACTCTAGACAAATGTCCTGCAATATTTCTTTGGTAATTTTCCCATTCCATTTTCTCTAATACTTCTCTCTTCTTGGGACTTCTGTGAGCTTGGCATTGGGTTTTCTGGGCTATTCTATTTTTCTAAAATGACTTTTCGGATTAAATCCTAGAAACAATATCAGTTTTGCATTTTCCTGCTCCTCTCGGTGTTTTACTTTGAGATGTGTAATCTCAAAGGCCACTTAATAGCATTCTCTAACTTTCATGTTTTATAATATACTTGTTTCAGAAATTCTGTTTCCTCTTCAACACTGAGAGTCTGCTGTTCATGTGGTGTTGACAATCGTCTGCCTCCTTGCTCGACTTACTTTCTCTCAGTTTTCTTTTTGGTTTATTTTAGTTTTGTTCTCGTATTCATAACAGGGACTTCTCTCAGTTCTCTGATGGTCTCATCTCTGTGTGAGGGCTGGCAAGTTTCTTTTTAGTGTTAGTATACAGTTTTTCTCTGAAACCATCCAGCATGCCAATTTGCTGTGTGAGTCTGACCATACCCACACTATAACCCAAATGTGTTCTCCATAATGATTGCCAAAGCCTGTCATGATGACCCTGTTTTGATTCTGTCCCCTCAACACTCTGCTTTTCTTTATGTGTGGGATGAGAAGCATAGCCTCCACTGTCTTCTGGGAGAGGTGTCTATATGAAGCCCCTGGCTGTAAAGCAACACTGAGAGCCACATAGGCAGCTGCACCTTGTGCTGCTTTCAACAGCCTCATGCATCTCCCTAAAACATAATTTCAGACACCTATTACCCTTGAACTGTATGTATGTCTTGGGCACTCTCAGGCCAATTTTCTC
>CM052719.1:21862456-21893351 GCA_028551405.1 Uromys caudimaculatus | reverse complement strand
AGATAGTATGTAATCCTAACACTTGTGTATTGAGTTTCCTCACCCATATAGTTCATTTCATGTATTATTGGCTGTGCCTTTTAAACAATGTACATGCTTGTGGTAACTTTTCCCCCAGTGAATCGTCATTTGCAATAGCACAGTATTTTGTCTTACCTGCCCTCATTTGGGCCTTTAGCACATGAATGCTCTGCATTTTCACAGTTAAAACTGTGTTTCTTAAGCCAGGTTTCCTAGATTCCTGTCCCAGGTGAATTCCTTAAAAATTATGCCAAGTTTTAAATAGCCTGTTTCCTATTGTGTCTCTGATTTCATGAGCAATGGCATAAAATAGGGGAAATGATGGCATTTAGTATCCTATACCATAGGAAGATTAATTAAGATACTATATGTAAAACTTACAATAGTAAAAGATGGTTTAGAAGGACTCAATAAATCTGATTGCTATTAAACTTTTACAGTGCTATACATAATTAGAATCTGTTAGTAGATTGTTACCAACAGCACTGTCAAATAAAATCACCTAGGCTATTCAGTGTTGTAATTACTAGTCAGATTTAACACTTAAAATATAGCTTCAGTGACTCAAGAAATCAGCTGTTAGCTAATTTTAAAGTTAAATACGTATACATGACTGGCAGCTACAGAATTGGACAGCAGTAGTGAAGTATTGGCCATAGATTTTAACTGGCTATACTTTATTATCTGAAATGAGTTTTTACCGAAATCCTCACTGTGGGCTCTTATCGGGGCAAAAATTTAAAGAAATCACATGTATTTTTGGGATGGGAGCTTTCTTAGAAATATTTTTAATTATCATAATTTTTGAATATAAAGATTTCAACCCACTTTAACCAAACCTTGAGACCATGATATTCAAAACTCTGAAGCACTTTGAATGTTGAAATTATTAGCTGGTCTTGCAAGTTTAGGATTGGTCATAAAACTGTCTTAACTTCATGCCTTAGGCAGCATGAAGGGCTCGATCTGTGTCACCTGTAACAGCTTCTCCTGTAATGATGTCTATTCCAGTTGGGTTTTGAACTAGCCTTAAGGCAATTCTTACCTCTTGAACTAGCCTTAAGGCAATTCTTACCTCATGGGGTCCCAAGGCAAAGGGTCACTGGGTAACATAGTCTGTACTCAATTATCCCCTTGACTGTTAATGCCTCAAACAATGAGTTTGACACTGTAAGATGAGGAGAAAATCTATTTCCTGTCACCATTAAAGGGTACACACGTCACTAGAGATATGCACTTAGAACTGAGAGACAGACAAATAAAGGAAGAACACTTAGTCAACATGCTTTCTGAGCTTACCCATGGAAACACTTGAAGCTGTGTGACAAACCGGATAAATTTCGGGCCCATGACCTACCTACAAGACAGGCAGGATTTTATCTTCAAGCATATTTATGTCATAATTTCCAGAATAAAATTGAAACCAACAGTAAAGACTGCATAAATATTATGTAGCATGAAAATTATGCTGTAAAAAAGAACTATTTAATTCTCATGAACTTTTTATGTCTTTCTGCCGATTTTATTAATAACTTAAAAATATGAAATCAATTACTGAGCTTAATAATTAAAGAACACAAGATAGGCCCCTGGAGTGTTTCCCATTTGTAATGGCTAAACAGGAAATTCACTGCAGGAGCAGACTAATGAAGGAAGGAACTAGATGCTCTACACAACAGAGAAACTGGTGGGAAAGGGCAGTAGATATCATGAGAGCCTTTTGGCTTTTCAAATACCCCTCTCCCTTTCTCTACATTTAGGGCTTCATAGTAGGATTGTTTTTCTTTTTCTGACCACAAAGTTCTTTCCTTAGGATAGAGTGGTCTAATTGAATAGGGGACACCAAATTGGAATTGCAAATAAACAACAAATAGTCTTAGCAAAATTATGGGTTAAACTTACTTATACTAAAGTGCAAATTTGTTGCCTGACTGCAGTTCATGTCTAACTGGACTTTGCATAAATCCTAAATTAGAAATCAATTTTCATACATTGTTATAAGGCCACATTTCACCAGTCTTGTTTTAGAACACACATTTTATAAAACTCAGCAGAAATAGCCACATAGTCATCATGTAGAAGGCTGCATCTTGGAGTTTTTGTTATAATGCTGAGCATTGCTAAGCCATTTCAACAGCCAGCATAGACTGGACTGACTCTGACTATGCCCCTCTGTGGCTATTTGGAGAAAGGCCTGGAGACCCCCACACTACAGTACCTCTGAAGCATGTTCCCGGCGTCAGATACCACACAGCATGCTTTATGCACATTATATAAGCCTTGTAAAGAAGCTAGTGGGATATCATGTGTGAGAGAAGTATGACTCAGAAGTGAAGAACCTTGCTCAACGTCATACAGTAGGACAGCACAGAGTCTGTGCCTGTTGTCAGCATACTTAACAAAAAGAGTTACTACATGCATGAGCCCACGGGGTGATCTAAAGAATCCAATAGAATTTGCTACTTTGTTTAAATGATGCTTCCTAGAATAGATTTGGTGGCATGTTAACACACAGCTGTATATAATATAAAGGTATTAAGTTTATTATTCTGTCATTCAGGGTATGATATTGGTGGTTGTGTTCCCTCCAGAATCCTAATCTTACACTTCAAAAAAATTCTTAGTTGAAATCAGCCTCATAAAAACATCACCATCTTAAACTAACTTTAGGTTATGACTTGTCTTTGATATTATGATAATTTTCATATTATATTATAAAATATGGCTTACATTTCCACAGAAACAGGCAGTGTTTCATATTGTACATGAAATATATATTATGCCATGAAATACTAATGCATTATAATTACATTGCTATTTAATTATATATAAGATAATGTGTCTTTTTCCTTGGGGAATATTAAGTAGTACTTCTAGTTGAGGACCCATTTTATTATTTGAATGAGCATAATCAAGGCCATGGTTCTATTTCATTTAAAATAGTTGGAACATAAAATAGAGAACCTGCAAGACCTAGAGATTCTGATTCCATTGTCTAAGAAAATGCCAAAATTCCTGGGAATTTCTACTGCAGAAGCACACACAAAAGCCACTGGGTTATTAGTGACCCTACCACCAGCTGAGGGTTCCCCACTCTGCTTGAGAGCCAGCAGAAGCCTGGAAAGTCTCCTAAGTCAAGAGGTAGTTATTACCAGCATCCTGCATATCCTCCCATTAAATACTCGGAGAACTGAAGTGACGCTACAATTTCTATATTTTGTGGATTGTCTTATACTTCTTTTCTAAACAGTAAATGAAAACTAATTTGAAGTCACTCAGAGAAAACAACGCAGGTGGGAAAACAGAGAGCATTTATCCATTACCAAGAATATCCCAGTGCCAAAAATGTTCCCATGTTATTTACAAAATACATTAATTTGTCTTTCAAAAATCAACTTTCAAATCTGGAGATGTTTACTGGGTATCTTCTCTTTGTCAGACAATGCTCGCCCTGTAATCAAGCACATCATGAGTCAAAACAAAAAGCTGCCCCGATCGTGTGAAGTGCATTCTAATTCATCCCCGATATTCCCC
The DNA here is from genome assembly GCA_028551405.1 of Uromys caudimaculatus. Taxonomy (NCBI): domain Eukaryota; kingdom Metazoa; phylum Chordata; class Mammalia; order Rodentia; family Muridae; genus Uromys; species Uromys caudimaculatus. Next base: position 21,889,796 of record CM052719.1, on the reverse strand, counting down.
AGGCTTCAGATTGAGTTCCCCATAGACAAATGAACGCCAAATGTGATCCCTGTTGCCACTGTGACATTGACATGACAGTTTGTGACTTGCATGTGTGCATGTGTGTGTATGGTGTCCATGCATGTATGTATATGTATTCACATGTTAGGCAGGCAGACATGCTTGTGGAGGCCAGAGGTTAACATGAGTTATCTTCCTTAGTCACTTTCTCTCTTGCATATTGAGTCTCTCACTTGTATCCAGAGCTCACCAAGTTAGGCTAATGTAGCTAGTCGGCTTGTAGTGGGGAATCCTCTGTCTTTGTCCCAAGTGCTAGGATTTCAAGTGGGCCAGTAACCACAATGAACTATCACCTAATATCACTGTACCAAGAACCAAACCTTTTAACACGTGGCTCCTTGGAGAACATCCAAGATTCAAACCACCCTAGGAGAAACTGCTTCTGTTTCCATGCGGTCCACAAGAAATGGCGTTTGGGTACGACTTTTTTCTTGTGTGGCCTCTGTCAAAGCAGGTGCCTTGTTTCTGCCAGTTGCAGCATCCTCACCTGCAAGTATCTGCTGGACCAGTGATGTCTTTAGATGTTTATATCTCCTGAGCCAGTTCTTTATCTTATGTATCAAGATGCTCAGTGTTGAAGAAGGAAGAATGAATCTCGCTCTGGTGGTCACAGACTTAATCAATTTATTCTATACAAGAGAAACAAGATCTCTCAATGTTCAAAGTCCTTATCCAGAATCAAAAATCAAACTGGGAAACAAGGGAAACAACCACCTCATATCAGGATATATATATATATATTCCCTTGCTGTTAGTGTTAGACTATAACTTATTAGGTACTTGGCAGTGTGAATGAATGCATGAGTAGCTTTTGCTTCTTAAATAACCAGAAGCATGATTTTCAAGCATGCACTAAAATGTGGGTGATCTCATAGAAGTCATGGTCCCTTGGAATGTTTACGAACATTCTCGTCATGGCACAGAAATTCACCCCTGAGTTCATCGTTCAGCACAAACCTTGAGTCTCATCACATAGGTCAGAAAGTGTCACCCATGGGAATAATGCCATTCTCAAGTAGCTCCTCCCTCACGTTAGCGTGAAGATCTTTATGCCACTTTCGCTTGGTGAAAGTGACGAGAAGATATGCATCTAGATTTCAAGACTAAAGGGACACCCCCCCTTAACAAAGTCAGTTCCAAATCTGTGAAAACATACCACCAAGAATTCAGACCCCACTGCCCAAACGTTTTACTCCTGCCTTCTCCCTTCAGCTGCGTGTTGCCCCGTTTGCTGTCCCTAGCTTGCTAAAAATCCACTAGGAAACTGCTGTTTTATTTTACGAACGGTTTCTCTGTTCATGCACACTTGAGTGTGCGTAGAAGCCCTTTAATTTGGGCCAAAACACTATGAAATGCTTGATCTGTTTCATTTGAGAGAATTACGGTGCAATTCTCTCCCCCGACCCCCTCCTTTATAAAGAAACAAGTGCGCAAGATGCCGTTCCGGTTGCCTGGTTATTGTGGCTTGAATTACATCTGGTTTGCGTTAAGTTTGCGTTAAATCCTATGCAGTTGCTTTATTCAAGTCGCTTCAGGAAGTGAACGGGTACCTCTGAGAGCGCGTTTGTTTCATGCTTTACTAATGTCAACATTCCTGAAATACTCTTATCCTAAGGTACCCTTTTCCTCTCACTTCTGATAAGACTCACCACCCTAGATCTCCTTTGTTGTAAATGTGTAGAGATGTCCTAAGTTACCAGGAATAAGAGAGAGGCAAAGTTTAACCTTGGAAAATACTGTCAAGGGTAATTCTGGAAGAAAAGGATAAAGGGAATTCCTTCCTTTCTCGGTTTTAAAATGAGGTGGAGAGGGGCGTGTTCTTCCAGACATTGGTTCACCCACCAAGGAGCTGGAAATGGTTAGCACCTGATATTTTTCTTGCATTTATTCAAGTTCACAGTGGTACAAGTTGCTTACTGACCCTCGGGTAGCAATTACTATTTTTAAATGTGTCTGATTCTTGCAACAGGGACTAAGCTTGTATGGAGATGGCATCCCAGGAGTCTCAAAATGCAAATGAGGGAAACCCCAGGTTAGAATGCTTCTGCATCTGCAGACAGGTTTTCAATCCTGTTACCTTAGCAACATTTGCCCTTGTATTCCGTGAATCACCTTGACAGTCTGCATAATGTAACTGGTGAGGAGGGGCCGGTGAATTAGAAAGAAAACTGGGGCATATGGAAGTTTAAGATTGGTTGGTAGCTTGGGATCCTTTGACTCGGCTTCTGCTGTAAAAATAGAAAGCCTCCTTTCCAGAAATAAAAGAACTTGGGAAGAATTAAGCCGGCTGGTTGAAAGGCAAGGAGATGAAACTATCAGAACTAGCCGGACCTCAGAGAGCAGAGATTTTCCAAAAATATCTCCTCACCAGCCGCGCTGCAGATGTGTGGCTCTGGCTCCTAGAGGCTAGCCATCTGCTGCAGTGTTTCCCTGGAAACCCCAGCAACGCCCCTCCCGGCGCTCCTCCCGCGCCAGCCCTGCGCAGCTAAGGAGTAGCGATGACGTCACTGCTGCTAGCTAGGAGGGAATCCCGAGATCCGCGTCCCTCGAGTGGAGCCAATCATGGTGGGCTCTGCTGCTGGGAACCTGAGGCTTTTGACCAGAAAGAAATTACCAAGGCAATATGCCATTCATCACAGTCCACAAAACACGGGTTCGAGCAGATTCTAAAATCGTGGTTTTTGTTATTATTGTTTTATTTCTTTATTTCTTTTGCTTCTTTGTAAACGGAGCCCGGCCCACAGAGGCAGCTCGGCAGGCAAACATCCTACGGAGTTTTAACCTCTTCTCTGTGGATACATGAGAAACAGACACGAAATGATTTTTTTAACCTCTTTTAAAAATAAAGGTAAAGACTCTCTCTTATCTATACGCTGTAGCCATGTTGTTGCCTCTGCAGAAAACTAGAATGAGAATTTCGAATGAGTTGTAGTTACACGCGGACCTAAAGCTGTGAGATGCTTAGAGGGTGTGTGTTCTGTCAAACCCCGGGATAGATGCTGATGAAAAGCGGAGAAACAGGGCCTGCTGCTTCCTTTCCTGATTGGTAGGCAGGATTAACTTTTGAGAAGCATCAAAAACAGGGACAAAGAGCTGCCTTTGGAAGATTATGCTGCCGCGGGTGTGTTTTAGCTCACATGCTCAGAATCATAGCAATAATTAAGTAAACCAAAAAGAAAGGTAAACAAGCCTTAGTAACGTTGGGATGGGGCAAATAAATACAAAGGGGTCTGCTTTTGCGATTGTGCCTCACTCACAGGTAGATAATCAGGGCACTGTGGTGAGGCTGTTTCTAGGCAGTTTGTCACAGTAAAGTCGGTGGATTCTTAGGGAATACACGCATCTCATCTTGTTTTCTCTGCTAAAAAGGAGAGCTGGAGTTGTTGACTGTACATCAGGTAGTAGTTATTTACTGGACATCCTTTTGTGCTCTTGTCATTTAGAAACAAATATCAATCTTTTGTTGGCAGTCCTAAGGAAAGCCACATTATATTTTTAGTGGCCTAGAAGCTAAAATTGATTTTACACTTAAATTTGTTCTCTTTCTATGGTTAGTGTTTTATTTATATGTAAAGGTTTATATTCTCGCATTTATAATTCTCTCTGTTCTGTCACCCAGATCTTTATTACCAAAACTACATTTGCCCTTTACCCCTAATCTTTATGCATTTCTTTCACAATTAAACTAGCGTACCTAGGAACACAAACACCACCACCCCCACACACACCCTTATCTCCCAGGCCACAAGGAAGGAAATGTGCATATCCCTGTGTATCTTTTCTGTAGTAAATATGCATGAGTTTTCACCTAATATTTTCTAGAATGTTTCACCAATACTTCACCTGACTCCAATAGGCTCACTTAAAACTGTAAAAATAAATCAGATTTTTCAAAGTATGAGCTAATGGACACAAAAGCAGTGTGTCATAATGCATGTAACTAGGTCTCCTGAGTTACCTCGTGTCTCTTCCACCTCCAGGAAGAGTTAATGCAAGGAACCAGGGTCTATAACATTCTATGTCACTGTGTTAGTTTTCATTTATGTTCTTGGCTTAATTTAGAAATGAAATACTTAACTCTTGGAAGATGAAAAGATAGAGAACCCCTGACCTACTCTAAATTCTCTTTGTGCTCTGTCCCCCGCCACACCCAGGGCCAGTCACTTTTCTGGTGCAGCTGTGAGCCCAGCCTCTGTGTTTACAAGCCTTTTATTGCACCATGCTCTGGGGAAGTTCTGTTCTCTTGTCTCTTTCCTTTTCAGCCATTACACTTAGCTTAGAAATCTTGGGCCCTCTGAAAGCAGATTCTCACTTGCCATTATTAAATACTAGAACTTGAAGGAGCCTACCTGGTCAAAAATGAGGAGACAGGCAAAAATGGCTTCGGGGAGTGATCCCTGAGTCTGGCTCCTTATAGATTCTATTTCCGTTTGCTGGTGACAGGCTCAGCAAATAAGCAGTGTTGCTGACAGAGAATGGCCTGCCTGTAAGGCATTCAGTCACAGAGAAAAGCAATTGCATTCTCCCACAGATGATATGTTTTGAAAACAGAAAACTGTCTTGTTACTTGTCCTTCCTTACTTCAAATATGTCTATAAGAGAAAGCAGATCAGATACTGTATTTGTTTTGCAAAATAAATCATACTAAAGTAACTCAAAAATAACTAAGAAAGAGTACTATAATTTCTAATTACTTGGATAGATAATTTTAAGGGTTTAAATAAATAATTTCCCCTAAAATGATAGACAACTTAGTCTAACTAAAATGGCTAGTGTATTAGATCTTAATAACATAAAGCAAACCTGGGCTTCTCTTGACTGTTTTGAAAAAAACAATAATAATAATACTTTGCTTTAGTTAGATTTGGATCTTAAAATCTAGAAACCTACATTTTTCACATCTTGCGCTGCATAGTGTTCAGTGAAAGAATGCCACGTGTGATTTCTGTGACCTTGTGTGAGTCGCTTTACCTCTCTGAACCTAGGATTCATTTTTTTTTTTTTTTTGGTTGAAAAGAGATGATAATACTTGAGTTATTTCTCCAGATGTTAATAAGGTTAAAAGAACCAGTATAAATGAGCATGCTTATGTAACCAATGACACACATCTGATCTGCTGTGGAGTTTTGCATCCTTTTAGCTGTGGTCCAGCTCAGCTGGCTTCATCCTCTTCAGCTGTGTGTGGTCAGGTTGCCCTCTAGTGACTACACACCATAGAGGCTGTGGGTCCCACCGAAGTCTTGAGAAAACGAATTCATGGTGTCTGAGACTAGAGAAAGTATTAGCAGAATGTGTGCACTCACAGACCTCAGAACAGCGGGCCAGAACAGCAACAGTTTACCATGATCAAGTTACACGGTGAACCTAGTAGGAGAGACAGAAAAGACACCACAGAGACAGAGCTGCTGCAAGGGACCAGTCGGAATCTGAACTGCTTTGCATTCTGCCCACCAGTCCAAAATTCTCACCCCTGTAAAAAACTGTGAACGTAGGAATTGACACAATGAAAATCCAGGATCGCCAGAGTCCCTTCCAATTTCACGATTCTCTGGGTCGGCATAAGGTGAGAGAAAAGAAAAATAAAGTAAACAAAGAATGGAAGGAAACTTGAAGGAGAATTGAATTAGTGAAAGACCTGCCGAAATGATGCCCAGTGTTTGTAATGAACAGGCTTGCAGCAGCATCAGGGTGACCCCATAGGAAAGACAATGTGGAGGCTGGTCTTTCTGCGGACTGCAGGAGGCAAAGGATAAATTGTGCAGTGTGCTGACATCCTTCCCAAAGACGCAGCCTCAATTAAATTGCCTTTTCTTGGACCATATAGACTACTTGTCTACAGAAAGTAAGCTCTCTTTACTTAGAACTATCTGAGACTCAAATGATCTTTCAGGGGTGGGGGGTGGGGTCTTTAAATCTGCTCCCCATTTAAAACCATCACAAACCCTGTATGGATTACATCTATGATCTACTTTCCCTAAACCAACTAGATGTTAAATTGAAAGGTAATCAAGAGTCCACAAAACAATGTAAATATTTAGAGACCCTCATTGGGCTCTATAGACTTGTGGTTCTCAGCCTGTGAGTAGTGACCCCTTGCAGCAGGTGGGGGAAGGGCACAAACGACCCTTTCACAAGAGTCACGTGTCAGCTATTCTGAATATAAGATATTTACATTACAAATGATAAGGGTAGTAAAATTACAGTTATGAAACAATGAAATAATTTTATGGTTGGGGTCACCACAACATGAAGAACTGTGTTTAAGGGTTGAAGCATTACAAAGGTTGAGAACCACTGCTTTAGTGAATGTCTCATGGATGAGAACTTGAAGCAAACAGCTCAATGAAATAGTACTCATTCTGATATGGATAATTGCCATTTAAAAGTAACATGCAATATTTTACCCTTATCAGAGCCTCATAAGTAAAATGAAAAAGAATTTAACTTATTTATATCGATCAAATATTGGCAAGGTGCTAGCATGTCTTCTAAATTCTATTAAGGTCACAATGCAAATTACCATAGATCCCTAAAGCACTGTGAAACAATGAGATTATTTTTTCAGCCAATTAAGAGCAGCATTTAAGACTGAGTTTTAGCTTGGGAGCCAGTGACCCATGGAGGCATTGGAATTGATAAGCACTGACCACCAATATTTTCATCCTGTGAAATGCAAAATCACCCTAGTACCATAAGCTCAAAGAGCTGTCCATTAGCAAGTGGCCAGCCCAGCATTGCAGCCAGAAGCAACCTGCTTTTTAAATATGTTCCTCACCTCCTGGTGCTCCGCTCCCTTAAATGCCTCCTTCCCAGCCCCTTTCTTTCCAGATGAGAGAGAAATGAACCCAGTGTTTATAATGCAAGGGGCATCTTGTTGCTTAGGCCCAACCCTTCCCAGGAGTTCCAAAACTTTCACAGGGGCCACCAGGTGGCAGTTAAGGCAAATGGTTTCAGCCTTTGTTCCCCCTACACACACACACACACATCCAGGGAATTCTGGGGTTTCCTGGTTTGGAAGCAGAACTTTGGAAATGAAAACTTGGTGGGGCCCTGCACTCTGTATTTTGCACAGACCATACTTTTCACATGGTTCCTAAGGCAACATCTGGTAAACATTCCTTAGACAGATGAAGGCAGACAAACACAGGCAATACAGGACGTTCCCCCGTGTGGAGACTTTGGAACATGCCATGATATGAGGCAGGGGGATTTCACTAACCAGCAGCCTAGGGTCTAGGCAGCCTAATCTACAGTACTTCTGAAATCAGATAAACCAATTTTCTCTTTAATCAAACAATATCTTACTATACTGTAACCTAACTGTTAGGATTAATAGTGATTTGTACTTTCCAATTTGTACTTTATTCCAATCTGTATTTCAGAAGGAATGGGCAGCCTTTTTTTTTTTTTTTTTTTACTTGATAAAATTAGAAGCAATTGATATCATATTCAACTATTTGTATTCCTAAGCTACAAAAATTCAGTTTGTTACATAATAGCTTTGGGAATTTTTCTTCTTTCAATAGCTTTAAAAAAAAAAACCAGCCATGTTTTCCATTCCTGGCTAACTTTTATCTTGATGAGCCATACCATTTCGCTGTATAACTTTGCTTGTTTTGTCTTGATGGGGCATGCCATTTCATTCTAAGGTTTTGCTGATATAAATAGGATAAAACAGCAAGCCCAAAGACTGGAAAAATTATATATATATATATATATATATATATATATATATATATATATATATTCATTCGATTGTAGACCTTAGGAAATAAAATTTCTCTGTCAAAATGATCAGCTTCTTTCACTTCAGAACAAACAGGGAGTTTTGTATGAACAGCAACTCAGGGACCAGATGACTGACTCCCATTTGTCTTTTCCTTACATGGTAGCAGAGACATCTACCATGTCCTGCAGTTATCACCCAGAAACTCAGACTTACCTGGGCCCTTTGTTTGCTTATCTGACAGAATCAGACCCCAGGTAACCCCTCTGGGATGTTCACTGTAGTCCCTACTTGATTATTATCCCTTTCCTATGATTTTTTTCTGCATTTCTCATGAGTGGAATTGTTTGCACGATGACACACAGTCCGTGAATTACCACCTTAGGTGGTTTCATTCATAGCATTGTTGAGTCGAGGAGCAAGACCTGGTGATCATGCTCGTGAGTCTTACAGCATGTTCCAGACTGTACAGAGCTACTCCGTTCACTCACGTGCCGAAGGGAGGATGCATCTGTGGCATTCATTGTGTTATAAGCATTCTTTTTTCATGAGGGCATCCATCCTATTAAAAATGAAGGAACTCCAGTTAAATGGAAAAAAATGCATTAAGTGGCATTTAGTGTGTTTAGAAATCACATACTTTTCATGGATTGTTTTAAGGGAGACATGTGTACCTGTTTTGGTTGTATCAGGATCTACCTACACAGGAGCAGGTAGAGGTAAATTACTAAAGCAACTGAGAAGTGACAGGTTTTGAGCCTTGATGGATAAAATCAAACTCTTTTCCTTTGCTCCATCCTTTGTGACTGTCTTCCTGGGAAGTAGGAGGGCCATTGTTCATCATGCTTCCCACATAAGTAAAGAATAGACCAGCAAAGCATCCTGAATCATTCCCTCCGTCCTTCTCCTCCAGGTGATTAAGCTCAAAGTCATCAGCAGAATGCCTCTTTCCTCTTGTTTCCTTGCTTTGCTTCTTAGGAACAAGCTGGCTCAGGCAATCACAGCAGGGCTGAGCACCACCTCCGGGTAGCAAAGAGGAGAAATGAGGAGCAGTGAACCGGAGCACTGAGGCCATCTATTTCACCCTGAGAACTGTTTGGAGACAAGGGACTGGTGTGAATTAGGAAGCACAGCTGCTAATACACAGCTGTCCAAGTTGTCAGCGACATTCCCAAGCAGAATCGCTGTAACTGAGTACTTCAGACTTGGTCAGATATTAACAGCTATGTCTCTTCACTTTTGTCTCCTGTTTCTCCACCCAGTGTGGTTCCTTTTTTCCCCCACTGCAACAGAGAAATGATGTTAAAATTTTTCCGCGCTGATTAATGGTGCTTATATGATAATTTCCTCACATTGCTGGAGATATCGTAACTAACTTTTCTCTCAGAGCAAAGAATAGGATGGAATGGTGTGTACTTTTATTTGTTGTACTTTTATCTGCTTTTTAAGTGTGCATTAGGTGTAGGGTAGGTAGGGGTAGGGCAGGTAAAAGAGAAGAAAAAATTATTCAAAATTCAGAAGTAAAAGCTAAGAGCTACACTTCAGGGGAGTACTTTCAGAATCCTGTGTACCACAATCCCTTGCTTAATCAAAGAAATGTGTTCAAACAAAACAAGAATCCTTAGGCAGTGTGTCACTATGAGGATATCAGAGTGTATTTCTCCAAATCTACATGCTCCAATTCACTCCACACCTAAAATGTATGATAATGCCTACTTGTTTACTTGTCTGTTTTATTTTTAAAATTCTTCTGTTACAGAATAAGGCACACACACACACACGCGCACACACACACACACACACACACACACACACACAAATGTGCACACACAAACATATCCACACATGAAAATGCACACAAACACACACATACACAGAAACACAAACCCACATATACAAACATCCATGAAACACACAGAGACACACACATGCACACACTGGCTGAGGCCCACACAGGGCTGGGATCATCAATACCACTGTCCTACCCCTCCAAAGCCTGTCCTCCCTGAAGGGCTTCAGAAGCAGCAGCATGTACAGAGTCATTATCTCCTACGATAAGAGTGACTTCTTTTAGAATACTTCTGTCATAGGCTGTTACGAAACCTTGAACTTCTTCAATTTTACCTTGCGTGTATGAGTGGAAGAGAGAATATCTTGGCTTTTCCTGGACAGTCTAATAAGTCAGTTTATTTACCTCTTTCATCATTATTCCCCAGTTTATTTTTTATTTATTTTTTATTCTTTTCTCATATATTACATCCCTACTGCAGTTTCCCCTACCTCCTCTCCTCCCAGTTGCTCCCCTCCCCCCACCCCATTCCCCACTCATTATTCCTCCATTTTCCTTCAGAAAAGGAAGGCCTTCCAGGAATATCAACCAAACATGACATTTCAAGTTGCAGTAAAACTGGGCACCTCCCCTCATATGAAGGCTATTCCACTATGTATTAACTACTGCTTTATGTACAACAGAAGTCTTAGGCACTGAATAGATTCTGAAATAAACTTTATTAGATCTATATAAAAGAACGAAAAATGCTCACATTTAAGATATAATGAATACTTGTATATGAATTTATATTCTCGTTATTGTAAGCACATGAGATACTTGCATGCACTTATGCACTAACAGGATAAATCACTCTTCACCTCACAGCTTTCCCTTAAAGACACTCTCAAATCTCCTATTTGTAAAAAACAGTAAGAATCTCCTGCCAAAGAAATACCTACCAAAACTGTATAGGTAAATCATTCAAGGCATTGACTCAGGCTCAAGATGATCTAATTACTCTTTCTGCACTGAGACATGGGGAAAAGGGCAAGGCAGGCGCATACCAAGTCAGTGGGGAAAGTCTTTCCTGAAGAGTTGAAGAGTGCGTTTTTCTTCAGTAGGAAACTCTGCCGTACACCTTGGCATTTTCATGTCAATTAGGGCGCCGAAAAGATGCATGATATTTCCTGTTGGCAACCACGAAGTGAGAGAATTGGAAGGCTGCTGCCCTCTTGGTGTGCCAAGGCCTAAAGCTCATATGAGGAGGTAAGATGGCCTGTGCCAAGAAGATAGCAACTGCAGGAAGAAGCAAATACCACAAGGTTTTGTGTTCCTCCTCCGTATGCAAATGCTCACTTACTGGGAGCAGCCTCAGACTGACAGCTCTTCCATTCAGGGGGATGCCATTAGCCAGGGCACTCTTGATTAGACAAGAACAAGCAAATAACCACAGAGGGAGGGGGTTGGGTGGGCAGGAGGCTCACCCATTTCCCTCCCTTAGCTCAGCAGTGTGGGAACAGCAGAAGGCTAAGGGTTTCAAGGCAGTTGCCAGTGTTCCTCTACCAAGAAGTCAGACCAGGCCACTGCTGTAACAGAGTCCAAAGTCTGTTTCCTATGGCCTTCCTGAGGTCCTGAAAACCACATATACCCTTGACAAATAAGAGAGAAAGAACATGATGTTGATGGGGGAAATTGATTCTGAGACAATAGCTCCATAATTTCTCCTGTAATCAGGTTTAGATTTGATATGATTTAAATTTCTAGAAACAATGTTTTCCTCCCTAGGACACATTGTTACTGAGAGTCGACAGGTAGAGAAAGGGCAGCCCTCATCTTTCAAGCTGCTCATGTTTACAAATTGTTGTCTTGTCTGCAACAGTTACCAAAACAGGTGAGTTAAGTCCAGACACATCGCCTGAAAATACCTTGCATCTTACCCTATAAATCACACCTAGTAGACACTATTCCAAGAAACTGAATGGCTACAGAGTACTCTAGTTAGCTTTTGTTAAATCTGAACTCTTTATTTACAATGTTTAGTTGAGATTAAAATGAAGAGAAGAACTTTGGCTGTGGAACACTGAAAAAAATCTGGCAAGTAGTATTGTGGCTTCTGGGGTGAGCCAGTGGTCCTATACAATAATACAGATGGAGTTGGCATAGTGTTTGATGCCTTGAAATGTTACTAGTGCTTGGTGGATCTCTAGCAGGAAAATACAAATTTAAACTATTTTTATTCTCCTAATACCTCCCAGGCTACAGGTTCGAAAACCTAAAACTCTGACTTGGGAGATCTGTACTACCTCTAGGGGAAGAAGAAAATGGAACATGGGGAATTCAGAAAAGTCTGTCCTGAGGAAATGAAAAGCTGCTAAAAGATTTGAGCAGAGAAAAAATTAGAACTTGGGACAATGAAGGGTTATCAGGAGACGCCAGATGTGAAGATGAAGATGGCTGCACTGGAGTAGGGTAGAAATGGCGTTTCCAGCTAGTGCAGGAACAGGGCTTTACATCAATGGTGCACAACTGTCAAAGGGAATCGGAGAACTCTTGCCTAGGAAACTAATAAAGGAGTATGTCCTTTTGACAAAATAACAAAAGCAAATGAAGAGGCTAATTTGAGGGATAAATTATTTCTTTATGTTTAATCAAATTTAAATAGCCCATATCAGGGTTCAACCACATTTCTCAGTATACATTTCTGTTATATAGAGTACTATGAATTTCAAAGAAAGGCTTGCTTTTTGTTAAGCGACAGAACCGAGTTAATAGTTTGCGACTGTTCTCTGGACACTGGAAATAAAATTAGCGCTTCATGGCGACAGAGAAAGGATGTTTGGGGTGTGCTTGATCTGGAACATTTGTTATAATTGTAAACAGCATCACCTTTAAGTTTATGTTTTCAAACTGCTTTTTACCCTAATTCCATTATTTTTGTGTATGACCAGGTGCTTAGGAGCAAAGTTATTTTTCACAAACTTCCTGACTTGGGTCACTCAAGTTCTTTACAGAAAGAAGGAGAAGGAAGGAAGGAATGAAGGAAGGAAGGAAGGAAGGAAGGAAGGAAGGAAGGAAGGAAGGAAGGAAGGAAGGAAGGAAGGTTGGAAAGAAAGGCTGTGGGCATCAGGGTGAAAGGGGGAGGGAGGGAAGGAGAGCAGGGAAGAGAAAGTTGGTAGACTCATGCAGATAGATTTGAGTCCAACGAAACTGCAAAGATTGACTTTCTCAAAGTGTCCAACACCTTTAGATATTATGGTTACACTTTATGAAACAACAGAATATATTGCTGAAAAAGTAAGATAGATCACTAAAAATTATACCAGCAAATTTTATGCATAAGGTGGATGTGAAGGATGACTGTGTACAATGCTGCTTAGGTCCTTCTGTTGGACCACAAAGAAAGAGGTGTGATCGCCCAGATTTCTACCTCATATAAAATGGCTTATCAAAATTTATTTTGCTGTCTTTAGCCACTTAGTGAACTCACTGTTTTTTTCCCCCTCATATCCATTGTTTTTAAGAAGGATCGCAGGAAAATTGCCATTTTCACTTTCATGTGTTGGGAAAATGGTGCTCAAAGATCTAATTGTACAAAGAGGTTATTTGCTTCTAGACCTACATAATAAACTTCTCCTGGAAACTTCCACACAAAAGGTTTTGATCTCTCCCCCCCAAAAGCATATCTTATCCTTCTACATAATAATTATGGAATTCATCATTTTTATTAGATGACTAGGCCTCTAAAATTAGCTAATTTATATTCCCTATCCATGCTAACTCTACTTTTGCTTTAAATACACGGCGGCTTACGCAACTGGGTTCATGTGCCACCTTACTGCCGCCACTTATTAAAACTGTAGATACTTGCTCAAATTTCCTTTGAGAAACTCCAGAGCACACCCTAGGAATAAATGTTAAATGTTATGTATTCCCAAATAAAGAGGTCATAAAAGTATGCAGATATGCCAACAGTATGTTAATAGACAAAGTGATTTTTTTTTGCAAACAACTTCAGAGAAAATTATGCAGCATATTATGTGGAACCTGTTTATAATTTTATTATGCATGTGTTTCCAGAGGGAGTTTCTGAGCTCCCAGTTTTTGGTGTTTTTTTTTTTTTTTTTTTTACTTTAGCTGATCACTTTTGCTAGCTTCAGTTCTATAAGTGTGTATTAGACTGAATATGAAAGCATTCAGGCTATCAGAGTTTGCTTCCACTTTTAATTCATGACTAAAATTCCTATGTAAGAGAAGAGAAAATGTCAGTATACTTGAAAGACACAGGAAGAATGAAGCTGACAACCTTTCTCTTCGTCATTTTGCTTCTTTGTGTATGTTTTACCCCAGATATTTGCCATACATAATTATAAGCAAATTAAAACAAAAATAAAACTGGAATAGAAAAGTTTTAGACTATTGAGGGAACATAGCTATTTTAGCCATTCGTGTATAGTTTGGCTAGTCTTTCCCATTCTCATCTGCAGGTTGAGCTTACGCAATCTGAGACCTTACCGAGCGCTGTTGGATATAAGCCAACTTCAGTGAATATCCAGTTTGACCCATGCAGTGATCCCAAATGAACACTCCGATAAAATCCTCAGAGCAATGTGCTATCCATTTTCAATTTACCCATAAGTAAAAAGAAATGTGTACCCATTCAGGTAGAATCAGAACAAATCTGTATTTGGGGAGGCTCTCTAATATCTGTTCCTTCCATGTAAGGTAAGATTGTGTGATCAAGTTGAGATCCACAAAGTTGATAGGCTGATGACATGGTCATGTGACAGAGAGTGCAGGTCACAGTGATGTGTAGATTCCAGATTGCCTAGAAATGGTAATGTCTCTCTTCTCTTAGTTGCAAATTTCACTGTTTGTGGTATGGGTGTGGGGGAGTGTGACCCTTGTTGCCAACATCATCGTGGATTATATGCCTCCATGATTTTCCCTTTTGCTTACAAGCTGTATTGATTCTTACTCATGTGCATCCTGACTTTGCCTCACCTGACCATTGCTAGGGCCTCTCTGGTGGACTGTATGTTTGGCCCACGGAGTGGCAGTATTTGGAGGTGTGGCCTTGCTGGAGTGGATGTGGTCTTTTTGGAGGAATTGTATCACTGTGGGTGTGGGCTTTAAGACCCTTGTCCAACTGCCTGGAAGCCAGGTTTCTCCTAGCAGCCTTCAGATGAAGATGTAGAACTCTCAGCTCCTCCTGCACCATGCCTGCCTGGATGCTGCCATGCTCCTGCCTTGATGATAATGGACTGATCCTCTGAACCTGTAAGTCAGCCCCAATTAAATGCTGTCCTTGTAAGAGTTGCCTTGGTCATGGTGTCTGTTCACAGCAGGAAAACCCTAACTAAGACATCCTCCATGAGGGGCCCATGATGCTGGCCACATATGTGGCAGAGGAGGGTCTTGTTGGCCATCAGGGGGAGGAGGGGCCCTTGGGCCTGAGGGTGTTAGATGTCCCAGTATACAGGAATGCCAAGGAGGGAAGATGAGAGGGGGTGGGTGGGTAGGGGAATACCTTATAGAGGCAGGGGAGGGGAAGGGGATAGAGGGACTCCAAAGGGGAGACCTGGAAAGATAGAAACATTTGAAATGTAAATAAAATATCAAAAAGAAAGAAAGGAAGGAAGGAAGGAAGGAAGGAAGGAAGGAAGAAAGAAAGAAAGAAAGAAAGAAAGAAAGAAAGAAAGAAAGAAAGAAAAGAAAAGAAAAGCAAATAGTGCATGTATGAAAAAAAATGACATCCTCCATGAAAGGTTTTCATTCAGTGTTTGACTTTTCATTCTTGTATATGTAACATATAAGAATTATCTTATGACCTTTCAAGTAGCTGGTTGACAACTGGATCAGAGCCCTTAAGGATGGACAAATGGAGAGGAAAGATACTCTGAGCCCTTCTGAGCTCAGTAATGAACTTCAGAGTAACTGTTGAAATGAAAGCACCTATGTGGATCAAGTGCCTGTGGCTACAAAGTGAAGGTCATGACGGCATGAACTCCACCCTGGTGTTATTAGGTATACACCTTCATGCTTCAAAATTGCATCCCAGTGGGATACAAAGAGATGGATGGAACTTTCAGAAGCTGCTGAGTTTAAATACTCTACCTAATCCTGCATTGCCTGTACTTCAGTAGTCTCTAGGATGTAAGATTTTTAGTCTCATGAGAACTGAAATAGTTGATTACTTGAATTTAATGTGCAGGAAGTCAAAGCCTGGACTTCCAAAGCTCTATAGATATCTTGATTTGGTCCCAGAAGTTTGGCCCAATTTGGGATTTAAAAACAAAAACAAAACAAAACAAAACAAAACATTGTTAATGTAGTTTTGGGATTAGTGATTCTCAAAATGTACACCTTGCATCGTTGGCTGCATATCTTTAAATGAAGTTTCAATATCTCAGTTTAGGCCAACTGAAGTTTGGTGACCACTTTCATACACCAGAACAATCAGAACATCTCATTTTCAAAACAAATGGATTCACCAAAGTAGCTTCTTTGAGTGAGAGTAAAAGTTTAAAGTTTGACAAACTGTGTTACTGAGCTGTCCAGCACTGTGACAAACAATTGAGAGAATCATCTTAGAAGGAGAAAAAGTTGGTTTTGGACCACAGTTACAAGGACTGGGTCTGTAGTTTGCCCTGTTGCTCTGGACAACACAGTCTGCCATGGTGTGCTATGTATGTCCATGAAACTTGCTTATACCATGACAGACAGGAAACAAAATAAAGCAAGACAAGAAGGTACCAGGGTCCTTGTATCTCCTTCAAGAACGTGTTCCCTGTGGCTGAATTCCCATCATGTTTCTGCTCCCAAAGTTTCTGCCCTTCCCATTAGCCTCTGGTCTGAGGACCAAGTGAACATCACAGGAACCTTTTGGGGGACATTCAGGTTACCAAGTACAAAAACTATTATATTTTAGTTATGGTAGTCCAGTTTAAAATTTATACAGAATTTATTCAGAATCTTGTCTTCCACTACAGGATGGTGATGACTTTATTTGTTTTTATTTCATGAATCCCAGCTCTTTGGAACAGAAAAGTTTTGTGCCAACTGCAAAATTAAACTTCAAAAACATCCAGTTATGATACTAGAGAAACCCTTTACAAGTATCTACTACATTCCTCTCCTCTGATGCCTGCTTTCTGTTGTTTCCTTCTTTCTGCTATAGAAACAGAGGACACGGAACATAAATACCTAGCAGAGCGAACAGGAATTTTAACTTTAATGATGAGTGATCTTAAATTGAGTGGAAGCATTCTCCACCAAGAGTAACTCTGGTGAGCTGGCTGGAGAGTGAAAGTGAGTTCCTTTGTCTCCACTGCCATAATTGGAGTGTAGACAGTAGGAATGGAAATGGGCTATTAGGTCATCAGTCTGTCCCCAAGCAGCAATTAAATTTGTTTTCTTTTTCTCAGCTCACTCCTTGCTCAAAGAAGGGAGCATTTCATCTCCTCCTCATGGGAAGTAAGACCAAACAGAGACCACTTCCCCCTTCACACATGTAGGCATGCGAGAACTGGGGAGGCAGGAAGGAAATGGAGAAGAGATGTGGGAATCGCAGTTAACTTAGAAGATGGTTCTCGCTGCTCACTGCAGCTCATGGACACAGTTTGGCAACATGCTGCAGTCTTCTGAGCAACATCCATTACTCGGGCTGAGTACTGGCTCGAGTTGCTGCTTCATGGTTCAGCATTACTTTAAGCTGCCTGTGCTGGTACCCCAGAGCAGGGTGGCAGCACTGTGCTGTGAACGCCATGCCAAGACTCAAGGCAGGAGTGAGAAAATTTCCTGGCACAAGAACACAGACACAAAACAAGCCATGCTATACCCCTAGCCATCAGGGCTCATCATCTCCTTATACTGCTTTATAAAAGCTCTCAGTTCCTTATCTCAGTTACAGTGGTGTGGGATCTACATGAAATAACCTTCTGCTGTTATCCACGGTATTACCTTCTGTTGTTCTCCTGCTCCTACCTTCAGTTTCAATCCTGGGCGAAGCTCCATGATTTTCTAAGATCTGAAAAAGTAAACAGAACACATTGCTATCAGCATATGCTATAGCTATAATATCTGACATCTCCTACAGTAGAGCTACCTTTATCTTTATCTTTATCTTTACCTTTATCTGCACTGGTTCTGGATTCTTTCTTCTATATCACCCACTTAATTGCTTCAGATACTTTTGATGTTTTAAGTGTGTGAAAGATAATTTCCTGTGTTTTGATAAGCTCCAAGGACACACAAAATTAACTTATATTTTCTAGTCACGTTTAAAAATATATTTAGATTTTTTTTTATTTTATGTGTATGAATATATTGCCTGCATGCATGTATATGCAGTACATTTATTCAGTACCAAGGAAGTTCAGAGAGGGCATCAGATTCCCCTAGAACTGGAGTTACAGATGGTTGTGAGCCACAATATGGGTGCATGGGACTGAACCTGGGTCCTCTGAAGAGCAGCCAGTGCCCTGAATCTCTGAGCCACCTCGCCAGACCCTTGAGTCAGATTTTAGCGTGAGATGATTTTATGTATTAAGAGGTTTTCTCCTGTCACAAGTCAGTTAAATTTTTCTATTAATCAGATTATGGATGCTTAGGTAGGAGTCAAAAAATATATTTAGCATCAAAAATAGCATTTTATTTATAATTATGGTTTCTTAATACTTATTAATTATCGGTACTGTACAGCTTTTCGGTTGGGTTTGGGACTTTTCAACTTGAGATGCTTAACTTTGTCCTTGGTTCCATGGGTCTTCCTGCCTGCATTTCCATTTGAATAATTCACCAATTGTTTGGAGGATCATCAATGCAAACTTGAGACATATTTTCAAGGAAATGCATAAACGATAAAAACACCCCTGTGCATGTTTACAAACAAGCAAGAATTACTAGATTCTCTTAGTGTCAGCACTGATGATTCAATTTGAAAAGAAATTTCAGTTTTTGCTCAAAGCATGGTATGGTTTGACTATGGAAGTTCCTCCGTGGTCCCATGTGTTTGGATACTTGATCACCATCTGGTTGTGCTTTCTTGGGAGGTGGTGGACGGTTAAGACACGGTGCCTAGCTGGGGGAGGTGGGATCCTGGGACGAGACCTTCAGAATGATAATCCAAAACCGAAAGATTCATCACCATGGGCCAAGTCACAGTAGCCACAATGTGGCTTCCTCGCCCTGGTAGATCCTATCCCCTAAGAGGCAAAAGAAATTTCTCCTCCCTTGTTTCTGTCAAGTATTTTCTCAGTAACAAGAGAATGAATCCAGAAATCCTACACAGTGTGCTGAAAAAGAGGGAACAAACACAGATATCCTAATCTGTGTTTACTGAAAAATTAGAAACGCCTGTTGAGGAAGAATCTGTTTCTTCTATCGTAGTGTCATGTGAGGAAATAGCAGGGTCAGTGTGAGGACTGGTGAGGTTTGGGTCACTTGACTGCAGGTAGAGAAGCGATGCTGTTCTCGAATAGGCTCCGGGCTGCTAGCCATCAGCAGATTGGCAGGGTGTTTCATGGTGGAAAGTCTGCACATACAGCAGTTATTTGCTTGTGGAGATGATACAGATATGAGTTGAGTCTATGTTGTCTTTTGGCTTTGTGTTTATTTGAGGAGTTTTGCACACTTCTTTAAGTTTTTATTTATTAATTGACATTTTTTAATTACTATGACAAGACAGGAGATGCTTATAAATTCATTACAATTCATAAGTCCTATAGAAAATGTTGCACTTGAGATAGAAACACAGAGACTAGACTGATTGCTGACCTATAATGAATACAGGGGTGTTTTGCACGTCACAACAGAGATGGACTTCCCACCTGTCTTAGTTAGGATTTTATTGCTATGAGGAGACACAATGACCAAGGCAACTCTTATAAAGGCAAACATTAATTAGGGCTGGCTTACAGTTTCAGAGGTTTAGTCCATTATCATCCTGGTGGGAATAATGGCATTGTGCAGATGGACATGGTGCTGGAGGAGCCAAGAGTTCTTCATCTTGATCCAAGAAAAGAGACTGTCTTCCACAGGCAGCCAGGAGGAGGCTCTGATTCCACACAATAGGTGGAGCCTGCATACAGAAGCCCTCAAAGCCCACCTACAGTGACATACTTCCTCCAACAAGGCCACATCTATTCTAGTGAAACCATACCTCCTAATAGTGCCATTCCCTATGGCCAAGCATTGAAACACATGAGTCAATGGGAACCAAACCTATTCAAACCACCACACCACCTGAGACGGTCATCACAGAAGAAAAACACTGAGTGCAAGACTATGTCATATAACAGAACTCAGATCTGATCCTACTCCACCTTGCCAGCTATATGGTCACAAATAAGACTGATTCTTATGTTCCTCATGTACTGTTCAATCTTTGATTAAATATAGCAGTAAGGGTTAAAGGGTCATAGCTTAATTCAAAACCAAAAATAGTCTAGAATTTGTATGGAATTGCAAAAGGCCTAGAACTAATAAAACAGTGCCTAAGAGAACTGTAGGAAGAGAAAATCAGTCTTGTGTTAACGTTTCATGTATAGCTATAGGAATCAAGACAGAGTGGTGCTAGGACAGAGTAGAGACTTAGAATCACAGCCAGATAAATGTGTCTGCTTTGATAAGATGCAAATAAAGTGCAGTAGAGAAAAGACAGTCATTTAAAGATTGATTCTGGAGAAATTAAACACCTGTAAGAGGCAGGAGAAAAAGTAAAAAGCCTAAATTTAATAATCATACTTTATAGTAAATCAACTCAGATGGTCACAGGTATAAATATAAACTACTGGAGTATAAAGCTTTATGAAAATTATCAGGGTCTAGTGGTATGTGGACTGTTTTAATGGTTTACATTAGAAGTATGCCTGAAAGGGAAATAGTGAAAAATGCTTAGATTTTTACGTGGTTATAAAGTTTTGTTCTAAAGAGAAAAAATGTAAAGAAGAGATGCTCTAGACAGGGAGAAAATATTTTCCAATGATTTTGGCAGAGATTTTTCTATTCAGAAAATGTAAGAACTCTCAATACTTAACAGGGGAAATGCAAGTTGTCAGAACCAGGAGGGACCTTACATAGGAGACCATGTGGACGAGTTACACACGTATGAAATGATGCTCCATGTCATTCGCCCTGGGAGAAACACAAATGAAAATAATGATGACATGGGACTGAATGCACATCAGGACTGCAGTGACAGTGAAAATCACCAACACTAAAAGATGCTTCTCTGACCAGGATTGGAGCAGCCAGGACTGTGCAGAGAAACACAGAATGTTAGAAAGAAACTCAACAGCATGAGCCTTGAGCAAAATAGCAGTAGCAGAAAGGAATGTGCTGGGAATTGCAAACTCTGGACTTGGTATTGCTGCCAGACTCATGAACCCCCTGCAGCCGTGGGTGTCTGCATGATACCAACACAAGATCAAGCCAACCTGAACCCAGCATAGCTAGGAGAAGTACTCACTAGGCTCGGTCTCTTATGGAAGACCTACTGGCAGTTCATAGCTCATGGTGGGAAAAGAATTATTTTTATTTTAGTATATTTATTTTTAAGGGTCTGGCCACTGGGTAGCGAATGGCTCTAGACCTAGACACAGTGAGAGTACTAATTGGACTTAGGTTATAAAAATTTTTAAAGGGTCATGAAATTATAAGAGGACCAGGTTGGAGACTGATTGAGAAGAGTCGGAGAGAAAGAATGCAGGGTGTGTAAGATTCTATTTCACTGAATGATGTATAAAATTCTCAATAATAATGATTAATATTAAAAATAATACAAATGCGGCACATCTGACTTCTAAAAATCCATAATGATAATTAGAAACTCTGAAAAGAAAATGGGGAATCTCAATCACACATGTATTTCTAATAGAAATGCAAAATAATACAATAGCTCCAAGCAATTTTCCTATCTCTCATAAAGCTGAACCTACACTTGGCATTTGCTCCACCAATTTGTTCCTCCTGTACACTTATCTCAGAGAAATGACAGCATACAGGTGCTTTTCTCATCAAAACAAAGACGTGGAAATAAAGTAAAGACCCTTCAACCAGTGACTGGTTAAACAAATTATAGCATATCTAAACATGTAATGAAATTCTAGGTAGCAATAAAAATGATGAACTATTTATACTGTAAACAACTTGGATAAATTTCAGATATTATGTTAATTGAAAAAAGAAAGAAATCACAAAATGATGCATACCATATGCTTCCATTTACATAATTTTCTTGAAGTAACAAAGTTACAGAAATGAAGAGAAGAGTAGCTATTATGGGGGACAATAGAAAAGAGGAAGGGGTGTGTGTGTGTGTGTGTGTGTGTGTGTGTGTGTGTGTGTGTGTGTGCATGTGTGTGTCAGTGTAAAGGCATTGGGAGGGACCCTCATGATGGAATCGTCCTGTATCTTTATTGGTTGTGGTCATGTTCTCCTATACCAGAAATAAAATTACATGGAATTAAATTCCCAGGAACAGAAAAAGAAGTATGTGAAAAATAATATACTCTGAGTGAGTTTCTAGACTATGTGGATGCCAACTTTCTGGTTGTGATGCTGGGATGTGGTTTAACAGATGACAGTGAAACTAGATGAGGAGGACCCACAGCCAGCCACCCGATACTTATTTTTCCTTCAATTTCCTAAAGACCACATAATTACTTTAGGACAAAATTGTGTTTCTAAGGAATTATACCCTCCCCCAATTTTAGGTCTTTTAGTTTGGGATTTTACCTGTTATTAGGGATGAGATCCTAAAATGTGCTGACTACTCTTTCCTTCATTCTACAAAGCTTATTTAAGATGTTAGAAGAGAAGGTGACATGGGGCCTGGAGGGGAGTATGTGGTTCTGATTCTTTTACAGTAATATTAGTGAACAAAGCACAAAGTTCTGCATGGTTCTACGAAGCCATAGTTCTTGGTCTTCAGCATCCATCAGACCCACTGGATGGCTGTCCCATCACAGAGTTCTGTTCTCTGGTCTGAGTGTCTTATTCAGTAATTTGGGAGTAGAGATAAAGCATTTGTACTTCCCATGTGTCCTTGTGAGGATGCTGATGTTGGTTTGGGCAGCACTTTGAAGGTCATTGCAAATCACATCTGACAGAATTGACTTAAGCTGTAACAAGAAGCTTCTACACATAAAGCCATGATCTATAGTACAGACAATTCTGCTCATTGTTATAAAAATCTTTTTGTTTGGATCATTTTCTTCCCTCTTCAGTATGTTGGCTGACAAAATGTTATTCTTGGGACTTCATTTGTGAGGGCTCAAGAGCATGTTATGGAGTTGATTTACGAAGTCTCTGGTTGCACATCCATCCATTGTCAGGAAATACGACCCTGGAAAAGTCCATCATCACAACACATGAGCATCTAAATGGACTGTACAATTGGTGGGCAAGAGCAAAGAAGAAAATGGACCTGATGACATGCAAAAGTTATCTATACAAAAGTTCTAAACTGAAAACAAAATGGCACAACAATTAGACAAAAAAAAAAAAAAAAAAGATTCATACCTTGAAATCCTGATGCCCAATCTGATAGTATTTAGAGGTGAGGTCAACTAGGAAATGAGATGCGGCAATTAGGTTTGGATGATGACCTGAGAGCAGAGCCCTTTGATAGGATTAATGACCTAATGAGAAGTAGACCAGATCTCCCTTCTTCTGCCATGAGCAGATGTATTAACAGCAGGAAGTAGCTGTCTGTGAAGCTAAGAGGCCACCTTCACCAGACACTAGATCTATCAGCACCTTGACCCTTGGTTTTCCCAAGACATAGAACTGTGAGCAATAAACACTTGAAGCTTAAAATACCTTGGTATGTGATATTTCATTATAGCAACCTGAATTAAGGCAGGCAATAAACTGCATTCACTTCCACAACAGATTCTTAATGAGATAGGTGCCTTGTTGACAGTGCTCAGCAGTCAAGTTTATTTTATCTTCATATCCAATGGGCATGTTGTTGTTTTGCTTTATCCATTGCCAGCTCTTTAAATAGTACATAACATTCATAAGAAAGCATACAATTGCTGCCTTGTAGCCCATTTGACACCATCCTCGAAGGAAAATTGGTTCTAGATCATTGTTTGGGAGCTTTGACACTGAAAGTTAGCCTATGTTAACTTATTTCTAGAAAGTTATTAGGCCAGAATCTAAATATTGAGTCATAGTATAAATCAAAACAAGTCAGAAGTTGTATAAAATAGTTGTTTCTAGGCAATCAACATACACAAAAATTAATAAGAAAGAGATGTGTTACCATCAAAGTCAATATTCACCAGTCCATTAGGGAGAGTATTTTATTTACACTGTTGTAGTTAAAGAGGTCTGTCTAAGAGGAAGTGAGAATGCTGAATCCTGTAGATATTCAGGAGATTTTTTGGGGAGATGTCCAAGGTTGTCAGTCCCCTACTTGTTGAACATGAAGGACTTTTCAGAGCTATGACTGTCAGTGACCTCTTGAGTAAGGCTAAACAGGTCTATGAAATCATTTCTCCTAAGTTCCTGTAAAATCCCTGGATTCATCTGCTGAGTAGCTGTGGCAAGGATGAGCTTTAAAGTCATGGAGAACAAACTCCTTAAAAGTGAGAGACAGTTGACCTGGCATGGTGAGGTGTGCCTGTTATCCTGACATTATGGAAGCCAAAACAAGAGAATCTTGAGTTCCAGGTCAGCCTAGGCTAAATAGCAAGTCTCTAAGTCAATAAGTAAGTAAATACATACATGTAAATTAAAAAGCGTTTGAAAAATGGGAAGATTGGCATGGGAAAGCCTGCTAGTTAGCGTGACACATCCAGGTTCCTGGAGGTTACAGTGTCAGAGCTTGGAAACACCATTTCATTCTGGCTGAAGTTGCTGTAGGAAAATGAATGACCGGGGCTTTTCACAAGATTCCTCTTGTGCCCAGACAGTGGTTTGTCTAGGCATAAATGTGTCTTCTTCACAATGAGTCTTCTAGCTGTCATGACAGGGAGTTGTTTTGCAGGAAATCTTCAGAGCCTAGAAAGAGGGGCAACCTGTAAACTGACCTAGAAATCCTATAGGAATCTGAATGACTATAGGTTAGGTTTTGATGTCAGCAAGTCTGGGAAAGAGAAAAAAGAAGCCAGTCATTAGGGTAGAGATGATAGATATTGAAGAAACTGAAAGTTTTACAACTTGATAATGATTCCAATCTATTAAATGTAGGTTCTCAAGCCTGTATAGCCAGAGATGATTAAAGGATTTAAATCTCTTCAGAAGAAGCTAGAATTTAAATATAAATAAAAAGGTATTAAATATTTAAAAAAACAATGAACATGTCTATAATTTAATCAATGGTATGTGCTCTATATTCCATGGAAATAAAAATAATTCTATAGGTACCCCTTTTTTTGCTTAAATACAATGGCAAAGATAGGTTTTCTGCACCATAAAATATTGGTGATCTCATGTTTGGCCTCCACATTAACATAGTTGCTGCAAGAATGATAATTAACTGTATAGAACTGTGTTTGCTTTGCTGAACGTTTCTATAAAGAATTTGGTGTTGAATATTTAGAAATCTTAACTGAGAGCTCATCAACAGATTTCACTGTTACATCTTATAGATTTGCATGACCTATCTCTTCTGGAAATTCCCCAAAATATCCTATGTCCTGGGCCTGCCAGGAAGTAACTTTCATTATTTATCTGTATGTGTAGATGTCTTATAAGCCAGGGATCTGGCCAGTTACTCAAGAAAGCTTTTTTACATTGGATGGCTTTATAAAGCAAACCCTATTTCCTTAAAGGGTCTAGTCATTGCTGATTCAAGGAAGATAACGTCCCTACTATTTTCAATATCCCAGCCAGCAAGGAAGATGGTGTTATTGAGGCTATGCAAATAACATATTGTGATGAAAATAAAAGCCCTCAATAAAGGTTTCTAAGTTTTATAACACTGAGACAGGAAGGGAAAGGTGCCATTTGTAAAGGTTTCATTTCTATTTACAGAACATATGCTTCTGAATTATTATGAGATATAGACAGCTTAGTAGAAACAGAAAGGGATTTCCTGCATCCTGAACATAGACTATTAAAAACATCAGCAATACTCCAGATCAAACAAGCAAACAAACAAACAAATAAAAAACCCTGTCATCCTTTATTGGATCATTAAGTGTCATGTTCTGCATTCTGGCTTAACAGGGAAACACCTGCTTTCTAGCTAACAAACTGTGGCTAACAGTTTTCAAAGGGGAACGATATGATGAGAGTTTTCAAAGTACTAGCTTAAAATATCCCAGCTTTAAATGAAAGAATAAGAGTGATGACCAAGTGAGTGTTTTGTGATAATTGATACTATAACCAATAATGCTATATTATTGCTATATATTATTGGCTAGTATCAGGCAAAGTAGCACCAAGGTTTAAAGAGGTGGAAACATCTATACACAGGCATGGTGGGGGAACTGGTAACTCCCAGGAATCTTGCACAGAGTGTGACTGCTAAAATGTTTGCATTAATGTCATTTGATCTACATGGACTGTTCCTACAGAAGGTCAACCTTTGTTTCTCACTTGACAAGGACTCCTGTACACGGTAAACAACAACACATTACATAGTTCTTAATAAAGTGAATGTAATTCATTTTATAACCTCTTCCCTCTTCTTCCTTCTTTAAAAGTGAAATTACAAATCCACTGTGATACTGGGGAACCCATTGGGAAATATCAGAGACAGCTTTAGATGGGAAAAATGACACCAAGAAATTCTTTCTGGGGAGAGGAGAAAACTAGCCATCAGGAGACTGGAAAATTCAATAAGATTGCGGGTTACTGAGAACAGAACGTGGCTACCCATAAACTTAAATGATAGTAAATGCCTTGAACAGGAAATTGCAGGTGACTCTGTGACTTGGAAGATGTTTTTTAAATGAGAAAATTTTCATTAAATAATCAAGGGCATAATAAAACGAATAAAAAGAATATAAGAAATCATCCTAAGAAAGCAACTCTTGATTTATGTGATTACTAAAAAAGTAAAGGCAAATGTTTACAGCATCTTACCAAGAGCAGACCAAGAACCCAACTGAAACCTCTTTCTACTTTGCTTCAGTGTATTATTGGACCCAAAAACTCTTAATTGGCAGCTTTATTTCTTTTTATTTTTTTATTTTTTGATACTTTATTTACATTTCCAATGTTTCCCCCTTTCTAGGTCTCCTCTTTAGAAACCACCTATTCCCTCCCCCTCCCCCACCTCTATGAGGGAATTCCACCTCCCACCCACCTGCCTGCCCACTTCCATATTCCCACCTTGACATTCCCCTTTACTAGGGCCTCTCCTCCCCCTGATGGCCACAAGGCCCTCCTCTGCCACATGTGTGGTCCGAACCATGGGTCCCTCCATGTGTATTCTTTGGTTGGTGGTCCAGCCTCCATGAGGACAGGGGGGGGGGGGTCAGGCCAGTTGACACTGTTGTTCTCTCCATGGGACTGCAAACATCCTCAGCTCCTTCAGTCCCTTCTCCAACTCCTCCATCTGGAACCTCATTCTCAGTCCAGCAGTTACTGTAAGTGAAACTTGGGTATTCCAAACGTTTGGGCTAATATCCACTTATCAGTGAGTATATACCATGTTTGTTCTTTTGTGACTGAGTTACCTCGCTCAGGATGATATTTTCAAGTTCCATCCATTTGCCTGCAAATTTCATGAAATCATTGTTTTTAATAGCTGAGTAGTACTCCATTGTGTAAATGTACCACATTTTCTGTATCCATTCCTCTGATGAGGGGCATCTCGGTTGTTT
>CM052719.1:21825703-21861956 GCA_028551405.1 Uromys caudimaculatus | reverse complement strand
CTAAACAGAGAATTCTCAACTGAGAAAATTCGCAGGGCTGAGAAGCACCTAAAGAAATGTTCAACTTCCCTAGTCATCAGGGAAATGCAAATCAAAACAAGTCTGAGATTCCACCTCACACCAGTCAGAATGGCTAAGATCAAAATTGGCAGCTTTATAAATGAACTGGTCAAACCCGAGTTAAGATGGATGGACTACAGCAAATACAATACTTTTCCCAAAAGTCTTCTATGTTCTACCTTCTTTCAGTCATTTATCAGACAAATGTGAGGGTTTTTTATAGGCTCAAAATGGCTTGACTGAAGACAAGTGAGAAAGGCAATGCTCCTGCTGTCTGACATTCTGAGAGATGTTGTCATTGGTAGTATTGGGAAATAGAGACCTTTCCCAACATAATCTACAAATTAATAGAAAGCCTCTGGAAAAGTATGCATGTATCTTTACTTAACCATCTTCTATGTTATCTGTAATTCCATGTATATGTGATTATATATTTTACACATATATAAGCATGTTACAGTGGTCTTTCTTTAAAGAAAAATGGTAGGATGTAGTACTTTTGCATGTTTTATTTCAAAATTATATTTGGAAACTTGATATTAGTTAGTTCTTAGTTTTTTGAGAGATCATTTAGCTATCTTGAGAAATCTGACCATTTAGAAAACCAGCATGTGACTTTTCATTTCTACCCCCTACCCTGCCATGAAGTCATAGTCACAGTATACTACAAAGCAAAGCAAGATTTCCCACCCCTTGAAAGACCATCATTGACTTAGGAATTCTACCTCTTGTTTCACTTTTTAAAAAAGATTTGAATGTAAATTGCAAGTTGAGAAAGACATTGTATAAGAAACGATAATGTCTTGGGTCATTTAGAAGAAAGACTATTTTAATGAATTTTGGCTTGAGGTAAAAAACCATGACCATGTGTTAAGTGTAACCATATTGTGTAAGATACATGATTTAAATGAGCGATTTAATGGTTACAGTCCACGAAGTGTTGAAAACTCTGGCCTAGCTTATGATTTCCAATAAAGATCGTATATAATACAAACATAATGAACAAACCATGAATTAAATCGCTGTGCTGAAGAGAAATTCATTTGAAGATACAAAGCCAGATTTTTATCTTCATGTGCATACACCCATCTCCAGATCTCCCTGGATATTTATGCATGAAGGCAAGGGGAGATTTGACTCGGGCTCTTTGTCATCTTTCTCCCACTGCCATTCTGAAATGACATTTCACAGCCGGGGTGGGTGTAGAATATTTGACCTTCCTATATTCATGATAGCGGTAATAGTAATAGGCAGTCCTTGTACAATGTGTGTTTTATGCCAGGGACCACTGCACACACATTACAACCAGGGCTCATTCAACAATAATACTGCCACAGATGCTTTTATACCCACTTTACAGGCAAGAACAAGTGAAAACAGTAAGAGTTCACAACCAGTAAGAAGCGGGGCTAAGAAGTAAACCCTGGCTCAGAAAGAAAGAGATATTTTCACAGCTATATTTACTGCTGAAGTATTCACAATAGCCAATTTATAGAACCAGCCTGGGAGTCTGTCATCGGAGGAATGAATTTGGAAAATATAGCATAGATGCACAATGGAGTTTTTATTTGGCCATAAAGGAAATTATGTCATTTATAGGGAAATGGGTGGAGCTGGAGAACATCATGTCAAGTAAAAGAAGCCAGACTCAGAATGACAAATACTTGTATGTCCAATCTATGTATTTTTAAAGCAAATGAAACTAAAAGGGGAGAGGGCTACTTGGGAAGGGAAATGGGTCTCCAGGAGGAGGGAGATGGAGTAAGAGAAGGTAAGGGGTATGATCAAAGTACATTGTGTGTGTGTGTGTGTGTGTGTGTGTGTGTGTGTGTGTGTGTGTGTGTGTGTGTGTGTATACATATACATATGTGTGTGTGCATGCATGTGTGTGTGAGTGTGTGTGAGTAAATGTCATAAAGGACACTACTTTGTAATAAAGATGTCTTTAAAAGACAGGAAAGAAGCTAAGTGTGATGGTCTGTACTTGTACCCGTATTACCTACAAAACTAAGGTAAGGGGATTGTCATTTTAACACCAGTCTGGGCTCAACAGTGAGATCCTATCTCAGGACAAAATTGAGAGCAACAATAGAAAATTTAGAATAGAACAACAGTAGATTCAAATGTGAATGCAAATGTAATTAACTGATCCGCTAGCATTTGCTACCAATGATCAGTCAAGGCCTACAAGTGCTTGTGTCTGGGCCACAGATGGATGAAGTCAAGAGGTTTCTCTTGTGAGTCCAGACGAACAAGATGGGCATTCCCTCTTCACATTGAAACCCAAAGAATAAAGCGAAGGCAACTGAGTTCCTGCAGTTAAAAGGAGGAGGGGCACAGAAAAGTCCCCACCCAAACCCCCGCAGACATACTTTGTTTTCTTTAATCCTGTTTGTACAGAACTACAAATGAATTAGCACATGCTTAGATATAAACAAACAAAATAAACCAGCTCAACCTTCCAACCCCTACACTCTTGATTCTGTCAGTTGTTAGGACCTGCAGGTTTCACTCCTGTTCTGGTTTATGTAACAACATTCCACGATCCTCCTGTAGGCTTTCATAAGGCCTTGTACACATCTCATCTTCCCTCACCAGCCTCCACAATCAGCCTTATGCAGGAGTAATATTTCATCCATTTCTTCTCCTTTTCTTTTTCTCTTCCATGTTCTGGAGCTTTGGCTGCCAACCAACTCCCGAACATGGTGATTTGATTGTTCATAAGCTCCAAACATGTTGTAACTCATGTCGTGCTCATGTGTACTTCTCTGTCCCAACTTGATAAAAATGAGTGATACTGGGACACCATTGTCATACACACCCCCAAACCTGGGTGTGTTAGCTTTGACTGCCTGGGCTTGTCCAAGAAGAAATAGAATTGGCTGAGCAGCTAGGCACCCTCATCATGCTGAGATTCTAATGAAGGACACAAAGATCAAGCTTGCGAAGGATATGGGGCTGGAGGAAGGAAATCTCTGAGGTAGATGTCCTTTGGGAAAAACTCAAGGTGATGTTTAGGCACTTTATAGATTACATGCAGTAACAAGTTTATTTTGTGCATTTAACTAATGACGAGCAGTCATTGCCAAACTATGCAACGACAGAGAAAGTTCCTAGCTCTGCCAATAATTCCACCCTCACCTTCAAACAGGATCAGCCCACAGAATAAAATACCAAATGTGTTAGTCCTCTGTTCTGTTCCTGGCATTCTCTGCTCACCAGTTCCCTGTCTCCAGATGTCCTGTTGCAATGCACCTTGGGTGGATCCCTGTTCATTTCTGAAGTTCATTTGCATTGGCTTTCAACACCTTCTGTACCCAGCTAAGACTTTGCTCAACAACCTCAGATTGTGCTTCCCCATTTTTTTCCAGGCCCTGCCCAAAGACCGACAGCCATCCAGGACCACATGAAAGAGAATGGCTGGAAAAGGCAAATCTCTCTGTGCATCAGTATAATCTCTTGGATTCAGGATAGCTTCATGTGGCCTGCATGAGCTTCCTCCTGCCAACCTGTGTCAGAGATTGCTTACTCTGTGCTCCTCTTCCTTCTTGATCTTTTTGTCCCACATGACCTCCATAGCCTCCCTTCTCTCTACTCTTGCGTACAATTGAAATTACAGAAGAAATATCTGCGTGCTTACGGCCACCTGCAGATGCACCTCATAGCTCAGGAAAATGAAAATAATTCTTTGATAAGTTTGTGCCTCACATATTTTAAAAGTAGTTTGAGAGAAGGTTAGCAGAAAACTTTAAGCGATAGTACTGAGCATCCTTGTACACTATTCACCTGACTTCTAATGTAAAAAATATACACAAGCACAGCACATTTGATCAAAATAGAAATTACTATGAACCAAGCCAGATAAAACCAGGTTTCCCTACTACTGTCTCCTTGGTTCCCAGATCTAATCCAGGGTGGCACGCTGCACTCCAACTGTGTGTTTTCAAATGGTATAAGCACAACCCAGGGCTGAAGATATTGTTAGGGGAGAGTATTTGCATAGCATGTATGATACCTTGGGATCTGTCTGCAGAATTAAATAAATAAATAAATAATCAAAGCCTTTTCACTATGTTCTTCTAACTATATGTACATTTGTACATATGTTTAGTAATCGAAATACAATGACTATTAGTTAAACATGGCAGGATTGTTTGGTTGGTTTTTTTTTTTTTTTTTTTTTTCTTCTTTTTCTAAACTACTAAATGGCACTGACAAAATGATCGGGGCTTGAATTCTCACATGATTCTATGTGTCCTTTGCTCAGCAGCTCTGCCTGTAAAGAAAAAGTCCCCCAAGGAAGGCTGGTAAAATCATTTGCTTGTTCTCAACTCTAGACCTTTACTTCAGAATCCCTAGAACGTGCAGACCCAATGCAGTCAAAGCAGTCAAAAGTTTCCCTCAGTTATTTCCATTTCGGAAACTCAAATAGATTCTCTATTTTGTAGCCTCGTGAGGCATATCTCAATATGAACACATGGATGTAGTAATTATGACAAATGTTAAGTGTGTTTTAATAGCCTCTCTTTGCAGAATGTTACTTCTCTTGCCAATAGACTTAAGCCTGTCTTGCACTGAGATTCGTGTGCTCGGGCTCACTCTGCTCTGAGGATTTTTGGAATGAATGTCCTCAGTGACTATGGGGATAGAGCCAGATGGCCTGGAATTCAATTCTTGACCCTGTCACTTACAGATTTGTGAAGATAGCATAACCCATAACCCCATTGGTAATGATAGTCTCTAGTAAAGAACTTGCTAAAATGCAGAAACTTATCTCTACATGGAAGTGTCAGGACACAGTAGCATTTACTAAATAGGGGTAATCCCATGGACTGAGCCAATCACCAAATCTGGAGCGAGCAATATGGAGTCTTATATTTGTCTTAGTTTAGGACTGTCTCCCACTGAGTACTTACAACCTCCAGTTAGGTGATTCTATGATGTCTGTGACTACTAGCACACATACAGAGCAAGGACACCCAAACACAAATGCTAGAAATATGAAAGCTGCTATCAGGTGAATCAGCATTCTGTACTTGCCTAGGAGATTGGTAAATGAATACATAGCTACAACACTGGAAACTCCTAACTATAGACACAAGGCCACTTCCCTTTTGAAACAATGTTAGTGTTTTTTTCCCCATAATTACTTTTACAAAATGGCAGTATATGTTACCAAATACATCTTATATACCCCTTATTGTAAAACTGCTGGGAAGAATGGGGCCTTAAATTTCTTACAAACAACTTTGAAGAATAATGTACTTATCAGAGATGAAAAGCTTCCAGTGAAGAAGAACAATTTATTTGGTAGTAATTTGTTCCATGTGGTTGGTTTTCTCTTTAAATCTTGAAAACTTAAGAACACACACGAATAGTTTATGAAATAGCCAAGTAACACCACTGGCCAAGTCCTTTAGATGCCAAACCACGAGAAAGCTTGTAGGAATTTCGGGCTACTTCTGCTTCATCCCTGCATGCTGAGGTAGATGGACACCTATACAGGCTTTGTCATCTTTGAATTGTTTACTAATCCTCTGATATTACTATCTGCAACATAAAGATAATGAGTGGAGTCTTTGTCTCTTCATTTTCAGCAACTTCTCTCTTCAAGGTTTCAGAAACATCCTGGTGTGTAGGCCCACTTATTAACTATGGGTCCTAGGAAACTTCACTGGGTCAGGACCCTTTATCTATTCATAGAAATAGGCCAGATATCCAGACCAATATTTGTCATAGAACATGTGTTCACTAAATACATGTCGAAAGAATAACTCTATGAATGCAGGCATTCTACTCCAAAATATAAATATATCATCTTATTTAGTCCTTTATTTGTGTGTATGTGTATACATATGTGTGCACATATATATGTATGTACATATGCATGTATATGTGTGTGTGTATATATATAATGTATTCATTATCTTTATGTTGCAGATGATAATACAGGTAGATTAGTAATCCATTCAAAGATGACAAAGCTGTATAGATGTCAGTTGACATCAGCACTCATATGTGAAACACTACAGGACAGAACCCTCTTGTTTGGACATTCCAGGCCAATGTACATGTCTGTATAGGGTAATTTCAGTAAATTGTGGCATGCTGAGACAATGCCCATGTACCAGTTACCATTGCATCCTGATGTACATTCCCGTACAGACCCTGCATTCTTCTCCCTTTGGCCAGCGATCCCTTTCTGTTTCCCTGTTTTCTCTGCCTTGCTTAATTTGCTTTGTGTTTCCTTCAATGGCTTTTATAAGGCTTTAAAACTAAATGAGAAGCTATCAAAGAAGAGAATATTTTTAAGTCATTAGCTAATTTTATGTTCAATCTGCCAAATAAAGACTTTTTACACACACACACACACACACACACACACACACACACACACACACACACACACAATTGCTGGGCTTTGACAGGTCTTGCATTTCCCTTGGTAGGGCCAACACTGTCACATTTGCCCAGAAGCTTCTTCTTAATTCATCATCGGTATTGAAATGTAAAGCAACACCTAGTGAAGTCTGAGGATTTGAAAGATTTATAGCAACTTTGGAGTCTCCTCCCGGATAGTCTAGGACTGTGTCAACAGTGAAAGAGGTGTGCCAAGGGTTTAAGGACAGCATAGTATGCAGTGTGGAGGAGACCATAGAGAGCCTCAGCCAGGCCTCCTTGTTTACACTTAAGGGAATGGGATTGAAAGTCAACAATAGAAACAAACTCCACTGCCTATTATCTGGATGAGTCTAGGAATGCCAATTGTGGGGAAATCATAAAAGTCTTTCTTTCTGGGGGCTGGAGAGATGGCTCAGTGGTTAAGAGCACTGACTGTTCTTCCAAAGGTCCTGAGTTCAATTCCTAGCAACTACATGGTGGCTCACAACC
The DNA here is from genome assembly GCA_028551405.1 of Uromys caudimaculatus. NCBI lineage: Eukaryota > Metazoa > Chordata > Mammalia > Rodentia > Muridae > Uromys > Uromys caudimaculatus. The sequence goes on along the minus strand of CM052719.1, from coordinate 21,855,005 downwards.
GTCTGTAATGGGATCTGATGTCCTCTTCTGGTGTGTCTGAAAAGAGTGACAGTGTACTCATATAAATAAAGTAAAATAAAAAAGAGACTTTATAAAAAAACAAAACAAAACCAAAAAACAAAAATGTCTTTCTTTCTTAAACCCTAAAGCAGTGGTTCTCAACCTTCCCAAGGCTGCAGCCCTTGAATACAGTTCCTCATTTTTGGTGACCCCAAACCCTAAAATTCTTTCATTGTTACTTCATAACTGTAATTTTGCTACTGTAATGAATTGTAATGTAAATACCTGACATGCAGGATGTCTGATATGGGACCCTAAAGGGTGACAACTCACAGGCTGAGAACCACTGCCCTACAGGTTGGCATCTATTATTAATTATCATCTTCCTGAGATGAACACAGATACAGAATAATTCCTGCCTGAAAAGAATTAGTTGAAGAAATGACATGCAATGTATTCAGTTATGTAATCGGTCCAGAGTGTCTGTTTATTTGCTTTTAATTTTCCGTCATTACACTTGATTTAAAGTAGTCAGAGAAAAACACAGAGAGAAAGAAAGATAGGTTTATTATTCAAAGAGTTAACGTAACTAAGTTAATTAATTTTTGAGGAAGAAATTTATGAAAACATTTTTCTTTTAAAAAAAGGAATAAACTCTTGAGCCACTCAAAAATATGTCATCAAACTTGGAATCCTAGGGTCAGGAATTAAAATGTAAAGTAACATCCCAAATAAGCAGATGCAGGAAACCTGATTAGCTCCAACATTTGTCATTGTGGCAATATGTAGCTAAGCCCGTTGTCTAGAATAAAGACACTCGGGAGATATTACTTGTTTAAATAATATTAGTGTAAAGTTGACAATGCACCATGGTTAGACACAAAATACAGGCTGTAAATGTTGTTGTCACTGAATTTACAGATCGGCTGTAAAAGAAATAAAACTAACTGTGATATAATTAAAAAATACAATGAGTGTACTCTCCAGCTGGGTTCTGACACATTAGGACTTTCTTTTCCACGGTTGTGCTCACAAGGTCCCAGTTAACTGGAATAACCAAGTCTGAAAAAGCTGAAGTAAAATGTACCAGAAATAAATAACTTGCATGTTCTAAATTGCTCATTTTTCTGAATAATGCAGTGAATGGCATGTCATCAATGGCACCTTCCGTAAAGGACATAAATCAATCCCTGTCCCTAGTGTGCATGCTGTGTGTACTACCTGTCCATTAATCACTTAGTGTATATTCTAGTTATTGCATAAACTGGCACAGTATAGCACATTGTTTTAATTGTTCTAATCTCTAATGGCCGCTTAAATTATAAATTAAATGTCACAAAGACTATGTATGTATAGAAAATACAGCAAACACATGTTTGGTACTGTCCATGGTTTCAGGGCTCGGCTAGGTGTCTTGAAATTTCTGTCCCACAAATAAGGGGAGATTTCAGTATAATTTTAGGAGACCACAGAAAGACAAGAATTCCAAATGATGGAATTTGGCAAGATTTTATAAAGATGGTGGTATATCCACAAACCTTGAATCTACGTAGTCTTTAAAAGAAAAAAAATTTCTGGAGAAATAAGGAATGAAAGAATGGTGTGGTCAGAGAAACAAACCCCTTAATCGATAGACTGTTCAAAAAATGTAGTGTTTATATTACCATGGATAAAATGGCCCATCTTCTGTCACTTCTGAGAGAAAGTTGAAGAATTCATGTGATATTTACAATGTAACATATAGTAACCCCAAAGATCATTTAAATAAAAAGTAAGATACCTTTAAAATGTCTCTTGACATAAGGGAAACAGTAGCAGGTCATCTGCAGAAATCGGGATTTCATTTTGGATGGAAACCCTAATCGTGTGTGATTGCAGGACATTGTGAGCCACTGTGTAGAAGAGGGGGGATCTTTGGGGTTTGATTTCAAACCCCTGATAACTGTGATTAAAAACCCTGAATAGCAGCTGTAAAGATGAATCCAAGCCAAGGCAGCAGCAGGGAAGACATAATACACAAGACTGAGAAGAGTGATGTATTCTATAACAGGCTGCTGTACTGTTGTGAAAAGCAGCGCATCAGCCATCTTTCAGATTGATGCTTGATTCCTCTAAACCCTCAGTGGATAGATTTTGATAGCTTTGGGGGGGGGGGGCACATTCTCTACTGTTAAACTAACCTCCAAATTCTGTACTTGGTTGTTTTATGAAGGAAACTGGGGTTGGGGGTGGGGGGTGGGAGGGACAAAATTTATGTGAGGGAACATAGAGAAGAGTGTTGTCAGAACAGGAAGTTATTATGAAGTATTAAATTAAATTCTACTGGCAGCACACAAGTGATAGATTTTCATCATCATAGGACCCTATTGCTAGAGACTGTGCCTCAACAGACCTGGAGACTAATGAAGCACCACCCCCAGCCTCAACTGTTTGATTTTGAAAAAGTTGTTCTTCCCAATGACTATACACCATGATGTAAAATAATGGTCTCAAATGATCTGTAAACTGCATTTTGCAATTACATTGTAAAAGATAATGTATTATGAATAAAGCTATGACAGTAAAACCTTTACTAGTCTTTGGAGAAGTGTGTCTATAATTCTACGGAAAATAAAGCAGTTGGAAGAAGGGATCTCTCTCCCAGCTTAGATGGAGTTGCACCTTCCAACGTGCTCGGTCATTGACAAATACAAGTGCAGACAGTAACTCTTGTTTCTCAGGTGAATATAGGATATAAAATAACCTTATACATAAATCTAAAGTACTCTTGAATGTATAAGAAAATTAATTCAAACTCTCTGTTCTAAATGAACTATGGATTTTGAAGTAGCTGTCACCGTAGGGAATAAGAAGGATTCCCTGGATTCCCATTGGGCTGAAGTCTACGAGGAGCACTGAGATAGTTTCTGTTTGAGATTCTGTTTGTGCTCCATTTATATATAATTCAGATCATCTTAGATCTGAGCATATTTTTCCCACAGTCTCCTATATAGGACTGATGATCTCCCTCTATTGTGTCAGACATTCTGTTGAAGTCATTTATCAGCTGTGTTGTTTAGAGTCATGAAAGACCACAAATAAAAATCAATGAAAACTGTTTTAAAAGCTCTGAGTAATTTAGAGAGGTGGCCATTCTTTACTCTGTGCTTTGGTTCTGTGCAACAAGAAATACATGGAGCGTAACGGGCATCACTGTAAATTCCTATGTTTATTTCCCTTGCAACTTTTATATGACCTTTTCCAGAGAGACATGAATGAATATCTGTTCACCTCTGTTACATCACCAATGACACAGCACATACTGTACATAACTTACTGTACATAAATGTAGCTTAAACAGTAAGCTGATTGTGTTGTTGCTTATAGGAGCATGAGTGACTCAAGAGCAGCTGTGTCATGAAAATTACATCCCAGCATGGAAGATGTTTCATGGAAACTGCATCTCTGAAACTTTCTGTCTACAACTTCCAGGCATCTTGGCCAATCAGAGTCTTCTCTGGCCAACAATTACTTTCTTTTTAGATAAACTTAAGGGAACCTTGCAAACACTGTATGTTTTAGGAACTTCCTTTGTCTTGTAGTTTTATTTCCTGAGCCTTTTCAGTTTCTTTTGCTTCCTCCATCTTATAAGTTTTTTTCTTCTCTAACAGAGTGTTTGAATTCAAAAGAAATAGCTATACAGCATTACACCTACTCTCCTGGCTCTTAACAATTGTTTTTGTTGGTGGTGGTGTTGGTGGGTCTCTCCCCCTCCCCCTTTTGAGCCTTGGAGGCAAGGATTTAGATGTCTGTTTTCCTGTCTCTGGCTGAGCTTTGGGCTGCAATGACACAGCAATACTCACTTATTTTCAAGAGCTTGACAAGTTATGAGTCTCTTCAGTACAGAAATAATTGAATGTTAAAAAAAAATAAGTTTTTCTCTATTACAGAAGCTGAGAAAATTAGGAATCTATAGTGTAAACACAAATATTTAGAAAATAATTTGACAGCTGTATCACAACAGAGCAATAACAATGGCTTATCCACTGGAGCCTATGACTTCCCCAGCCACAGGTCTCTACTTACAGGTAAAGATTTGACTTACTTTCTATGGATCTTCCTTTAAATGCAGTTGGTTGTACTCTAACAGTTGTGCCACTATTACACCCGTAGGTATATACTGCCTGACATATTAATACATGTTAATACATTCATTTTCATAACTGAGCAGGACTGTCAGTGACAATTCTCTACCAGCAATATCCTGCACCAGCACTATAATAACCAATTAGCATGGAGAGAGCTTTTCAATCATTCTCAGCATAATTATTCCATGTCCTATGGCCAAATATGTGGTGTATTCATGATTAGCATCTTATCATTTAGCTCTGCATCCAACAAACAAGAAGAAATTGCAATAGCCTTATGACTGATAGGTCCTCAACAATTCACATCTAGGTTTCTTATTTGAGTACTTGAACTTTCACCTAAAACCTTATGGCTCCTGGAAGTATTAGTTTTCCTTTGCATAAACCCCTTAACTCCTATTTATACGATATTTACAGGCATCTATTTGTTTTGTCACATCTCTAAGAGTCTGATGCATTAAATAAACAAAGAATGACCCAGACTCTCTGAAGGACTATGACTCCAAGTGCCAATTGGTATTAGGCAGCTGAGTGGATAAATAATATTCACCATGAAAATATCCTATCATGCACTGCTTTCTCAAAAGAGCAATTGGAGGTGGGGTATGGTCAGCAGGATAGCTCTTTCAGTACAGAGCATGTATCACACATGCCTGACAGCCTGTGTACAATCTGTGAACCCAGGATAGAAGGAGAAAACCAACCCCTGAAAATTGTTCTCTGACCTCCACAAGCAGGTCATGGAATGTGTCATTTATATGCCACACTCAGACACATACACGTGTGCATACACACATGCACACACACATGTAATTTATAAAAATTTAGAAGATTAATGAACAGTGGCATAGATAGGAGACATTAACTTACCTACTTCTCTGTTATCTGTAGTCACTTAATGGAAGTTGAATGACTTTCTCATCCAGGGTGGAGATGTTGTCTTGGCACCTTTGTGAACTTTGTTCATCTTCCCATTACCAACAATCTCCCTCCTTCTTGGAAGGGATAATTTGCACTGTTTGGTCCATTTCAGGCCCAGGATGGAGTGGGGTCACACACTATGGTACACCATAGCTGCAATTGAAGCTAGTTCATCAGTTTAGATTGACACTTGGCCAGTGTCATGGTCCTTGCCTTTCTACCATCCAAACCAAGATGTTCAGTTAGAAATCTCCACCTCCATCCTACTAACTGTCCAGAGAAATATTCCTCATATACTCAGCCTGGGTAAGTGTTCAATTGCAGTGTTTTATCTGTCTTATCCTTTGGGGTGCTATCTGTGTTGCTCTGGCCTTAAAGATATTCAGAAGCTCAGATTTTCTGTTCATTTCCCTAAGAATCCCAACTTTATACAAATATTTCCTTATTTGCCTTCTAGTCACCAGGACACTCTCCTTCACCCTCCTTGTCTTTCTCTCATCCTCTCTTGATTGCTTGAGCACTGCAGGAACCCTATTTACATGTTAGTCTAAATTATTCATTATCTATTGAAGTCTCTCCTACTTTGTAGACATCACATTCTACCATGGACCACTACCTATACTGGAGTCCCTGCTCAGACAACCTCATTCTTAACTATCCTGTTTCTCTAGTGCTATATTACCTAGTGCAGTGGGCATTAAACACCACACACACACACACACACACACACACACACACACACACACACACACACACACACACACCCCTCATCTTCCTCATCAGATTCCCTCATAAATGACCATTTTTCCTTAGTTTCTTCCAGCCCTGACACTTGTAGGAATCTCAGATTATGCTCATTAAACTCCCTTAATGGCTGCTCTGAGTCAGTCTGTCAGGGACTAGTTTCTGTCATGTTGTGTCAGTTTTATCTCAAGGAGCAATAGGTAGTTATGTTACATAGTCTCTTCCCTTTCATAGTCCTCAGGCTGGTTCCATCCACCTCCGTATCCCACAGTCTCACAGTCAAGCTATGAGAGATTCCTTTGATTTGAAGTTTTTAACAATTAAATGTTTTTCAGATATAGGATCTTCCATAATTATCATCATGTCCTGTCCCGGGCATGCTGCTTCTTCTGCACGCTGAATCATAGAATCTCGTTCTCCTTTTCTATCAAAGGACGGACTTGAGAAGTATCTTCTATCTCACCCTGTTGTTGTACTCCATACTGACTTTTCTCATGGCTTTCAAGTTTCTAAATCTAAAAAAACCCACACCTCTTTGGGACAGATCTAACTTGTGTCATACTTCCCTTGCATCTTACCCCTTCTAAGAAATGGCAGGCCAAAGCTGGAGAGGTGCATCATTGATTAAGCATTTGCCATGTAAGTGTGACGGAAGTTGTTTGGGCCTCTAGAACATATGCATACACTATAAAGGATGGGCTGACACAATTGCCTGTCGGAATTCCAATTTCTCAAGGCTGATACAGGGGATCCCCAGAACAACATAGCCAGTGAAAGTAGCCATATTGGTGAGCTCTGGATTTGACTGACAGACACTGCCTTATTGTATAACATGGAGGAACAATCAAAGATGACTCTCAATGTCTATTTTGCGCCTCCACATGCACAAATGCATGTCCACAAGCATGAAAACACACAGACACACAAATGGAAAAGGAAAAAGCAGGAAGACAAGAAAAGCCAACCTCTCCTTCCTGCTTTCTTCTATGTTCTCTGACAAATCAGAGGCGAATACAGTGGACTGCCTTCACATGACTTTTTCCCAACAAAGTCCTTCCCTGGTATAGGCAAATTCTTCCAGGGAAAGCAGCTGGATATTTATTGCCTTCCATATCACTCATAAGAAAGATCATGCTACTGATTCTACAGCTTGCTATGACCATACATGTTCTAGTCAATCAGCCATTTTTGCTACAGATTCTACAGCTCGCTATGACCCCACACCATACATGCTCTAGTCAATCAGCCATTTGTGGAGCATCTCTGCACTCAAATGGTAAATGCCATTCACCAAAGAAGCATGCTGCTCCATGCAGTGTAGGGTTATAGTCATTATAGAGTTTCTCCATCCCCTGAAGATGTGTAATGTGCCCTTGGTTGCATGTCTTATCCACCATTACAGGGGACACATAACTACCATTACAGTGGAAAGGGACAGAATCCCTTGGGGAAAGGTAGCCATATCAGGACTGCCCCTATGAATGTGATACTGCCACATGGATCACCCTCATTGGCAAACAGAGAAAAAGAGCTTCCTGCCTTATCAATTCATGTATCCTCACCCCCATGACTTCATTTAAACCTAACTACATACAAAGGACCTAGTCCAAATATCACCAAACTGAGGTTTGAGCTTCAGCATGTATATTTGAAGGATAATAGAGACAGACAAAAATAAATGAGCCATTGTGTTGATCTATGAACTAAATACTAGCTTACTTATGATCTCTTTGTTAGGATCAGCAGCAATGTTCCTGACAGAAAGCAAGGCAGTGAGGGAGCAGTACACAGACAGGTAAATTTCCATTGGAAATGAGTTTAAGTTCACTCACTTCCAATGGAAAGAGGTGTTTTTGAGAACACATGGTTCCAAAGATCGAAGTGGATGTAGAGAAGGATGTTGGTTTGCTGAAGGCAGGACTCTTGGAAAGGAGAAGATACGAGTTATTATGATCTGAACTATAACTCACCTACATCTGTGTCCCAGGAGTTTATCCATCATCAATCAAAAGGTCAGTGTATCTTCTGGATAAGGTTTCTAAGATAACTATTAACTTTAAGATCTCTACCAAAATATTAGTGCTTCCCAGGAAAGTAATGTTTCCTTTGCTCAAACTCAAAACACATATTGGAACTGCTATTAAATTATTTGGTGGGGGTAAACGTTGATAAGCAGGGTTCCAGTTGAAAGGAAACATATTTCTTCAGGTACAGAGGGCTGAAGTATTGTGTTTTGATTGACAAGATAATGATCCTGTTAGCAGTATTCAGAATTAGCCAAATCATGTGAATTTCTCATAAATCTGCCAAAGACAAGAGAGCAAACCCTGAGAGGCAGGAGGATGCACCATTTGATGATCACGTTATTGTTCAGGAACTCTGGTTGGGCCACATTCCACCCTTATGTATTCATGCACACAGCTTTTGCTATGAGTTGCACATGTGCTTTATGGTTGTACTGCAGGGTTAGATTTGTTTCTCCTTCTGTATTTTTTCTGGTCCAAAACTTATCTTTTAAAATGTTTTGGAAGCAGTTTAGAAATGCTATTGGATTCCTAACCCCCTCCCAAGTTTTGGAATACTTGCAGTTATTTTTCCTTCCTGGCTCAAAACCATCAAATTGCAATGAGATTGTCAGGGTATCATCCTCAGAGACATGAACACACGGCTCACTTTATTGTTAACCACAGTAATATGTTTACTTTTACATCAAGTCATTTAATATATCCTTAAAAGTGGAAAGCAGACTTTTGTGTGATGGATGTAGGTTATCCTATACTGCAGGAGTGTTACTACATATTTCAGAGATTGTATGGTTCGTTTTAATCAAAGCACCATTTGAGAGTTTAAGAACCAGGTGGTATCTGAGCCATTGGACACTTTTTAAAAAAAGAATCTTAAAATATTAGGTAAATGGATTTTAAATACCTAATCCCAACCGTTTATTCCAAAAGTTGGCAATCACAAAACCTCTGCTTTGTAGATATCCAGTGGTCACTTGGGAACTTGAACTAAGAGAAAATGAGCTTCAAATGTTGATTTCAATTACTCCCCAAATTATGTTGGATTTGGTAGCTAATGACTTTAAATTTGCTTACATTGGCACTTCCTCAGCACATGAGACATAATCCAGAGTCTGAACTCAAAGTCATGTCCTTCGAAAAAGGACAGTTACCAGGCAAAGCTGATAGACATCTAGCTGAGAACCAAGTACCGTGCCTTCAAAACCGAGGGGTAAAATAGTCACGTTCTGTTTCCAGAAACATTCATTATATCTAAACATAAAATACCTGAAATCTGTCTGTTTGTGTGGGAAGACAGAGAGGTAGAGAGACATGGGGGCAGGGGAGAGACAAGAGGAAGAAGAAGGTAGAAAAGAAAAAAACTAATCCCTAATCAGAAACTTGAATAAAGACAATGACTGTAGTTCAACTGATAGTTATCTTTGCTACTTTCATATATCATATGGCCAGGTTTCCTTGCTACATGCATTCGTAGTCATTCAGTTGTATCAAGTACCACTTGAAAACCTCCTAGGTGATTGTTTCTCCTTCCTATACAAAACCAAACCACACTTGAAACTTTCCCTGTGTCTGGCTTCAAAGGCAAGATACCTTTGCTTCCTGTGAAAAAATACTCATTTAAACTGAATTCAGGCTAAGTGTTGGATAAGCAGAAAGATTTATTTTTTCTCTAATGGCCCTTTCAGAATACATTGTTTGGCAAACAGATTTGAGCAAATTGTTCTTAGACTTTAATGGTCCTTCAACCCTGTTCATATTTTCTATCTTCCGGCTGCCATAGCCTTTCTTCCCCTCAATATTTACAGCATAGCTTTTGACAGTGAATGACAGTGTGCAGTGTATAACAATTAAGTCTGTTGTGTTTTAATCAACTGCCTTTCCCCATTGTGTACTGGTCTTTCCCTAGCCACCTAAGATTCCAGGTTTACCATCTACCCCATCTTAAGTTCATTTTAAACATCTACAAGAAGCCAGAGAAAACATACCCATCTACTCCTGATGTGTCACACCAAGCCCTGCTACTATTTTAAATGTTTTCCAGGCAGATCCTTCTGCAAATGAAGAAACAGGTGGCTTTTTAGAGAACGTTCAGATTAATCTTTACCTGGAAAAAGAAAACAGACTTGTGTATTTCAGATCAACTAGCTGTTTTGGTGAAAGAGAGAGAGAGAGAGAGAGAGAGAGAGGGGGGGGGAGGGAGGGAGGGAGGGAGGGAGGGAGAGAGAGAGAGAGAAGGAGGGAGAGAGGAGGAAGAGAAGAAGGAAGGAAGGAACAAAGGAAGAAAGGAAGGAAGGAAAGAAAGAAAGAAAGAAAGAAAGAAAGAAAGAAAGAAAGAAAGAAAGAAAGAAAGAAAGAAAGTTGTCTAAATGACACACACAAAACTACACATACATAGCCTGATCTTCCCATGCACTAGAAGAGAGATTATATTTTGGAGCTTTGTTCTGGATTCCTCTTCTTGATCTGGGCTTTATCTCCTGAGGGAGAAAAGAATCTACCCTGCAGTCAGATGCTTATTTTAGCTTCAATTCATTTCCAGGATGCTTGAAAGGAGCACCATCATGATGGTACTGATGTCTGGAGCCAGCCAGGATAGCACTGCAGGAAGAAAAGCTCCTTCCTTGTCCTTGTGACACTTCTTCCTTCTCCAGGGAATTAGTCACATAGAACTACACATTTTTAGTTATTCATTCCTTAAGTCTACAGTAATTGAGTAATTGCCTGCTTTGTGCTGGAGATTGTTTCAGTATCTGGATATTCAGCAATGATCAAAATAAGACACAAGGTCTCTTTCAATGACCAGGAAAAAAATATGTGCCAATATGTTCAAGGAGGTGGATGGACTTAAACACTATGGTTACAGAGATAGAGATGGGTGGGGCAGCATCAGGATCTTAAAAGTGCCTTCTTATGATGGTCACAGAAGCATCTTGAGAAAAGTATCACTAGAAACAAGAACTGGAAGTAAATAGAAGAGCAGAATTCCTGGGACTGGAGCATACATAGACTGAGTGTCCAGAGGAGCTCCATTTAGATACAGAAGAATAAGCAAAGTTGGTGTATATCTAAATCCTACAGAGTTCTTGCTAAATTGCACAACCCGACTAAGTTGGTCTGAGGAAGCGCATTGCTCTACATGATTGTCTCTAGACAGTGTTTAGAGTAGCAAGAAATAAGGCTTTGGTGACCACAGTGAAAACTTTGCTTTCGCTGTGAAAGAAGGAAGGCTGGGAAACTTTTGAATAAGAGAAAGGAAGATGATCTCTGTCCTAAGGGAGTCTCAATGGCTCTTTGGAGAAAGAGAGAGACTCAGAAACCAGAGGATGCCTGGGATAGCCTAGGTGGGATGCAATGAGGTTGAGATCTGGGTCTCATGCAATGAGACAGCCACATCAGTACCACTTCCAGTGATGTGGGCCTGGCTCTGTTATCCAGAAGGAGGCTTAAGGAGGGTTGTTGGTACCCATGGACTTGCAGAGGAGCCTGGGAGCAAAAGTTCAGGACAGTAGGTGGAAAACAAGCCTGTAGTAATGCTTGATATCACAACCTTTATCTGCTTCATTTCTGAGTTTAATTCCAAATTTAATTTCTATGATGTCACTATTGTACTTAATATGGACTCATTGCAGCAGGTCATGGTACTATACTCACAAATTACAGGGAAAATATTTGTTCATTTCTGTCACAGTTCTGATACAAAGTCTTATGTTCAGTGCTTGGTCCCTAGATGGCAACAGTATTTGGGGGAGGTTCTGAAAGGTTTGAGAAGTAGAACAGAAGTAAAGGGAGTAGGTCACTGGGGGTGAGTCATTAGGGCTACCTTTTTCCTGGTTGATTCCTGTATCACTCTGTGCTTCTGGTCTGGGTGATTTGAACAAGCTCTCTTCTCCAGTGTACTCCATGATGCTCTCCTCAAGTGCGCTAAGTCATGCAGTCAAATATTGAACCCTCTGAGACCGTGAGCCAAATGAATTGCTTTTCCCTTGTTCATGTCATGTAATTAATTTGAGGGTTTTTGTTGTTGTTGTTGTTGTTGTTGTAGTTATTGTTGTTGGTTGGTTTGTTGGTTTGTCTTTCTTTCTGTCTATCTTCCTTCCTTCCTTCCTTCCTTCCTTCCTTCCTTCCTTCCTTCCTTCCTTCCTTCCTTCCTTCCTTTCCTTTTACTAATATAATCTCCCAAGTAAGTAAACTTTACTTTGCAGTACAATACTACACACTAAGCTGAAGGAGAATCCATTGACTCTTTTTTTTTCCTTTGGTGCTTGAGACAGACTCTCACTATGCAGCCTAGGCTAGCCTAAAATTTACAGTGATCTTCCTGTCTCAGCCTTCTCAGTGCCAAGACTGTATGCAAGTTCTACCGCACTCAGCTTCCATTTAATTTTAAATTCTGGTTTGTGGACTTTGAATTTAAGTCATTAATCATTAACTTATTTCTAACAACAACAACAACAACAGCAACTTTATTTGCACTAGAAATGAATACTTTATCAGCAAGCTGTTGTTTCAGTGGTGTCCTATTTACTTTGGATTCTAAATATCATTTTTTCTGTTTTTGTTATTATTGTTTCTTTGTTTTTAATAATCATGATGCAGCAGTCACAATGCTTGTATTTCTCCTTCTCTAATTTTATAATTTTCCTAAGGAACATCCTAAAACTTGCTTAAATTTCTTTGATCTAGAGTTATCACAGGGGTGGGGTAGGGCAGTTTTCTTTCCCTCAAGAAAAATTGGTAGTATTTATAGACAGTTTTGATTGTCATGCCCTGGAAGATGCTACTATTATTGAGTAGGTAAAAGCCATGGATGCTTCTAGACGTTCTGCATACACAGGACAGCTCCCTCCACTAGGAACTGTCCCTTCTAAAATGGCAGTAATGATATGCTGAGAAACTATGCCAGCTAGTTTTTATGTTACAAGTTAGAGTCATCAGAGAAGAAGCAACCTCAGCTTTAAAAATACTTCCATAAGATGGGGCAGTATGCAGGCCTGTAGGGCATTTTCTTAATTAGTCACTGATGTGTGAAGACCCAGCCTATTGTGGGTGGTGCCATCCCTGGGCTGGTGGTCCTGGATTCTATAACAGAGCACGCTGAGCAAGCCAGTAAGCAACACTGCTCCTTAAATGCTGCATCAGCTCTTGACTCCATGTACCTACTTTGTTTGAGTTCCTGCTCCCCTCACTGATGAACTGTTCTTTGAAAGTATAAGCTAAATAAACCCCTTCTTCCAAGTTGCTTTCAGTCATGGTGTTTCCACACAGCAATAGAAACTCTAATTAAGACAGTAACCGTCCCCTCTTCTTAGCATAAGCACTTCAACCACAATCAGTGGTTACCATACCCTGAAGTCTGACAGTTATTCTGAGCCATCTTTCCCAAGGGCTGTTCCTAAAAAGGGCCAGCTTTGGCTCCAGGATGCGTCTGCATCCATGTTAATTATTGCTAATATCACACTGCAAATTAAAACAGTCCATCCAACCTCCCTGCCTTCCCTCTGTTCCTTTCCAGAGTCAGACTAGAAACTTTGTCTTCTAGTCTGATTCATCTAGATTCTTGCAGCTGCCTTTGCATTTTCTCTCAAGGCATTTTCCCTACAACATCCTTGGACATTTTCTTCCAATTCTGTGATATATTCGTGAAATGACAGGCATAATAAAGAATACATGAATCTTCTTCATTGTAGTGACATGGAATATAAATGCCCTGATATATAGAAACAGGACAGAAAAAAAAAAAAAAAGAAATCAGCTACCAAATTGTTAGCAAAAGCAATAGGATAAATCAAGTTTCAGAGAAGTCTTGGTTATTCAAAAGGAGGAAAACAAACATAGCTGTTGTTCATAGTTGTTTAAACTTCAACTTAAGCTTTCCTTAATACAACTAAATATAAGATCAAAAGTCTCCCCAAATCCCCAACCCATTTTGAAAATCTCAACTGGGTCCACACATAGTCAGGAAGTTACTATTCATAACTAGAAAAGTAATTTATGTTCTTAGATGGCCAACAAATTTTCAGCATCTTTAGAAAGTCTGCTAGTAACTGCTTTCTGTGTCTGATAAATAGTATATCCAGAGCCTTTGGTTAGGAAGCATCTAGGATCTAGACATCAGAATGAACCACTCAGAGTCCCAACCCACCTCTAACCTGCTAGTGTATTCAGTTTCCTCACTATGGCCTTCCATGTCACTCCTAATTCTTGATAGGCTGTACCCAAATACAATGGCCTTCAGTAGGTTGTCAAACCACATCTGGCCTCTGACACTGAGTTCCCCCCATAGATGTTGTCTTAGTTACTGTTCTATTGCTGTGAAGAAACATCATGACCATAACAACTTATTTTTTAAGTATTTAATTGAGAGCTTTCTTACAGATTCAGAGACTTAGTCAATGGTTGTCATGGTAGGAAACATGGTGGCATGATGCTGGAGCAGTAGCTAAGAGCTTACATGCCGATCCATAGGCAGGAGGCAGGGATGGGGAAACTGGGCCTGCTATGAGCTTTTCAAACCTTAAACCAGTAACATATCTCCTCCAACAAGGCTACACCTCCTAATCCTTACAAAGCAATTTCACCAACTAGAAACCAAGCACTCAAATAAATAAACCATTATCACTCAAACCACCAAAGACAGTCATGCCACACCTCTTAATGACCTACTACCACATAGGCTGCTGAAGTCAATGATCCCAAGATGACCCATGGATCTAGTTTTTAATCTGTTATGGATGCCAACCAAAGAAATATTCAGATCTTACATCAGACTCATGAACACTTTTCCTTAGATTTCTTCAATTAACTTTAAAGAGTTGTTATGTTGAGGGACAAAATGCCAACCCTATTCCCTAAATTGACAAGGAACTATCACGTCATTTCCCCAGCTAATGAATCTGGAGAGCCTGAGACTGCACAACTGGAATTTCAGTGGTGAGGATGAATAGTCTTGAGCTAGAGACAAGGCCAGCAAAAATCACCTTTCATGCACTAATGCATTTAATTTCTACAAGAGTCCTGGACCATACATGTTTCTTATGCCCTTATGCTAAGGAAACGTCAAGATCATATTGTTGGGATGTGACCAGAGTATCATTTAGTAGCTCCTATTTAAGGTCTGAAAGCCTGTGGTATTTCTGAACTATATTTTAGGTAATAGGAGTTCCCAACAAGCATTCCTAGTACCCAGGTATGTCACTAGAAGCTGCTGTTTTTTGACATTTCTGTCTCAGGTGGTATAATTAAGGGAAACCAAATTATTCAATTATGTTGATCCTGGTAGCCTGTGACTCTTCCAACCAGCATCAACTTATTGCAAACAGACAAGAGTCTATGAAGACAGTGACCAAAATCCTAGCTCAACCACAAGGATGGGAACCAAACCAATGTCATCAATCATCACATTGCATCAATGTCCATTAGTTACTTGCAGGAAGTGATCATAATTTCCTGTAGAGGTAGATGAATGAATGAACAAAAACATCTGTCTGTGAAAATTATGTGATTTTGAGGACAGTAAAGTTTTAATGTTGACTCATTCAAACTTTGCAATACCCTCACCAAAATCTGCTTGATATTTCCTTTGCCAGGGAATACACAACACACACACACACACACACACACACACACACGCACACACACACACTCATGAGGAACACATATATAAAATATGATACAGTATGATTTGATTAATTAGAGTCAGACATTCCATAAAATGTATGTAAATGAGAATCAGTTCACTGTTGTCTGGGGTTTTAATGTTGAAGTCAAGGAAACAAACAACTCTCTGAAAACTTAGACTACTCTCCAAGTCTGGGGATACCACTTTAACTCAACAGACTGGGGACCAGAGCTGTATTTATTTACTACACTTATTTATCTTCATGATATTGGGGATAGAACGTTGACCTCCTGCATGGTAGGAACAATTTATTTCTCTAGCTTGCAACTTATTCTACTGCTATCACTCTCTCTCTTTTCCTCTCTTTGAATTTCAAAAGAAGCCAGTTTATATATAGTCACTCTGGATCTTCTACTCAATACAAAATGTGCATAATTTCCCTCTGAGGTCCATACTAAACTAGCTGAATGGCTGAGAGCCAGAACAGGGTGCGTGCTTCTCCTTAGGCTGATTCACCATCTGTCATCAGTAAGCTTCAGCATACCTGTGTAACATGCATTCTGTCCTGCAATGGTTCCGGCAGGCAAGCCCTGTAGTCGGCTTTCTTGTTAAGAGCTAATTTTCCCTAATTGCTTCCAATGAGAGATGGGAGGAGAGGGGCTTCACTCGGAGCCTCTGGTCTCCTCATCAGCCCTGAGAACTGATCGTGCTCTGGCTGTTGCCTGCAGTCATTGTGTGAACACACATTGTGGGTTTCAGAATCCCTAATTGGTTGCTTGATGCTTCCAAGCCTTGACTCCTGTGGCTGTTAATGAAGTTCTTGAAGGATTCTTTAGTTTTGCTATTTCTTGAAATTTCCATTCCTACATATGAAAAATTCATTATCAATTTAATATATGTGTGTGTGTGTGTGTGTGTGTGTGTGTGTGTGTGTGTGTGTTTAATGGTAGTAAAATTTTGGTATATCCCTACCATTCCCTATTATTTTGTATTTTAAATATCTTAGTGAAAAAACTGGTACATCTCATCATTTTTTTTGTTTAACCCACTACCTAAAGCACATCATTTTAATGGCTGTATAACATTCCATTGCTCATGTATATATGATATATAAATAGATAAATAAAATTTCTCTCTCTCTCTCTTTCTCTCTCTCTCTCTCACCCCCTCTCCTTAGCTCTTTGTTCTCATTCTCTCTTTTTTAGAGGAGAATGTGTAAGCTTTTGTATTTGACTTTGGTATCTAAGACTTTTCCATTTGTGACCATGGATAATCATGTAGAAGTGACCATGAGTCTAGAGAAGAATTGTGCATTAGCAGGGCATGGTCTTGTGTCTGTCACTAGTAAGAAGATGAACTTGAAAAGTTACAGTGCTCTGTACCTTAGGCTGTCTGTGAGCTGGAGACATACTTAATGATCCAGGAGAACCTGAAGTTTCTCCAGGTTGACAGATCAAAACCAGACACACACCTCTCTTCTTAGTTCAGTGTTCATTTCCCACACAGCACAGTGCAATATGAAAAAACTGTGTCTTCAGAATTATCTCACAGTTGACAATTAAAATAGTATTTCCAGCCATGTCTATCTATTTGGAGTAGAAGGCACTAATGATTTTATCCTACATACTTTTTTGTTTTGGAAACTAAAGAATGATTTTATTATAATTTAAAAGAAAAACTCCAAGACAGGCAGTTTGTAAGCAGCTGCCCAGAGGAGGAAAATGGAGGAGAAAAAAAAAAGAGCTGTGCTGCCTGAGGTACTAGCATAGAGGTCCACCACATGACAACAACCAGCCTCATGGCAAGGAAGGGAGATGTAGTTTAAGGAAGCCCAAAGTACAGAGAAAGCATACATAGGTTTGGGACAGCCTCAAAAGGAAAGATAGAAAAGGAAACGGGGGGATGGGGAGTTGTGAGGTGGGCTGGCCCAGTGAGTCTCCTGGAAACCTCAAGGTAGCTTATAGGGACTCCACTGGTGACACTTTTTGATGCGCTTCTTTTTGTCTACCTTGCTGTAGAACCTAGAGTCTATATCAGCGGTTCTCAACCTTCCTAATGCTGTGACCCATTAACACAGATCTTCATGTTGTGGTGGCCCCCAACCATACAATTCTTTTATTGCTACTTCATAACTGTACGTTTGCTACTGTTGTGAACTGCAATGTAAATATTTGATATGCAGGCTGCCTGATAGATAACCCCCAAGGAGTTAGGACCCACAGGTTGAGATTTCACATTGAACAGAATACTGCCTGACTTAATGCTGTTTTCTAGGCAGGAAGATCTTGGTGTGTGGCTTCTGAGCAAGTGCTGGCTGCTCTCTAAGTTTGAGGAAGTGAAAACAGCAGGTTAATGGACATCAGGCTAATGCAGAGGACTTCTCAGCTGCTTTGTAATCGACTTGAGGAGTGTAGGCTTATTTTTTTTTCAGAAACCTAACTTTTGTAAGTGTCCTTAAATACTTTAAACTCTCTTTTAGCAGACCACCCACCAGAGGAAGTGGAAAGGAAAGGTTAATGGGGCAAGGGAGGATGTGAACCTATTTAAAGATAGTTTTTTGTAGTGAATCCAATTGTGTGGCCAGGATATCTGCAGTTTAGTTTACACAAATCAGCAATGGTAGATACACTCACAAACACTGTTCATGAATCAGCAATGGCAATTCAATCCAGAAGAAACCTCAAGGCCCTGCCAAACAGCCCGAGTCCACTATCAGAAATTCTTTGGTGCTTTTCTCTCTACAAAGTCATGACAAATGATGACCAGCAAAGAGTGGCAAGGCGAACCAATACCACCCAACATCATCTACTGTCTGTTGGGTTATATTTATTTCCTTTCCAAACATCATGTGTTCTCTCTAACATACACTGTAGCAAAACATCACCTGCCCTTTTTCCAGGCTGCTTCCAGAAAAACACCATGTGTCTATTCTCAGCAAAACATTCTCCCACGTGTCTGTTTCAGCAAAAACATCCTCTCATAAGACAGTTTCCAGAAAAATATCCCATGACACAACTGTGTCTACAAAAAAACCAAAAATTTCCTCTTCAGAGGAGACACCTTCCATGGTCATACCTGGACCAAGGAATGCTGCCATAGTTTCACTATTCTCAAGCTGTACAATCCTTGAAAACCACGAATCTTTAGTTTCTCTCTGGATTCTTTGTGTGTGCAAGGGTAAGAACAAACTGAGCAGTGGGCAGCTGGCTGGCAGGAAAGCGTAGGTGCAGCTTGAACTATAAAGAGCAAATACGACTCTGCTTTATTTTTAGATTCATTTCTATATTTTCACAAGGAACTATAGGGAGAGTACAGGAGCACTACTCACGTGACTAGCTAGAATTATCTTGCTGAGAAACAAAAATAACAACATAGACAAAGGAACTGCACTCACTGGCATGGTTTTCTGTGGATTTTGCTAGATTTTTCTGAATAACAAATAGAGTTACAGGTTTTTTTTTTCTCTTAAATGCTCTAAAAATCTCAGCTAACACAAATTGATACCTTCTTAAGGTATAGACTTTCTCCCCTCGATGAAAATAGATCCTGAGTCTCACGAATGCTGAACAAGTGATCTACCACGGACCTACTTCCCCAGACCCACCCGGTGATTTCCCATCCATCAATGACTCTTTATAAGATGCTCACAAAGTAATGACCTTCTGGGTTGTTGAAGTTTAGCATCTGATGTTTTGAAGTTAGCATTACAATATTGTGTGTCTGTGTGTCTGTTTGTGTATGTGTGTGTGCACATGTATGTGTGTGTATATCTCTATATGTGTATGTATGTGTATGTATATGTTTTGTGTACGTGTGTGTGTGTGTGTGTGTGTGTGTGTGTGTGTGTGTGGTAGAGGATAACTATGTCAGTCAGTTCCTTCCTTCCACCATGTGCTAGGGAACTCAGGTCATCAAGCTCAGCAGGAGCAAAGGTCTTTGCCCATTTCGTCAGCCCTCTTCCCACACCTCTTTACTGAGCATTATAATATGCATGAGACTCTAGGATGGAAAGGGCTAGCTGACTTCTCACCATGCCAGCTATTTCATTCAGTCCTAGATAGCAAGAGCCCTGCTTATTTCTACAGCTCCTCAGAAACAGGACTCAGATTTACCTCATTCAAAAATGGCTGTCAATAGTTCATACACCATGAAAATAAATGGATAGGCTTTCCAAAGAAATTCATGGCAAATCCCTAGAGTCTGTGAATATTAATTTAGATAATAAAAGGTATGAATAAATTAAGGGTCATCATAGGAGAAACTTACTCTAAATTACAAACTTGATGAAGGAAAATGAGTGTATGTGATACAGAGTCAGTTTTGAAATAGAGGAGTAGTGAGGCCAGGGTGAAACAAAAACATGAAGACAATGGTGTGTGTGTGTGTGTGTGTGTGTGTGTTTGTGTGTGTCTGTGTATGTGTCTGTGTATGTGTTCTATGTGACTGTCTGTGTTTGTGTGTGTGTGTCTGTGTGTGTGTTCTGTGTGTGTCTGTGTTTGTGTGGGTCTGTGTGTCTGTGTGTGTCTGTGTATGTGTTCTGTGTGACTGTCTGTGTTTGTGAGTGTCTGTGTGTGTGTCTGTGTGTGTGTTCTGTGTGTGTCTGTGTTTGTGTGGGTCTGTGTGTCTGTGTGTGTCTGTGTATGTGTTCTGTGTGACTGTCTGTGTTTGTGAGTGTCTGTGTGTGTGTCTGTGTGTGTGTCTATGTATGTGTTCTGTGTGACTGTCTGTGTGTCTGTGTATGCGTTCTGTGTGACTATCTGTGTTTGTGTGTGTCTGTGTGTCTGTGTATCTGTCTGTGTATGTGTTCTATATGACTGTCTGTGTTTGTGTGTGTGGGTCTGTGTGTGTGTGTGTTCTGTGTGTCTGTGTCTGTGTGTCTGTCTGTGTCTGTGTGTGTGTCTGTGTGAGTGTGTATGTATCTATGCCTGTGTGTGTATCATGTCTGTCTGTGTTTGTGTATGTCTGTGTGTGTTTGTGTGAGTCTGTGTGTGTGTCTGTATGTTGTGTGTCTGTGTCTGTGTCTGTGTATATCTGTGTGTGTCTGTATGTGTGTCTTGTGTAAGTCTGTCTGTGTTTGTGTGTGTCTGTGTGAGTCTGTGTGTGTGTGTCTGTGTGTGTCTGTATGTGTGTCTGTATGTGTGTCTGTGTGTTTGTGTCTCTATGTGTCTATGTGTGTGTCTGTGTGTGTTTAAGATTCAATTGAATTTTATGGGTATGTATCTGTGTGAATATGGGCTGTGTGTGTGGAAGTGACTGAGGCATTCAGAAGAGAGTGTTGGATCCCTTGGAGCTAGGGTTACAGGGCATTGCTAGCAACTTGCTCTGGGAACTGAATCTGTGTCCTCTAAAAGAACAGGAAGTGCTCTTCACTGCTGAGCCATGGCTCCAATCCTAGAAGCAATGTTGATGTGTTGTTGTGTGGTTGCCTTGAGTTTAAAACTCCATAGAATGCTATTGGCGTGACATATTCAAACTCATAGATGTAGCTAGATTTCAGTTTACAAACCTTAGTAGCCTCTTTTTTACATCCAGTGAGTTTTGAAGATGACTCTTACGGGCATTTTGGTGAATGGTTCCATCTTATTTTCAAAGGTGTTTGAACATGCTAAGTACTTAAAGTTTTATTTGTAAATTTAATACACTAAAATGCCTTTTAAGTACTTTAACTGTGTAACTTAACAGGTGAGGTACTTCTGAATATTTTAATAACTCAAATATTTGCAAGTATGAGATATAGTTATTAAGTTCTATAAGGCTCCTAATTTACATGTAATCTCAGTAAGGTTTTACTTGAAGTCACCACTTTAGCCAATTTTTAAAAAAATTAATAGTATATGAGATAACAATTACCCAGCATTACTTTCATGATAACTATGTTTTTCTTCCCAATTCTAAGAGTTACTGGGTCTAAAGATGCTTACACATGGATGAGCCATTGACATGAACCACACATGATGGAGTTGCTTGCTTGTGTTTGTTGGGCTTGTGGTCAGCCTGCTGAGGGGTTTTGTTTGTTTGTTTGTTTTGTTTTTGTTTTTAAATACAAATAGCCTCTACTTGATATGAGCTTTGTGTTCTAATAAACATCCTGGTCACTGTGCATCATTTCAAGGACTCTGTCAGTGTGTCATTTGAAGCAGTTTTAGAGGCTACATTGTGTCAGCTTTGCTATCATTGTGATCAAATACCAGACAGAAGCAATTAAACAGGATGATTTGATTTGATTCCATTCCAGTAGGTCCAGTACATAGCCACTGGCTTCTATGCATTTGGGCAGAACATTGTGGCTGCCTGAGCAGGTAGGCAGTAGCATGCATGTTCCTTACCTCATGGTAGCCAGAAAGCCAAGAGAGGGACTGGATGAAGGAGTTCGTAAACCCTGACTACATGAATAGGCCCTACAGCCACCTATTTCTCTCAACTAGGCCTGCTTTCTGTGGTTTTACCATTTCCCAATAATGTATTCAATTTTTTTAATCCGTTAATGAATTAAACCATTGTGCCAGAGCCCTTGTTCTCTAGTTGTCTCTGAAAACACCCACTGACATACTCAAAGATGTACTATACTTATCTGGATATCTCTCAGTCCAATCAGGTTGACAATTAAGATTAATCATCACACACCTCCATGATATTGAATTTATAAATGAATACAACTTATGATAATTTACAGAAGCCAAGAGACCTTCAACTTGGGAGTGATATCACTTGACTATATATAATTACTATACTTACTGCAAACTTCTGTTTTGTGTTTATGCCTGTGTATATATTCCCATGGGGGTGTGTATGTATGTTTAAATCTCCCTATTCACATTACTCTATGCATATTATGTGGAGTCCTAACTTAATTATAAATATCTCTTGAGATCCTCCCTGCTTCATGGTAACAACTTGAAAAGCCTTTCATATTCGTCAGAGCTCTCCAGAGCAACAGAACCATTAAGAGAGAGAGAGAGACTTATAAAGTAAATTGAATTATAGAGAGTTGTACCAGCAAACAGCCAAGAACAGTGAAATAAAAAAAATTATAAGAGGGCCCAAAATAATGCTCAACAGACATATATATGAGCTCCCTAGAACCCACGACTGTGATTTCTCTCATCAAAAGATGATTACAACTGAGAGTCTAGAGACGCAGAACTTAGTCTATTTGCCAACCAGTGTAGCAAATGAAATTACATTTCCTGGGAGAGAGGGATGGAGATGTTTGAGATAGACATGCAGAGAAAGCAATCTATAGATGAGTAGAGGGAGAACCAGCTACTGCTGCCAGAAGCTAGGAGAAGCACATGGATTCCTGCTCTGAGCTTCCAGATGGACTGTGACCTTGTCGGCACCTTGATTTTAGATTTCTGGCCTTCGGATGTGCAAGACAATACATTTCTGTTGTTTCAAGCCACATCTGATGAAATGTGTCGCAATAGTTAAAAGGTCTCAGTGATGCAATGATTTTGAGATAGTCAAGTGTCAATCATATTTATAATTTTGATGGCATCACTTATTTGAATTCTAATCAGAGGAAATTTGATAGTTTCCATAGTCTCAACTACTACTTAAGAATTCAAAAATACTTTCTGGCTAGTCAGATTATAAGCAGATGTCAATCTTATTTAGAAGATAAGAGTCGAATCATAATTTACACATGCAAATAAAAATTTCTTATTCAATTATCTCTAAGAGTTCTAAAACACTACTTATGAATACTATTTTCTATTCATTCTTACTTTAAAATTTCTGGGTTTTTTTTTTTTTTTTTTTTTGTAAACATCTAGCTTGCAGTCTTATGTCGAACCAAATACAATACCCCTCAGTGTTAACACGTGGTCTGAAGTGGGAATATTCCCAGTGACTGCGGGAGGCACCCGTCATTATCTGCTCATAATTAGCTGTTCAATCTGGAAGAGGCAGGTTCTCCTGGATAGTCTGACATCTGCTCCCTTCCTTCTTAGCTCTAGTCAACCAAATCCAACTATTGTCAGCGAAGCTCTGGGAAGACTTGCCTCATTTACACATTTCTCTGTTAATCCTTTTCACTGCAGAACCTTGTTCCTTGTTTTCCCCAGAGGAGCTACACTCTCAATAATAAATGGCTTTGAGTAGTTTTTATTTTCTGGAACTTTGTTTATATGCAAAATAACAATTACGGGAACTAAGATTTACTTATGCCTTGAAATATGTCTCAAACACTAAAAATGTTAACGTTTCTCAGCTAAAGTAGCAGTTCTGAGAGCAATGGTCACTCCGGATCAGTCTGTGGTGACTGTGGGGGCATTATTTCAGTTTCCAATTCTAGGCTGGCATTTAAAATGAGACTTTACCTTGAACAGGATTTGACAGACATCTGGGAGATTTCTGATATTATCATTTAGAGATAGTGTGGTTACTCACTGAAGGCAAATTTTTCAACAATAATGTTTAAGATTTGATACTTCTGCAAATGAATTGTGTCCTTTGCCAAATTATGGAATGGGTTTTTCTTAATATAGAGGTTTCCAGAATACTCTGTCAGAATGAAGGAAACATTTTCAGTACATCTGAGTTTTGCTCGGTTTTAAGTAACAGCCCTAGACGTGGAGTAGCAGCTGCTCAGGTGTGCAGAAGCTAAATAAGACCAATAAGAGAAGCTGCTTTGTAATATATTCACCTTCCGGTTCTCCTGCAATGATTTGGAATCAATATCAATCCTCTTGTTCCTATAACTTGCTGCTTCATCACTGAGGAGACCTGTAGAGGTTCACTGTAGAATCTCCATGGTGCCATTCACTTCAGTTACATTCTTTGAAAACATGCGTTATTTGGGCCTTGTGGGGAGGTACTCCAGGGAGATGAAGCAATTAGAAAGACTTCAAAGGAAGTCTACTGGGTTTCTTTTATAAAAGCCATCCACTCCATTACCAGCTTCCATTGCCAGAGGTACTTTCCCCCCTTGGACAACCTCAAGAGTTTTAGTTTGGCAGGTTACCCTCATCTTGAGAAGGTCTTGGCCAATGCATATCCTGATTTCATGGTGAAGGCACACCCAGTCCTTGAAGGTTTGTAAATAGGAGCTCAATCCACTGGCATCCTGCATCCCTGTCTGCAAGTGTGCGGTGTGTGTGCTTGGGTCTTCTTATCTCCTGTGAAAAAGGAAGTAATAAGAAAATGAGAGAAAAGAGAAAAGAGAACCCTCTTAAGAAATGCCTGTATTGCTCTTTGGGGAACTATTTAGGTTGTTTCCAACATGAAACATATATTTGTTTAGTATATGACCTTGTAAATTAAGGAAGGGAGAATGTAAACTTCACACTTCTGCCATCAGAAACCGAAAGCTTTGTGGTATTGGCTTCTAGTCACATTTTATCTGCGTACGTTTAAAATGCACTTATAGCATGGTCTTCAATGTTGGTGTTCTGTTTTTGGTTTTGTTTTCTTAATTAATTTGAAATCATTTTTAAATGCCTCTAGATTGTCCTATCAAATCTGGAAAACAAAAAACAAAAAACAAAAACACAAGGCACATTCACCATGACAGGTTAGGTAAGCTATTGAAACCACTTGGCAATACACAAAGGCTGACCCTTCAGGGTTGACCAGAGCCACAAATGGAATGTGTCTATTGGTACTTCTTTCATTTTTAGGATCACTTAAATTCTGCAGGTGTAAATGGCTTATGCAGGTAGTTTTTTCTGAGCAGAGGCTGGTGGCAGCACCTAGGGATCATGTATATCAGTTATCTAAGCCAGAATGGAAGGAGTAGGAAGCAACAAGGTGTTTCAATAAAAAGAAAAAACTTGTCCGCGTTCTGATGGTGTGCCCTTTAGTGGGCACTTTCTTTGGTCACCTCCCAAGGTTTTCAAGCAGGAAGGACCCGGGTCTCAGGAAGACGTTTTGCCCGGGGCTGTTTATCTCTGTTACCTGAGTACAGCGGAGCGCAAACTTGGGTAAAGTCCAGTAGTGATCTTGCGGTGGGTGCCACTTCGAGTCTCTGCTTTGTTCTGTGGCTGAAGAGAGACAGTAAGACCAAGCCAAGTTTTATTTGAAAGCATGAGTAGTGAAAACAGTTTTGTAAACTCAACAGATAGCGCATCATGGCTGCACAAATAACTAAAAGGATAGGGTGGGTCTAGCAAATCGGTAGCATAGTCTCCAATTAGGGTTAATCACGTGACATTATTTGGCGGTAAGAAGCTGTGTATTCCGCAGGCATTAGTACGCATATAGTTAGAAATATGCTTTGCCAGTTACACAACTAGGAGTGGACTAATTTATGATTTATTTTTAAGTGACTAGGACCCTTAATTTATCTACAAGGATATCACTTAGGTAAAAATATTTTAAAATCAGCAGTGCATTGCTATACTAAATGGGAACTTTAAAAGCAGCAGAAACTATTATGGCTAATTACATAGATTAATTGACTAATTGGTGTTTCCATGCATAGTTGTTTCTGCAATTATTATTCATTTGTCAATTTATATACTGCTATTCTCTAAAATTATCCTGGCATTAAGAGAAGGTAGAAGACATTTGCAACTTGGGAGATCTATTGAGCAAAGGGTTTTTGCCTTAAAGTGAGAAAGTAGTACATCAAAGTCCAGCACACCTGATGAGAGTTGAGGAAATTGTTTGTACTTTTATCACCTCCTCTTTGACCAACCTGATAGACTTTCATCTTCTAATGCACACTTATCTAATCTATAAAATGACAGGGTACGGTTTCAACCTTAAAACAGGATTAACCAGTCCAAATTGCAACTGCCCGTGTCTTTAACGTTTTAAGGAGAAATGATGTATTGATCATTCACAAGATTCTATTTTCGTTCCAGACAAATTCACCTCCCATGCAAATAGGCTGCCTGACAGCTGTCGCCGTGTGCTTTGTAGGTAGATAACTGTTGGGGACATTGTTTCCTTAAGAATTACAACAGTATTTAAAAACAAAAACATGTTGATTTCCCCAGGAATGTAAATCTCAGACTGTGCTCAAGACTGAAGAGAAATATGATGCCCATAGAGATACAAACTCTAAAAGTAAGATTCGAAGCTAAATTATGTGCACAGTAACTAAATTTACTAAAAACACACACTATAGAAATATATTCTTTTTTATTTTTTAACTGAAAATATTTTTCTCATACAGTATATTCTGATCATTGTTGTTCCTCCCTCATCTCCTTTGAGAGCCTCCTCCCACCTCCTAGCCTGCCCAAGTCCACACCTTTCCCTCTGTCTTTTTTGATTGCTTGTTTGTTTCTTTGATGCCAAAGATTTAGTTGTGTGCTTCCATGTGTGTGTGTCTGTGTGTGTGTGTGTCTGTGTGTCTGTGTGTGTGTGTCTGTGTGTGTGTGTCTGTGTGAGTGTCTGTTTGTGTTGAGACTGTGCCACATGGGTGCGGGTGCCTGTGGAGTTGGAAGAAGACATCTTCCTGCAACTGGAGTTTCAGGGGGTTCTAAGCTGAACAATGTAGATGTCAGCAACTTAAGTACCTTGGAAGAATAGCATGGGCTCTTAACTGCTGAGCCATCTTTCCAGCCCCCACCCTAAAATGTCATGTTTTAGTTAATTATTTGAGAAGGTCATACAAGTGACCATCTTCAGGCCCCACTCCTTTCCTAACTTCTCAGACCCATCCTCACCTGCACATTTCTTCCAATATCATATTCTCTTTTAAAAAAAGAAAAAATTAGTAGCCCAGGGCTGGAGAGATAGTTCAGGGGTTAAGAGCACTGCTCTTCGAGAGGTCTTGAGTTCAATTCCCAGCAACTATGTGGTGACTCACAACCATCTGTAATGGGATCTGATGCCCTCTTCTGGTGTGTCTGAAGACAGGAGAGTGTATTTGTATAAATAAAATAAATAAATGTTTTTGTAAAACTTTAAAAAAAATTAATAGCCTATCATACTCAGTTTGTGCTAGCTACCTCACGAGCAGGAGGCCACTAAGGTGTGACTGATGTCCATTCCTTTAAAGAAAAGTGACCCTTTTCCCCCAGGAAACCGTCACCTCCCAATCTCTTCTAAGTGAGGGGTGGAGGCTTGTAAGCCCGTCACTCCTCCACGATAGACCTTTAACTGGTTTGATCTTGTACAGGTCTTCTCTGCAGGCAGCCATAGCTATTGTGAGATCTTGAACACAGCAGTCCTGACACCTCTAGAAGACATTGTTTTAACTCAGTTCTCCCCAGCCCCAGAGCTCATACAGTCTCCTCCTTCCCTCTTCCACTCTGGTCCCTTTGGGGACTCAGTACTGCATAAAGATAGATGTGCCACATTTGTGGCTGGATTCTACATGTATTCACTAATGAGTTTCTGTGTTCAACCCTGTTAAATGCAGAAGGGAACATCTCACAAATACTGTGCTAATCTATATAGAGGGTCTAGAGGTACAGATTTAGAGAGTAGTGTGATACTGTGCCATTTAGCAAAGTAACAGTAGTAGATTCACCCTTGGCATCTATGAGCTACCCAAGCTACCCAACCATGAGTGGGTTCTTAGCCAGATTTACAGTATTCATTTTTTTCTTGTGGTGCTGGCCTTAAATTCCATCATAAAACAGTTATTTATCCTTGTAACATTACTGTGATTATTTACCCATCATTCTATCTTGCCACACTGGTCATTATAGTAATTCATCGGGTCACTGCTAGACAAGACTGTCAATGAATTCTTTTCATCAGCAACCTACATAGCACCTTCTGGTACTATGAAAGCTGACCATCCTAGTAAGTTTCATTTTTCCATATCCTGAGACAAAACCCTCTAACGTCTTCACTCGTGAGTCCTTACCATTGAATTCTGCTAGGTAAGCAAGAACAGTGTTAGAAGTCTATGTTGTTTGGAAAGTCTACAGAGTGTCTTTAGCCAACAGGGTGACCTCAACCACACCTAGCATTGGCTTTTCATTTAGCAACCTATGGCTTCTTAGAGAAGTATTTTTATAGTCGTTTTGTAGGAAAATATATGAAGCTTATAAAATAGTAGGTGTCCATATGGTTTTTCTAGGATGCTCAGTGTTAGTAAGTGCTACCGCAGGCCCTTCTCTGCACTGCTGTCCTAAGGTTGCTCTTCCAGCCTAAGTCTCTCTACTTAGTATCTCCTTTCTCTTCATTTCACCCACGATCCACTGTCCCCTTCCCCATCCTTTTATTTTTTTTATTTCTTTTTAATTTTTGATACTTTATTTACATTTCCAATGTCTCCTCTTTGGAAACCCCGTATCCCTTCCCCCTCCCCGCCTCTATGAGGGTATTACCCCACCCTCCCACCCATTCCCGTATTCCCACCTTGACATTCCCCTTTACTGGGGCCTCTGACACCCTCAGGCCCAAGGGCCTCTCCTCTCCCTGATGGCCAACAAGGCCATCCTCCGCCACATATGTGGTCCAAGCCATGGGTCCATAGATGTGTATTCTTTGGTTGGTGGTCCAAACTCCAGGATGACCGGAGGGAGGGGGGGTCAGGCCCATTGACGCTCTTGCTCCATCCTTGGGGCTGCAAACTCCCTCAGCTCCTTCAGTCCTTTCTCCAACTCCTCCATCTAGGACCTCACTCTCAGTCCAGCGGTTTCTGTAAAGTGAAACTTGGGCATTTTGAACTTTTGGGCTAATATCCACTTATCAGTGAGTACATACCCTGTTCGTTCTTTTGTGACTGAGTTACCTCGCTCAGGATGATATTTTCGAGTTCCATCCATTTGCCTGCAAATTTCATAAAGTCATTGTTTTTAATAGCTGAGTAGTACTCCATTGTGTAGATGTACCACATTTTCTGTATCCATTCCTCTGCTGAGGGACATCTGGGTTGTTTCCAGCTTCTGGCTATTATAAATATGGCTGCTATGAACATAGTGGAGCATGTGTCTTTATTACATGTTGGAGCATCTTCT
>CM052719.1:21789741-21825203 GCA_028551405.1 Uromys caudimaculatus | reverse complement strand
CATCCATTTGCCTGCAAATTTCATAAAGTCATTGTTTTTAATAGCTGAGTAGTACTCCATTGTGTAGATGTACCACATTTTCTGTATCCATTCCTCTGCTGAGGGACATCTGGGTTGTTTCCAGCTTCTGGCTATTATAAATATGGCTGCTATGAACATAGTGGAGCATGTGTCTTTATTACATGTTGGAGCATCTTCTCGGTATATGCCCAGGAGAGGTATAGCTGGGTCCTCCCCCTCCCCATCTTTAAGACCTTTATTCCCCCTCTCTTTCAGTGGTCCCTGACTAATATCCTTTATTCTTCAGGTGCTCCAGGTTAAGGACACACTTCTAAAAAGTCAATGATTAAAGCTACATATGCATGAGAATATGCAGTGTTTGTCTTTCTAAGTCTGAGTTAACCTCAGCCAGTGTAATGTTTTTCAGGTCTACCCATTTACCTTCATAATTTCATTTTTCTAGACAAAAATCTGTTTAATACAGCACCACATTCTCATTACCCATTCACCAGTCGATCGACATCCAGCCTGTTTTCCTTTCCTGACTATTGTGACTATGCCCAGGTATACACTCAGGAGTGAACTAGCTGGGTTATATGGGAGATTCTGGTTTTAAGGATAGGTACACAGATTTCCATGGTGGCCACATGAATTCATACTCCCACTAGCAGTGTATGGGGGTTCTCTCTGTTCCCAACACTCCTGCCAGAGTGTTGCTGACATCTGTTACTTTCAATCTTAACTATTCTGACTAGGGTAAGATTAAATCTCAGAATAGTTTCAGTTTGCATTTTCCTGATTGCTAGGGATACTTTAAATTTTAATTCTTAACCACGTTTCTTTCTTCTTCTGAAATCTTTCTCGTCTTCTGAAACATCTCTGCTCAGTTCCATAACCCACCTTTTCTCTAGGTTGTTTGTTTGGTCTTTAGTTTTTCGCATTCCTTGTGTATTCTAGATACTGGTCTTCTACTAAATGTGTAGTTAGCAAAGATTATCTTCCCATTTCTTGGGCTGCTTCTTCAGTAGATTAACACTTTCCTTTGCAGTACAGAAGCTTTTAAATGTCACGAAGTTCTACGCATTGCTTGGTAATCCTCTCTGCCAAATGACCAGAGTCCTGTTCAGAAAGTGAAGTCTATTCCTGTTCATTCTTTTAGAAGTTTCAGGTCTAGCACTGAGATCCTTGATTCACTTGGCATTGTGTGCAGGGAAATAGGAAGTGAGATCAAGCTTCATTCTCCACGAATCTCTCTGGCTTTTCTAGCACCATTTGTTATGCTGGAATATGTAACAACGCTGGAAAAATATAACAATTTGCTAGAAAAATAAGAAATTAATTTGTTAATAAACATGCTAGTCTTTTCTTCAATGTGTGCTTTTGGGATCCTTGTCGAAAGTCAGGTGGCTATAGATGCTTTGCTATAGATAGATGCGTGGCTACTCCACGATCCAGACGTCTGGTTTTCTGCCAGTACCATGCTGTTTGACCATGGCTCTGCAGTATAACTTGAAATTAGGAACGCTCATATCTCCAGCAATGCTTTTATTGTCTGGGGTTGCTTTGGCTATGTATCACCTGTTGTGCTTCCGTGTGCAGTTTCATTTCTTTGTGAATTTTAAGGTTTTTTTAAAAAAAATTTGTATGAATAATTGTATGGGTATTTTGATGGAGATTGCACTGAACCTATATATTGATTTTGGTAAGATGGCCATTTTTATACTCTTATTCCCGCCAACCCATGAACAGAGGAGGTCTCTCTTTCTATTGGGTGTTGTCTTCAATTTCTTTAGTGTTTTATAATTCTCGTTTTCCTGGTTAGGGTTATTCCAATGTGGTTTGGTTTGCTTGGTTTCGTGTTCTGAGGCTATTGTGAATGGGATAGTTTCCCTGATTGACATATCAGTCTCTCTTTGGAATACAGGAAGGCTACTGATGTGGGAATGTTAATTGTAACCTGACACTTTTAGAAAAGTGTTTATCAGCTCTAGAAGTTTCCTAGTGGAGTCTTTGGTATCTAGTGTGTAGAATCATGCCACCTGCAAATAGGGAAACTCTGAGCTCAGACAATCTTCAAGACTGAGGATAAACTTGACAACCTTGGAGAAATAAACTCTACACCTAAGACTCAGAACTATTATATTCACACAGTACCTATATTTACTGTATACACTCATACACACACACACACACACACACACACACACACACACACACACACACACACACAGTCTAAAAAGTAACGTCCCACATACTCTTACAATGCATCTCAGTTTTAAACCTAGAAGAACAGTTACAGGCAAGACCTGATACTGCAGAGACACATGAGGAAAGAACGAATAACCCAGATCCTTGAGGCAATTAGCATTCAGTGGTTAAATAATGGAAAAGAGCAAGGCTCAAGCCGAATCAACTTGAACACAGAGAGAAAAATACAGACAATTGAACTCAGGAAGCATGAGCTAATTTAAAAAGACTCTATCACGGACCTGTAACTAATCCACCTTCAAAATCCTCACCCATCTCCGCTACACCAAGAACGTGCTCAGAACTCTGCAATGACTAAGGACTTGAAATGAGCGTCAGCTTAGGGGAGCTATTCAGGAAGATAAAAAAAAAAAAAAAAAAACCACCATGGAATGTGATGGAACTCTCTAAGATTTTACCACTGTTTAGTATGGTTAGGTAAGTAAGATGATAAATAAAAGTAATTAAAATAATTAATACAAATACCCCGATGCTCATGCCGTTATCACAGGCAAACTTTTATCTTTGTAACTGCTATACTTCATCAAGGGAAACAGGATTAATTCTGGTTTTCTGCTGTGACTGGTCCTGTCAGGAAAACAAATTAATCTTTAAAATATCACCAGAAACTTAAGAGTTTCCATTCATTAATATCCCTAAAGACACCCCACACTGCAGAATAAGTAAATAATGCAGGGAAATATAACCTAAGGGACGTGTGAAAAATGGAATTATGGGACTGCAAACACTACACATTATTCCAGCAGGAACTGAATGGAGGCTACAATCAATGATTAAAGAATGCCATTAAGTTGTCAAAAGTAACTGTTGCAGCTTTCTGAAAGAGCCGTTTTGTTATTGCTTTGGATTTGAATAGCTGGGTTTAGACACACTGGAGACACATACCAAGCTTTCGACTTGAGTTGCTAAAGGAAAATCAGTCACCGGTTATTTGGAGGCTGACAGTCGGTATATGTTATATTTGAGTCACCAGAGAATTGCAGTTATATGCTCCCCTTTAATTCACACTGATGAAAGATGGACTCTCTGAGCAAGCTGCTCTATAGAAAAGATAAACCCTGAGCTGTAGGAAATGATACTTTCTATACACTGTACCTATCAGTATCCCTTCTGATCAGCTGTGCAAAGTGACCCATTTTGGCCTACTTCACCTTTGAAGAAATAGAGCAAATGCCTGAACATCTGGAATCCAATATCAACGAATGCAGTCATCAATGTCATACATGCCAGTCAAATCATGTTACTTCGAAGATGATAGATAAGCGATCAACATTTTTATTGGAATAGGATCTCATTGTGTAGACCAGGCTGACACTGAACTGGTGGTAATCCCTCTGCCTCAGGCTTTCAGATGCTGAGATTACAGGTTTATCTTATGTTTTTAAGTTCTTTAGGAAAATGTTTGTTACGTATTTTTAAAAGATATGCCCTGAAGTTGATTAAAGTATTTGAAAAATTCTCGTATTATGCTAATACTGAGATTAATTTCATGGAGGATATTTGATTTCATGAGCATGCTTCTTGCGTGTGTTATTTAATAATCGGAAGTAATTTGAATATAACTTTTGTATGAAGCATTTTATAGTAAGTTCATTAATAAAATAAAACCATAATGTTTACCAATAAATCATTTCTCCAAAATGGTATGTTATTTATGATCTTTTTTCCTCTTAAAAAGTATATAGAACCTGCGGCTGGAGAGACAGCTTGGATAGTAAGAGCAATTGATGTTGTAGACGACAGACGTTTGGTTCTCTGCACATTCGAGAGTGCAGAACCTTTCTGAACTCCAGCTCCAGGGAGGGCATCTGATGCCCTCTCCTGGTCTCTGTGGAACTACATGCGCATGGCGCTACATACATACACACACAGACAAACACTCCTACGTTCAAAATAAAAATAAATCCTTAAAATATGAAGCATCGAGAAGCTAAATGAGAGGTAAAATTACTCTAGTCTACCTGTAGCTACCAGGTGGTCATCAGGACAAACTCCCTAGAGCAGGGGTCGTCTGTCGTCACTTTGCCATCGTGCTGATCATTTGAAGAAAATGAGAGCGAGAAGGTTGGTGCCTCGCAGCCTTTGTCCGAAGCCTCTTTGTCCATTGTTATTGTTCATTTTTGGATATAGCATCTCACTATGAGGCTGAAATGGAATGCCAGAGCTCAAGTGGCCCTCCAGTTACACTTCCCAAGTAGCCACGGTGATTGCAGGTTCATCCAGTTAAAACAGGCTTTGTTCTAATACTCTTATACTTTTTTAAAGTCTTGTCTCACGTCTCACTTTACCCATTCACTGTACCCATCTTTGGCCATGATGGTCCACGCATGGCCCATCCTGCTCCTGTTCTCTCCATTTAGTCTTGGGGTTAAGTCCGCGGGGCTCTTTTTGTTTGTTTGTTTGTTTGTTTTGTTTTTTGAAACAGGGTTTCTCTGTATAGCCTTGGCTGTCCTGGAACTCACTCTGTAGACCAGACTGGCCTCGAACTCAGAAATCCGCCTGTCTCTGCCTCCCCAGTGCTGGGACTAAAGACGTGTGCCACCACTGCCTGGCTTTCCCAGCATACTGTGTTTTGGTCCTGAGGATCTTAACTTAAGCTGTTTCCATCACTAGCGAATGAGGCTCTTTCCACGTTACAATGCACACGTGATTTTCTGGGCCCGTAGCATGTGACAGGAAAACAAAACGGATGTTTTTCAACATGGAAGGAAGTCTTCGGTTATCGTTCAGGTCCTGGTGTCTGCATGAAATTCGGCCGAATATTTTTGCTTTGCAGAACTTTCCTTGCGGTTGTTAAAGGCAGAGAAAGTTGCTTGATTATTCTTGTGGAAGGGAAGTGGGATAGCGTAGCTGAAGTCCCTGTGTCGAGTACCTGAGTTCAGTAAATATTAATCAAATGGCCCTCTGCTCCTCCTCACAGCGAGTTTAAAAACAGAGAGCTTCCCTTTCGGCATTCTCTTTCAGACTCTTTGAACATGAGCATAAATATCACGGGCTGGGAATGGAGTTACTGGAGGTAACACATATCACGCTGTCTCCTGGTAACCATGCATTTAACTAGCAGAAGGGGAAAAAAAAGGCTAGTTTCCATCTGGGTAAAAATCTCTAGGTTTAGGGGTTACAAAGAAGGACTGTTGCAGAGGAAAGAATATTACTGCTTGTTTGCATTCAAATGGACTCTAAGGAGACTGGCACTTAAAGATAAGTTAGCCAGAGTTCCCTCCTTGCGTTGGAGACGGTATAGCGACAGCCGGATGTCTACTGCCCTTCCTATGAGCCCGCCACTGAAACAAGAGTAAGGGTCCGAGGGCTTGGTACTGACCTGAGCTACAGCAAATCGGCAACTGTTGCTGCAGCTAGTGCTACTAAAGACTTATGACTGCTGATGAATTCTAATAGTTACTCTTCTCTTTCCATTTGATTTTCAATTGGTCTTGGGGGCCATTGGCTCGGCATTGTAACGTCAGCTAGGAGGGGAGAACGGTGTTTTTTCACAGCTTGGGTGAAGAGAAGAGATGACTTCTAATTTGGGGAACTTGTTAGGTCTTTGAGGGACGTTTATCCAAGGCCAGATATTAATTAACTAATTAATTAACTAATTTAAAATGCTACTCGAAAGGATGCCATTGATCTGAGAACCAACTCAGTGGTTCATAGACTGGGGCCCTATCAGCCCATTCCTGCAACATCCGTGCACACTTAGGATTTAAATTTAATTGAAATTCTAATACCTACCAGGTTTTTAATAAGAGGCGATTATTAGGAGATTAAGAAACATGATTCTCATTTCCCAGTTAAAGAGGTCAGGCAGTTGTCATAATACTTTAGGGAGTGTTAGCTAAGTGGTGGTAATGCCTGTGTCATGTTCCTTTCAATGTATCTTTTTTTTTTTTTTTTTTTGGTTTTTCAAGATAGGGTTTCTCTGTGTAGCCCTGGCTGAACTCACTCTGTAGACCAGGCCGGCCTCGAACTCAGAAATCTGCTTGCCTCTGCCTCCCAAGTGCTGGGATTAAAGGCGTGTGACACCACTGCCCAGCTTCTCTCAAGGTATCTTTACCTGCCCATGTGTGTTCAACTTTCCCCATGGAATCTATTGGTAAATCATGGCCAAAGGAAATCACTCCCTGGAAACAGCTGCTGAAGAAGACACTCTTTATCCAACAGAGGAAAATAAGCAGGCCCCATTTGCCGAGATGAAAATAATCACTGTTTGATTCTAAGCAAAAAGACCATTCGCAGCCAACTCAAAAAGGGAAGAGGGTGGTGCTTCTGAAAATCCTGGGCCTGGGGCATTTTCTGGAATGTGTACAGTCAGAACGTGCAGGTTAGTCAGCAAAAAGAATGCACTCAGCCACACCCCTCCCACCTCCTGAGAAGTCAGTCTTACCTTGTGGTCCACACGTGTCTGCCCCAGAGAGCTGCAATTTAAAATCAGCTAGTTTCAAACACTGGGCTAGTCATGACCCAAACCAGCTCGCCCATTTCCTGCTGTGAGAAGATAGTCTGTCAACCCCTCTCTGGGCTTTGGCTTTCTTACTGGAGAAAACAAAGATGTTTGAACAAGTGTGTCTAAAGTCCACTCAGGTGGCTCTGAGTATCCAGTGACTTCTTAGGAAGTCAAGTGCAGATGCAGTTGTGGAAAACAGCAAATGTTTGTCCCCTGTGACAGCCTGTGTAGGGTAGCATTCTTATTACCTCGTTCTGCTTGCGATTCTCTCTGTGAGAATGAGGAACTATTAGCACAAACTACGCCTGTCTTCTGGCACTCATCAGAAACGTTCCTCAGCCTCAGAACTTTTCACAGAAGACATTATCCAGGCTGCTCAGCTGACCAAACCCCACCGAGAGCACAGGGTGAGGCGCTTCTGTAAACTGTTCTCAAAACAGCAGAGTCATCCCTTGTCTCCAACGCGCACCCACCCACTGCTATTTCCTCAAGGTTTCTTTGTTTTCCTGCTTTTAAGTTAGGGTTAAAGTCCTACCCACCCACCCACCCACCCACCACCCCTTCAGTGCTCATTTCTAAACAGGAAAGCAGACGGCTACTCCTTAGATTTCCTTCACTTCCACTTGAATAACTACCAATAAATTCTGCTCCCATACTTCCCAACTCTACCTGCCTTGTGGTTGGTGACAGTGACTTTTAAGATTCATGAGACTTTTGACACCACCTCCCTTAGTTGGCATCCCTCTGAGCTGCTTCACATTGCTAAACTCTGCTTTTTTGTATGTCTGAGTTTCTTGATTGCTACCTCCCAAACCTGCTCCATCTTAGACACTACCTCATCCGCCTTCCCTTGCCAGATATCGATTATACATTCTCCGACCCTAACCCCTTCAACTTCACTCACCGTTATGTCTTTGTAGCTCTTCTCTTCCGTAAACACAGTGACAACAGATTATTCTCACACCTCTGCAACTGCAACTACGTCTCCCCATTTCCAAAACCAGCAAGGGCAGCAAAGCATTGTCTGGTGTGGCAGCTCTGGCCTCCAACCAATGACCCTTTGTTCTCTTAATAAGTCTACAAGGGCACTGTCACTTGGCACTGTGACATCAGTAAGAGTCACTCAAAAGGATATCCTTGGTCATTATTACAAGTGATGTGGTCATCGCCAAACACGCTGTCCCCATGTACATGCTCATGAAGGAGGGCACAGAAAGCAAAGAGAGTTGAACTCCCCTGAGATGTGATGTCCACTTGAAGGAGAATAATGAAAGACAGTGGAAATCTGTGTCCTACAATTTACCTTGTTCCAGAGTCCCATTGAATGTCCTCACCCAGTGTTTCTTAATGAGTGGCCTGTGGTGGTCTCCCCCAGCAACCCTGTGATATGCTTTGTGCTCTATAGGCTTCCATTGCGATTAGCTGCCCTCACAGCTGCTAGTGTGCAAGTCTTATCATATCTGCTTCAGTTTATTTGTGTTATTAGGGGTATTGTTGTTGTTATTGTTGTTGTTTCTGGTACTATAAACTAAACCCAGAACCTTACCGTTGGAGGTACCTTTACTTTTGAAAAGCACTGTTCCCAACAATTTGAAGTTTACTAGTGTGGCAGGTTACCCCCAACCCTTACACATAGATAAGACTGGATAGACTATTTCTGACTGCCAGAGGATCCATGTATAGTTGCTAAGCTTGCAATACATTACCAACGCACTTTGGGTGTTTGTTCCAATTGCCATGGCACTAATTTTGCAGCTTGAAAAATCCCCTTTTGAAGGACACTCTTGTGAAAATATGCAATGTTATACATGCATTTCTGACAAAAAGGAAAAAAATGTCAAGTCCACCCTAGCTCTGTCCAGACAAGCAGAGAGAGAGGCGTGTTGACTTGCCAGGCAAATATTTCCCCTAGTTTTGCTGAATGAATTTGATTCACTGCAGGGCTTTTTCCCACACAAGCAGTAGAGGTGGGCTGCCTCAGGATCAGCCACTGCCCGCTCTCCGGAGGGCACCGCAGTGAATCATCATTTTCATGAATGAACGGAATAGGCGGAGGGGGTAAGGACAAGGAGCTTGTTGCTAATGCCGTCAAACAATGCAAACATTTTCTGAATGATTTTAGATGATATATGACGAGCTGGCTTTTGGGGCTTGTTGTTCTAGATGGAATGCACGGAAAAGAAAAAGGGGGGGGAAAAAAGAACTTGTTTCAACAAAAGTTTAATCTGATGGCCTATTCACATGCCGGTTTGTGTAGGGCACAAAACAGGCAGAGCATTGAATCACGTTGCTCTAACCCAGTGTTTCCTAACCTTCCTCATGGTATAACCCTTTAATACAGCCTCACAACTTTAGCTCGCTACTAGCTCCCCTTAAATCTGTTAACGCATTCACCTTATCAACTCAAAGTTCCAACTTCTCCATTCAGTGTCCACTGCTCTCTGTGCCTTTGTAGACTGCTGGTTCAATCCTCAGCTCACATTCTTGGCCTGGAACATCTCATAATGTTCACATAATAAAGTGTGTGAGGTAGCCATCAGGACGTAAGTCCAGGTACACTGACCTCTACATGGTCTTCCTCACGCTCTCCTCTGGTCTCATGGACTACTTCAGATGGAACTCATTACCTGAATCTTCTGCTAATATAGTTCAGACTCTGAGGTCCCCAGGGAATAGGCTATGCCATTCATCAACCATACAGTCAT
This sequence comes from Uromys caudimaculatus, assembly GCA_028551405.1. Lineage (NCBI taxonomy): Eukaryota > Metazoa > Chordata > Mammalia > Rodentia > Muridae > Uromys > Uromys caudimaculatus. The sequence continues at coordinate 21,815,783 of CM052719.1, read as the reverse complement.
CCAACAAAAGCATTTCTGGGTCCTATCATGTGTCAGGCGTTATTTTAGGAACAAGAGATAGGTAGTTACTGTGGTGAATAAGGCAGATGACTTCCCTATTAAGGAATGGTAGAAGTTATAGCTAAAAAAGAAAAACAAGAGAGCAAGTTTAATACTACCAAGAAAAGGAAGAAGTATTTATATGACAGGAATTAGTACTTATTTGGAGAAGACTTTAGTGAAGAGGTAGCCTGGAACAGAGACTTCAAAAGCAACAAGGAGCCAGTAAAAAGGCTCCTGGATAGATTATGTGCACTGGGAAAATTCAAGCACACAGCCTCGAAGGAACAATTCCTGAAAGTCTGTCTAGTAAAGCAGTCCATTCTAGCAGAGGCCAAGGCTGGGGAAAGAGGGTTTTGGAGCACAGAGTCAGAGCTGTGGTTTTCTTGCGGTGTGGGAAATACTGAGACAGTTCTAAACAGAAAGCTGTTTGTGACGCTCTTGTTGTAGAAGTCATAGGGTCTCTCTGTGATGTAAAGGTTTTTCTTTGTGTTCCCAGAATCTTGCACAATATCCCTTCTGCTTTGACATCCAGAACCATAATGCTGGTCCATTTGCAATAGTCTCTTTCCAAGGTATGTGGCCATCCCATGAGAAGAAAAGCCTAACGTCATTAGTTCAATATGACGTGTGCAGTTTTGCCTCTTGCTTTCCCTTGCTGAGTCTGTGCCCAGCAGCTAAGATGGAATTTCAAGTTTGTTTGGTTTTTCTATACCACTCGTACTGCACTGGACACCCTTGAATGTATTAAGCATTTACCCTTCTGTAAGGCCATGAAGGGACAATGGTAGTAGGTGGATTGCTGCTCCTATGGTCTCAGTGGAACTTTCTAGAGCAGTGGTTCTCAACCTTCCTGATGCTGTGATCCTTTAACACAGTTCCTCACGTTGTGGTGACCTCTGACCATAAAATTATTTTCACTGCTACTTTATAACCGTAGTTTTGTACTGTTATAAATTGTAACTTAAATAGAGGGTCCAGGTTGAGAACCACTATTCTAAGGCATGATGAAAGTAGCAAAGGGGGTTTGTATTCACTCTGTGACTTCCTACCAAGGGAAAACTGTGTCCTATTCAGTTCCTGGAGTCCTACCTTGGCAATCCCATGGTAATTCACATGAAAAAGGAAGCAAGGAAACAGGCCCTTGTATAGGAAGGAAGTGGGGAGATGAAGCAGGTCTCGGCGAACTGTATTAAGGGATCACAGCGCTGGAAAGTTGAGAATCACTACCATAGACCTTGAGTCATAGCTTAGGAAAATGACTTTCCTAATCAACTTTCCATCCTACAGTATAAATGCTCTGTAAAGGCCCAGGAATTTTGCTTACTCTTAAATCCCTGCCACCTCATGTGGTGGTGACCCACACCTGACAGTACCCATTCTTAGACTGCAATGTTTGTTAATCTCTATGAAAGAGTCAGTCCTGACATAGATAACGGTGTCTGGGAAATGTGTCAACTTGATACACTCATTGAACCAGAGAAAACATGCATGAGTGAATCAAGACGGAGTGTGCCATTGGGCCAAGGGGTTACATGTGTTTTTCAGTTACACCTTTACTAAAATCCTTTATGTGTTGTGTGTTTCCCTGGAGGGTGCAGTATACAGAAAACCACTGGGAGCAAATCTGAAAGAAGACTATAAACCAACATGGAAGAATTAAAGCAGAAATACATGGCAAAACTCTATTTGTCTTGACAATAAAGGCTGTGGAGGCACTGGGGCATCCATCCATTCATTCTGGAAATTCTGTGAAGGATTCTCAGTCTTGGGCTTAGAGAGCCTTGGAGAGGCCTGGGTTTTGACAAATGCAGATTCCTTGAGAGATCTGGCAGCAGAGAAGCAAACTTTACCTCTTTTATCCTGACTTGAGAAGACAGGTAATTCCTTTGTCCTTTCTTACTGGGTAGGGTATTGCTTTTAAGAGCAATGTTATGCAAGGTCCCTCAGCTGAAAGTGTGGCACCGAGTATCACCCTCCCTTTACCTCACTTTGATCCAGGGCTTGAAACTTCACTCGTCATGGGTTTATTGGGATTACCAGTTCTCTTCTTTAAAACACATTAGGAATCTTAAATGAATTAGTGGAATCTACTGATACAGCTGTATCTGAAACAGATTGTTCAGGCTTGCAGTGCAAAAGATATTCTAGAAGAGAAACTTCTAGAATAATATTCCAAAAAAGAGTATTAGATCCCCTGAATGAATGGAAGTACAAAGTCACAAACCGTAACCCCTGGCGTGAGTTAGACTAATCATGCCCTACTTGTACAAAGTGGTAAATTCTGTTTGCAATAAAAGTACTAGGCTAGCTGTTATTTTTTAAATTCTAAACAAATATTTCCCTCTGCTAGTGAGCTGAATTACTGGGAACGATGAGTTCTCTTTCTCTGCAGAATTCTGTAAACGTATTTTCCCAGTGGGGAAAACAGAGCTATCTGGAATGGAAGAAGGGACTGGCATAGATGCTTCACTTTAGGAAATGATTTTTCCCAGCATTCAGACTTGATTTTTAATATGTTATTGGCTCTGGGAATCAAGATGCTTCAGAGTAAGTACGAATAAACAGGCAGAGATGTACATTTTAAAAGTGTTCTTTGGGAATCATAATCAGAACATAGGCATCATTTAAGGAAAGCCAAGGAAGAAGACTTTCTTGTGCTTTGCAGAAGTTTTCTATTAAAGATACCAGATGCCCATTGTTAAGAAAGATACTGTCTCCTCTCCTTGGTTGAGAATTAAAGCAGAGACCTCAGATGTGCTCATTTAATAACCAATCATTTTTTAATTTTTCCTGCAGTTGTTTTGATACAGAGTTAGTAATTACAAGAACAGAGAGCTTAAAACTGCAGAGCACTATACAGGGGGAAAATACCATCGGGCAAACGCAAGAATGAAAATAGATAAGGCCTCTCCCAGCGTAATTATCCCCTTTAGGAAAGGGTGCTGTGAAGGCTGTTGCCTGCTACAGCTTAGCAGGGAGAGCCAAGACAACCGTTAGCAGTTGTGAAGCCTGCTTTCCCTGAAGCAGTAGAGGGTGCTATGTGGACATAAGTGAGGAGATGCTGTATTTCTGTCAAGGACTTAGGCACTGCCCTCTTTCTCCGAGGCATCTGCTCTTCACGAAAAGAACCAGAAGAGGGGAAGAAATGAGTCCCAAGGTTATGCTGAAGGACACAGCTGGAGTAGCCACTCCTAAGAGAACACAGAAATAAACCCATTTGAAATTCTGGTGAGGTTTGGCATTTTGAAGTACTTGGGAAGAACTAGGGGTGTTGCGAGCTTTAAGAAATGATAAGTTTAAGAATTTCTCTGAAGCTTAAGACTGAGACTTTAATCTGTCTGAAAGCAAAATGTAAAATTCAGAGAGCAGTTATGCCTGCAATTACAGGAGACTTTTTGACAAGCGATGAAGTAATTCCTATAATTTCATTAGTGTTTCTCTCTCTCTCTCTCTCTCTCTCTCTCTCTCTCTCTCTCTTCAATGTATGTTTTATACATTTGGTGACAGCCCAAAATGTTACCAAGATGGATCTGAAATACATTGTGACAAAATTATCCTGAGTTCCTTTTAGAAGCGTGTGTGTCAGAGCAGGCCAGCCCTCTGCCACGAAGACGCCTACGAATTCATTAGCAAAAGGAGACACTGGTGCTTGGAGGTTTCGGAACCCAAGAAAGTCGGCCAGCCTATTCATGGCAAGTAGGAGCCCCCAGTGTCTTTATTCCCGGTTCAAAGCTCTCCCTGCCCCAAGTCCGAACATTTAATATCATAGTCTTACTGCATTCTGTCCTTTGAGAATGTAGTATTCACTGAATTACTCAAAGAAGTCTTGCCCCGTTCTATGGTGGGCTGAGAAAGAAGCTAAACATCACTGCGTAGTCTGTACACAGCTTTGTACCCATTCACACCAGAGTCAAGCCAGTCACCTTCTGTTCAGCTGCCTTTTCCTGCCTCTAAACTCCCGGCTTCATGACTGATTTCACTATTTCGTGTCAACGGTAAAGTTCATCTGACTCAGAGTAAGGGAAGTTGGCCAGGTGGCCAGGGTTGTGTAACACCTTCCTCACTTGAGACAGGGTAAGAGTGATGAGCTAAGGCTGCCTGCCATCACTGATGCTGTACATAGAGGTGAAAAGTTCAAGGCCCCAGAAAACTCCTAAGCTGATACCCGAGAAGCTACTTTGATTCTCTGAGAGTCACAGAGATGATGCTGGAAGGAGAGCCAACCGTAGGTGTTGCCTTGATATGCCTTCCCTGATGTGATGAAGCAGAAAGAAGGGGGGGGGGGGAGGCAGCTGTTTCCAGAGACATGATAGTGACAGGACCAGTCACACCTAGGTCATCTCATAAGAGTGTGAATTCTCAACTCCTCTCCTGCCTATCTCAGAAGACCAAAGCCGTGCAAAGGAGTTTGTAGTTTGACCATGGAACTATGGGCTGCAGAAAGTACATGGGATCTAAAATCCAACCAGCTCTGTGAGAAGCAGAGGAGATTGACTAAAATTTCAAGGGCCAGGCAGGAAAGAGTATCTTCCATGTATACAGAGTATCATAACCCGGGAGGGCTCTGGAGGGGAGCAGTGATTGGAAAGAGAATGTCTGTAAACTATTGAGCAAGTTAACAGAGGGTGGGAACTCCTGTGCTATTTGATCATTCCAGATGACACGGGTGAACCTCTAAGGAGGCGCTCTTTTGTTTTGTTTCATCTCATCTTTCTGTTATTGTGCTAAACTGGAGGATATAGCAACTTATTTAGTACATAGCAAATTATGGACCCTACTATACCAGGAAAGGACACAGGTAGGATTAAGGAGGGCCATGTAAATTACGCAACCACAGGGAGTAATGAAGGAAACTAGAAATGCTTTGACTTTGTGTCTATTTTTTATGCCCTTTTTATTCTAGAGGTTTACCAATAATGTGTCTAGTCATATAAATATCCAATTAATAGTAATGTGAAATAATAGTTTCCCATGGACTACCCATGAATGGCCACTTCACTTACATAGGGTAATACCTGGCTAGGGCCCCAGGAAAGAAAGAATGGTATTTGTGAAAAAAGCCAGTTCTAATCCTGCCACTTGAGAGTTGTGTGACAGTGACCAAGCTGTTTCTCTCACTTGTAAAACAAGAACATTGGTGTCTGCCTGTATTGTGCTGTTAGGATTTTTACATTACAGATGTCAGTGGACCTAGCAAGTGATTATAGCATTGAGGGCAAACCATGGGCCTTTCTCTGGTCTCTGAATGCTCAAAAAAAAAAAAAAAAATGTCTGGAGTCATTACTATAATTTTTAGTTCATAATATCAACTTCTGAAACTGTTTCCTAGCCAGTCTTGTTATTATCTTGTTGGGAAGTTAATTTGTCCCTGACTATGTGCATGTGGCTACAAAATGCATATTGAGCTCCCACATCTCTGGCTTATGTGTATGATTTTGCCTTGGAATTTCTTGAGTAACCTTGTTGATACTATTACTAGCCATCTGTACCTCTGGCTTTAGGCAATTCACACTAGTGATATATTGCTACATTACCCCGAGAGAATATATTTAATGTAGCAAGTTTCAGTACTTGGTTTGTTTGGGTTTTTTTGTTTTGTTTTGTTTTGTTTGCATTGCATTGTTTGCTCGCTTGTTTGAATTGGGAAGTGATTTCCTTCCTAAAAGATATAAAAATCCTATGTGTGTGTGTGTGTGTGTGTGTGTGTGTGTGTGTGTGTGTGCATGTGTGGTATTAGCAAGAATCATCCATGTGTAATTATTTCTCAGAAAAAATGATGGCTTTCATAATATCCTATGTAACTGATGTCCTATGGCATTTTAAGTAACCAAAGTTTGATGATACCCGAGGAAGACACAGCCTCCATTAGAGTATTGCCAATTAAATGATGCTGTGTTCCTTGCTTTTTCGAATTCAACCCATGAGCCAATTTCAAAATGGCCTTATAAATCACCAAGGAAGCCCTCATCCTGCCTCCAAGTGTGACGATATGCCATTATAACTTACATTGATAATGATTTCTCAAGGAAATCAAAAGTGTTCTGAATTTTTGGGGTCTCCTATGCCTTTAGGTACCTCTCCAGAAGAATAATCAATGATGTTGGGGCCTCCTAACATCATTTTAGCATTCTTTTTAACCCTATATGGCTATAGGCATTAGAACTTGTTTAAAACTAGTGACAAGGCCCAGACGGTGGTGGTTATCTCATCCTTGTTTCATTTCGTTTCTTCTTCTCTACCACATCCCCTGATAATGATTTCCACAGACTGGCAACAGTGAGGACAGAAGTTCTTCACTGGATATATTTTAAATGGGATTGATAGCTCTGTAAGTGATCTCATAACCCCAGAGCACTTTACACACTGAGTAATCACTTCAGATACTAAATTTAGAAAATATAATCTTTAAAACCATGACAAATAAATCCATATTTGAAACTTAGTCTACCGCAAAGTGACTCTGTGTTTGATGTATCCTTTAAAATCACCATGGATGCCCTGATGGAGTTGGGGGTCTTATTATTGCTCTTTTTGTTTGTTTGATTGATTTTCTGCATGATGCTTTATGGTATACCTCAACCTCTTAGTCATTTTGGTTATATGGAAGCAGGATGCTGTCATGATGGGAACTGTGTACCCAATTATCTTCATCCAATTCCTTGCTGAATGAGTGAGTACATATCTCATTTCTGGGGCTTAATAAAACCATGATATTTTCTTTATTTACAGAGAATTTTCTCTATGTAACATGTACAGTATTAGTACAAAATAATAGGCTTTACATACACATATAACTAAACTATATGTATTTAAACATACATTTATAACTATATATGTATACATAGATTACACTGAGGATTGATGTCACTTCAGTCTATAACTCCAATATTTAATTAGTGGAAACAGGTAGTAGATGAATTGTAAGGATATTGGGATAGAGTAATTTCAAGATAAGGTTTCAGGTTTTTTTTTTAGAAAAACAATGTAAATAACCACCATTTCAATCACTCATCCATCTGGCACATCAGTCTTGTGATCTATTTACTTAAGCTACATGCCACTAATAACTGGTCTCAGGTCTGAAAGATGTGGTCCATGTCTTCTCTGCTGTGCTCTCGTGTGGTGTGTCAGTACTGGTATTGTCATGTCCTGGTATTAAACACAACCCTGAGCAACTTGGAAAAAGAAGCATTTCCTCAATCAGCCTTCCTTTGCAAATTCACCTTGCTTACAGATGACTAAGAAAATAATGAACTAGAACCTTACTTAATCTTTTCCAAAAGTGAATCCTCTTAAATGACTGAGATATTTTGTACCATAACAGCAATTTTCATGTTGAAATTTTTTCTAATTTATAAATAACAAAGTAGGTGAATTGCTTCACATGGATTAATCCTCCCCTTAGAGGCTAAAGATACTGTGATTTCACCATTATGTAGCAAGCAGAGTTTGGTACTTGGGGTCTAGCAGCCTGAGGGTGAGGGCCACTGCCCAAGTATATAGCTTAGTATAGTCACTTTAGCTCAAAATCCATTCCGGAGAATGTTGTCTTTATGAAGTATATTTGGTTTCACTAAATGCTTTTTAAAAACCACATAAAATAGCATATGACGTCACCTCTGATTCCCGTGCAGAGAGGATCCCTCCTTCTTGCCCAATTCCCTCTCCTCCACACCCACCCCACAAGTTTGACTAACTCATCCACATTTAATTTTTTCCCTTCCCAACCATGCATTTGAAATTTCTGTCCTTTTCTTCCGTGTATTTTCTTTGAGTTTCTGTCTTTCCAGGTTTCCTTTTGATACTGATGTGAATCTCGGGGGCTTCCCTTTGCTTCTTTTGGAAAAACAAATAAATAAAAAAGACTAATATAGAACATATCGGTGGAAAGTCACAGTCACAAAAGGCAGCCATGGCACAGGGTACCCCAGAGACAAAGTTTGCTCACTCCTGCCTTCCCTGAGACGCCTCCCTGGGAGGGTATCCCTTTGAAACAGAAGCCATCATCCACCCCTCAGGGATGGAAAACAGTAAGCTGTGAACGATAAAGGATTAAGTCATAGGTTATCAATGTGCACATTGCTATGTTGGCCTTTGTTCTGAGGGCATACAAGATGTTTTCCCCCCCTTTAGTGGTTGGAATTTGATTCATTTCCTCTCCCCCCCCCTTGGTTTCTGATCTAGAATTCTAAGCTTATCTGTAAGAGCAGTTTGAAACCTATGCTGAATCTAAGGGGTCTAGGTGTGCCTACAGCAGCTATGTGGGCAGACAGTTGATAGACAGCAGGATTTGTAAATGTTTTCAGGTCTCTAACAGAGAGAAGCTCACTGATATCTAGGAATGAAACCTATCTCACAATAAATACTGTTATCCTGATTTCCCCTGAAAGCTGGTTCTAGAAGTATCCCAAAGCTAATCTTTACCAGGCCATTGTCTCTGCCTTCCACTCCCAACAGTGGCATGAGAGGAAGTGAATGGCAAGTCGTTGAGTAACCAGAAGTGGCAGGTGTGAGCCACTGAAAACATGGCTCTGTTAGGCTGTTGTCAAAGCCCATAAAGAACTTTCCAACCTAAACTGTCACTGTTAATTAGCTGGGCCTTTGACAACTGCAGACATACTACAAGCAAAGCCTGGCACTTTTTACATCTTATTGCCTATTTTCATTTTTAAACAACAACAACAACAACAACAACAACAACAAAACCACTTTTGTGGATTACAGCTAGGATAACGTGGGCAGCCTGCTTCCATAAGGTCCAGCAGGTTTATAGCCTTCAAAGTGAGAAAACTCCAAAGAGATCAAAAGAGAAGCCACTGATTGGCTATTGGCACTCTCTATTCCTTGAAATCATGCTGTGGATTTGAAAATGTTAATTGCAGAGTCCAGATTGTCTTGCTTGGGCTTGTTTCAGAGTCGGGAATTGGGAATTAAACTTTCCTGCTTTGGAAGCCTGCTTTGGCATATAGGTGTGCACAAAAGGGAATGGGTGGAGCCTTCTACCTAATGGGGAAGGTAACCTTGAAACAAACAGAGAACTGGGTCTGAGATTCTGAGAATCGAATAGCCTTTCTGCTCCCAAGCTCTGCTGCCTGTGGTTACAGAGCAACTATCATGCTTCTCACCCCTGGACACTGCACTGCAATGAAATAAACCAGAAGACACAGGCCAAAGTGAGAAAAACCTCCTGTAAACAGCTCTCAATGCTTGCAGAGGTGTTCTCAGGGACATGAACTAATTGTTAGCTACTATTTATTAAAATCTTCAGAAAACTGACTTCCTTTCCACTTGCAAAGAAACTTCTCCAAAAGATGGTGCTAAGTGTGAAATTACAGGGCAAAAAGCAGTTAGGTGAGCTGTAAAATCTCTGTACCTCACTAATACCAACTGTAAAGTCAGGAACATAAAATGTATACATTTCAAAGGCCTGTTTTAATGTTTAAATTATGTTGTAGTACTTAATATTAATTTGTTGCTTTGGATCAAAGCATTGTTCTAAATGTAAATATGGTTTCATTGTAATTATCATTAATATTAGCCATCATCCTTTTTCTCCATTTAGTTTTTCAAGACAGGGTTTCTCTGTGTAGTCCTGGCTGTCCTGGAACTCACTCTGTAGACCAGGCTGGCCTCGAACTCAGAGATCTGCCTGCCTCTGCCTTCCGAGTGCTGGAATTAAAGGCGTGCGCCACCAGCAGCCAAGCATCATCCTTATTTTGTACACCACATTTTAAGAAACTGTAAACAACTCTAACCTAAGGAGCTAAAATCAGAAATACTCCAAATTCCAAAATTTTAGATTCTGAATTTCTGGATAAGGTATCCTCAACTGGTAAAACTCCTGTAAATATTCCAAAATCCAAAATTTCTTTCAGACAAAACAGTTTTGGTGAAAGATATTCAACCTCTGCTTCTACCAACACAACCACGTTTATATTTCCGACACACTCGACATGGGATACGTGATTCCCAAGGTTGGATTTTCAGAAGGTGTATGTATCAGAAGCATGGGCTTAAAAGCAAAGATTATATTCTTTAAGTTTAGCTGATATGCATTAAAGTGGTGTCTTCCAATGTTTAGGCATCACAAAGAACCATATAAATGAGTAGATGATCAAGGAGAAACCCATAGTTGAGCAAGACCTTTGATCATGAGACAGTTTTGGCAATGAGTGGCGGATCTGAAACCTCAAGGATGTTGAAGTATGCCGAGATTTTGATTCGAATAGCTAGAAGCTCATCAGAGAGCTCTTGTGTATTCTGCTAGTCAACAGAAGAAAGTGAAGAACTAGCAACAAGTCCTCCAGCTATGCACGGGGCCAAAACTTCTCTGTCTGCCCTTAGTATTTGATACCAGCTGTGCCATGCTGGCAGTGAGATGAAAGACAGAAGAGCTTCCTCCCCAAGTTCTACTTCTTTGAACTTAAGTTAGAATAGAAAGGAAGCAAATAAAAGGAGAGTCGATGACATAATACAAGCCTTTTTCCACGTGCTAACAATATTGTCTTGTGCGGAGTGAGAGAGAAGCAGGGATTTCTGACTTTCACAGCTTTTTAAACTGAAAAAAGACGACACAAAGAAGTCAGTTATGTTGCTTTAGCAACTTGAATATTAGAGGGAGTCTACCTAGAAACACGAGTCTCTCTGTACTCACTTTTGCTTGGGCGGGATAAGGTTTAGATATGGGTTCGCTCCCAGAGACTCATGGCTAGAGGTTTGGGCTCTGGGATAGTGGTGTTGAGGCCCAGAAAGCTTCAAGAAATAATGCCTAATGGAAGATGATTCGGTTCATGCCTGTTCTACTCTCACAAATCGGTTACAGCTTTCTCTTGGGAGTAGAATAGGTATAGTGAGACTGTATAAATTCCCATAAAAGTGGAGGGTTATAAAAAGAGCTACATTGCCCTCCTCCCATCTTGCTTCCTGTCTCCCCATATGATCACTCTTTCTATCTTGCAATGAATCTTCAACATGACATAATCCTCCATAGGCCCTCCCCAGAGTTAAGTTGTTGTTGGTCATATTCTTGATCTTCTAGAACTGTTAGCTAACGGTATCTCCTTTCTTTACAAAGTTCCCAAATTCAGGTATGTTGTAATAGCAAGACAAAAATAAGTTGATGCTAATAGTATTTTGAAAACTGATTACAATATTATATTACATGTTTTTATTACAATTATTAACTTGGAGGGCTGCATGCCACAGCATGCATGTGAAGGTCTTATGAGAGTCTCTCTCCATCATATTGGTCCTGGAATAGAGATCAGGTGACCAAGCTTGGAAGCAAGTGCCTTTATCCACTGAGCCATCTCTCTGGTCCTGGATAACATAATTAAAAGACAATTTTGTTAGTAACCCAATCAGAAAGGATGGTGGAGCAACTGAGAGCCTGAAAATAACCCTAGCTTAGCTTCTGTGGTGTCTCGGAGGCAGTTTCATATGGATAAAGAAGCAGAGAAACAACAGATTCTTTAAAGAACATCCTTTGGTATTACAGAAGACAAAAACATCACACATGAAGGGCAGACTTGAGGTCATCCCATGGAAATACATCCTATGAAAACGCACCGCAGAAGTAGAACAAGGAGGGAGAGGACAGCTCAGTCCACACATGTTTGTCATGTAGGCATGAGGACTGAAGTTCAACCTCCCCTAACAGTTCAACCCCCACAACACCCATGTAAAAATCTCGACAGTGATACACACTTCCAATGCCGTCCTGGGAAAGGGAAAACAGATGGCACCCTGGGACTTTCTCAGCAGCCAGATTACCCTCAGGCCAATTAGACAGCATGGCTTTTTTTTTTTAAATGTATATGAGTGTTTTTCCCTACATGTACATCTATGCACCTTCTGCAAGCCTGGCATGCATAGAGGCCAGGAGAGGATGTCAGATTCCTTAGAAATGAAGTGAGAGATGGTTGTGAGCTGTTTTATGTGGTTGTTGGGATTTGAACTCCAATCCTCTGGAAAAGTAGCCAGTGCTCTTAGCCATTGAACTATCTTTCAAGCCCTGAGAGACCGTATATTAAACATACACATACACACACACACACACACACACACACACACACACACACACACACACACTACCTAAGGTAAATGGTATAATAAAGGAAGTTACCCAAGGTTGATCTCTGATCATCTGTGGATACACATGTACATGTCTAGAGGGAGGGAAAAGAAGAGAGACAGCGACAGACTGACAGAGATAGAGACAGATAGATGGATGGATGGATAGATAGATAGATAGATAGATAGATAGATAGATGGAATAAATCAAGAGACCAGCCCCAGTACACAATGAGACCAAGTCTTAAACAAAACAAAATATAAAAAATGAAACAATTCCCCTTCTAAGGTGTTGTGGTCACTAATATTGATGAACGGTAGACAAGTCAGTTGATTCTCAGGAGTAGCATAGAAAGGTCTCTCATGCCATCTGAGAATTTGGGGAAAGAAACACAACCTCTTCTTTCATGATTAGGAAAGAGAAATAAACACAACAAGCAATACAATGTTTAGATACTATGTATCCCATCTTCTAGTCATTAACTGAAATGGGGGAAATCATCTTTGAGTTTAAGCTTAGACTACACACGCAGGGAATGTCTCAAATGAAGATGTCTTCTGAGAATATTGTTGTCCTCTTGGGTAGGTAGGAGTAACATCAGCCAACCAGTAGCCTCAAATACAAGATGTGACTACACATGGCTCACTGCCCTAAGGGGCTTTGAATAGTGGCTATGGTTAGAAAGTCACTAAAGATGGTCACTGAGGATACTTTCCAAAGGTAATTAGTTTGATCAGCATGTCACTTAAAATCAGGAGGCCAGCCTTCTGAATAACTTGGGGAGGAAAGTATAATTCAAATTTGTTGTCTGCGGTCAAACAATAAAAATAATATGTAGCGCAATGTACAAAGTAGTTGGCTATGTGCCCTAAATTAATTTTTTTTCTCTCCTTGGAAAAAGAAAACACTGCTTAAATTGAGTTCTGAACTGCTTCATATTTTATATTTTTAAGTAGCTGTATGGCATCAAGCCTGGTTATTTATTTCCAGTTATTTAATTTGAAATTCATCTAGTAGACAGCTCTCATCTCTACAGAGTAGGAAGAGCAATAGCAAGACAGACCGTGGCAAGAGCTCAGTGTACAGAGATGGCCCGGCCTCCTTAGCCTAACGTGGTTGGATGTAGGACCGACCTTCAACCGTGCTCCTGACTTAGGTCCTGAACTGAGTCCTGCAGAAGAGTCAACATGATCTCCACATTGAAAGGGCAACAGGAATGATTGGGAACGCATCGCTACCCATGTCACAACCACACATTCCTCTTGGCCATGGGGCTTTTGAGTTTTGATGAGGATTGAGGTGAGCATAAAGAATGTAAAACGGTTACGTTATTGTGTAGTAGAAGAAAGTCATATCTGCCTTAGCAAAACACGTAGTATCAGGTTGTCATCAAATTCTCTTGCATTTGATTGACAGCCATGGTCTTGGAATATATATTTTTCAACGATCTTGATGTTCATTGGTATCCATTCCAAAAAAAAAAAAAAAAGAACAAAATTGACAAACATTTTAAAGCCATGACGAAACCAAAGGACTCGGAGAAAAAAGAAAGTGCTGAACGGCTAAGTGAAAGCGAACTATAAAAAAGACCAAGTCTAGAGTGCTGACTTTTCATCTTGCCCTTACAGGGCTTGACAAGGAAGCTCCTTGGTTACCATAGTAACACGTGTTGCTTAGGTTAACCTCCTAGCAATTCAAGCATTAAAAGGCAAGCAAACATCTCAAAGGGAAGAAGTATTAAGAACATTAATTCAGGCTGGATTGGGACCTGCATTTGTGTAAGAAAAGTGATATAAAGCAAAACTTAAAATTTGTGGGCTGCATCTTCCAGTGAAGGGAAATGGACTTGATTTTGCTGCCCGGACATAGAACGACAGCATAGGTCTAGTGAATTACTCTGGACCACTTTCACAGGTGTGGATAGAGACTTTAGTGCTGTAAGCAGCTGGCTCCGCTTGCCGAAGCTCCGGGGGAGGGTGTGGCTGTTGGAGAGAAAGGGCAGCTGGGTAGAATTCACTACTACAAAGTCCTCCTCATGCCCCACCGGCTCTGGATCACAGGGGCTCCATGGTCAGGTATGCCTGTGTCACTTTGGGAGTCACAGGAGCTCACCCCAGGAAAAAGTATGCCTCTGGGCAGATTAAAGGATTAATTTCAGCAGAAGGCAGCTCCTAGGGAATTCTAAAACTGAATTGCCCAGTGGTCGGGGACATGAGTTTCTCTGCAGACTGGATCTGGGGCATACCTGTGGTACACACAGTGGTGGCATTGTTGGGGGTTGTTAAACACTTCCTGTTAAAGTACTGTGCAGTCACTGAAGTTATAGAGTACCCTGAAGCTTGAGGGTGAGTGAAACCTGTTTTCTGTTTGTACACCTTTTTCCCTGTCCGAAGTTTAAGGAGCTTAGGGTGTTATGTTTGTTTGTTTGTTTTTTTGTTTGTTTGGCCTGTACTTTTTTGTTGGCTTTTATTCTCATAGTTTTACACTTTCTAGTACCCTTTTCAATATTCTACCCTAGGACAATCTCTTTCGCCCTTTTGAGGAATGCTAAAATCCCCCAAATGTACTCATCTGGGAAGTCCCCGCCTCTGAGCCTCTCCCTCCAGCTTTCTAACTGTAAGTTTCCCATTTTTCTTTCTTTAGCAGGGGCAGCAATTTCCCCCTCCCCCTCACTGCCTCCACTCACCTATTGCTCATCTTTCCAATTGCTCAGATACTTGCTCCTTCTAGGTTAATATCCATAAACACATTTCTTTACAAAGAGATGATCTTTCGATTCGTATTCAAATCATCTGCCCTGAGGGCTCTTACATTCCAATAGGAAGAACTGTGAGGTAACTGAAGGAAGGGTGAGCAATAAGTCAGAAGGTGGGGAGGAAAAGGGGTGATTAAGGGTGATCACCATGGGCTCGCTCAGGCTTGATGAAAACCCACTGGTGATGAGCTAACCTGGAATATCTAACGGGAGTTAGTTACGCACGTGTCTGGGCTTTTACAGAAGTTCACAAGCCGTTGACTGGATATTTAGCACAGCTTGTTCATCAAGATGACTGTGTTCCATGGAATTTCAACAGACAAAGCAGTAGAACTGTGAAGGACATATTTGCTCACTGTGGTCAAGAATGCTGGGTTTGGTGGCTGAAACCTGTAATCCGAGTCATAGGGAGGCTCAGAAAGGAATCACCTTGAATTCAAAGCTGCTCTGGGCTACATTGGAAGTTCTGGGCCACACTGGAAGTTCTGGGCCAGCTTGAACTTCAGAGTGAGACCTCATCTAAGAGAGGGGGTAGAGAGATTATGTCCAATAAAGAAGAAAGAAACTTGGAACTTACTTGCATAACTACATTATGGGTTAGGTAACATATTCGGATTTCATGCTTTAGAATGAAACTACCCCTGGCCTCAAAGTAGAATGCAGCAATAGTTACCCTTTTGGTCCGGCATTTCTTTTTCCTTCTGTATTCCTGGGAAACATGCCTTTCTGCATTCTGTCTTCCTAATTCTGAGTTGGACACAAACAACTTCACCAAAGGTCCAGGTTTCTTCGGCTTTGAGATGCCCTCAGCCACCCTCTTCCTGACAGTTGCTGGTTTGGTCCCTTTCTCACAGTCTTCCTTGGAGTGTTGATCACAACATTCAGAATAGTTTATTATTGCCCTAGATAATAACTGGGCACAAGCTAAAGTCATCTAAAAGGAGAAAACTTCAAGTAAGAAAATGCCTCTCTAAGATCACGTTGTAGGTAAGCCTGTAAAGCATTTTCTTGATAATGGTTCATTGGGAGGGCCCAGTCTATTGTAGGTGGTGCCATCCCTGGGCTGGTGGTCTAGGGTTCTATAAACAGGCAGGCTGAGCAAGCCATGGGGTGCAGTCCAGTAAGGAGCATCCCTCCTTGGTTTCATCAGCTCTTACCTCCAAGTTCCTGCCCCGCTTGAGTTCCTGTCCTGACTTCCTTCAATTATGAACTATGATATAGAAGTATAAGCCAAATAAACCCTCTTCACCCCAGCTTGCTTTTTTTGGTCACGGTGTTTCATTATAGCAACAGAAACCCCAAACATAATAATTTATTTAGTGTAATAATTATCAGTATACTTTTTATTCCATGTCAAACATAAATCAAAGTGACTTACAAGTAATTATTGACTGATTCCTTTCACAACTCTATAGAGGTAGGTGTTATTGCCTTGGCTTATTTACAGGCAAAGGAAACTGGAACCATGCAGAATTACATAAATAGTTTTAGTCACACAGGTAATAAAAGGAACTGGGTTCCAAACCTAGGAACTTTAGATTCAAAACAGATGTGATAAATGAGTATCCCATGTGGCTTCGTGCCATCTTCTGGCTTATCCTTGACTAATACACACTAAGCTGTGAATTCACAACTTCTTGAGGTAAGAATAACTTTTTATTTTATAAATAATACATAATCATTATTTTTTAAAAAATGGAATGAATCCTTAAGTATACCTAAACAGAGAAAGTGACCCCAAATCCTATTTCTCTAAAATAGGGCATCATTAAAACTTGGATTGTAACCTTTCATGCATGATTTTACACCTACACAGACATAGCTGGACTGTATCATGTCCTTTTTATCACGGACATCATGGGTCATCCTGTCCTCAGAGTTGTCTATTGGGAAATCCACAAAAACCTGTGTGTGTTTCTCTACATATATGCTTTGTATCTATGATCATAGAAATCACTGGCATTTTCAAATGGGATTGTATTACAGTAATCTTTTGCATGCTGACTTCTCTCACTCTACAGCTGATCCAGACCACATGGCAAAATCCAACACATTCTTCACCTGCCTCGTGCATCCCTTATGCAGTACACATGTGCCACATGCATCCAGCTGTTTCCTTAGCTTGCAGGGGTTCTCTTAAATCATGCTTTTGACCTTGTGCTGGGTATAAAGAGACAACTTTAGTAAATATGAGAGGTTTTAAAATACTGTAGAATTTGGGAAAAAAACACCACTTCAAAGAATTATTAATGTTTAAATTATAATTTCTGTGAGTAAGGGAATAAGAAGATAGTATGAGAAGAAAATACTACTTAATAAAATTTAACAATTATCTATCTATTGTTATCTGATTAAAGCTAATTTTCCCATGTATTAATAAAATCCTTTCTTAAGGGGACATACGATAGGGCATTGTCACAATCACCACTGTCTCTAGACAGCTATTCTTTGGGATGTGGTGCCTACTGTCCAGTTCGCGCCTACCACTACATGTGTGGGATGTACGTTCTGCTCTTACATACTGACTTCTAGCTGTGAAGTCTTTCTTTCTTTTCTTTCTTTTTTTGTCCCCCTCCCCCAGATGGGATTTCTTTGTATAGCCCTGGCTGTCCTGGAATTAGCTCTTTAGACCAGTCTGGCTCAAAGTCAGAGATCCACTTGTCTCTGCCTGCAGATTCTAGGACTAAAGATGCACTGGCTGGCACAATCATTCTTACTATTGTGTTTTTGTGTGTATCAAGCCTCATCTTGGAAGAAAGTCTCCATGCCCCCCTCCCCCTGGATACTTGGATTCATCGACAGTGAAGTGCAATTTTCTTTGCAAATCTCTCTGAGGTACTCTTTCCTGGTCTCCCTCATGTATGATGAATAATCTGTACCCTACATTCCATCCTCTGCTTTGGTAAATTCCTTCCTTTAAACTCCTCTGTATCACATGTCAGACATCACTTTCTTTTATTGAAAAGTGTCCTTTTCAACCTTTTCTAGAGTAGTCCTGTCTGCCATACAGAAGGTGCTCTACAGTGTTTGTTGACTGAGTAACAAAAGACAGCAGAAGAATGTGTTGAATTGGAATCATGAAAGCTTTCCACTTATCGCTAATATGGAAAGGCTCAGTGGAATCCTAGAAACAATAATCCAAGAGCTGAGACTTTCCAGAGGGCACTGGCACGGAAAAGGAGGAGCAGAGCCTGATCAGAAGTTGAGTAAATATCCTCCAAGGCCCCTGATTATCCAGACATTGACAAAAGAAAGATTCTGAAAGGCCTGCCACTGTGGCCATGAGGAAGTCCTGGCTCAGATGATTCATGGTTAAGTATTTGCATCTCTTCTAGCTAAGAAAAACAAAAGCTGTGGCATTCCATAGCTCTTAGGCATGTAAGATCCAGGGGCTTTGCCAGTTCTTTCTCCTTAGCAATCAGTTACTAACGAGGCCCCATTTCATAAAAATGAAGGCATGTAAAATGGGAAGGAAGTCAAATAGCAAGCTATCGGGTTGGAATTCAGAAAGTATATCAAGACCAACAAAGTAATTGTTAAATTTGATTATTAATGTTTTGATACTTTGATAGACCTGTTTTCTGTTCTCTAGCAGAAACAAGCAAGATGAAGGATGGTAAATGTTTTGAGTAAAGAGAAGGGGAAATATAGATAAGTTATTTCGCCAAATCTATCCAGCAAGCTGAGTGCACAGTCTCCAGATATCAACTACCAGGGTCAGAGGGGGCCTCCGAGTAAGCAGCAAATTTGTTGATGGACACATTGAATGTATTTATCTCACGACTGCCTGAAGATTCCATGTTATTATTTCCACTTCAGAGATAAGAAAATGGAGGGTAAGAAAAATAATTATCAGCAATTGAAGAAGTGAGGAGGAGCTGAATTCAAGTAACAGAAATAGAGGCAGTTAGATAAGAGTTTCAGAACATTATACTGTAATATCTGCCACTAGTCATAGGAATTTACCTACTTGCTACCCCAAATCTCCATTTTCTGCTTTATTCTTCAGGTTTAAGATTTGGTTGGGGGCATGGGGGTCCAACATTGTCCATGCAAATAGTCTCATAAATCTTAGAATCCATTTATAAACCTATGTGGAGGAGCTTATCAAATCCTTTCAGAAAACAAGTTTTATTAAGACATATAAACAAAAATAAATTCTGCATGCCCCTCTGCTCTAAGGTTGGCAGAGCTCTTGAGCTGTGAGCGCTCCTGAGCATTGTTAACATGGAACCAAGTTTTCCTGCTTGGGCCATAAATATATTGTTACTTGTGTTTTGTTTCAGTTTCATAGAGCTATACAAAATATCTTAAGCAAATCCACCACCTAATCCCTCCATTCAAAACTCAGTTTAATCTCCCTTTCCAACTTTAAGACATTTTTGGAACCAGTACTGTCCACATGTGCACAGCTGTGGGGTTATTCATAAAGACTCAGGTAACCTGTTAGTGGCCACACCTCAAAAGAAAGTGAATCTCCTTGCTATAGCAACCATGGACTGTCAATAGCTCCTTGGATGGGGATGGGGCCTCAGGAGCCCCTCAGGAGCCCATCTAAACCTCCATGCTTTCTCATGTTTTCTTCCCTAAATGTTGTGTTTGAGAGATGAAAGGACAAGAGTAATGTTCTGAAACTCTCCAAACTAAAACCCTCACCAGTACTGTGCATCTTATGAGAGAGTATGAAAATAGAATTCCAAATAGTGCACATAATGGGATGCCTATCTCTTTACTATGTAGATAAGGTTAGTTTAAATGGATTGACATATGGAGACCACATTTACAAGCTTGGCTCTGTTGCTTGTTTTGGACCTTGGTCATGACAGAAACCCAGAATGGCTATATTTTCTTTGTGGCTCCATGACAGAGTAACTGAAAGAAACAAGTTATGAAAGGCTTAATTTAGCTCATGGTTTCAAAGGATTCAGTTCATGATCACAGAAAAGGCATGGTGAAACAGAATGACTCACCTCATGGCAGGTCAGAAGCAGAGAAAAGGGAGTATAGAAAGAGGCCAGCATAAGATTCAACCCTTGTCTTAGTTGGGGTTTTATTGCTGTAAAGAGACACCGCAACCATGGCAACTCTTATAAAGGAAAGAATGTAATTGGGTCTGGCTTATAATTCAGAAGTTTAGTCCATTATCATTATAGTGGGAAACATGCAGCATGCAGACAGACATGGTGCTGAAGAAGGAGCTGAGAGTTCTACATCTTGATCTGAAGGCAGCAGAAGGAAGATTGAGACACACTTCCTCCAACAAGGCCACACCTACTCCAACAAGGCCATAGCTCCCAATAGTGTCACTCCCTATGAGCAAAGCGTTCAAACATATGAGTCTATGGGGCCATTTCTGTTCAAAGAATCATAATCCTGGAAGACATATTTCCACCTTCATGATCTACTTTCTACAACTAAGCCTCATCTCTTATCTTTTAACACCTCTCCATAATGCCATTCCGTTTTGAATACATCAAAGGATTGATCTATTTGATAGATCAGATGATCTGATCTCCAGAAATTCTTTGCTTTAATCCCAGCACTTGGGAGGCAGAGGCAGGTGGATTTCTGAGTTCGAGGCCAGCCTGGTCTACAGAGTGAGTTCCAGGACAGCCAGGGCCACACAGAGAAACCCTGTCTCGAAAAACCAAAAGAAAAAAAAAAAGAAAGAAATTCTTTGCCTGGGGCATATATTAGTGATTTCCTTGATGATTCTCAATATAATCAAGTTAATAATGAAGATTAGCATGATGGTTTGGTGTTTGAAAGAAGTGTAGACTGAAAAGTAATGGGTGTAAAAGGGTCATGGGTCTCAAGAACCATGTATAGCCAGGTTGTGTCTGTGTGCAACTAATACAGTAAATGATAAATCAAAAAAAAAAGGGGGGGGCTATGCCAGTATCTGCTCTTCACCCAAAATATACATGATAAGGTATCTCTCAGACTCCCACAGACCTAAATACTTGACCTGTTATGTATAAAGGACCACTACTAATTACAAAGTAGAAGAGTGCCTCATGACTGAATTTCTGCTAGATGAGGATCACACAGGCAGCTCCATGAATGGGGCAGCTTATGTGTATCAGAATTCTACTAATATAGAGTATGCTTCTCATTTAATTCAAGATAAAATGTCTGAAAGGGGTTTTCAGTCTTTTATCACTGTCCTCCTTATTTGTATATTTATTAAGAGCCTTCTACTCACTGGACACTCATAAATACTCAGGAAATAAAGGGACAGGCAAAAAAGGTAGAGACTTTTATTCTAGCGATTGGGGACTCAATAAAGAAAGTATGGCAATGTAAATAGTGACTATTGAGATAAGGAAGAACAGAAACGAGGCAGGGGAGATAGAGCACACGTGGCCAGGGAGTATTCATTATTTACCCTCAAAACTGTCTCAAGTAGACCTGAGGTGGAAAGGAGGAGTCCAGCTAGAGAGAATAAAGAAATGAAAGTCTGTCAAGTAGAAATGAGCCTCTTGGGTTTCAAAAAATGAAAGTTATTTATGTGTGTGTGTGTGTGTGTGTGTGTGTGTGTGTGTGTGTGTGTGTGTGTGTGTGTGTAATACCATGGTGTACTATACATCTGTATCCCTCTACCTGTAGATTACTGCAGCTCTCAGTCTTCATCTGAAAGGTTGCTTTGCACAGTGGATGGTGGTTAACCCAGAGAATCACAACCAGTCAACGTATAGAGAACAAGTATCTGCAGTGTGCTCAGTCCGAAATGAAACATGGAGAGCATACCCCACAAAGCTCAGGCACCTTGATGGAACAGGGACAGATCATTTGGAAGAGCCAGAGGGAAGTTTGGGATGAAACAGTCAGACTTCTGGGTATAACAGGATCTCTGTCCTCAGGAACTCATAGCAGCTCTTGTGTACGGCACAAGACCTCCATAAGATCAAGCTGGTTGATGGTCGATGTTTTTGTTTGGTGTAAGGAGAAGTTCATGAGCCCCCACCCCTAACTGCAGAGCTATTGGCAGCTTTTTGCTTCTGTGGGAGAGAGAATCAGTTTTATTGAATGGTTTGGGCCCTGGTTTGTTGACCATGCTTGAGTAGATGGGCCTCATATCTAGGGTTGTAAGAACAGCACAAATTGGACTTTAGAGGTTCCTATCTAAGCAATTCTACCCTGGAGGATTAGGGTAGAGTGGTTGAATCTTAGAGGAATTGGAAGGAGGATCTAGGAGTGAACTATAGTCAGAATACATTCTATGAAATTCTCAAAGAACTAATAAAAATATGTTTCAAAAAAGTCCATGTAACTTCAGGACAGAGAACAATAAGAGAAGCCTGAAGAGCTTGGCAGGGGTCCATGATGAAATTCTATTGGAGCAACCAGGCCAGGGTGAGGTTGAAAATCATTCTCCTTGTGTGTGGTAGGAGCCATTTTGGGTCTTTAAACATGGAACTTGTAACTTCTGGAGAGACTTTTTAAAGAGTGCTATGGCTGCTGTCACGTGACCAGTGTGGTCACATGAAGAGCCATTGTGAGAGACAGACACAGTTCTAGATGATAGTAGAGGCAACCAAGGTGATGAAAGGTGATTTTGCTCACTCTATTTGAGTAGCCGATGCATATTACTTTGTCTCTAATCCCTGTGACAGGAAGCCTGACACAACCAGCTTAAGGGAGAAAGGAATTATTTGTTCATGGTTTCAAATGACTATGTCCCTCATGTCAGGAGAATATGGCAGAGTACAGCAGTAGTTTATATCATCGTAGCCAGGAAGTGGAGAAAAGGAAATGCTGTGAGCCTCCTGGCTTCCTCCTTTTATCCCCTCAGGCTCCTAGACTTCGTGGTGCTACCTGAAACAGGGCTAAATCTTTCCCATCCACTAATCTTCTCTGCAAACAGTCTCACAGACACACCCAGAAGTATTCCTCATTGTGACCTGGGTGATTTTAAACCCAATCAAGCCAGCAATGAAGAGCAGCCATCTCAAGAAGTGACCTGATTTGAATAGATTTCAGACTCAACGTTCACCTGCCTTTGAGGTTAGCCCGCCACCTGGACTTATCACCAATCTGTAATTGATTACATTTGATTAATTTAATTTGATTCCTTTCCAGGAATCAAATTTCGGATTAAGGAAAGGGTACTAATTGTCTAAAGAAACAAAGGAGCTGCTGTCCAAAGAAAGGGTGGGAAAGAGAGAGGGAGGGAGAAGGGAGGGGGTGGAGAGAAAGGGGAGGTGGGAGGGGGGAGGGGGAAGAAAGGCAAACTGATGTGGTAGAGAAAGGCAGTCCTGAGCTGTCAGTGGACACATCACTAATTTACAGCAGTATCTGAGGGCCACAGGTGCATCTACCTGTAAGCTGCAAAATCAATTTTCTTGTGACAGTGTCAGAGCTAGATAGATCAATAGCTGTTACCTAAGCCATTTGTCTTCTCAGAAATAAAACAACACAAGAAAGGAGATTGACATGCTTTCTCCCAGGTGACGTATCATTGAGTTGAACTAAACTTTGAGTTTCTGCTCCATATTCTTAGATTCAAGTTTTTTGTTTTCCTTTATTGTTTTTCCCAGCACTGAGGTTAGTTTGCCCTGAATAGACTTTTGGCATTCTGTACCTAAAAAAGAAAGAGTGTTCACTCTTCGCCTCAAAGTATCATATGTGTGCTTTGAAATTTTAGGACAAGTATTACAGGATGAAGTGTATCATGTTGGTTCTGGTCCCTTAACATGCTTTAGCACGGAATGGATCTGTCTTCTACAGAAGGAAGGAGAGGAGAGGAAAGCGGGGCGAGGACATGGGGAGAGGGAAGGGGAGAGTTGACACAGAAAAATAGCCCATGGTGGATGGAGATGGTTGGGGGGTCGCCATGTTTCCTAGGCAAGTACAAAGGTTGGAGTTTGAATCCTCAGGACCTATATCAAAGCCAAGTATGTGGTGCCCACCTGTAATCTTGGCACTGGGAAGGCAAGGCAGGGATGCCTGGGCCAGCCTTACTAACTAGACTAGTGGAATGGGTAAACTCTGGGTCCAGGGAGAGGCCTTGCCTGTGTATTCAAAGTGGAGAGTACACGCCTCAAGTTCAGCCTCCATCCACAATCGCACATATGTATACATGCAGGCATGTGCGTGTGCGCCCACACTCACCGTCAGCATCACCTCTTATTGCATATCCAGAGTTGTCATCTTTGGGGTTTTGTCATTTGTTTTGTCCATTTTGTTGAAAATACCTGGAGATGCAGTAGCCTGTTTCTCCTCTCCCGTGAACAACTCTGTGAATTATTCCAGTTGACTTAAGTTTCTCTGTAATGTTTACTTGGTGCTTGCTAGTCACATTATATCCTTAAATTACAAAATGTCTCATAACTGTTAAGCATGCTCATGGTGAAAGCTAGCCTCTGCAGCATTTACATGTTTATGTGAACATGCAGAAAATAGCGAAAACAGGCTCTCACTGATGTGGGAGACCCTGGATTCTTTTCTTCGAAAACCTGAACTTTCTTACCAATATGGTACTGATTTCATAGGACCTTAGATCAAATTCATTCTTGACATGCTACAATATTTTCTGTAAGCTATGAGAAAGACTCATATTTTACGAAATATTTTTACATCCATAGACCGAGAGGAATGCATTAGAATGTATAGTTGCTCTCATTCTCCCATTACATGGATGACAAATGACACAGTCATATTGGATAAGCACAGACTTGTTAAGGCATCCACTCCATACTTCAGAGGGTAGTCACAGGTAAGTTCATTAATGTCTTAAATGATAAGCATCTCCTATCGGTTGTTTCAGTTGCCTTCAGGTGTTCTGAGCACCAGGGGCTTGGCCATGCCAAAGGTACATCCAAGGGACTTCAAAGCTCAGATCTACCTTAGAAGGAGAAGCAAGAAAAAAAGTAGACCCCTGGTAGAATCCATGAAAAACAAAACTCACTGCCAGCTTGGCTGACTGGTATGGTGAAATGTAGCCAGGTAACTGTCGATGGAATTGTGTATGCTAAGAAGTCTTTTCTTCCTGTAATGATTTCCATGTGCCCTGGTTCCCTCTCTCTCAGATGTCTATGCAGATTAGTCAAGTGGAACACGAAGTCAGAGCTCCCTATGTTTTAGTGCCTGCCATTAATAAAGAGAACTGATAACTCAGATGATATTTTAATAATAACCATAAACTCGTACTTAATTCATCTACTCTCTGTGTCCCCAAACTCCCATTTTTACTTCCCTTCATTCTGAAGCAACTACAAGCTAATGGAGATGAGCATCTTCATTTATAAAATAGCTTAAATATGCAAATATGGGTTTAAAGAAATAACAAATGTGGTAGCCTAGGCATATAAGAAGTCTTTGTATGGTATGCAAATGATGGCACTAAGTCTAGCCCTATTAAGACATCATCTTTGGAATGGGCCTGGCTCTAGTTTGCTTTCTGTTGCTGGGATAAACACCATAAGCAAAAGCAACTTGTCGAGTAAAAGGTTATTTTACCTCACAGCTTACAGACTTCCATGAAAGGAAGTCAGGGTAGGAACTCAAGGCAGGAAGCTAGAGGCAGGAACTAAAATAGAAGCCATGGAGGCAGGCTGCTTATTGGTTGCTCCTCATGGTGGCTCATTTCGCTTGCTTTTTAAAATATATACCATCTAAGACTACTTGTCCAGGGATTGACACCACCTACGGTGGACTTGACCCTCCCATACCAAATCATTTTCCAAGTAAATGCCCAACAGACTTGCCTACAAGCCAATCCAATAGAGGCATTTTCATTTTTTAATTTTATTCTTATATTGAAAACAGATTTTATTTAACAACTACATTCTGATTAAGGTTCCCCTCCCACTGTTCTTTCCAGTTCCTTCACACTTCTCTTCCCATCCAAATCTACCCTACCATCCGGACCCACACCTCCCACCACCTTCCATCTAGATCCATACCCTTTCTCTCTCTCCTTGGAAAACAAACAGGCACCAAAAGGATAAAAATAAATAAAATAAAATAATAAAGTATAAAAAGATAAATCATCAACAAACAAACCCAGATATGAAAAAAAAACAAAACCAGCCACACAAAAAAAAGAGCCAAAGTCGCTTTTGTTTATGGTCTTTGTCACAGTAAACAAGCTGTTTGTATATGAAGCACTTCACAAATTTGTGTGTCATTATTTCTAGGGGACCATGCTAATCTTATCAGCATCATTCC
>CM052719.1:21738154-21789641 GCA_028551405.1 Uromys caudimaculatus | reverse complement strand
AAGGGAAGGGAAGGGAAGGGAAGGGAAGGGAAGGGAAGGGAAGGGAAGGGAAGGGAAGGGAAGGGAAGGGAAGGGAAGGGAAGGGAAGGGAAGGGAAGGAAAGGAGAAAAGAAAAGAACAAAACAAAACAAAAGTACTTACCGGATAAAGACCTCTAATTCGAGCTACTGGAGAGACTAAGCAGGAAGACCAAGACTGTGAGTTGGAGGCCAGCCTGAGTGATGGTTACAGTGAGCCTCATGTAAAGAAGAGAGGGAAGAAGATGCAATAGATCTCACTGAACAAGTATTCAGAACATCAAACGACCTTCAGTGTCGTTTACTTCTATTAGAGATGGTAGTATTGTAATTGCTGGCATTTCATTCTCATCTGTAAGATGAGAATTTTATCTTTTATGCATTTCAAATTTAATCTGTGCAACCAGCTTATGAAAACGGGAATTATCCAGACTGAAAAAATTACTTTATCATTATGTTCACAGTCACAGACAGTAAGGAGCTCAAAGGCAGCATATACCACATCTCAAGTTGTGTGAACATCAGCTTGCAGTTTTTCAGTTCAATGATTTTCTCACAAACTTCCCATGGGTGTGTTTTTGTTGTTTTGTTTTTGTTTATTTGGTTTTTATCAGATTGTTCCAGTCAAGTCCTTTAGTGACTCACTTGAGTTCATATGTCAATAATTTTTGCAAATAAAAAGATATAGAGATCTGGGCACTAAGGTCCAGAGTAAAAAGTCTCTAAGTCAAGTGAGAACCTCTCTAAAGAGTCCAGCTAAGACAGTTGTAAAAACGTATATTATTCCATTGCATGCCATTTTACTAAGCCTGCTGTCTGGTTTCACATGGTAACTGGTTGAATATCAGATGTTCAAAGTGGTGGCAAAGCTGTTCAATAACAAGAGATGAAGGTTGTTATTTTTATGCTATTGTATTGCCTTAAAAACTTTTTAGATGGATTTATTTTCATTCTATGTATATGGGTGTTTCGCCTGCATGTTTGAGCATTATGTGTGTGATATGTCTGCAGATGACAGAAGATGGCTCAGATGCCTTAGAACAGTCTGGAGTTACAGACTGTTATGAGCCACTATGTGGACGCTGGGAATTGAACCCAAGTCCTCTGGAAGAGCAGTCAGTATTCTTAATTGCTGAAGCATCTCTGCTATCCTAATGTGTTCCCTTTAAAGGAGGGAGCTGTTGCTCCAGAAGTTCAAAAAACTGATTAAATATGTGCAGCTAATAAGGGCCAGAGGCAGAGTTCACCAGCAGCCTAGATCCCCAAGGCCAATGCTCTGCTCCCTTCCTAGACAAAACCATCCTCTCCTTTCCCTGTATCCTCTGCATTAAAGATACATAGTTAATCTCATAATTAGGACCTTAGGACTTTAACAACTGTTTCTTATAGCATCTGTAAGAATACATGTAGATATGGATATATACTAAAAACCTCTTTCAATATGGTTACATCCAAGTCAATTTTTCCTTTTAACAAACAAACTTGTATTTTCTAGAAAGTTCCTTGCCAGGCATTGACTCATTCCCTAACAATGTAGAATAAATGAGGTGCTAGCATGGCCTGCTTCATCAGTAGAAGGGCTTTTATCCAGACGGGAGGAGGAAATTCAGCTCCCCACACCAACCTGGATGATTAACTAATACTAATTGATGGTGATGAGACCTTTAGGCATACGGAAAACAAGTTGCCCTCTGAAAGTGTTTTTAAGACCCTCTGTCTTGGGGTTGTGGGGAGACATGACAGGTTCACAGTGCCAGAACAATCTGTTCTGAAGAGAAAAAGTTCAGTCAACCATTTCATCTGCATTATGCCAAAGAGTCACTCACAGGAGCCTTAAAAACTGTTTTGACAGCTTGTTCTAGCCGTCTGTAACTCTGCCCTCCAGATACAAACTTCAGAAACATCTAGAAGAAAAGGAAAGCATGTAGTGGGGCTGAGTTTCACTTATTATATATTTTGGCTTCATATATCTGATCCACTCTGTGAAACCATCTTTGTGGTCCTATTTAATTTTTTTTAAAGATATATCAAGTTCAGAGTCAGGCTAAAGTCAATATTGTTACATCTTCAAATTTAGACTTTGCCTGTAAAGTCTTACAGAGACTAGCAAATATTTTCTCTGATAATAGAAATTTAAATTGCATCCCACTTGCATTTATGTGTGTGCTAATGGTCTTCCCTGCTACGAACTTCAGGAATTTTAGTGTCCATTTAGTTATGACACAGCATCAGTGATCTGACAGGCAGATCTGTAGAGCAATAACCTTGTCTTTTTATGTCAACCAGAAGTAAAGGAGTAAGATAGCAGTGGAGAATCTGTTCCATTTTTTTCTTTTACTTGATGTTTAACTATAATGAATCACAGGCTTTTATGAGAAACCCTTGCTGGCCCCTGCAAGATTTGCTTGCCAAAAATGGAGAGAGGTTTTTTTTTTTTTTAATTTTATTTGAAAAATTGTTTGTATCTTAATTTTACATTTCTAAGACACCGTTTATTGAAAAGTTTAGCAATCCCTTTTATACGACATGGGATGTCACACTATTCAGAGTTTAGTAGTATAATGTTATCAGATCCCATAAAAAATGTGAAAAAAATCAATCCTGCTCATAAGGTATCCATTAGAGGAAATCTTCTGTATATGAAATTGTGCTCTGAAAAAACCTTCTACTGCTATAGCTATAACGGACTTTCTAGAAAAGCTATTGTAAAGTCAGTAATTCTTTCAGTACTTGGTAGCTTTGTGTCTAAAACTCGACTGCACACCTGAATTACTAATGGCACTTAAATGTATGTTAGAGATACTCCTCTGATGACAGAAGGGGGAATTCATGCAGATACTATTCAGTCTACTCTACCCATGTGGATTTTAATAAATGGCAGGTGTTGGGTTCATACGTCTTTGTATATTGAAACAACCCAGTTTTTTGTGCTTTGACATTAGAGTAGGAAAGAACCATATCTAAGCTCTGTAGAAAATACTGTAAATTTCTCTTGACATTTCAAAACATAAAAGAGACCAAGTTTATTATTAGATGCTAAGGTAAAACATGCATACATTTATTAGACAACTAATATTTCTTTTGCTGCTCAGAACGATCCAAGATCTGCTAATCTCAAAGGAATTCTGGGACTTTGTGTCTGGTCAGAGGCCTGCCACAGAAGAGAACTCCAGTTGGCATCTCACAGGAAGAGAGAACACACAGATACCAACATTTCAGTAGTTACTTAATTTACTGGCTCAGAGGTTTAACCTCTCCAGTTTTCTCTGTACTGTTGACATAGATATCAACTCTGCCACATCCATGCCAGTGTGAGTCATCTTCATCTCACTTAGGCCTTTTGAGTGGCACCTTAGAGGGTAAATGGAGGCAAGGCTCCAAATAGGCCTTTGCTAGGACCAAATGTTTCAGTGTTTCATGATAGCCCAATATATTAGTGCAATGGTTTTCCACCTATGTGTCATGACCCCTTTCAGGAGCAAATGACCCTTTTACAGTGATCACTCAAGACTATCAGAAAGCATAGATATTTACATTATGATTCATAACAGAAGCAAAATTATAGCCGTGAAGTAGCAATGAAAATAACTTTATGATTGGGAACCATATGAAATGAAGAACTGTATTAAAGGGTCACAGCATTAGAAAGGTTAAGAACTGCTGTATTACTGCTTTGCATTTAAATATAGTTTAAATTTAAAGTAGTATTTTCATATGTAAACTGCACACACACACACACACACACACACACACACACACTGAATTGTCTACTTTTCTATGCAGACTTTTATCCAAAAGTGTTTTGGGGAGACACTGCGTGCCTATCACAGTCGCATGCCAATACCTGCCCCCAAATAGCCAGCTTAACAGAGCCCTGAAATATGAATAAGAGAGTTCCTTAAAACTCATGTTGTATAGTGAATTTACTCAGTCATGGAATGGAATTACTAAAACCATGACCCAAGTCAACCTTTTCTCTTTATAACTTAATAATCTCAGGTATTCTGTCATAATGATAGAAAGCTAGCATACCTTCCAAATAAGAGAATCTGCAATTTAGTGTGATGTTATATGACATCTTTCTCAAGCTCTTTATTTTGATGATTAGATTATTAAGAAAAGAGACCCTGCAGAGTCTTTAATATACCCATCAGGTGCCATGTGGTTTGGGTACATATTAATAGAAGTCCAAAATCAACTCACTTGTACCTCACAAGACAACTTAGTTGAAGCATTTCTGCTTTTTTAGCCCTTTTTGTCAATAGTTTATCTAGTAATGGAATTCTAGTATCTTCACATAAATGAGATTCTCTCTGGTTCATCATGCTTCTTGCTTTTCCATATACTTTTAAAATATAAAGAACTCTACTTGTGTGTCTCTGGATTTTTAAAAGACAGGGCATTTTCATACTGTACTTTAAATATACTGAGAAAGGTTGACATAACAATGGCTGTGAGGACTGTGAGGATTGACTGAAATTAATGAGTGTGCTATGGGTGAGGCTCCAAAGTTGTTTATAAATTGTCACTTGCTCAAAACTTGAAACTCGTCATTCACGAGCATAGGAAGATCCTTTCGAAGGGAGACAATGGGTACAGACATCAGTGTGTGTTCAATATCTGAGGATACAGGCAAGTTGTAGGCTGTGTTTCTCTGTGTGTCTTGTCCACCCTACTCCTTCAGACAATCCACTAGAGTTGCAGGAAACCACATGGTAGTTATAGTTGAACCTCATGGCCATTTTAACAGTGACTTGATGGGGTGTGACTGGTCTATCCCACCTATTTGTCTTTTACTTTCTAATGATTACTGTCTGGACAATCTTAGCTTTTAAAAGAATCAATTCCTTTGTTGTATCTACTGACTCATCTTCCTTGAGCTCCTGTTGTCTTCATCTTTGTCCTCTATTTTCTGGACATCCTAGGAAAGCATCTCCCAGTGCCTTCTCCTTTACTCTGTCTCCTTTCTTATCTAGTGATTATAAAATAAAATGTGTCCAGAAAAAATTGTAAATACTTAGATGTCTGAAGAAATGCTTCTCAGTGACAGGAAGAAATTCTAACAATGAAGAAAGTAGAAGCATTAGCATGGATTTATTGCCTGGGGCATGTTAAGTATTTATTTTGTTTTATACTACATGGCATACATGGGGTTGTTACTGAACAAAATATGAGAAAAGATCCATAAGGTAGTAAAGGAACTGACAGGTATACCCTGGAACTAGCCAACTGCAAGTCTTGTACAAAGCTCTAATCAGTGGTCCTTCTGGACTTACTAACCGCCCTCATTGCAGTTGCCTGGTCTCAGCATCCATTTGGGCCTCCTGGGCTCACACTGGCTTTCAGTGTGGGACATTGCCTTTGTGATGCTTTGTTTTTTCCAACAATCCAAATAATAAAATAATAAATAATAAATAATCCAAATAATCGAGAGAGAGAGAGAGAGAGAGAGAGAGAGAGAGAGAGAGAGAGAGAGAGAAAGGGAGAGGGAGAGGGAGAGGGAGAGAGAACTAGCTATATCTATCTTCTGGCCAAACTTGAAGAGACAAATCTTCTTTCAGGTTTGAAGGAAATTGGTCAACAAGTATTTCAGCAGAGAGGAATGGAGGATGTGGTTGGTAGCTCTAGGAGATCTCTTCCCTTTCTCTCAGGGGACCAGCTTGTAATGGATTGCGAAATGTACCCCCTGTGGTCTTTGAATACTATCCCATATTCTTTCCTAAATCTTCTGTAAACACTGCCAAACAGATACAGGATGATAAACTCTAAGAATGCAGAACAGACCTTTCATTTCAACTTAAACCATTTGACCCAAAGCTCCAGAACATTGTTTAAATGTGTTGTTTCCTGGTATCATGACTCAGATACAAGTGCTTTCTATAAATTTTTATGTATTGGTAAAATTTGAGGAAAGATTCCTACCTATTTACCTATACAAGGAACAGCTTGGTTTATTAGTTCACAGCTAACAATGCCCCATTTGTGATTGGAAAGACAGAAAGATGGACGAACGCTTGGTTATATATAGTTCAGAAGACAGAGAATTTCCTTATCAGGCTGAAAATTGACTTGAATAGTATCTAGTGCACAGTGTGGCAGGAGCCCCTGTTAAGAGCTTCTAACCCCAGATAGTGGGGATTTGTCCTTTCCAGCCACTGTTCCCTCTTCTATAAACAAGAACATTATTAATAACTATGTATTATGTGCTATAATGCACATACTGCATAATAAAATAACAAATCCAATAATTCTTAGGGACTGAATTTGTTATGTTCTGATTCCTTATGGTCAATAAGTACCACACCTCTCCACATTAGTACTGTTTCTCCCCCACTCAATTCAGTGATGTTCCTCACAGATGCTCACTAAATATTTATCAGGTCAGTGTTGTCTACGTTCAGCAAGAATGATGACTCTTTCTTTGACCTTCTGACTCTCCTTCTTTATCCTGTACCTCTTTCTGTGTCCTGAAGCACCATGCCAGGATTTGTTCCAGCCATCTAAAAAGGTGGCTCTTCTGATATCAAGAAATACACGTTGGGGTTTTAGGAGAAAATATTTCATATTGATTAACACACTATGGGTTGGCCCTTCTGCCCACTTTCACACGTGCACACAGCTAATTGTTTTCTTTTCCTTTCCCTTACTTTGTGAAGTGACTGCCACCAGCAGACATCTTACTTCTCCAGACTTCATTAGAAGTCCATGAAACTCTGGCAGGGCTTGTGAAACCTACGGATGGGTCGAGAAGAACTCATAAACCTTGATATTGTATGAAATGCAAGTGCCTGTTTATAGACAGGGGATGGTAGCTTTTATGAGTGTCTCTGGGGTACTTTGACCCATAGAACACTCAGATCTACTCTACTAAATGAGCAAGGCCCAGTCGCTTACAAAATTCTGTACTTTCCCCTTGGTGATGGCCTCAATTCCTTTAAAATCCTTTCTGAGCCAATAAAGAAGCACTCCCTTTCCTTCCCTGAAGTCCACATCACAGCAAGACCAGCTTAAGTTCATGTCTTAAAGCTTCCGTCTCCTGGAGTCCTCACTTGTGATCCCCCCGGGGCCAGCAATCTATAATGGGTACATTTACTTCACATTCCCAGTGTTTGCTGTCAAAGGAGCTTGATACCTGACAAGTATGCATCCTTCATGTGCATAGTGACTTGTGGGAAAGCGCTGTTCTCACCTCCATGAGCCTGTGAATGCTGTGCATAGACATTGACCTTGCTGAAGTAGACGGTTGTCTTGGCATGGAGTAAGAAGCAAAGGCATACAGTGATGTCATGCAATGACTTAAAGAAATACGGATCAATTGTGGGCTAGTTGTAGCATATCCACACAATAAAGAAATGCTTCAGCCTTTGTTGACTCAAGGCCCAGTAAGGACCCAGGGCAGCATTGTCTACAGGGTCATCCAGCTTCAGTCTCTGTGATGTATATAGTTCTGGTCTGCTAATGCTAGTTAAGGTCATTTAAATCCTAAAGCCTCAGCGATCTAGAGTTCTCTAACACACCAAGCAATGGGTAGGAGATTTAGTTAATCATAGTGCAAACACAGAGAAAAAGGAACATTTTGGTGGGCAGGAATACCTTCTGATACAATGTTATTTCATAACTATAGTGACATATTGTAATAATTTAACAATTGTGTCAGAAATGACACATAGAAAGAAAAACAGCTCAGTTTAAAAAAAGAAAAAAAAAAAGTAGATGAAAAAATTGAATAGATGCACTTCCCCAAAGATGTATGTGTAGCCAAATGGGTGTTTGGATGCTAAAGTTCTAGTGATTAGATAAAGCTGAAATGAGACTCTTCCTCATGCCTGTTAAAATAAAAAGAACTCACTCAGGAAGTATTGGCAAGAGTAGCAACCATCTAGAACTGTCACTCACAATGGCTAGGCCATGGCAACATGAAATATCACCCTTAAGTTTAAGGTACTTAGTCTACCTGGGAATATATACCTCCTAGGAAATGAGTCCATTGTAAAGCCATCACAAGGGCTAAAAGTAACTGGCTCTGGGAGCATCAATGTCTTACACATCCCTGCAGAGCCCACCAAAGGCTGCATGGGCTACACCTGTTCTGATTATCACTGAGCGCCCTGTAAACTGCTCCAGTTAGATGCCGTCAGAGTCAATCCCCGAGAACCTTTGGTTGTACCAGGAATGTACCGAATAGAACTGGAAGATAGTGGCATTTTCAACTGGAGGTCCTATAGGGCGTCTGTACCCCATCCATCCATCTCAGTTACCCTCTCTCCATCACAAGGCAGGGGGCATTCTCAGACAAAGGCAGGAAAATCCACACAGGAGCATGCTTTTTCTATACCAGAGGCAGTTTTCTGAGACAGAATTATGAAGTCATTGGAAGGTCTTTAGGTTGGAAAGGGAAGTTCTGTTGGTGGAAACAGCTGCAATCCTACGGATTAAATCAATCTGTAAATATGTATTCTGGGATTCTGTAGTGATCCCACAGACATGTTTAAATACTGGCTTTTATGATCCTGGTTTAAAACCATGGCATGCCTTCTCAGCTCCCTGAGGCTGGCTTGGGGAGAAAGGGAGTTAGCTGCTGAGGCTGCTGCTACTCCAGGAGTCATGAAGGAACTAAGGACTGATGCGCAGTGACTGTGTACCCCAGAAGACCCACAAGACACACATGTTGTCATATGTGTCCTTGACCAGAGCATTTGTTAATCAGTCATTAGAAGATAAGAAAGAAGAAGAAAATAAGTGATTTATAAAAGTCCTCAGGAGAGATAGTCCCAAACTATTAGCACAAGGGAAGCATTTTAAGGGAAATGAAACATGCTAGAGAAGATAAAGTTGGCTGAAAGTAAGATACTAGAGTTCTAAAGCAGGTGATGAATACAGGAATGCACACAGTATTTCTCTTTTGTTCACCTTTTGTCTTTGCCATAAATAGACATGAGGTAATGTGTGTGTGAAGACTCACTTCCCTCCTGACAAGCTCACCCGGCAGAGGCTTCTTCCCAGCATGCCCTGCTCTACAAGCCAAGAGATAATTTGACATGATGACATAATCGTGTGGCCATTCCTCCTCTTCCTCCTCCCTTAGAGCAAATGGAAGGTCTCTTCCTAGGGTATAAATGCATCGAATCACTGAGTAGCGTAGTGATTTTCTCACAAAAATTAATCTATTTTCCCAATCATTATGTTGGAACCCACAGTGCAGGGTGTTGAGAATACAAAGATACTGACTTTGCCTTCTGTAGCTTTCAACTTAGTGAGTGATTCAATGAACTAGATTACTTTAAAAGAAAGCGTGTAAGTATGTTGGAAGTGTAGCTTGCCTACTCTGCAGAACTTTCTCCCATTTTTATTATGGTCAGAACATTTTAACTACACCCAACTAAAAGATCTAATGTAACCTGTTCTATAGCTCTTGTGCTCATGGTGCTAACCACTGCTCCATGCGATCCAAACAAAGCATTCAGTGAGATTTCCAGCATGACTCCTTAAAGGGGGATATCTAATTTAGAAGAAGGGTCTCCTTTACCTCATTTTCTTCTTAGAACTGAGAGGTAACAGCTGGAGCTGCAACAACAATTCTGGACTCCGAGCTAATTTTAGTAGAACTAACAAATTAGAGTCCTGGTGCTGTTAGACCATGTCACCTCCAAAGTGACTCTTGCTGGCTCCTTTTCATGGGAGACTGAACTTAAACCATCTTAGCTGGACTTCTCACTCCCTAAGGCAGATGAAAACAAAGATAAAAGATGAGAGTGGCTCCCAGCTCTCTTCATAGGGGACAGTCAGAGATAGCATCCCCAACGAGGGACATTTAAACTGAGACTTGGGGAAATAGGTCAGTAAGGAAAGCATCAGAAAGCATTGAAAGAAAACTGGGTGGTGTGAATCAGAAACACAAAACACCTACAAAAAGGCCAGAATGGCAGGATGCACAAGATGCTGACCTCAAGGGGAGGAGGCTGGCAACACCTGGACCCTTTGCTACACAGAGATGATTGCCATCCAAAAGATGTCTAAGATGGATGCAGAGCAAGGGTGAAGAGCAAAGGCCTACTTAGGGCGGTGGTTTCCAACCCTCCTAGCGCCTTCAATACAGTACCTCGTATTGTAGTGACTCTCAACATTAGAACTGTTTTTGTTACTACTTTATAAATGTAACTTTGCTACTGTTATGAATCAGACTGTGAAATCTGTCTTTTCTGATGGTTTTAGCTGAACCCTGTGAAAGGTTCTTCGACCCCCTGAGGGATCACAACCCACAAGTTGAGAAATGCTAACCTAGGGAGATATTAGCTTACATCTGGTCTCCAAGAGTTTAGAACCTCCAATTCTTCCCCAGGGAGAACATTTAACATTGAGGGAGTGTCACAGCCCCTCTGAGGCCCAGCTATTAGAAGTCAAGTAGAAAAGGACTTCTTATTTTCTGTTTTTAAAAAAGTGGGATTTTTTAGAACTTGGAAAAAAACCTATTAGGATACTTCTGTGTTACAAATTCTAAGAAATCACTGAAGTGGAGGGTGTGGGTGAGGAGGGGTTTGTTTTGTTTTGTGTATAGATAACCAAAGAGGGAAAGGCTGATGTAAGATTTCCAGGAGGGGGACCTGCCTCCTTTGTGGTCTTGCCTTCCTAGAGAGCCTGGTGGGCAGACTTTAAGATAATATTTACAAACAGGATGAGCCTACGTAAGCTCCTGTGAGCCTCAGTTTCATTATTTGTAAAGTGAGGATGATAACACTCATTTTTAGGGTTGTTTGGAGAGCAAATAAGACATGTCCCAGGATTTGTAAATAGATGAAAGGAGTGTAATATATTTACCTACTTGTAACTCATTTGCCTTTTAGAGTAGTTGAAACCTAGAAGATTATTACTTGCACAAATAAATCTTAGCAGGTCAACCTTGTCTCAATTAGCTTTATATGTGTTTTGAGGTTTTTGTCTTTAGAAGTGTTTTCCAGAATTGCCCTATTTCAAGGAAAATAAGAGAAAACTTTATTCCTTAGAGAGGTTCCAATGTTGTAAGCATTTACCATGTAGCTATGAAACCTAAGCTACTGTTTTTCACAAGTGTGATTTTCTCTACCATCCTGCAAAGCCAACCAGCGACATCCATTCATGAGAAATTTTCAAGACAAGATAATGAAACTACAATGAGTTAAGAGCACAAATTTCTTTCTGCTCTGATTTCCCTTTCAAAATATTCTTCCTGGGTAGCAAGAAATTGAATGCCTGTAGACATTTTTAGAATCTTATTTAGGGAAAATGGAGACATAACTACAGCCTTTGAGGCATGGTGGGGGCTGTTGGTAAAGACACAGCAAGGTAACTTTTTCCTCTTTTTCCCAAACAAGAGAAATAGGGCTTTCCTGCCAGGAAGACAAGGGGGCCAGAGATAGCATGATGCTAAGTATGTCCTAAGATAACAAGCATCAGCAAGTTAAGTATGTGAATGAGCAAAACATCTGGAAGCTACTATAAAATTCTGCAGAGCACCAGGCATGTGTAGTGGTGACTAAAGATGACGGAGAGCCATTGATGTCAGTCAGTTGGCAAGTCCATTCTGGCAGAATACACATGACAATTCAGGGTATGTGATTTTAAATTTACCATTTTTTCCTTTTAAATACAAATAACAAAAAAAGTCAAATTTATCAAAATCCCCAGGCTTAGAGAGCTCAAGACTGCTTGTAATGAATGGTACCATGGTTCGGTGTATCTATAATAAAAGAAGAAAGGAAACAGAGTATGAGTTTTATGAAATTTGATCAGCATGTGTCTATCTTCAAGAAATTGTCAAAATAAGTTGTGCAATAGAACTTATTTTGTGATCATTCACTTATTAATAATAAAAATTAACAGTGTTAAAAGATTAATTCTCTAGTTTTTCTTTAGGAAAACAGACACAATACAAAATTACTGTTGGACAAAGGAAAAAACAATTTAAAAATATTAATTCCCTCAGTTTAAAAAATGATAATGATAAGCATGTATATATTACTAATACTACTGCAAAAATTTATAGGCCAGCCTGGGCTACAGAGTAAGGCCCTGTCTTAAGAAAAAAGAAAGAAAGAAAGAAAGAAAGAAAGAAAGAAAGAAAGAAAGAACCCTTAAGAACAAAAAAGAAAAAAGATGTCAGATAGTTAATGAAAATATCATGCTGTTTTACTGAATTTATAATGTATTTATCTTTGAAAATTTACCTTTTAAAACTGGTGAACTTTCTTAACTAAGTGGATATTTCTTTTTATGCCTGATAATTTATTCCTTTCACAAAAAGGGCTCTTGAAATTATATTTATCTAATATTCCGCCCATAAAACGTGAACCAGGATATTCCTTTTGGCTGATTTTCTGTTTTCTGCCTACATTGAGGCCCCTTGATTTTCCTCTGGGCCATTCAAGATAAGGTCAGACTTCCTCTGGTTCTCGGAGCCTGCAATGAACACCAACGGCTAAAAGGCATGAAGTTTGGTGATTTGAGACAGAACTGACCCTTGGCACCTACCTCTTAGAGCAAAACTAAAATCACCAAAGTTCAAAGGAACCCACCATTGTGGCTTTGTGTATGGTTTCCCATTTGTCTTGTAGAACCCCAATCAAACCTCTCCCATGGACTACAAGCCTGCCATTGGATGGCTCACTGATCCCCAGTTAGAGTCCTCTCTTGCTGTCCTCATCCTAGTTTCTACTTCTGTTGGTGCACTCTTGGCTTTTGTCCTCGCACAGACTCTTACTGTCTATATATGAGCTGGGCCGATGGGCCACTGGGCTGCTGGGTCTCTGGGCCTCTGGTTGATGGGCCTCTCTGCAGAAAGCTCATTTCTGCTCACCCTCCTGAGGTCATTTGAAATGCCACGTTCTGGAGGATCTAAGTTGGTCCCTCATTCTAGCTGAGTGCACATTAAACCATGTTGCATTGCTGGCATTAAGTCATTCTCACAAAGTCTTCAATAGCATATGGTTTATACTACTCTATCTATCTACATCATAGCCACCATTCCAGTTATAACAAGGTAATAATCTGGGTGTTGAATATCTGGATCCCTGGTAGATTATGAGATCTCTGATATAGATATGTCTATCTTGTCTGATGCAATGCAATACATACTTGATACTGCCCAGTAAATTTGTTGGTCACTGTTCAACAGGACCCACTACTTTTACATTTCCCATGTTCATGATACATAAAGAATATGCAATGCCATGAAGAAGAGGTCTATTTAGTGCAGATAATTTTTGTTGCTTCATTTTTCAAGGGTTTGTGCATAAGATGCTATCTTCTTGCTACCATTTTGTTGCCTTCTGTCGTACTTTGAAGGAAAACATTTCACAATGTTGTGCCAAATAAGCACTCCTATGTTACCAAACAGAGGGCTTTGCACAACACCAGGAATGATGTCATTTACACAGCAGCTAGGCAGATGCTGTGGAAGTCCTACTGGAAATGCAAACTGAGATAGGATGGCAACACATACTTAGCTCCTTTCTAAATAGTAAAAGTGCATATCTAATAGATACTCATGAGGACTTGGGAAGTTATGGAAACTCCTCTTTCCAGTCATAGAAGCACGCTGGGTAATAGACCACAGTAGAGAAGTCCTCACTAGACTTGTCAAGGCTTGTGTGTGCCTGGTGTGGGGCTAAGCCCAAGGGATATGCAGTTGACTCTATCCATTCTGCCAATGTTCCAGTCCATTAGTGAAGTCTAGCCAACCTTTGTATTCCAATGGTGCCTTATAAGCCTATGGCTTGTTCTCAGGTTCTTTAGACTTAGTCCGCATCATGAATGATTCTTCCCAGATCTCCTTACAAGCTGGGAAGCATCAGGTAATTAATAGCAACCCAGATACTTATTTATCTCACTAAGCAGTCCTACAGTACCTTACTTCCTGCTTCTATCAACGAAGGGCAATGTGTCTATGAATCATGCCATGTTGTCTCCTGCATCCATTGAAATCATGGCTGTGTGAGTGTACCAAGCAAGCAATGGACAGAAGACAAGCACAAAGGTTTCTTACAGCTGTGCATGTCCTTTAACACTCAAGTCACTTGCTCATGGGTATAATTCCTCCAGTGCAATGGTCTCAATCATGCTACTTCTGCGACCCTTAAATACAGTTCCTCATGTTGTGGCCACCCCAACCATAAAGTCATTTTCCATGCTCCTTCATAACTGTGATTTTGCTACTGTTATGACTCATAATGTAAGCATCTGATATGCAGGAGATCTGATATGAGACCCCTGTGAAAGGGCCATTTGATACCCCCACACACAACGGGTCACAACCCACATGTTGAGAACCACAGCTCTAGTGGGAACATAGTACTCTAACTGGCTAGTCCTAGAGTCTTTTCAACATAGAGAGGTAGCTGTGATAAATGAATCTTCTCTTCCCATCCTGCTCACCAAACAGACATCCATAGAACAAAGTTATCAGATAACATTTTAGCAAACAGGAATCTCCCCACCACCCCTTACTCATCCATCTTTCAGTCTTTGTCTCCATTGGTCCATCTGTCTCTGTCACTGTCTCTGTTTCTTTTTTTTTTTTTTTTTTTTTTGAAAGTTATTTGGGTCATTTTAAAGAATAACTATTTCAATCTACTATAATGTTTCATAGACTCTTCTAAAGTCTTTACATATAGACTGTAAAAATGTTAAACAAACAAAATAATCTATGACACATAACAGGCCAGTGCTTGCCGGGGTCTAAAGGACCAAGATGAGGTTGCTCACAATAACAAATGAGGAAACTGTGAGAGGCTCTGGACTTTTCTCCATCATTTAGTTGTACTTTTGGTGTTTTGTACTAACCCAGGGCTTTGCACATGGTAAACATATGCTGTGAACACACATGCATACACAGCTTTATCATTAGGCTGTAAAGTATCTGTGTGTAGACCTACTGTGTGGTTTGTGATGTGTTGTTGATAAGCACAGGTGTTAGTTTTGTCTTCTATTACAATAATATTGTGATGAAAACTTTCTTATGACTCTTGGTCTTGCTTTTGCATTTGTATTAATATATTAATATATACGTATGTATATACACATACATTCTTAGGCAGACAAAGCTTAATTGACTTCCTTAAATCTGTAAAATTATTATTATGCCATCTAGTAGTGTAGGAAAGTGCCTGTTCTTACATGGTATTGTTAAAATTTCTAACATTTGATTATCTGGTAGACAAACTGGTAGCTCACAGTTACATCAATTGATATATATATAAAGCTTGCAAATAAATAAAAACATCAGACACAGAAATTAACCAGCCTCAAAGCCTATAACACTTAATTAACTTATGTAAAGTTAGAATGAGCATTCAAAATAGAATCTGTAAGTTCACATTAATTTTACACCTTTGGTATCAAATACATTTTATGTACTTATCCACCACCAAACTAAAATATTCACAGCACAATCAGAAGTACAAAAACAATTAGCATTATGTCTTCTTCTATAACTTATATTCATCACCCACATTCCCTCCTTCATCATGTCTTCATTTTGAGCTTTTCTTGTTTACTTTTCTTCGTTATTCTGAACCTACATGTACACTTGTTACTCTCTACATATGAGAGAGGACATGGCTGTTTATTTCTTTCTGAGATTGTGGGACCTCAGTTAACACTATTTTATTTATTTATGATTTTCTACTTAGCTGAGTGGTGTGGCATGCGCCTTCAATCCCAGCACTCAGGAGGCAGAGGCAGGTGGAGCTTTGTGAGTTTAAGGCCAGCCTGCTCTACCGAGCTAGTTCCAGGACAGCCGGAGCTGAACAAAAGAACCCCTGTCTCAAAAAGTTTTTTCTCTTTCTTTTAAATATATTTTATATTTTTAATTTTGAGATTATATAATAATTACTTTTTGCCCTTCCCTTTCCTCCATCCAAACCCTCCCTTATTTCCCTCCTTGCTCCCTTTCAAAGCCATGACCTCTTTTTTCATTAATTGTTATTATATACCTACAAATATATGTACACACATGTTTCTAAATATAACCTGCTCCATCTGTAGGTAACTTGTTTTCAAGATTGACCACTTGTTATTGGATAAACAATTGGTGTGCTTGTCCCTGGGGAAGACTAGTTCTCCTACTTTCAGCATTCCGTAGTAGCCTGTAGTTCTTTCTTTGCATAGGATTGAGACTGCATGTACTTTCTCTTGTCTACTTTGGCCCATCTGTTGTTATCATTGTCCAGCTTATGTTTAGATACAGATTTTATGTCTGTAGCTTCTGAAATTACTAGCAGACACAATCTCACAGCAAAGTCCCTGATCCACAGAAAGCTAAACAGTAAATATGTTAGACTTCATGCACAATGCTGTCCTCTGGCAAACACTTATCTGCTCATCAGCCATACAATGAGAATGTAGCTACAGAGATCACATAAGGCACAGAGCAGTGTCGTGTGCAACACCACTCCTGTAGAAAGACTGATTG
The DNA here is from genome assembly GCA_028551405.1 of Uromys caudimaculatus. Taxonomy (NCBI): domain Eukaryota; kingdom Metazoa; phylum Chordata; class Mammalia; order Rodentia; family Muridae; genus Uromys; species Uromys caudimaculatus. The sequence goes on along the minus strand of CM052719.1, from coordinate 21,773,180 downwards.
TGCCAATAAGCTCTGGTCTATTGGACCCCGGTGAAAGGCAACTTAGCGATTCCAACCATATTTATTAAATGAAGGGCTGTCCCCAGGGGTATGCTGTAGCACCTTTCCTCTGCTGTTCTCCACCTCTTCTTCAAATGTTCCATTTGATTTCTTCATCTGTCAAAGACCTGAGGAGTTATTGTTCATAGAAAAAGGACAGGAGTCAGGGAAGGGAAAACCGACTGACATTGGCAAATGCCAATGGGTAACATGGCTTTCTCTGGTGAGTAGAAATGTTTCTAAGTGTTATTGTTGCCGTTAATATAAGTCTGCTTTCCCTTTGCCTAAGCAACCTTGAGAATCAGAGTGACTAGAAGAGGAAGTCAAAGATCCGGAGACATTTTTAGAACAAGTTTGACAGAGAATTACATAGTTTTAAAATACATAGTCTGTGAAAATAATGACATGCATGTGAAAATGGGGGAAATTGGGAAGGAGTGAATACATCCAGGGAACACTGAAGAAATGGAATGTCAATGAGAGCTAGTGATGGTTTTCAGAGCTAAGAACACAACACAGTTCTTCAACTATTTGAGAGGCTAGCCTACTGAAAGACTGAGACAGGAAGATGTGGGGATGATGGTTGTGTGCTGTGTGTGTTTTTGTTCAGTAGATGAAGATGCAGTTAATGTTCTATTCCAGCTCCATCTTTATCATGGTCTTGATTGCTTCATTATTACTGAGGCAAAACCCCATGACCAAAGCAACTTATAGGAGAAAAAAGTTGTTAGGGCTTTAGCTTTCAAAAGGTTAGTTTTTGATCACCTTGGTGGGAGACATGGCAGCAGACAGGCAGACATGGTGCTGGGACAGTAGCTGAGAATTTAGATCATATCTGCAAGTAGAAGGCAGAGAGAGTTATCTGGGAATATCGTGAACTTTTAAAATCTCAAAGCCCATCCCCAATGACATAGTGACTCCTACAATGCCACACACCGTCATTTTTCCCAAACAGTTCCATCAACTGGGGACTCTCAATATATGGGCTTATGGGGGTCTTTCTCACTGAGGTCACCACATTCCATTCACTGGTCCCATCGGCTTCAGATGTATTGTAATACAAAATGCGTTTAGTTCAACATCAAATGTCTCCTTGGTTTTTCAATCTTAACATAATTTAAAAGTCCAAAAAATGTCTTCTAAAAATCAAGGCACTCTTTTAATTCTTAGCCCTGTAGTACCAAATAAACCAAACTGCATACAGTTGTACAGAACATACACTACCATTCCAAAAGAGAGGAGTTGGGACATAGTCAAGAAATATTGAACCAAAACTAATTCAGCAGGGCAAACTCCAAATCCTGTAGTTCGAGGCCTGATGGTAGCAACCATAAATGGCTCCACCCTGTCAGCTTTGCTAACTGCGATATAGTGTTCACTCTTGGGCTGCTTCCACTCCCTCTTGCATGCAACCTTCCCTGGTGCGTATCTTATGGCTCTGGCATTGCCTACATCCTGGGGTTTTAAATATAATCTACACAGCTCCATGCAGTGGCATCTCTAGACACAGAGACTTTTCTGCAACATGCCCGGCCTCAACAGCTTTCCTTAACTGTGGGCGAAGAGTCTGCATTGCCTACATCCTGGGGTTTTAAATATAATCTACACAGCTCCATGCAGTGGCATCTCTAGACACAGAGACTTTTCTGCAACATGCCCGGCCTCAACAGCTTTCCTTAACTGTGGGCGAAGAGTCTACATTGCCTACTGTATCCTTAAATCTTGAACAATATGGCTGAACACTTCAACTGCCCACTTGGGTTGGAACCTCAATCATTCTTTGAACTACAGTAGCAAAAGCTTTGATTTGTTGATGATGTTTAAGATCAGAAAACCCTCTGGCCCTTTTCTTTCACAAGTTGCAAGGTTAGCTGGGTGGGTTCTTACCCTGCACCACTCCCAGTAAGGACTTTTCTCATCTCTTCCCCACAAGCTGGGACTCCAACATTAAATCTCTTGTTGTTCTTTTTGCCCCATTTGCTCTTTTTCTTTATAGACCTGCATATGAGTGATTACTAATAACTAGTATTAATAGAGTCAATGTTAGGCTGTCTTGAACTCTCCTCTGCTATCAAAATTAGCCCAACCCTTTTTCAATTTAGCCTTAGCAGGATTCTTAAGACAAAGGCAAAAGCAGCCACATTTCTTTGCTGAAATAACATGAGAATAGTTTATAGCACAGTTGCTAATACTATATACTTCTGAAATTTCTTAAGCTGAGCCTCCACAGTACACGTGATTCTCAGCTCTACTATCATCCAGGCTCCTACTATGAGGATTCATTAAACTCCGTTTGCATCACTCAACTGCTTTCCTAAGCCAAACTCCCAGTCATCCACATTTCTTCAAAGAACATGGTCAGGGCTGCCTCAGCAATAGACCATTCCCTGGTACCGACTTCTGACTTATACACTTTTCTGTTCCACAAACAAACAAGCAAACAAACACCATCTATGACTAGGGCAACTTGTAAAGGAAAGTTACAATAGAAATACTTTATTTGGAAGCTTAAAGTTCCAGAAGGTAAAATCATGATATTCACGGCAGGAAGCAGGGCAGCAGGCAGGCATGCATGCATGGTGTTACAGCAGAAGCTAAAATCTTACATTTTATCCACAAGTAGAAAGCAGAAGGAGTGGGAATGGTATAGGTTTTTAAAACTTCAAAATCTACCTCCAGTGATAAACCTCCTTCAATGAGAGTCCCTCCCGATCCTAGTGGGGAATCAAGCATTCCAACATATGAACCTGTGGAATCCATGCTTGTCACAACCATGATGGTCATTATCATTTCATGTAACTAAAGTTACCCAACAATCAAATAGGACGCTTTCCGTGTGGTTTGGGGAGCCAAGGAAGCCTTGGCGAGTATGTACCCAGTGGATGAAGTCATGAGCAGATGTGTTGTTGAAACGGGCACAGCCATATCAGGGACCCAATGCCCCAGACCCATAGAGATGGCAAAGCCTTCCACATATGGGTCAAGCTCAGAATTGGCCAAGCCTGACTCTGGGAATCTGAGTGCGAAATGTTGACCAAATATACAAGTATTTATGAATGATTTTCCAGTGTGTGTAAAAATTAATAACTGAGGTTTTCTGCCCCACCTCCCACCCAGATGACTGTCACCTGAGGCTACTGGGCTATAGAGATATCCTACCCAGACCAGCTAACCCCCCCTCCTGTGATGAGCGTAATAAGTGCTCTGGGGTTTCCAGGAGGTTGCATAGCTTGTGCCACTTCATCAGAGTAGACATGACCCACTTGACCTCAGGTTTTCTGTATGTGTGTCTGTGTGTCTGTCCTTTCTGCTTATGTGTCTATATGTCTGTCCTTCTTTACACACTTGTCAGCCCAGGCAAGTTTCTAGGACCAAGTGAAGTAGTGAAGTTGCCGTGTAAGTGTCTGCTTCCAGGGATCCTATTCCTTAAAGCTGAGTACAATATACTAATAAATGGAAGATGTTTATCAGAAATTATGACAGCTCTCACTGTGGCTTTTAACCCAGTCTCTGCTGTCTCTGTACTTGTGGCAAACGACAAAGTTCCTCATCTGAGCTAGGAAAACCAAACAACACAATGTAGGTTTCAGAATTTCATGTAAATATTTTAGAAAATAAAACAGAGAGGAAATAACTATTGATAGGTTTAGTCTCTGCCCAAACACAGCTGTGGTATATGCGCACATAAATGTCTGCGCAAATTCGTGGTGGCTGGGGCAGAAGTAAAGGCTTCTATAGGGAATTGATGGGACAGTTTGAAAACCTTCCAGAACTTGAATGCCGGTGAAATCGGGCTCACATTTTTAACCATCAGTGTTTTAATGTGGGGTAACTCAGCCACTCCATACTTTCAGTGCAAACTGGAGATCAAGACAGATTGTGGCTCAGGGCAGTGTGGATTATCTATCTGCCACCCGGGGCTGCAGTTGCAGTCTCTCAAATCCTGGTGTCATTTACATTGTTTCCACTGGGAAAGGTCAGGTGTCAGCAGGGACTAGAAGCAAAGAAAAAGCCATCCCCTGGAACCACAAGTGTGAATGAGAGGGGAAGTGAGTGACAGCTCGCCTCTGTGCTGGATCATTTTCAGGGGTAGCAGACCACTACATCCTGAGGCTTTTTAGCAGAAAGGAAGCTGCAGGACAAACATCTGAAGGAGAAATTAATCTCCAGGAGTAGGTGACAAGCTGCGATAAGCCCTCCGGGTAGCACAGATGTTACTGTGAGAAAATGGGGAGAAGAGTGGGGGAGGGGAGCTTGGCCAGGAGAAACAGAGCACACCAAACAAAATCATCTTCACTGGCAGATTCTCCTTCAAGGCCATGTATCTGTTGGAAAAATACAATCGAATATACATATGTACTGCAAAGGCATGGTGACATGAATTTTCATCTCTTGCAAATATTTCTGAAGAACAGTTTCACGTATCCCTGGAAAGCCACAAGAACACACACACAACCATGTAGCCTAGCGCTTGGGATGCACCTGCGGGAGAAACTCAGAAAAATGTACATTAAGACAGGTGGTTCAGATCAGGTGCGGAGGAGTGCTGGCTTGGCAGGTACAAGGCCCTGGGCCTTGTTTTCAGCATCACACAGAAAAACAAACAACAGCCACAAAATGAAACACACACAGTTATTAATACATTGATATATTCAAGTTGTTTTTCTTTAACCACCATGGAGAAAAAAAAAATGAAAGGACTTGCCAATTTAGTGTTACCCTATACAGAACTAAAAATTATATTAAAGGTTTCAAACCATGAACAATTTTTCTATGGTTAAGAATATATAACTAAGTACATTACATGACTTCAATATGCAATTATTACAACTAAATGTGAACAGGAGCAGACCTTTTCAAGGAAACAAGTAGAGAGATTATAGACCGCATTCTTCTCACCTGAAAACAATGCTGTTGTTAGCATATATGTCCTTCTTTTTTATTAAGTGAGACAAACCATAAGAGGTTGGAACTTTACCCTGGGCAGACTCATGATGTTGAGTTGAATATAAAATCTCTGTGAGAGGACAAGCTGGTTTAGTGGGAACAGTAGGGACTATGCATTCCTTAAATGCTATTAGAAATGCTGTCACTGTCCTGAAGCCAATAGGAAACATAGCAAAGGATGCGTGAGTGTCACCTAATTGACCCAGCTTGCTTGAACTGAGCCTCCCTGAAACACAGCATCCCTCTGTATGAACCACACTCATATAATGAAGAGAGTAGAGGGGTCGTTATTTCAGGAACAGTGTGCTTCTTCTCTGTGCCTCTTGATGTTATATACATAGTTGAAGTCAGGAGAAGAAAATGGCAATGATTTATATTTTAGCTGTTTGAAGAATATCAAATAAATGGCTGCACAGTCCTTTGGACAACCGAATAAGAAAACCCCAAATCCCTCCTGCTTTGCAACATGTCTACCCCAAACAGCCATTGCATTACTTTCCTGTGACTTAACTGTCCCAATAAGACAGCTTACCAAGAAAATGGACACTGTTTGGGGATAAGTAAATATTATGCCTATGACTTGGCTAGGGTGACTCTTACCATCAACTACAATGTATAGCTTCGCACAATCAGATCAACAGTGCTGAAACAGGGCTTAAGACTTCATCCCAAATGAAAAGGCACCCATAGTCCTCAGACAAGAGGAGTATCTGTAGCTAGACAGCCCCCGGAAAGCATGATTTGCCTAGACCTCACACTGTCACCAAAACCTTTAGACATGCTGTCATTTTTCCTAGTTAGAAGCTAAGCCAAGAGGTAAGTATAGACTTTGGAGCCAAATGGTGGAACTGTACATTCATGCACTAAACTTTGTTCTGGAAGCACTCAGCTGTGCAATGGTCATTCTTTGAGTTTCTATTAATGACGTCTGGAATTCTGAGGTTTCCAATAGTGGGTAGAAGAGAAGACTTTGGCCTTCTAGAGGCTTCATTTTAGTATGGAAATAAGTTATACAAAGACAGCGATGAGACAGGGCAGCATCAGCAATGAGTAGCTCCTGGAAAGAGAGGAGTGAACCAAGAAATAAAAAAGGGAAGAGACAGGACTGGTCCCGGGGATGGTGAAGGAGAAAGTGTATTATAGAGATGTGGAAGAGCATTGCCAGAGGCAGGGACATCTGGGAGAGTCCAGACTTAGCTGGGCCATGTGAGGAGATAGGGGAGGGGAAAGGAGGCAAGAGAAAAGAGAATCAGGTACAGCAGCCAGGAGACTCAAAAGAGAGCAGACATACAGGACAAGGTAACTAAAATGGTTGGATTATATAGGGAAGGGCAGCTGGGAGAAGAGGAAGCCTAGCCCCTGGACTGGTGAAGTTTAGGGTAGGGGGTAGGGTATGCTAGCCAGGAGCACCCTGTTACAGGTAGAGACTGAGAGATGCAGGGGTAGCCTCAAAGACAAGTCCACTTTCTCCTGTTAAAAAGGCACCTCAGCCTCTTGTCTGTGTTTGAAGCATAACACCTGGAAATGAACAGTGCCAGTTGCAGAGTCAGGAGGCTCCATCAGCTGCCTCTGAGCTTCTAGAAATCCCTCTTGAAATGTACTTTCTCAGGGAATTCTGCCATCTAAGCACCTGAGGAAAACCTTTCCTGCATCTCTTAGTGCTTACTGTCTTCTCTCATCTTTGTGTTCTCTCTCGAACTGTTCTTCTTCATCCTGTGTCCAGAAATTCCTTCTCTTTTCATAAGTAAGTCTCTACCACAAGCATAAGGCCAAGGCCATCTCAGGCTAACAGTGCCCACAACAACTGTTCTTTGGGACAAAGTTTGGCACATTGCACCCATCCCTTTCTGACAGGCATATTACTCTACAATGCATTTTATTCTTGTCTTTATAACCAAGAAAAAGGTAATCCTGAGTTCAAATACTCATCTTAAGATTTATCAAATTATCATGATGAATTCTGTAAAAAGTTAATCACACTGGTTTGTTTGAAATGGTGTGGCCATATTTCTTTTTGAGGGGATATTTAAAAGCTTGCAAGAGTGGGATAGTGACAAGCTGAATAGTAAAGGAAGAAACCAAGAATGGGGTGGGGTGATCTGGACTGAGATTTCCATGTCATTCTTGATACTGGTATTCACGGTTGCCACAGGCTTATTTGTATTCACAGCAAAGAACAGGAAAGAGCCACAATCTTCATTCAGTCCATGGGTAGTGCTGCCTGCTGCCTGTCTGCCCTGTGTGGTCTCTCGTTTACTTCGTCAGTTATCAGAACTCTCCATTTTAAAAAGGTTCATCTCTTCCACCTGCCTGGGGCTGCCCATGAGCCTGTCTCATCATTCCACACAGTGTCCTACCCCCTTAACTTCTGATTGTCCATAGGTTGATGCCTGGCACAAAAGGCGGCATTAGTAGAAGCCATTTTGGTCTATACCCAGCATATAAACAGATATGGAGTAGTCCTTATTGGCCACAGGAGAGGATAAACTGGAAAATGATGGATCGGGAGAGACATGGGATACACCCTCAACTGTGAGGAGCTGCCATGACTCCAAGGGCAGAAAAAGATGCAGCATCAAAAACAGATGGAAAGAGGCAGAAAGCCTGGGTCCAGAGTGCTGGCTGCTGTCGCTAAGTATCTGATTGTTACTTTTAGATTCTCTCTATAATCTAAAACTCCTTCCTAGTAATAAGAGCTTGAACATCTCTTCTTTTGACTAGCAGATCTGAGTAGGACCCTGTCATCTAAAACAGAAAGAGCCCTAGTTAACTCATCCTTCATTTTAAAAAAAGAATCGGAAGGCCAGTTTCACAAGAAAATCATTTTATTTCCTAAAATTAATGTAGAAAGCATTTTCTCCTATGGAGTTTAATAGGGCTGACTAAGTGATGTCATAGGCAGTGCCATCAGCCTGTGGTTACAGGAAATGCAAAAGTGATTTTCATGTGGTGGTTTCTAGTATAAACCTTGAATCAAAGCCAAGGGCATAACATTAAAGTATAATTGAGCTGAAACAATTCTTCAAGGTTTTGCCCGTATCATATTGAGTGTCCAACATTCTTGCAGTCTAATTTCACCCAAGGGAGCTTCAAGGAGTGGAGAGATACTTTATTATCTGAGTCCCTTCTTGCCGATTTATCTAAACTTCTGCTAAAGGCTGGTTAACAAATATTTAGATACTTTAATTTCTAACATGACTGACATTTCTAGATAAATGGGTAAGAAATGGATCTTAAAATGCTTTGAGGACAGTGTAAAATTAAATAAAAATAAATATTTATTATTATTTGAATATAAAGCACTTGCTTCTACATAGAAGTGATCCACATGGCCTTTGAGGGCACACACCTGCAAGTTCTGCTTTATTATCTAGCAGTCACCTTTGGGTTTCAGGAGCATTTACAAAGATCAGTTACATACTCAGAGTCATAGAACAAAATAGTTTTTAACATGAAGTGGTTGCTCACTGTGCCCATTTGCTGCAATACAGAAGAGTCATAGAAGAAACTTAGCCTCCTAATATGCGCTCACAAGAGATTTTATTTCAAATTGGTCCGTATGTTCATTTATTATCTCAAATTTGGTTCTAAAGGGACAGCTCTGTATTCTGCTCACCAAGGCATCCTTAGCACTGAAATAGGGTAGCAGGTCGCTTATGTTGCTGTTGAAAATATTTTTTGTGGTTTTAGTCAAACATTAACTGCATCTATGAGATTGGCAATGAAAACTTGAGAACTAAGTTGATCCTAAATTCATATTTATTCTTTCTCCATATTTCCAAACTATTAATAGAACAATGATTTATAAGTCATCAGTTGTTAAATAAATTCATACATAGTAAAAATAACCAAGAAAATCTTATTTGGCCTTTAAAATTATAACGTATTTGAATTATAAATTATATGAACAGTTTTTCAAACATAGGTAAAGTCATTATTAAGAAGTCAGACAATAATCTAAAACTCCAAGGGAATTCAGAGAAAGCATCTGAACAAATTTAAAAAGGCATAATTCTAAGCATGGAAAGACTCCAAGAAGGTTTGGAGAAAATGAAATATGTTTTTGTTTTCACATTATGAGTGACATAAATTGAATGATAATGATAATAATAAATTAACTATAAAATCTTGTACTTCAGAAGACTCTATTCCAGGAGCTTTACATGAATTATGTCGCTAATCTTCACCACGGTCTTATCAAGTGGTTTATTATCGTTGCCACATTAATACGTTAAAACTGAAATTTAAAGAAGATTAATCCATTTCCAGGATGACAAAGTTAGTAGCTGACAAAACTGACCTCTGAGTGAAAATGTTAGTAGACAATAAAATAAATAAGTAAATGTGCTGGGACTAGACAATTACAATAACTCACATCCCTATATAATTATTTTAATAGATGTGTAAGTTACATAACTGTGCAAAGACAAACTATCATTGTCCTTTTCAGGCAATGTCTTTGAAGTGATGGACTTTGATGCTTATCTTAAAATAAAGGTATTAGAGGAAACTGGAAATTGCAGGGTGGTGGTTCTCAACAATTTGGGTCAAAGGCTTTTTCATGGGGGTTGCCTAACATTAGCAAAACTACAGTTATGAAGTAGCAAGAAAAATAATTTTATGGGTGGCGGTCACCACAACATGAGGAGCTGTATTAAAGAGTCACAGCACTAGGGAGGTTGAGGAGTACTGCTCTAGGGTATAGGTCCAAGCCAACTCCATCACTCTTCAAGACTCTCAGAACCCTGCTCTTGGAAGAAAGGTCCCAAAAGCTGGTTGAACTTTGACCTTTTTAGTTGGTAAATGCACTTTAAATGGGTGAATGCAGATTTTTAAAAGTATTAAATTTTGTCCACATAGTATATTTTGGTCGTATTCCTTCTCTTCCCCTGCTTCTCCCAGCAGCGCCCTACTTTCCTGCCTACCCAACTTCATGTTCTTTCTCTGTTTCTCAAAGGGAAAAAAGGACAACAAATATAAGAGTAAAGGCAGATTTCATGTATTATGGCTGTAATAACTCTCAAACTTACCACTTACATTTTCCTTACCAGTCCATCAAGGAATAGACTCCGGCTTGACCTGGAGCCCATGTCTGTAAACAAATGGACTTCATTGGTCAGGATATTAGGTCAGCATCATTGGTAGGTCAGTGGTAGAGTTTGCCTCCTGTATGTAAAGTCCTGGGTTTGATCCTCAGCACTGAAAACAAAAAGGCCTATGGGACTGACCTCAGAACTGGGAGGGAGAGAGAAACCGGAGACCAGCCACTGAAACTGATTCAACCCACGAATCCTTTCTGACTCTGTCTTATACCCTGTAAATAAGCAGAGAGGACACTCTGCCCTCATGAAGCTCACATGGAGAGAATCAAAGTGTTGATGCAGTTAATTGAAAAAAGAATAATAATAATAAAAAACTTGAGGTAAGAAAATAAACAATCTCTTTCATGTCCAAAAGCCACATGTTAAAATGTGATTAAAATCATGTGGAACTCAGACATAAAATCTCTGTTCTATCTGAACGAAAGAGAGGGCATGGATAAGCCAAGTCCTTCTTTCTTGTAGTTATTGGGGAGAAACTACTTAGACACAGCTGGCAGAGATAAGGGACCCCAAAATGTTGTCACGGGCCCCTCTTCCATCAGTGAACTCACCCTGAGATTTGCAGGCCAGGTACCTGGCTAGAAATAAAATATTTTCATGTCTGCCTGTGAGACAATATAAGGAAGAGTAGGGATTATCCTCTCAGACTAGAGAGGCAATTTTTCAGAACCAAATGGATAAGACTGCAATTAGTATCCTTGTTGTTGTTGCTGAGTTTGCCTGTTTTCAAGGACAGTTGCTATTCCAAAGATTATAGCTAATGCTTTAAAACGAAAAGTCTGACTATAAGGAGACCTGCCTTTGTCCCAGACGAATGTTTATCTTTTTTGTTCTCTGGTGCGCCTCCTTTTGGGGGGGGGGGCTAGTGATAATGAGTGATAGTAAAGATATTTTATATAAATAAAAGTATAGATGCTTTTGCTTTTTCATTGCTGATAACTACTTCTGGGTCATGAATAAATAGTTATCATAATGATGCTCAGAAATGATCCTCTGACTTAATGTAGTATGTAGAAAGATATCAATCTTGCTTGTCAATGTTCCTTTTCTTTTTTCTTTCAGACACCCCTTTCATATGGCACATGCTTTAATCAAATCATATTCCTTAGTGGTCTCTGGACATGATGGGGTATCTCTTATCCCATATATGTGACACACCCAATTCTATAAGCCTAGTTTACACCCAGTCCTTCCTCTTCCTTGATAGATGGACAACTTCCCCACACATGACTTACAACTTGTAAGCCCCACTATCTAAGTAAAAACCATGATAGCAGAATGTTAGTGCTGAAGGAATACTAGCTCTTTGGGATTGCTCAACTGACCACATCAGAAGCCTTTGGAAATTTTCAACATATAAATTAAATCCTAGCCATAGAGTTAAAAAGTTGAAGTAGTCTTGAAAATCCATGTTTTAAATAAATTATTTGAGAAACTTCTGAGGTACCAGTGAACTCAAAAGCTATTGTTTTCTTGTGAAGTTGTCAGGTCACAAACAATGAAGCAGAAATCATGTGATTTGTCCAAAATCATAGGAAGTGAATTGCACACTTGGCCTCACACTTGGTTACTTCTCAGACTTGGTATAGAAGACTATACTATCTTCTGCTGCTTTAGACCCATCCTATAATTATTTGTCTATCAAGTGCCACAAATCCATAGAATCATCTACGGTGGTTTGGGGACAGTGAGGGATGGGAAATATTTCTAGGTTAGAAGTCTACTATCTGCCATCTGGATGGCCTGAATGTGTGATGAACCTAGAGTCACAGTAACTGCATCTGGGAACCTGGATAATAAATAGTTCTTGCTCTCCCATGGCTTACAGATTGGGGTGTTCAGGATGTACACCATAAATTCTCAATATAGAAGAATAGTATTGAGAAATAGTGAACACACAGATAATAGCAGAGAAGGTTAGCAGAGATTCAGTCAGCACAGAGGCAGTAGAGGCTACCCAGCATGCTTTGGACTGGGTCTCAAAGATGTGGATCTGTTGATGGACTAATGCCAGGCCTGAAGTGTGGCCTGAACTGGGACTATTTCAGTCTGCTCTGTTGACCAAACTCTGGGATCCTGATTAACAGGACTGCCCAGTGGCTCATGTCTCTCTAGTACTCTTGAAAAGTGCAAGGCATACAGATAGAAGGTGTCTTTTACTTCTTTTTCTAAACCAATGGTTCAAGGTCAGCGCTTAGAGCAGAAACCAAGAGAGGGGAATGCTGCTTACTGGTTTGCTCTTCATGTCTCCCTCCCCTTGCCTACATAACCTGGAGAGAGAGCACAAATCATATCCTCACTGTTTGTCTTCAAGAAGTCAGCAATGCAAGAGTGGGAGCAAAGCACATTTGAAAAAAAATGCTCCTTCAACATATTATTGGCTGAAAAAATGAAACAAAACACAACTGAGGGGCATCCCATGGAAATTCAATAGACTTAGGGAATAAATATTAAGGTATACAGAGCTCAGTCTTTGATGAATATGAGTAGCTACTAGATTTGGAAGGACAGCTGGCACTAAATGCAGAAAGATAAGGAACTGTTCAGACAAAATGATAATCAGCACTTAGTTTTATTGATCACAATCGATGAGACTTCTACTCTACGATGTCATCAGCAAATGCTTTAAAGTATAGAATGCGAGACAAATGCCAAAGATTGACATAAGATGGTTTTCATTCAAAGAATGAAGATCGGGCTTCTAATGTGTTATTAAGTAATGTCCACCAGAAACATACACACACACACACACACATACACACACACACACACACACACACACACACACACACACACACACACACACACACACAATTCCCATCTAAAAGGATATGCACAATAACTCTTTGGCCTTGGATCATAGCAATGTAGTCTCAGATGGGCAGCTCCTTGGAGTTCTGTGATGGTGGTGGAATGGATTTGGGAGCCTGGGGGAGCAAAGTGAACAGAGCCAAGTTCTATTCCCAGGAAGCAGTTCAGGAAGCACCTCCCAGATTAAGTGATATTTACATACTCAATTTCTTTGAAGAGTGCCCTTGCAGGTTCCTTACCTTAAAGAAGTCATGTCCCAGTTTACACCCTGTTCCTAAAACAATTAAGTTGGTTTCTTTTTATCAGTCATTCTGTAATGACATTATGAAAGAAAGAGAGAGGGGGAGGAAAAGAAAGAAAAGGAAAGAGAAACAAGGAAGAAAGGAGAGAGAGAGAGAGAGAGAGAGAGAGAGAGAGAGAGAGAGAGAAACAAAAAACCTGATTGCCATGATTGACTTTTGAAAAGTTCCCAACAACAACATAAAGTCTTAAGAGCTCTGAGTCTCAACATGTTTCCTCCTCAGTCTTGTGTAAACTAAGATAAAAGTTAGAGGAAGACTGAATTCAGTGTTTGTGCTGAAGCAGCAGCTGTCAGCATTGGTGACATTCAGTGTTTTATGGATCTAAATTGAGTGGGGATTAGGAGGCCACCTGTCTCCCTGAGCTTGTTGTGATTCAGGCACTTGGAAAACAAAAAAACAAAACAAAACAAAACAACAACAACAACAAAAAACCCAAAACTTCCAGATGAGGATTTTAAAGCCCAATGAGGCCGGGAGGCCAGGTACAACTTGTCAATGAGAACTATGAAAATCCTGATCAGAATTTTCCTTCCTCAGCACTGCCCATTTCACTGTTCCTCCTGATGTCCTTGCCAAGGTATCTTCAGCTCTGCAAATGGAACAAGTCCTGTCTCTTAACCTGCAGAAGTGTTAGGGGTGAGAACACTAAGTATAAAAGTAGAGCAAATATATTCAAAAGGCCTCTCTGTGATCAAAACTAATTAGGTCTCTAGACAAATCCACGAGCTAATCATTTTCTTAGCGTATGTGTACATCCAGAGCCAAGAGAGGATGTCTCATTGATTATTAAGCAAAATTTCTAGTTGTTTACCCTATAATAAGGTCCATTCCCGTCATGGAGAACCAGGCCAGGCACTCTCGTGGTTTTTTTAATAAATGCTTTCTGAATTAATTAATGTATCAAAAGGCATCTTTGAAGTGGCCACATGACATTAAAAGGGTGTGTCATCACCAAATACAGTTGTCTCCTGCAACTCTGGTTCTAGGTGGAAAAGTCTAGAAAGAACCCATCAGAAAAAGAGTTCAGATGTTTGGGGAATTTCCCTCCATCCATTTGGTGGCTGTTTAGAAGTGAATTCCCCCTTCTCCCCATTCACCCCCTAAAAGGCTTCATTTCTCAGAATAACATTTCCATGTTATTTTTTTTCCCCTGAAGATTCTATTTTCAGCTTTCTGCTTTTGCCCATAATGAACTTTGGGTGATAGGTAAAAATAAAAATCAATGCATAGGGTGAAGTTTTCATTTTGACAAAACATAAGCAATATTTGTGTTAAGGAATAAAGTAGCTAGCTAGAATTTCCTCTCATCTTAGATGTTCTCATCTGGCTTCTGGGAAAGAGCTGATATTTATGGTTCTCCTGTCATACAAGGGCAGTCTCATGCCATACTCCTTAAAACTCACATTAAGAAATAGCCACATGTCGATGGACCCGCTTGAACAGACAGTATTTGTTTAACAACTGTAAGACATAAAAGGCTTTCTTTATGAGGCATGATTGAAACCCAAAAGCCCTTTCTGAGGCTGGAAGTGGTACAGTGTGCATTTCACAAGCCCAAGTGTTCACTAAGTGCCAACGAATAAAACAAAACACCTACCACCAGCAATAGCCAAAACCCAACCAATGAGAGAGAGAGAGAGAGAGAGAGAGAGAGAGAGAGAGAGAGAGAGAGAGAGCTCTTTCCATAGCTAAATAAAACATCTTAAGTGGGAGAGGCCAGGAGGAGACATAAATAGCACTTAAATCAAGACTGACAATATGAATTTTATCCCTGTACCACATGGTGGAAGGGGAACATGACTCATTCAAGAGATCCTCTGGCCTCCACATGTATGCTATATCATGTTCTTGAGTGAATGCAAGGATGTGCAGGCACACACACACACATCCTATGGTATAATTTTTCAAAATGAATGCATCATCACAGTCTTTACTGTTCCTGCCCCTGTGTGGCGAAGTGTCCTAAGTCCCAAGGAAAACTACAAGAAACCATAGATCAAAGTCATTTGAAGTCAGTCGTGAAACCATAGACATACAGACCATAAAAGCTGACTCTGCAGGTTGTATTGTCTATATTTGTGAATCCATATGCATACATCAGTGTAGCTGTCTTGGTGAGCTTTGGGGACTCTCCTATCTCTTATCTCACCTTACCACAAACACACTGGGACTGCAGACACGAGCCTCCAAATCCAGTTTTATCTGGTTTCTGAGGAGCTGAACTCAGTTCTCTACTGTGTGCCAAGCACTTTTACTACTGAGCCATTCTTCCATCCTATTTGCATACTTTAATCAAATAATGCCCATGATGTGACATGATAGGGGGCAGATCACCTTGTTGATATTTTACATATAGTGTCCTATAGTCCCAAGGATAATTCAGTTAAGACAGAAGTGTGAAGTGTGGAGCAGAGACTGCTCCACTTGGGGATCCATCCCATATACAGACACCAAACGCAGAAACTATTGTGGATGCCAAGAAGTGCTTGCTGACAGGAGCCTGATATAGCTGTCTCCTGAGAGGCTCTGCCAGAGTCTGACAAATACGGAGGTGGATGCTTGCAGCCAACCATTGAACTGAGCATGGTGTCTCCAATGGAGAAGTTAGAGAAAGGACTGAAGGAGATGAAGGGGTTTGAAACCCATAGGAAGAACAATATCAACCAACCAGACCTCCCAGAGTTCCCAGAAACTAAACCACCAACCAAAGAGTATACAGAGAAGGACCCATTGCTCCAGCTGCATATGTGGCAGAGGAGGGCCTTATCAGACTCCAATGGGAGGAGAGGCCCTTGGTCCTGTGAAGACTCGATCCCCCAGTGTAGGGGAATGCCAGGGCAGGGAGGCTGGAGTGGATGGGTGGCGGAGCACCCTCATAGAAGCAGGGGGAGGGAGGATGGGTTAGGGGGTTTCTGGAGGGGAAACTGGGAAAGGGGATAACATTTGAAATGTAAATAAATAAAATATCCAATAAAAAAATAAAAGACAGAAGTGTGAGGATGTGGAAATTAAGACACACATTGACCCAATCATAGGAAAACAACTACAGAATGGCAAGAAAACTACAGCTGAGCACTTTCTGCCCGGAGTCCCCATGATAAAGCATTACGCCAATGACAGCATAGAGATTATTCTTTTAAACTTTTAAGTAATGAAAGGCCAGGGGGCTAGTGATTACCTTTACAAGATGGCAGCCTGCATCATAGGACTAGAACCAGGTACCCTATGTGCCTGAATGATGACATCATGAGTCATTATAAACCTGTCCTGTGGCAACTTGAGGTGGAAAGCACATTCGTATAAGTACTTTTAATTTAGCAAAGCCCTTTATTGGCATATCAGTGGTTCTTAAAAAGCAATAACTTCAGCATGTCGTCCATTAGCAGAAAATAAGTAAAACGTCACGACAGTACTTTCTGAGCATTCTATTCACTTTGACAAGCCTAAAATATCTTACTCTTTTCTCTTGTTTTAAGTACAAGATTGTTGCCAGTCTTTTTCTTGTATTTATTTTAATATGACTAATTAAGTCATCGTTAATATGTGTCCAAGAAACATGGGGGCTTTTCGTTCCCCCTTAAGTTCTATTCTACATGAAAAGTCTCTGTGTGTTCATTTGAGCTCTTTCTTTCCTTCTGAGTATTATCCAGCAGAAAGAATCCTAAGATCAGCTGCTAACGCAGAGCTAACAATGTGCCCTTCCGCGTTAGCATTTCACAGTTGTTTAGTTATTCCATTCTTGACCTCATTGAGCTTCCAGTGACTTAAGAATGGTCAAATGAATCTTAAGTAAAATCTTTTAATTAAAGCAAACAAAGGATCAGCTTTTATGGGAAGGCAGTCAGTCAGCGAGGCCTTGTGGTTAAAGACCAGGAGGATGCTGTGTGGAGAGATGGAGAGAGGGCCCGGGGTCAGGAGATTACATAGCAGTCACTCCTTTCCACCCACCTCTCACGGGGCTCTCCAGGAGTCCTCTCCATCTCCTTGGACTACTTCATTAGTAATTGCTTTTATGAGCGTGTTTGAGAAACTTCCAGAAACAGTAAGTTTCTCAGACTATGTACTAGAATTAAGGAACTGTTTTCCTTTAAATTTTTTTTTCTTCTATACTTCTTGGCACATTTAGTCTTTTGTTTGTTTTCAGAAAGTCAAAAAATGTGGGTTTCTTCTTCCACAGGTCTCAGAACAGCATTTTGTTCTCACAGAGGGGAAGGTTGTGTTGTGTCTGAAGCTGCCATTTCTTCTCCTACTGAAGACATGCATTTTGTGCATGGAGTCTCTACTGACGCTGTGCTCATGCGTGCGTGCGTGCGTATGTGCGTGCGTGTGTCAGTATCTTATAGCCCTGGTCTACACTTGCAAGTATATTACTGTCCTGGCTTTCTCTGTCTAAAAGCTTTCCTCTTCCTATTTACTCCTTCCTAACACCCACTCTCTTACAGTCTCCCTCAAACACTTCATTGCTCCAGATCCCACACACTCTTTTTGTTTCTAGTGTCTTTTTTAAATCGTATTGTTGTTTTTAAATAGCAGTCTAGTCTGATAGCTGCATTCTGTTGTTTCTAGCCTTATAACATGATGTTCTTCATCTGAGGGCAACACGCTCCTCACACCTCCACACTGAGCAACTGGCTATGAACCAGGCCGTAGCCTGTTCTCAGGTGTTCTTAATTTTGTTTCGCTCCTTTCCAGTCACCTCCTCAGTTCTCATCCTAGACCTCCTGCTATGTTATGCCCCTTTCTTTAGGTTTTCATCAGTTTCTTTTATGTCTCAAACCTTGAGTCACTCAAAATGGGCACAAGGAGGAAACGAAGGGCGGTGACACAAGGTCCCTTGACCAAGGAGATCTGGGCCTGAGGAATCCTTTTCTTTCATCCCTTCCCTTCCTTTAGAATGCGCAAGCTTATGTTATAGAGTGATTCATCAGGAGAACATTACAGATCTCCAGGGTCATTATCCCCTACCTTGTGGCCATTTCACAGAGTTCAAGCTTAATTCAACAATTTAAACTTAGATGTACTGGTCCTTGTTCCTCTTCCTTCTCCTCCTCCTCTTGCCCTCCCCTGTTACTTCTTTCCTAATAAAATAGGGCTTCAATTTAGCCTTCAAATGAGATAGAAAGGTTTAGCTTTCATTCCATTAGGCACAAGAGTTTAACAAAATCAAAATGCCATTTCACTAAATGACATAACCATAAGACAGTTCATTTCTGCCCTGCTGTGCCTTTTCATGGGTGAAAACAAGGCGTGGTTTAGGATAGTGTAAAGTGAATGCTGGGCACATGGCCATAAAGGATGGCTCTGCCATCAGTTGCCCCGAGAAGGACAGAAGGTAGAGACTTGTATTTGAACCCCAGTGACCTGATGACTCCTGTCCCTAATGGCTACTATGCTCTAAATGACAGTAGCTTTCTTCACTTCTCTCTCCGGTATATGCAAACTGCTGCTCCCAGACAGGTGGGTAAAGTAGCCTGTGAGAACTGATGGTTTTATGCAGGCATTTCTATGATTGACAATAGCTAACACCTCCCAGCTGTTCATTCACCTAAGAATAAGCATCAACTTAAGGTGTTCAGTTGCTTTAGGATCATATGACAGATATATGAATAACATTGCTAAACATTTCCAAAGCATGGCATTAAGTTAATTTCCATTCTCACGGCCAGTGCGCTGTGAAGTCATGTATTTTTCACTATTGACAATTCTCTTATGTTTATAGGATAACACATTAAAGTTTTAATTTCAATTTCTGGGGACTAAGGACATTAAGTATCTTTTGTATGTTCTTTGCACATGTAGAGTTCCTTTGTAAGGAATATATATATATATATATATATATATATATATTAGAGATTGTAAAAGTATGTATGTTTTTATGTATCTTAGACTAGTTATTTTGTAGATATGCAAGGCACAAATGTTTTCTACAAGTTTGTGGTTTGTCTTCTCATGAATCTACCATTATCTTTTGCAGGAAAGATGTTAAATCTGCTGAAATAAGATCTATCAAGTGCCACTTTCCATCACGCTTTTGCTAATGTAGATGAGGAAATTTTGTCTAACCAAGACAACAAGGATTCTCTTCCTTGATATACACTGTAGTTTTTAATTTTAATTTACTATTTATAGTTCATCTTATGTTAATTTTCAGATGTGATATGATATGAATCAAACCAGTTTTTTTTTTCACGTGGCTATCCAATTACAACACATTATTTCTTTGAAAAAACAATCTTTTCTCCACTAAATTGCTGTTGCTTTTTGTAAAAAATTGATTCACCTTACTGTGTTTGGCTTTTCTTCTGCTATCTTTGTTCTTTTCCCCTGATCTACTTATTTATTCTAATGCCACATATCAGCATTGCATTAGCTTTGTAATTATTCTCAAAGTCAGGAATGCTGACTCGCTTCTTTCTTGCTTCTCTCTCTCTCTCTCTCTCTCTCTCTCTCTCTCTCTCTCTCTCTCTCTCCCTCCTTTCCTCCCTCCCTCCCTTCCTCTGTCTCTGTCTCTCTCTGTCTCTCTCTGTCTCTGTCTCTGTCTCTGTCTCTCTGTCTTTCCTTTTCCTTAAAAATCATTTGGACTGCTCTGGGATTTTTGTGTTTTGAGGTTGTGAATTTCCATAAAATAAGCCTGCTGAGATTTTTGTGGGGACTCTGTTACATTTAAATAACAACTTAAGAGTTCACAACTTAACACAGAGTCATTTCTTAGAGTATTTTGGTATTTTACACCTTTTTTGCAATGATAGTTGTAGTAGCCACATGCATGTTTTGTCAGAATTCATCCCAAGTATTCTACATTTCTAATGTTATTATAAGTTTCTTTTATACTTTAAATTTCAAATCGTTCATTTCTAGTACATAAAATAATACTTATAATACTAATGCCTTAATTTTGCTAAATATATTCATTAGTTTTATCTAGATTCTTGGAGATGGCATGAGATTTTCTGTCTGGATGATTTTACTGTCAGCAGCAAGAAGATTGCAGGCCACATATCCCACATGTTGCTGAAATTTATTCAACTTCTACCAAGATTTCTGCCACCTTTTAATATGGAAAAGGTTTCTTTCCTGTCCGATTATATGCTCCCCCTTTCTAGCCATGATATTTATAATCATATTTATGTTTCAGCCAAACTCCCTTCCTAATGATGCTGCTCTTCTCTAGAACAATAGAAGCGATCTCTAGACTTCTCACTTCTTCCTGAGTCCTGTCTCCTGAATCATCCGCAGTCTGTATTTCTGCCAACTGTCCCTCCAAGGCAGACTAGGCACTTGCTAACCCACAATTCATAGCTCTTCCACTCTCCATCTGCTCCCCACTGCCAAAGCTGTATCCACATACCTGTTAGAACTATACCTTCCTCCCCAGCGTCAGAACATATGTAAGGTTTCTAGGGCTCTCACCACTAATTGCCACAAACTAAATCACTTGATATAAAAGACATTGGTTAACTCACAGTTCTGGAGATGACAAATCCAGAGTCACGATGTTGGTAGGGCCTAGCTCCCTTGGAAGATTCCAGGATTGCCATCTCCCTGTCTTGCTTTGCTGATTCATGTGATCACAGAACCTTTGGCACTTTTTGGTATATAGTTGCATCATTTGAGTTTCTGTTGCCCATTGACCTTTTTGTAAAACTAACAGAGTTTTAATTAGCCTCTCCAAATCAAGTGTAACTTTATCTTTAACATATCTAAATACAGTCTATTTATAAATAAGATCAAATTTAACCAAAATTTACAGGTTTCAGAAGTTGTGGCCTCAAAGTCTCTGGGGGAATACAATTCAACACAAAAAAATAGATTTTTTCTTTTTCTTTTTATTGTTGAGTTGTATGAGGTATTTATGTACATAAACACCCTACCTAATTATGTAATTTGAAAACTTTCTGTATAATGATGTAGATGCCATTTAATTTTGTTGGTGTATATCTGAAGTAATCAATTTCAAGGGAAATCTTGTAATTTTTCAAGAAATCTCATACATTTTGTCACGTGTTTCTATTAATTTCAAAGCAGTTTGAAATCATCTTTTAAAAAGATATAAAAAAGCTATAAAGTTTTATATCTGTGTTTTCTTCTCCAATAGTTTATAGCTTTTCTTACTTAACTCTGTGATCAATTTTTGTTCCTTTCTTTCATACTGTGAAGTACAGAAGCTGCCTTAGAGTATGTCTTATGCTGTAAAGTAAAGATCAGACTTTACTGTTTTAAGCCTTGACATTCTATGAAAAATCAGGTGACTAAAGCATAAGCATGCAATGCTCTCTAGTTTTTTCTTACTTTTCTCTAATCATTTCCAACAATATTTTCATTCCATGTCTTACACTTCCTCTGCCAAATCTACCCAAGGCATTCTATAATTCCTTATACCATTATAAATACAGTTGGTTCCTTAGTTCCAGTTTTTGATTATTCATTGACAGTAGAGAGCAAACCAATTAGTTCACTTTTGTATATTCATTGTATATTGTACAGCCCAGCTGAACTCAATTATCACTTCTAATAGTTTATTTGTGAAGATTTTAGTATTTTCTATGAAAATACCATAATGTCAATAAATAGAACATCATTTCTTTTAATCAGAATACCTTTTATAACTTATAGAGTTGTCTGGCTCAATCATAAAATTATTAAGTAGAAGAATTATGAAGAACAGCTATTCTCTTCGTCCTGACTTTAGTGGCTAGCTTTCATTTTTCAGCACCATGATATGAGCTATGAAAGCACCTTGATCTGATGCTAGAAGTTGCCTCTACTCCCAGTTTGTTGAGTGTTGCCAATAAGAGTGTATTGGATCCTGTCAGATGCTTTAGGGACACATTAAAACAATCATGTAGTTTTGTCCTTGAGCTCAATATGTGTTATTCCATTATGTTGTAATGAGTGAATTTTGTTAAAATAATCTTGCATTCTCAGAAATGATTTGCATTTGATCCTGTTGTATAATCTTTTCTTTTTCTTTTTCTTTTAATGGCTTTGGCTTGCCAGTATTGGGGTGTTCTGGGGGAATGGTCAGAGAATCTTCTAGTTCATAAAGTCTTTTAGTTTGTTGCTATCTTTAGACTCTAATCTACCAATCTTACTCTTCCTGGCCTTTGTTTTACTTGCTTTGTGCTTGAAGTCACTCATCTGACACATTCAGTAGATGGGTGGATGGTCAATGCTCAATGTATCTCTAGAGCATGTGTCCACCTTGTACATTGTGGGTAGACTGAGCACTTTCTAAATCACCTAGTATTGATTCCTTTCAACATACAGTTCTGTCTTCTATGTATGTTTCATCTTGCATATTATTTTATTTTATTTTATTTTATTTTATTTTATTTTATTTTATTTTATTTTGCTGTTTCTTTTCTTTTTTCTTTTTTTTTTGTGGATATTTACTTTATTTACATTTCAAATGTTTCCCCCTCTCCAGGTTTTGCATTTTAATATAAACAATAAAGGCAAAGTTGGCCTTATCTTCTGTACTTTGAAGATATTGTCAGATAAATAATCAGGTAAATAAAAGTTTCAATTAAAGCACATCATGCTACATTTTCTGCCACTTTGTAACAAGAGTCACATTTCATCCAATTTCTATAATTTTTCTTATAAGAAAATCCATCAACGTAATCTACTACATAAACAAACTCAAAGAAAAAAACCACATGATCAATAATGTTTCTTATATCTTTCTGAGACCCCTAACAAGATCTATATATAATTATATTATATATAATTATGTACATATGTACATAATTGGGATAGGATAACGTATCAGGGGAACCTATCCTTGGAGAAACCTGATTCTCTATCCTTTGTCAGTCATTGATTGCCAGTAGCTCTTCATCTAGGTGTAAGACCTTATGAAGTTTTCCCCATCCATGCTGACATGTCAACTAATATGATCACCATGCACACCATATTGTTGCAATTTCATGGGTGTATCTATACTATAACATCTATAAGATACTATCTTATAGCAACCATTCTGATCTTCCAGCTCTTGCTGTCTTTTGGACCCATCTTCCATGATGTTCCCCGAGCCTTAGGTGGAGGTGTTATGTTCTAGAGTATCAGTTGGTGCTGGATACCCCTTGACTACTTATTCTTTGCTTTTTGACCACATATGGATCTCTATAGTAGCCTATCTGCTGAAAGATAATAAAACTCTTCTTTAATGAGGGACAAGAGCTGTACTTGTCTGTGGATATAAGAGTAAGTGTGTAGAATACAATAAGAATCTACACTGATTTTGGGAAATGGTAATAGTAGCTTACCCTCTGGGTCTATGACCTCCCTAGCAGTTGGCTAGGTCTATGGTACCAAGCATCCATTCCCCCCCTCCCTCCCTCCTGTTGAGTATATCTAAAGTTCATATAGACAGATATTTATTGTCCCCAAAATATAAGTAACACTCACTATTGCATCATTGTGGATATCTTGTCATGTTAGTCATTGATGTGGTTCACAGGATTTACAGTTGGTAGGACTGTTGACTATTTTTCTAATTAGCAGCTGGAATAGCACCTTCTGATGCTATGAGACAGAACTACTATCATAGTCGTTAATATTCCTGGGAAGAGGAAGACCCCACTTCCCCCAAATCTTTATTAGTCAGAGTTCAAGAGAGAAACAGGACCAATAAGAGGAAACCTAGTGGCACATCACTTCAGTATGAAATTTCTTTTTATTTACTAATGGGTTTTTTTTTTTTTAGCTAAAAAAAAAAAAAATGGATTTCTAGAGTAGAATTATAAGCTCCATCACGAGTGTGGAAAGTGCTCTCTGGTTGTTGTCTCCTCTACAGAGTGATGCTGTCCAGCTTGGTGCAGATCATCACTTAACATTAGTTTCAGTCCCTCCTGGCTTTATCTTCTTAGTCCCCCAATCGCTGAGGGTACCATTGTTTTCTAGCCTCTCAACGTCTATCAGTACAGCTCTAGTTAGCATGCTACCTTCCTTTACACTTCTGGATATGTGTATGTGCATATATATGTTATATATGATGTGTATGTACATGTATATGTAATGCGTGATATGTATTATTTATGTGTATATACATATAATATGCATATGTATAGGTATGAAGAAACATACATTGTACTAGCTTTCCAGGCATGCTGAGATGCCTGCCTATGTGACCCAGACTAGTTTATCTCTCAGTAGAGTTATTGCTTTTGTCTGTAGTCTGGTTACAATAACGTTTAAATAATTAATTCTTAGGTTTCACAGTGTTCTGTTTTTATATCATTACAGGATGTGAGGACTTTTAGAGATAACATATCTTATATTGCAGTAAAAATAATCTTTTCTAGGTTTTTATCTTTTTACTTTCTACTCTTGGTCTAATAATGATTGTTTTTATTAGCCACTTAAAATGAAAAGAAGTCAATGATATTTTATAGAGCCTTGCTCCTCTTACAATTGCTTTTATTATTGAGTAACAGGTGTTATAGAATACCTGCCACTATTATTTTCCATATTATTTCTAGAAATGGCACATTTTCCATCTCATCTGCATTTTAAGTATTAAGTTAGGGAAGATAATGCTTTTCGGTCCCATAGTATACATAAGAATCCTATGCTTCACTTTATAGAAAGCCTCTTGCACTGTCTGCAAATCACCTCCCTGCACCTCCTCACCCTGCAGGCATCTCCATGGTAACAGTGCCCTCAGATCAGAAACTGTTCATATGGTCCACACCCAACCTCAGAGAGACTTTCTTATTAATGTGCCTAAGTTCTCAGACTGTTATTTTGTTAATAAGGAAGCCTTAGACCAGTGGTTCTCAACCTTCCTAATGCTGCAACCCTTTAATACAATTTCTTATGGTGTGGTGGCCCTCAACCATAAAATTATATCATTGCTACTTCATGACTGCAATTTTGTTACTGATGTGAATTGTAAAGTAAATATCTGATACTCAACCCCCGTGAAAGGGTTGTTCAACTACAAAACTATCGGCATTAGATAGCATCTATCTGTCCCCACCTCTCTCCCATAGACTTTCAGCTCTATGTGCCTTACCCTCTTACTTAATAAACACACCTTGACATGTTTACGGGAGATTTTTCTGCCAGTAATAGCTAGAAACCTAGTTATCTTGATGTTGGAAGAAAAGGAGTTAAAAGGGAGACTCTCCAGAGAAAATTTGGCTTGTTCTGCATTTGATGGGGCTTAACATGTCTCAGAAAACTCTGTGGGCACTGGAATTTCATCCTAGTCACAGCCAAGATGCCAAAACTTGGTGATAAGAACGGAGATAACAGAGGAAGATTCTTAATGCAAATCAGAGAAAGAACCTTGAATCAGCCATCTAGTATGCTACTGAAATATTTCATATACCATAGCTCTTCAGTACCCTATGTCCTTAGACAATAAACTCTTTGAAGACATAGATTGTATTATTATACCTCCTGTGGCAATGTCAAAAATGTATGAGGCATAGTGGGTTGTTAAGTTATGGATACTGACAACCCAAGGTTAAGCAGACTCATTTATTTGGTACATGCATGAGGCCACATAGCAGAGAGCATCCTGGAAGCAGGATGTGTGGAAGGGAGAGATTTCCGACAAGACAGGAAGACAGAGTAGAGAGGAGCCAGGCTTTCTTGTTTTAGTTTGAGGTGTTTGTTGTTGATATTATTGTTTTTGTTTTGTTTTCTTTTGTTTGTCTATTTATTTGTTTGTTTGTAGAGATAGGGCCTCACTACACAGCCTTGTCTAGCTTGGAATTCTTTATTTGGACCAACTGACCTTGAACTCATAGAGATCTGTCTGGGTCTACCTCATGAGTGCTGAGACCAGAGATGTGAGACACCATGTGCATCAAGTTTTATTCTTTTATAAGAACTTTCTGTCTTGCAAGATGTCACCTACTCCTTTCTACTAGGCTCCTCCTCTTAAAGGTACCACAAAATCCCAAAAGCCCAGTTCATGAATTTCTAGGGAATGAGCCACATTCGGAAGCATAACATGGCCTATGGCCACTTCATTCACCATTATACCCTCCTGCCTAAGATACAGCTTGAACTATGTCAGAGAAATTAATGATCAAGGGCTCTGAAACTGGCTTTCAAATGATCATCAAAATCTATTTGCTTCATCTCCCTTCCTTCTTTATTATAACCTAAGTTAGTCTTCACATTTAATCCCTGCACCACCCTCTCTCTGTGATATGGTTGTCTTCTGCAATTTTATGACTTGGTGTCCAATCTCTTTCCCTCATAGATCATCTGAAAAATGAGTAGAAATAATCTTCTTTCCCTTAGGGAGTTTGTTTTCTGTCAATCAAAAAAAGGGAACAGTTGAGACATCCACAGTGCAGAGGCTGTCACGGTTACAGAAGAACCTGAATTCGCCAGCTAGTAATACTGAGGCGATGCCTATTCTCTAGTCTACCTTAGGTCATGTTGCATGGCTAAGAAGGGGTTCATTCACAACCTCAGTCCTCTTCTCCCCCCCCCCCCCCAGCCCCTGAAGGTCTCCCTCCCTCTGTGCTAGGTTCCACGCTCAGTTCCCACCATGTTAAAGTTCTTGGAGAGTCAGCCATCTTGGGGGTTCTCTGCTTTATTTTCACATGCTTATCTGAAACCACCCATGAAGCCCAGTATTAAATCAGCAAAGGTTTCAAGCAGCCACTCCCACTGCCCCTGTCCAATTGAAGTCTCTCAGCTGCAGAGGGGAGAATTTGCCTCTGTTATATAAGAAGTTTAGTAATTCAGCTGCTTTGATAGATATGAGACAAATGTCCTTCTTAGGAATATTTAAACACAGAATCTCATTTCTATCTCATCTTTTCCTCTTTTATTTGCTGCATAGCTGATTTCTCCAATGCTCACACTTGGGCAATTATATATCAACAAAGGCTTGCCCAGATTCCAGCTCTCCTACCTTCTTATTTTCTATGACAACCAGATAATCTTTATGAAGCTATTACTGTTCAATTTTCTAATTTCACTTTGCAGTGATGGAGAATGCACAATGATCTACATAATCATCTTCTGGTTGTGTTTGATACATACAAGCTTCTGTGTAATGGCATTTAGGCTAAACCATATTATGGTTTCAGTTCATTATTAGGATTTTAAAATGTACTATCATGTGAGAATCTAGTTGTTAGGTGAAAAGACTGTGTTCACAGATTCTAAAAACTATCTGGAAGTTAACAGTTGTGATAGTTTTAATAGCAAACTACAGGATTTGGAGAAGTCAACTCAACATTTGAAATCCTGTCCTACAACTTATTGGTTGTGTGTGTGTGAGCATGTGTGTGTGCGTGCATGCGTGTGTGCGTGCATGCATGTGTGTGTGTGTGTGTGTGTGTGTTTATTAACCAATAACATGTTTAAACTCCAATATATAAAAATGGCTCTCTCATAAGGTTTGTACAGGATTAAATGGGAAGGTGTATCTGACACACTTAAGATCAAAGACTTAGAATGGAGAGTCGGTGAGTTCGAACTGTGTAGTTTGGGACAAAGACTAAAAATAAGTATGCCCTGACAGTGTCATCTCTAAAATGGGAATCATTATACAGTATCTTACTCAGAAGTTGTAGTGAGATGTAAAATCATTTAATGCTATAGATTCTGAGTATATAATAAGTGCTTAATGCAAATTCATTACTGCAGTATGCTATGTACAAACACTATGTCATCACTAACGCGTGTCCTCGGTCCCATTTTTCAATGTATACACTTATCTAGTGAAATTGTTTTCCATAAACATGGTCAGATTTTATAACATAAGATAAATGGATTCAAATAGCTATAGAGAAGCCTGTTTGATGTCCCTTTTCTAAGTTTATCCCTATTATACTATTATAAACACACACATATATTTATTTGTATAAATACATATTTATTTGTATATTTACATATCTCATCCTTTTATTTTGTACTCCTAAACTATTTGCTTATTTACTCATTCATTCATTCACTCACTCACTTACTCACTCATTTTTAAACATGGATCTTAACTATATTGCTCAGGATAGCCTCAAACTTCTGGATTCAAATCATCCTTCTACCTCAGCCTCCCAAGAAGTTGAGACAGCAGATGAGCACCATCAAGCTTAGCCTGATGGACGTTTTTAAAAATGAAGATTGCCTTAATCTTTGATATTGTTTAGGGATTAGAAAATTGACTTGCTAGTGACTGGTAGTCGTGCTTGATGTTTCTTGAGTTTGCGAACACTGGCCACCCAATTTAAAGGAACTCTAGCATCTACTGACTAGCCTCATAGCATCGTGGCAAGGGATTACAGGTAATCAAAGTGGTATTGTAGAGAAAATGTAGTTTAATATAAACTCAATTTCTAAAATGCAAAGATGCTCTGGTATAGTGGAAGGAGTGTTCCAGTCCCGCATTCTCATCTGCTGGGCACTGTCTTAAGCGAGCCTTCATTGCATCTCTTTCCTCACCTTTAATACAAAGAGCATAATGCCCCGCCTCTTCTCAGAGATACTTCAATTTGTTAACCTAGGTAATGTGCAGAAAAGAGCTGCATAAGCTCCCACACTTACATTAAAGTCATCAATAGCAATCCTATGAGTCTAAAGAAGCATCTTGAACTTCTCTCTCCAGCTAAGTATTAGTAGTTCATTCTTTATAGCTGAGCTGTCCTTAATCACGCCTACTGGCTTGATTTTGAAAAGAACAGACTAAAATTGATTGATTCTTTGGAATAAATAACCTATTGAGTGTATTGGATGAGTCGATACTTAAATCTAAGATGCTGCTCTTAACATGAAAGGGGTACTCATTGGCAGAAGGCTTCAAGGCTGTGTTCAATAAAGAGAGGTGAGAATGGGCATTATCCATTCCCAGGACTGCTTCCTTCTGCGTCATGCTCTTCAGAATGAGAAGTACCTCTTCTCTCACTTTCTCTTTCTTCCCCTCTCCAACTCTGACTGCTACTATATACAGTCTCCTGCAAAGTGCAAGGTGTTTATACTTCTAGCTTCAATAACAACCTTGAAGGCTGTCCCTCTAAGCACTGAACACAAGTGAGTGAAAAGCCCTGGGTTATGCCACACTGAAAGAGCAATCTGCCTTAGGGTGTCAGCTCTCTGCTTGAGGAGCAGCATGGTTCTGAAGCTCTGAAGCATTGCAGAATGCTTCATAGTGGAGGAGATTCAAGAAGTTGCTGAGTTTAAACCTGTGAGCTCTTACAAGGACTGGAACATTGTCTTGTATGCCTGAGAACACAGTGTTGTCAGAGCTAATTTATTACCCGCGAGAGTTCCCTATGCTCCAAAGCCTTCAGATGCTTCTCCACCACACACCAGGGGCTTAGGTTGCTTTTGACACAAATGTGTGCATGATGACTGAGAATATTCTGGAAGGGCAGTGGTAATGGGGATCCCATGATGAGGAGGTGACATGTCTTTTGTTGTTGTTGTTGTTTCGAGACAAAGTTTCACTGTATAGCCTTCGCTGTCCTGGAACTCACTATGTAGACCAGGCTGGCCTCAAACTCAGAGAGATTTACCTGCTACTACCACTCGGCAAGATATTAATTAACAGAAAAAATAAAGCTTCATCTGATACTGCCAGGGTAAAGGACACTTCTCACTGAGTTCATCTTCTGGTGATGGCCATGCACTAAGCCCCTTGTCTCTCTGCCTTTTTTTCTTGAAGCCCAGTGGTAGGAGGGCAAGCCATACAGCTGGGAAGTCGAATCCTGTCCAGAGGTTCAAGAATAGCTTGCAACTGAGAGATAAGATAAGACAACTAGCACAGAGGGGGCACGCTGTGGTCCCTTAGCATATGGGAACTGTTAGTGACACTGCAGATCCAGCTTGTGTGAGGAAAAGCTAGGAAAAGCTCTTAGGTCGCAACTGAGCTCATTACTGTAAATTAGCTTCTATGTTCTAGTGGCCAGCACAAAAGGGAAGGGAAAAAACATTGCAAAAACAAAAGGGGGATGCAAAGCTGGGGTCAGTTCCCGACAATGAGGCCACTCCTCTCAGCTCCCACAATGCAAAGGGCTGTTCATACATTAGTCATACAAGGAAAGACAAACCTCAGGAACAAGGACACTGTAGCTAGAGCAAGCTGAGATAAACTTCTTTCCAGAATGTAAAGAGGCAAGAGTTAGCGCTGGGCCGACCCTTCTCCCTGGACTGTCTCCTAGGCCAGTGTTAACTTCTTAGGCAAATAAAGTGATGACACTAAATCTCTTCACAGGAAAGCCCTCAGTGAGGATTAGCTGAGTAATGAGGGCAAATTGGATGGGTGAGAAATGCTCAAGGATACTGCTGATGGATTTCTCCCAGAAGGAGGCTCCCCTCAGGGCTCTTTCATGTGGGTCCCCCTGGCATTACCTATCAGTCTCCTGCAGACCCCTTGCTTTGGAGGGCTTTAGATCCTTCATCTTAATGATGGCCCAGTTCTCTCCCACTAACAACCATTAGCCCCAAAACTCATAGTGTCCTTTTATGGGTCACTGAGGCAGGAAATTTGGCCAAATTATCAAGGATAGGTACCCATTTCTAAGAGGAGGAAAATATCTTTTCAAAAATACTCCTTCCTGATTATGGAGCATTCTAACTTTCTGGAAAATAACCTAATTTAACATGTACTCAGAGTTCTCAGAAGTATAGATGACCAGGGCCCAAGGAAGGTTTCTTTCAGTGCATTAACATTTTTTTTTTCATTTATTCTTCACCTGACTGTGGATTTCAAAAGAAAATGTAATTGTTTTGGAACTTTGAATTATCACATCTCTTATCTCACGATATTGTCTATATCTGAAAAGTGTGCTTCTCAGTACAGCACCGATGACGTCCCACCAGCTGTATCTATTTGTTTGTAGGCAAGGTCAAGGGCATTTTATTTGCACAGAAAGTGGAAATGCGATGTGAAGAGGTTCACACTGTCAGATCACAGTTCACACTTGCTGTTTTACATGCTCCGTGTGAGACTCTGGGAAGGGATGTGGCTTCCACCAAGCCTTTGAACTGATCCAAGGACAAAGAAGAAAGTAAAATACATGGATCGCAGCATGATGGTGGGTCATTCCCCTGTCTGAAGTCAACAACATAGGGTGTAAACAGAAGTGGTGTGATCCCTGGTAAAGTAGGCGAGGAAGATCTCTGCTGTGCGTCACGACATTTCAAGATCCAGTGTCAAGCATATCTGTGTGGCTGAGACCATATACTGCAGTTTATTCATGTTTTGTTTGTTTGTTTGTTTGTTTGTCAAGAGATACACATTTTAAAGAAAGGAAAGGAGCATTCCTATCAGTCACTCAGCTAAGTTGCACCATTAAAGTCTCAACACTGACTTCACTAGCATCCTGGCTTGGTGCTTCACATGCTAGACTATTTAAAAATTCTCTGTTACTTTTATGTGATAACTTTCCTGGACTGTGGGATCCCAGAGATCAATCTTAGTGTGTTCGTGTGGATGTTCCTGAGTAAGTTGTACTCAGAGTGAGAGGGACACTTTCATCAGCAAATTGAACAGAAGAGACCACCTCTTCTCAATGGGTGTGGACCTCATGCAGTCCTCTGAAGACATAAATAGAATTAAAAGCTAAGGTGGAATCCTGCCTGCCTACCTGCTCTCCCCTCAGACCTAGGGTTCAGTCTTTGAACTTAACTGGAAACACAAGCTCATTGTGAAAGGCCAGCACTGTGGGTGTAGACTGCCTTATGGGCCAACTCTTCTCATTCCCAGGGTTTTGACATGGGCTAGGACTACATCAGCTCTCTTGAGTTGCCAGCTAGCCAACTGCAAGTCTCAGGTCTTATTGACCCCCATAGTCCCATGAGCCAATTCTTTGGTATAAATCTTGTATCCCTCTCTTTCTTTATTTCATCTTACTCTTTCTCAGTACATACACACACATGCATACACACACACAATAATAATAATAATAATAATAATAATAATAATAATAATATTGTTTCTCTTAAAAAACTAGCTATTACTCACACACTTTTAAACCTTTATATGTGTGTATATGAATACATTTGAGTTACTATTAATCACCTCTAAAGCTCTGTAAAATAGGCACTCTATTCAGTTGTTGTTATTCTTGTTGTTGCTAGCCTGTAGTTAAAATCCAGAAACTATCTTTATAGTAGTTAACTTGCTTATCTGTCTGGAAAGAGTTTAAATTTACCCACGTCCTCATTCTCCATGTCTTTGATTGATTTCCTCTAAATGTACACTAAAAGTCTTCAGCTTGTATCTATCCATTGGTAATGATTCACCCTAAGTAGTAATTATGTATAATGGTATAGATACATGCCAGAGCATTTACAGTAGTAAAATTCCTAAATACCAAATAACAAATAATCACTCTCTTCTATTAAGGTTTTCAGTAGACATCCCTTTAAGATGACAATATACTCTACTTGATCTACTGACCAAAGGCTTGTCTCAGCCAGAAGTACTGTCACAGACATGAGCACACCATAAATCGTGTTCATTCAAATGTTTGGGTACCCATTGCTCAGGAAAGTTGGGAGAGACTGAAGGAGGAGAGGGGGATGGAGGGAGAAAGGACAGGAGGGGGTGGGAAGAAACAGAAAGAAGATAAATAATTGGTTTAAGAGACTATGGAGGTTCATAATCCCTGATTTCTTCAGTTAGTCATGAAATGTCATTGGTTTGATATAATTACTCAATAAAACCCTACAACCTTTGCAGAGCATGCTAATAATACTTGCTTTCAGAAAATACTGATGGAAGTAAAAGGCGTGTTATAAACCTAAGCGAAGAGGTTTATATTGAACTGATATTCTAGATGAGATTTGGGAATTGCATTTTAACTACAATGTTTATTTAGATTTATATCAAGGTTATGTTTACCCCTATTTTGGAGTAGAAAATAAATGATATTGTATAAAACTAATGAAATCCGAATAAACAGTCTATCTTACTTTAATGTACATTAAAAATTGGTTCGCTCGTTATTCAGTTCTGCATTAGTCAGTCTACTGTACCAAATGCTGGAGGCTAGATTAATAAGAGAAACTGGGATGGGAGATACAGATGCTGTTTTGCTACACTCACATTCTGCTATAAGTCCAAAACTCTGCTGTGGTTAAAGTTTGTTTAAAATTAATTAAAAGTCATCCCATACAAGAAAAAATGATCATTAAAACTGTACCCCTTAAGCTAATGAGATGGCTTCGCAGACAGGAGCACTTGACTGAAACTGGGAGAACCAGTTCCCACAAGCTGTTCTCTGAGCTCCACATGTGTACATTGGTACACACACACTCCACCCCACTGCCGATAAGTAAATGTAAAGACATTAAAAAGCGCCCTTAGACCTCATCGCTTTCATAGTCTGAAATAGAAATCATGAATACACCCCTTTCTTCATTTACATAAAATTAAAAAAATCTATATTCCCTAGAGAAGGATCCGTTAAAATCTTTTCCACATTATTTCATGTGTGTGGATCACTGTGGCAGATAAATTGGCTTTCATCTTGGAAAAGAGCCAAAGGTGTCTTCAAAGAGTGGGACACAGGCTAGATAACCACCAGAAACAGAAGAGAAAGCTGGCCCGTAGCCAGCCATTCTTGAAGCACTAGAGGCTTCCGCACAGAGCAAAGAGCAGAATGGCACCTTTTCATAGGTTCACAGGTAACTGAGTTATGCAGAGTAGTGTTTGCTCAAGGGAGATGTTCCGCAATGGCAACAAATATAGTTTAATACCTTTTGCAAAAAATAAATCATTTTTATATGCAAACAACTCTTAGAGTTGAAAACTTCCTTAGGCTTTTAAGGAGCACTGTGGCGTCATGACGGGGAATGAACGAAGAGTAAGTGTTTTAGTCTAACCTGGTCCTGTTATTAATTTACATAGTGTTTTAAAATGAAATCCACCATCTTCAGGTACCAGATCTCTAAGATGAAGAACTTGAATGAAATTAGTATTCCCACACTGGGCTCTCCTGAGCCCTGGGAGATTCCTGGAAGTCCTCCAGGTTTGTATGGGATTTTCTGAACCCCCAAACCTGGATACATCCTATACACCTTCAATTTTGCCTGCTTTGTAGATCAAACTTCTGGGTACAGTTTTAGAGTGAGTTTTTTTGTTTTTTTAACTCAAGCACTAATTGACATTCTGACTGATAACAAAAAGCACTATTGAAGTTCGAAAATGTGTGTCTTTGTTTCCGGGCACTCTGCCTGTCCCATCCATCCACAAGAAGAAATCAATAAACGAGGAATGAATGGGAATTTATAGTTTTGGAAATAAAATATCTCTACCAGCTCGGTCTCTGAAGCATTCCTTTCTCTACTTGCTGGTGTGACACAGAGAGACACTTTCTAAAGGAATCTGTATCACGACTCAGGTTACATCTTTTGACAACCTTGATGCTGCAGAGCCTACTTCCTTTGTCAGCTACCAAAGCAATCCAAGTAAGAGACTATGCAAGTCACAGCTTTGCTCTGCAATGCGTCTATACAGAAGAGTAAGAAACACCAAGAAACAGGAAATTTGGCTGAGAAAAATCCATTCCCTAAGAAACAAAGAAGGAAAAAAATGCCTTGCTCTCATTTCAGTGGAGGTAGGCTGACCCAGCTGAATCAACCTTGAGCTGAAAAGATTCCTTTTCCTTTTCCTGATATTTCAGCTCCAGTCCTAACCCAGGCAGCAAAGTGAATGTGCCAGAACAGTCAATGATTGGAAGGGTTTTTTGAGACAACTTAGAGGGGTACTCTGTTCCCTATCAGGCAGCGAGGACCTAAAGCCTGTTTGAACATATTAAGACTGTCACAACAAGAGCACATAACCTCACCCACAGCACCCACCAGGTCTGAATTTGGCTGAGATTAAACTTTGTGTAATCTTTA
>CM052719.1:21683359-21738054 GCA_028551405.1 Uromys caudimaculatus | reverse complement strand
ATCCCAGTAGTCCATCTGTCTTCACACTGGCAGGAGCCTTTTTTTTTTTTTTTTTTTTTGATACTTTATTTACATTTCAAATGTTTTCTCCTTTCCAGGTCTCCCCTTTGGAAACCCCCTATCCCATCACCCCTCCCCCTGCCTCTATGAGGGTATTCCCCCACCCACCACCCACCCACCCACTCCTGTCTTCCCTCCCTGGCAGGAGCCTTTTCTATGGGGCTTTCACAGGGGCCTGGGCACCTTTCAGAGCCTGAGCTGGAGCTGCAGTCTGGGCCTTTAGCTGGAGCTGAGGCCTCTGCCCTGGTTTGAACCTTGGGCTTTGGTTGGCAGAGCCTATGCCCCTTGGCCATGTAGCTTCCAATCCACTTCCCAAGCTTGGGGTAAGCAGTGAAAGCCAGGCAGCTGAGGTTGTGGCTGGGGCCCTTTGGCATCTTGGGCTTGATGGCCTGAGGATTCACAAGGGCCTTGATGTCCTCTGCCTGTGCACTCGCCACCTTTGCATTGTTGGCCTGCATCTTCTTCAGGCCTTTCTTTTTGTGCTTCTTGGCAAAGCACATGTTCCTCAGGAACTTGAAGTTCCTTAAGAGATTCATATCTTTGTAACTGGGGTTTCTTGATGCCATTTCTGTGTCATTTGGGGGACAGGTTGTATGTGGTGTGGTTCTTGCACTTGGCCATGTCTGCACAGTAACCTGTGGCTACCACAGCTTCTGGGGCTGGAAGAGAAAGAGGAAACTTCGGATTTATAAATAACACCTCTCTTCAGTCTCTCCTGAGCCAGGTGATGTCCTAGGCATCATTGCTCTTGGAAATGACTGTTAAAATGGGAAAAACACAAGGAGAAAAATCTTGGTAGATTCTAATAACTGGGTCCTCATTTACCCCGGGCAGTGTATTAGTTGCTTTTTGTGTTACTGTTACCAAAATTTGTAACATAAACAAGAAAGGGAAGGTTTATTTTGGCTCCTGGTTTCAGAGCGTCTCAGTCCATCATAGCAGGGAAGGCAGACAGAGCAGAGGCTATTCACATCATGGTAGCCCAGAAAGATAAAACCAGGATCTGAGGCATAACATTCAATGGCATGCCTCTGGTAACCTACCTCCATCAGCTAGGTTTCATCTCCTAAATGTTCTAGAGGTTTCCAAATGAGTGCCACCACATAAGAAAAGCTAAGTGAAAAAGCCCTGGAGAACTAGTTTGGAATCAAACCTTAATATTCTACCCTTATCTTTCAAGGGTTCATGGCCAGCTCAAAAAAAAAAAAAAAAAAAAAAAAAAAAAAGAATGCAGTCCAACTTGAAGAGTTACCATAGTTTTAATGATACAACACTGTGCAGAAGTCCAAAGCTCAAAGTCACTTCTGAGACACCAAGGGGAACTCTGGGTAGGCACTTAGAACTTTCTTTCAAAAAGACAGTTTTATGTTTGCTTTATAAAATGTTATAGAATAAATCATTGTCATTCTAAAATAAAATGAGGCTCTGAAGGATAGGAAAGGAAAGAATGGACCAAAGCAAGACTGAACTCTAACAGAGAATGCTCCAAAGCACATAGCTCCATGTCTGCCATTCAGCCCATGTGGAATCAAGATGCAAACTTTAAAGAGACATGGCAAACCCTTCCTTAATAGTCCTGTAGTCTAGCACATATGTTGCCCCTTTCCCTTATTGGCCAGCTCCATGGGGTGCCTGCAGCTCTTCTTGGCAGACATCCTTCTTTCTGACATATCCACCATCCTTGGTTCTTCTTTGCAATGTGGGCTTCATCCTCATAGTTTCATACTTTTTGAAGGACTCACTAAAAGAATCCAACCCTGATACACATAGCCTAGCCTCTAGGGTATTCTTCAAAACTCTTGGTGGTAGCCTTCATGACCCTTTGGCATTCTGGGTGCCTGAAAACCCAGCTCCATGTGAATGATCCATGTTATTTTGGCAGCTAGAATACTTTACATGCCAGTTAAAGAAATTTATGAATTCCAGGGTGTCTCATCCCCCAAAAGCATTTCCCTATGTTTTCCTTTTCAGCATTACACTTTAGAGACTTTCCTTTTCGAAACAAAATATTTACACTGCGTTTACATTGAAAAGTTCTCAGAGCCTTTGATCCTTGGGGTCTCTCTCTTTTAAAGCACTGTATGGTGTATTTTAAGGGTACTAATCTTTAAAAACTGCCTCCCCTTTATCTACCCTTGCTCTACACACAGTTTTAATGCATTCCTTTTCTGTCCAAACTGTGTATCCTCCAGATTGTTCCACTCTGCTTTTTTTTACTTCCAATTCTTACTGTAAACCTGGCAGCAACTAAAGTCAGCAATAATCATCCCGTAGCCAAATGCTATGCTGCCCTAAATTTTTGTCTGCCAAGTTGATTAGTGCACTACTTTTTCGTTCTGCCTTGATCCAATGGCGAGGATCCATGCAGAAGGTAGCAGGCTCTTTGTCAGAACGTAACATGAATGGCCTCTAGTCCTAGTCCCAAGAGATGCTATGCTCCTATCCGAAATCTCACGAGTATAGTCTTCACTGCCTACATCCCTATCAACTCTCTGCTCTTCTGGGCTGCCATCAGAATTATCCCTTAATCTGTGTTTCTAGCAATTAAATGTTTCTCTAGTCTGTATGTCCAGACTCTTCTATGATCCCGTTCATAAGACCTGTGAACTACATGATCATATATTTTAGTAATGGTAATGTCTCTATTTCCCATTTCTCTAGTAGTAATATTTCCTTTTCATTTTTCTTTTCTTTTTTTTCTTTCTTTCATGCATTTATAGTACATAGTGATGGGTTTCATAGACACTTTCATTAGAGTATATCACATATTTTAAACATGTTTACCCCATGTCCCCTCTCTTTTCTTTTTCTCTCCTCCCCTTCCCACCAACTTACTTCCTTTTCTAGTATCTTCTTTTTATACTCATACAATGTACGTATGTATATATAAAATCTAGGCTCTACCTACAAGGGAAAACACTGTATTTGTTGTCTGTGTTTGGCTTACTTCACTTCCTATGATGCTTTCCAGTTGCACCCATTTCCTTCGGGAGGACATATCATTCTTCTTTATGAGAATAAAACTCCTTTGAGGATATGGATCACATTTCTTTATCTACTCGATAGGTACCCACTGAAAGGTTGCGAGGCTGATTCTGTAACTTGGCTATTGTCAACAAGGCTGCAAAA
Organism: Uromys caudimaculatus; assembly: GCA_028551405.1. Classification (NCBI taxonomy): domain Eukaryota; kingdom Metazoa; phylum Chordata; class Mammalia; order Rodentia; family Muridae; genus Uromys; species Uromys caudimaculatus. The sequence goes on along the minus strand of CM052719.1, from coordinate 21,734,865 downwards.
TCATGGATGTGCAGGTGTCTAGCATTCTGGCTTTGAATTTTTTCTGTATATACTCAGTGTTCTGTATTGTCTAGCCTATGGGGCTATAAGGGTTATATCCTTCAAATGTCCTTCTCTGGATACCTAGTCCTCTCATCCAGAAGTCCCTTTGTAAAGAGTTCAAAGCCTTACATAGGAACTATCAGCTGAGAAATAAATGTACAAACATAATCCTCTGAGGAACAGTTTAGATTCAAGTCACAGCAAACTCAAAATGGCCACCACAGTACATAAATCTAAGCAACAAGCAATCATGTTAATCTTCTGATCCTGATCTTTCACTGTGCCCTGGAAAACCATGGCATCCTGTCAATGAAACGGGGCAAAGCATGGTCTCAGCGACCTGGGTCCAAGTACGCATTCTTCAGGAAGCTTACGCTCTTCCTTGACAGAAGCATTTGAACAAAACCTTTCATTGTTGCATCTGTTTTCTACTCTATGTTCCTAATCCCAGTACTCTGGAGGCAGAGGCAGGAAGCTGTCTGAGTTTTAGACTAGCCTGGTCTACAAAGCAAATTTCAGGACAGCCAGCCCTACTCAGAGAAACCCTGCCTAAAAAAAAAAAAAAAAAAAAAAAAAAAAAAAAAAAAAAAAAAAAAAAAAAAAAAAAAAAAAAAAAAAAAAAAAAAAAAAAAAAAAAAAAAAAAAAAAAAAAAAAAAAAAAAAAGCTAACAAACTCCAGAAAGCAAACACAAAAAAGAAAATTCACTAAAATACATCCTTTAGCACACAGCTTTATCTTATGAAATGGGATTATAAAAGAAAACAGTTTTTAATCAATGCACAAAAGTCAGCTGTTAATGTTTAAATTTATTATTCTCTTCAGTAACTCTGTTTCTTGGCTTTCCTTATATTTGAATGGTTACATATATTATATGAAGCAAACAATTAGACCTATGTTTATTGCGTGGTAGAGAATAGGAAAACAAATAATACAGGAGAATGGGTACTTAAGGCTGATTAAGCTTTCTAAAACGAATGCAGTTTCTCTCGCCTAGTTGTTACCACGTGTATTGTGTGTATATATGCTTATATATCTCTCCAGGTTTCAGTGATGTTTATCCCTTTCTCTATCCCTATTGTCTCCCTTAGTCCCTGGTCCTCCCCCGTTCTTCTAATGCCCTTGCTCACTTCAATGACTACATCACAATCCAGACTGTTTGCATCTAGCTTGTTGAAATTACTCATGTTATTTAAAACTATAGCTTCCTTCGTACGTGTTCAACTGGAGAATTCTGAATAAAATTGATTATTTAGTCTCACCCTGCATTTTACCCCAATACCCAGACCTGAAGAAGAGAAGATGTCTTATGTTCTCTAATAGGCCAAAAATTATCATAATAATATACTCTGGACTCTTCCATGATTATGTATGCAGACTGTTGGCACAGCATCATGGTGAGGGCTGGAGACTCAGCACAAACCAGTTAAAATCATAATTTTATCACCTACTAACATATAAACAATCACATATTTATTTGCCAATGTGAAGCTTCATATCCATCATCGATAACAGTATACAATTCACATGTTGAATATTGTTATATTAAATAACCTTAATGATACAAAGTGTTCTTAGGGTGGTGTCAGATTCAGTCTCCTTTTTTTCTTTTCTTCTTGCTTTGCTTTTTCTCTCCCTCCTTCCAACCCTATCCCCTGTGATTTTCCAACCATGGCAATATTAACATTCATTCATTCATTCATTCATTCATTCATTCATTCATGATAACATTAACATTCACTCATGACAAAAGCCACTTCAGAAATTATTTCACTCTCAATGATTGTATGCAACTTTTACTGGAATGTATGTCCCTATATATCTAAGGGTTTACAATGCACTTCTTAACCGAAATTCCTTTCTTGGTCTTTCAGAGGAAAACCTACTAGGGTAGAACTCCAGCCACAGGAAAGGAAATTGAAGAAGCTAGAACTGATTTTTCCAGTAAAAGACTTTGTGGCCATTAAAAGACTGCTGCAGTTCCTCTCAGTACCAATACTCCTTTCCATTGTTAATAACCTGCTTTCTCTTACCTGATCAGAAAAGTATATTTGCTACAGTATTAACTGTTATTCATTAATACTGTTAAATTAAAATAATAGACTTAAGATAAATCCTGACATTCATTTCACATTGACCAAAGCCTATAGACACTGGTGTTGTGGATAGCCCTGGGGCTATTTGTATTCTGCTAATTCTGCCCTCCTGGGAGGGGCTTCAGATAAGGAGTGAGTTACACTTGTGACTTCTTGTGAACCAATCCCCTAATGAATAAAGGAGCCAACCACTGGATGTGGAGGAAGGACTTCCCAGTAGGAGAGGAGAGGAGGAGGAGAAAGAGAGAGAAGGCCTTGTGGAACAGGACAGCATGTAGGTAAAATGTAGCTACTAGAGTTTCCTGGTATCATGGCAGATCCGCAAGGATTCGCCATCAGAGGAATCAGATTTTGATAAGGCTTACAAAATTAGGTTTTAGTTGTTGTACCCAGAGATTGAGTTATCATTGTTTCTGAGCTACATATGTGTTGTGTTTTCCTTCACATGGTGACTCTTCTGGGTTCCAGAGAGAAAGGTACAGCAGCAAAGTGTGGGTTTGCCTGATGTGCACCACAGAGGCCATGGGGGTATTGAAGCATGGGGCTAGTGTAGTGTTGACCTGCCAGTGGGAACCTAGCGAGATGGGTGGAGAGATTGTGGAGCTCTGAATCAGAGCTCTATGAGATAAAAGCAGGCTAGCCATTGCCCGCCAGTGCATGGCTGGCCAGCCTGCCAGAGATGAGAGAACCAGGGCATAGCACGGGAACTTGCCATATTCTTTCTTTTTTAATATTTCCCACAACACACCGGCACCATCTTAGAAAGCCAAGGTCCTTGCACCAAATGTTTGTGAAGCATTTTTATAATAGAGATACACGTATCTGCAATATTCATCCATATTAGTTATTGGATATGCATGTTTTTTCACCTAGCTAAGACTTATATGTTACATACTAACAGAATTCTAGGTTTATCCTGTCCAATAAAATTTGATATGGATCACATAGAGAATTTGAAATATGTTTTGAGAGCACAGCTCTGTGGTAGAGTGTGTAACACCGCCAGAGGTCTAGATTCAAGCTACTGTACTTCAAAAACAAACAAAAACCTGCTCATCGTTTTCTACCTTTTGGAAGGTAGAATCAAGAGAATGAGAACAAAACCAGGTTTGGCTACATAGTTAGTTCAACAGCAGCCTAGACTAAATGAGACCCAGTCTCCAAACAAACAAACAATAATTAAACCACAACTTTAAAACTTTAAAAGTCAAATTTTCAAAAGTGAAGAGTAACAGGTAAAGTGAATTTCAGTTCTACAGTCTACTTAGTAAACCTAAAATATTGTCATTGCAGCATACAGTCCATATAAAACTCATGAATATTCTACATTCCTTTTTGTCTTTGAAGTTACCCTCAACTCTTCCCACATCTACCCTGCTTCCCTACCTACTCAACTGTGTTCCTTATTTTTGAACACCACTGACAGTCTTAATTTATGCTGCTTACATTCGTGGATGGGTGGCTTTATGCTGTAGTGTGATAAACTTAAACCAAGGTTGACACCCTTAAAGAAAACTGACTCTGCTTCTCCCAGCAGCTATCAGTTGACAATCACTCCCTGGCTCTAGGATGGGGCTTCATGCCCACCTCCCCTCTCCATTCTGCATTCTGTGTGGCTTGGGCTTGAAGGATGTTACGCATGCTGTCACACTGCTGTGAGTTCATCTGTTTAGCTAACCCTGTGCCTGGAAGACAGTTTCCTTCTGGTCATCTACCTCCTCTGACTCTTATAATTTTTTTTGACAGTTGTTCTACAATAATCCCTGAAGCTTGAGAGGAGGGGAAGTACTATAGAGCTATGCGTTGTCTCAATTTTCTGCACCTTAACCATCTTTGGATCTCTGTGTTAATCATGAAAATAGAAGCTTCTCTGATAACGTTTGAGAGATAGGTTAATCTATATATATAACAATAAGACACTAGAAGTTATTTTAATCCTATCTGTTTAGCAGAATAATGGTAGTAGGTTCTTACATTAGGCCTAAGAACTATCTAGTCATAGATTCTTGGCCTGATAGTGGCGCCAATCTTGTGGAGTTTCATCTTGTGCAAAGAGCTTTAAATCCAATCAGGAGTAGTTTCCTCATGTGGAAGGATACTTAAATCCAATCCGGAAGTAGTTGGCTACTCTTGTGATGGTCTGTGTCACTATTGCTCCAGTGAGCATGATTTGCCAGACCATCATTACGTTGTATTTCCCAGGATTCATAGCTAGGTGACACTGATGACTATTTTTCTCCTCCAGTAGTATTCCACATCACTTTCCAATACCATGAAAGCTAGTCACTTGCCATGAAGCCTCCAGATCAATGCCACTTTGATATCTCTATATTATATGTCTCTATATATCATATATTTACATGATATACTTGTGTAATAATGTAGTGTCTTTAGTGAGAAGGTCTTACCATTAAGATCGGGAGGATCACCAATAACACTGGCAGTCACCTGTAATTTACACATGCTACCAACTACAAAAGAAGTAACCTATAATGGGCACTAAGCTTTTTATTTGTTAGTCTGTGGTATCTAGTATGGGCATTGCCTTACCATATTGCCATGTTGTTATAGTGTTAAACCATTTTAACTGAATACACACACACACACACACACACACACACACACACACACACACACACACACACACACTCTAAAGCCATAGGTTGGTTTCTGTATTACTTCTACAAAAGGTTCTTAGGGTTATTTATCCTTACTCATAGTCCCTTCTCTACCCTATCGTTCCCAGCAGAAATTTGATGCTTCCTTTCCATTATTCCCCTTTAATCCTTTCTACTACTGTTTTATCTCTACTTCCTTCAAAGACCACCCTACACACACACACACAACTCCTTACGAGTTTCCTAACTTATATGGGTTTTCCAAATAAAACACACATATCTCAAGATTCAAAGCTAACATCCACAAATGAGAGAAACTATGCAACATTTGTTTTTCTAGGTCTGACTTGCCTCATTCAGAATGGTTGTTTCTAGCTTCATCCATTTACTTGAAAATGTCTTAATTTTCTTTTTCTTAATAGCTAGATATTCCATTGTTTGAATGTTACATTTGTATTGTCCATTGATTGGTTGAGGGACTTATAGACTATCTCCATCTCCAGGCTATTATGAATAAGGTATGCAGACTAAAATATGGTTGTACACACAAGAGAAACCTCCACACTGCTCGCTGCAGCAGCTTCTCCTGTGCACACTCCACCAGCAGTGTGTAGTGTTCTCCTTTTCCCACCCACACCATGCCAGTGTTTGTCATCACATACTTTTTTAATCTTAGCCATCTGACTGAAGTAAGATGAAGTACTTTTAGTTTGCATTTCTCTGAAGGATACGAGTACTGAACTTTTCTTTTCGGTGTTTCTGAGTTATTTGTATTTCATCTTTTAAGACTTCTCTGTTTAGTTTCATCCCCTATTTTCAAATTGGGTTGTTTGTTTTAATGGAGTCTAGCTTTTCGAGATTTTATATGTTCTAGATGTTCTTGTCAGATGTATAACTAGTAAAGACTTTCTCTCGTTTCATACTTTTTCTTCATTTAAATATATAACAAAATAAACTCCAAAACTAGTCATGAAAAAAATCTACCAATGAGATGTTACAGTGCTTAACACATATGCACCAAATTTATAGGAACACTGTCAGATATCAAACCACAGGCTGACCAATACAAGGTTATCGGTGATATCAATATTTTATTATTTTCAATATCCCACTCTCACCAATAGATGGGCCATCAAGAAAGAAAAAGTGCAAACAAAACAATGAGCTAAACAGAGAAACTCTGGAGTTAAATTACATCATAAATCAAATGGACTTACAGAACATCCCACTCAAACACTAAGGAAATATGTATTTTTTCGACAGCCCAGAGAACTATCTCTAAAATTGACCACATTTCAGGACACAAACACACAAAATAAACAAATACAGGAACATTCAAATAACATCCTGTATTCTATTTGACCACAATGGAATAAAACTGCATATCCATGGCATAGAAACTATAGAAAGTACACAAACTCATGGAAACTCCATGGCACACTAGTGAAGGAAAACTGGGTTAGGGAAGCACTTCAAGAGGAAATTTGAAAAGTCCTAGACTTGAATAAAGATGAAACCACAACACACCAAATCCCATAGGAGACAAGAAAAGGAAATCCTACACGGAAAGTTTAGAGCATTAAGTCTATATCAGAACAATCAAGAGATTTCAAACAGTAACTGAATGATGCAAATTAAAGTCTTAGAGAAATTAGAACAACCAACACTCTTCCCAAAATAGATGGGAAGACATAATCAAAGTCAGGGATGAAATTAATGATTCAGAAATGAAAATGATCAATACAAATATTCAGTGAAACAAACAGTTGGCTCATTGAAAAGATGAAAAGAATCAACAAACCTTTAGTCAATGTAACCAATAGAAAATGAGATCCAAATTAATAACATTGCAGATAAAAAGAGAGACATTACAACAGACACCAAGGAAATGCAGAGAATCATGAAGACATCCTTTAGATTTTTTTGAGAATTTTATACATAAATACTATACTTACATCATTTTACCTCTTCTGCTTATTCCAACTCTTCCTGGGTACCCCCACTCCCTCTCAAATTCATGACCTCTTTGTTAATTACTATTGCTACACACAGACACGCACATACTATATACACACACATATATATGCATATATATGAACACATATATAGTACATACATATAGCACATATATATTACATATTCCTTTCAGCATATCTATATATGTATGCACACACATAGATTATATACGTCTGTGTACATCATATATTACATAATGTATGATATATGCATGTTATATATACATGCATACATATATAGAATGTGTGTGTGTGTGTGTGTGTATATATATATATATATATATATATATATATATATATATATATCTCCTGTTGAGTGCATTTCATGTTGTTTACATATACATGTGATTAGGGCTGACTACTCGGTAAGTTAACCTATCGGGGTCTCATCCTTGAGAAGAATGATTCTCCCTCTCTCAGCAGTATTGGTTGCCCATAGCTCTTCATCTAGAGGTGTTTTAAGTACTTGGGAGATTTATTTCTTAGAGACTTTCCTCAGGATTAGAATTAAGATGCAGAAATATGCAAATAACAAGCAGTAGAGTTAAGTTCTTGCTGTGTATGAAGAAACAGAGGGAAGCCAGCGATACTGAGCAGCTTGCTGTTACCACCCAACTGGAGCCATAGGGAATAAAAGTAGATAAGAGGTTGTCATGCTTGCAGTGTTACTATGTATATACTGTGCTGTAAGCAGTACTGCCACTGAACTTACTTATTTTTCATATTAAAGAATTAAATTCCGACTGTCACACAGGTAAGTTAATTGCCCTGACACTGAGCTACACCCCAGCCCAAGCGCCCTTCTTAGAGAGAGGAATTTCTACTGATTTCTAGATTGTGAATGCATTCCCTAAAAACAGAGTGCAAAATGTAACAAACTGCTGAGGGCTGTGCTCTGTCCAGGGACCTGAAGGGTGGCTAGCCTAACACCACCACGTGAAACTAGAACTAATTTCCAGCCACTTCATTCTATTAGCCCAATTCTGTTTGTACTCTTAGGAAGGATAAAGGACCAGAGAAGGAGGAGATGGGGAGGGGAAAAAAAAAAAAAGAACTGAGTTTATAGTTCTTTCTATGTATATTTGAATATTTACAGCTATTTTCTTACACATCAATTCCATAAACACAGGGCTGAAGAAATGTCTTAGCAACAAAACTATGGTACTAAAAGTAAGGTAAATAAGAGGTCAGAGTAACTACAATGGATTGCCAAAATGCCCATCATCCATAACACAAGTATCTTCTACATGTATACAAATTCAAACATTACTTCTCTTTCTCCATGGTCCAGAAATACGTGGAGTAGCTCATCTCCTGCATGCCTTGTTTATTTTATGCCTCTCCCATTTTAACAGACTCAATAAACAAAGGAACAGGAAAGTACCATGGGTAAGAATCCCAAGCTGTCAGTTGATTGCGTCAGAGAACTCCGGGTGCTCCTTCTGGTGACCCTTTCATGAAGAAAGCCATCCTCTTGAAAGGGTCAAGGCCCAGCATGTCCACGTCAGCCCTCGTGCTCTGTGTTTATATCCAGCCGACAGGACACGTTTGTGCTCACGCATGCAAAGAACTTCCAGTGTGAACCTTCTGCGGGCTAGGCAGAGAGCATGCCCAGAGAGGTGAGACAAGCTCTCTTGTAGTTTAAAGAGCGCTTGGCTTGCATCTTTATTTCCTTTCAGGGGAAGGGGCTGCTTGTTTTTCTCTTGGGGAAACATCCTATTTGGATGTCTCAACGGAGAAAGAAATGGCCTTAAAGCTTCTTCGTTTCCGAGCTCCTTCCTCTTTAAGGCCAGCACATCTGCTGACCTTTTCCAGATGCCTTGCCCAGAACTGCTAAAGGACTGTGAGCCTTTCAAGCCATGGGCTCGACATCAAAAAAGCACTTTAGATGTTTCTTCTTTCCTTGCCACTTCATGATGGTTGACTGCACTCATCTCTTCTTTTCCAACTGAAAATGAAATTACTAGCCATGTTGGAATTAGTTGTTCTTAACCAGAGTAGGCTTTGAATGCTCACCATTGCACCACCAGATCCCTTTGCCTGCCTTCAGAACACATTACCTAGAGTATTACTACATGTATCCCCAGACCAAACCAGACCTGCCTGAATCCTATATTCAGATGCCCGAATTGAGAAAGAGGAAGAAAGTAATTCTAAACTGACTGCTGGTTGTATGGAGTAGGTTTTTTGATTTTGTTTTTGGATTTGTTTTTGTTTTTTTGTTTTTTTTTTTAAGAAAAGGAGTCAAATATGAGATTCTCAAAACTTCCCTTCCAGACTGGAGCGATGAATGTTGCTTTCCAAAACTCCTCACAATACACATTAAGTAAGCAGGTCATGCTGGTTCATGATGTTAGCAATCCCTCCAGAGCAGAAGCAGAGACAAGTGGATCCCAGGGGCTTGCTGGCCCCTAACCTAGCTTTGGTGAACTCTAGACCAATGAAAGATCCTATCTCAAAAGAGAAGAGAAGAGAAGAGAAGAGAAGAGAAGAGAAGAGAAGAGAAGAGAAGAGAAGAGAAGAGAAGAGAAGAGAAGAGAAGAGAAGGTAGTCAGCATCTGAGGGATTATTGCCAAGGTTGTACTCTGGCCTATTCATGCTCACACATACACTAGCTATACTCAGGTCCCTTCACAGACACACAAAGGTGTGGGGGGAGTAAGCACGGTGACATGTAATTATAATCCTAGCACTGAAGAGGCAGAGATAGGTGGAAGTCTGGGTTCACTGGCCAATCTGTCTATCCTACTTGGTTAACTCCAGGCCAGGGAGAGGCCTTGTCTCAAAATTCAAGATGCTTGAGGAAAAATGCCTGAGGTTATCCTCTGGTCTCCACATGTACACACACACATACACACACACACACACACACACACACACACACACACACACACACACACACACACAAAACACATGTGTATCTTATACCTGTGCTCAAACAGAAACACATACCTGCACATGCATGAATAAACATGCACACATCTCGTTTCCTGACTGGTGAATTATCAAAGAGAAAATAGTAGGCAGGGTGCAGCCAAATCTACTTCTGTTGTGCTACTTGCAGGCTCGGGCTAAACTTGGGCCCTCTCTCAGGAACAGGTTTGTGTTTTAAAATGTAGGCTAATCACCGGCAGCTAGTGATCCTCAGCATGCCTTGTGACGAGTGAGGTCATGTTAATAAAGCCCCCTAAAAGAAAAGCATGTGGAAAAACAGGGCTATTAATGTCCCACGATCATTTTATATAAGTGTTCCTAAAGTCCAACATGGTGATTAACAGGCTATTAGAGCAAGTGTATTGATTACGCTATCTTTGAAGCAGCTAATGCAGTGAGCATCACCAGGCCACAGACCCCAAACTTTTCCTCTTCCTGTGCATGTGTGTGTTTTGTGTTGGTGCTTTCTTCAGGAAAATGCAAAGATCTCCATCTATACCACGGCCCATTTTAGTATAGTTGCTAGAAGAAAGAACAACCATGTCAATTGATTTTGCTTTATTTTACTGGGTTTTTTTTTTCTGATCATTAAAAGTAATAGATACATAGAAAAAAATAGGAATATAAAAAGTCAGAATTAAGAAGGAAGAGCATTAGCCCCAACGAAGTACTAGACAATGACAGCTAGTTTTGTGTTCTATATCCACCATACACTGATCGAATTAACATGATGATAACTCTTAATTCCTTGTCTTTCTTATTCTTCACAAATCACTATACCTTGGATAGTTTCTCATATCAATTATTGTAAATATCTACAAAACTTGCATCCTCAGGATATGTGGAGGAGGACGATATTTGCCATTAGTTAATTCAGTTATGGTGAACAGCATTTACATTTTTTGGCTTCATACTAACAACCTGATGAGGCCCTTTTGTTCATCTTGGAGCTTTGAATGGTTTTTCTCTGTGATAAATCTTTGTGGGTAGAATGTTGGAACAAGAGATTTAGAGACTGTCTGTCTTAAACATATTGACAATTCACCTACCAAGAGTCATAGGAGATTACATTCCAACCACAATAAAAGGGAACGCCAGCTCCATCCATCCTTGCCAACACTGGGTATTGTCAACATTTTTGATCTCTGTCAAACTGATAGTGGAATGGAATGTTGAGTGTTTTTTGTTTTTTGGTTTTTTTTTTAAATGTTGCGTTCTAACCATACCATATCAGACTGTAACTGGATGCAGTTGTTATTTGTCAGGGGACCTGGTTTAACTCACAGCACACTGCCTGAGTCTGTGCAATAACCAACTGTGTTATAGCAGAGTTTCTCTGTAGTTTTAGACAAGAAGCCAAACTTGCACATGGTTTGAATCAGTTCCTCATTTACACTCCCAATGAGGTGGATCACCCGAGAAACCCTCTGGAAATCCTTTGAGGATGCGCCATTATGACCCAGGACTAGTTGTTATCATTGTTAGCTGCTCTGTCCATAACAAAAAACAAAACAAAAATCAAACCAAAACAAAAAACAACAACAACAAAAACCCTAGTGGGTCCAAAGGTCTTGCTTGCTCCAGGGGAGCCATACTGGAGCTGTATTACTCTAAGCTAGACTGTGCTTTGGGGTGGCCCAGTGAACCGATGCACTGAGAACTATTAATCCCTCTGTGGCAGCAATACCAGTTTTCACAGTTTCAACCTGTTGGGGAGGTTATTGTCTCCAGGACAGGTAATTGAGGAGACCTCACACTTCATCAGCAGCATTTCATCTGTATTACCCAGCCACACACGGGGCAGCATATTTATCCCCTCACTGACAGATTATGCCAAGATTTACAAGGTCTGGTCTGCATGAAAGCAAACACATGTTTAGGCAGTGATTCAAAGAATGCACAGATACAGGGTCAACTTTATCCTAACACTCAAGTCTTTTCCTTGCCCGAGCCTGCACACATACACACATACACACACACACACGCGCATGCACGCACGCACAAGTACACGCACACACACAAGCACACACACACGCATGTGCACCTCAAATATTAGTTTTGCTGTAGATTCCCATGGTAATTTATCTTCAGGCAAGTGCATCTACCCAGAGTTTTCTGCTGGTTGCTAAGGGGTCGGTTTGGAATCCTGCCGTAACATATTTTTCTCAAATTCCATACTGATAGTAGAGTAATGAGGAACCAGAAAGTTCTCTTGAGCCAACATTTAAGGAGTCTGATATGTGGACTCATCGAGAATTTTGAGTCTTCTCCCTCGCTTCTGAGCCACTTTTCCAAGTAAGCATCCAAAACACAAGTGCCCAGCAGCTTGCTAACTGGCATTACCCGTGGCACCGAATCTGGGCTCTCAGGCTGATTTTTAGTTTATATGTCTTTGTTTACTCTTCACATCCCCACTGTGGTAACCACAACAACATCATGTGACCTTTACATTAAGGTACCAGAAGAAATGGGTCATGGAGCCTGAAGTCTTTCTCCAGGCCATAGAGGGAAGGCTAATTAGCACTAACATTGGACAGACAGACAAACAGACTCTCTCTCTCTCTCTTTCACACACACACACACACACACACACACACACACACACACACACACACACACACATACATACACTCAGAGGCACACCCAGGCACTTAACTCAATATAATTCACTCTAGTTGCAGAAAAATACACTCATCTTGAATGTTAATTCATTTTTAAGTGTTCCATTAGATTTGAAGTACTGATGCCAATTTTATGGATTAAGAATCTGGAAAATACCTTACAATTTTGGTAAAATAAGTGTGCTACTCTGAGTTGGAAGACCTGGCGTGAGTACATTTCTGATCTACACCTTAGGGGTTTGCAATCTTGGGCAATTTAATTTTTAAACAATTATGCTCTCTGTCTCTCTCTCTCTCTGTCTCTGTATTTGAGGCATAGTTTCCTTATCAGTAAGGACAGATGTCACCATATAAGGTTGTCTCCTACATCAAAGCTGCATATTGAAGGTACTCTCTTTAAAGTGGCTCTTACGAGGCAGAGAGACGGCACAGCAGTTATGAGCACTGGCTCTGGCTGAGGACCCACGTTCAACTCCCAGTACTTAGCATGGTGGCTAACAGCCACTTGTCACTCCGATTCCAAAGGGTCTAATACCTTCCTCTGGCCCCCTTTGATACCTACCTGGCAATGCATGTGGAGCACAGACATGAACAGGCAAAATACCAACACACCTAATATAAAATCAATAAGTAAATCTTCAAAATGTTTCTTAAAATGTCATAAATAAAAATATAAAGGACTATTAGGGCCAGCAGAAATATATTAGTGAGTAAGAGTACTCACAAGAGAACTGACTCCCATGATTGCCTGCCCTTTGACCTCTACATACAGGCCAGGATGCCCATGTGAACACACATACACATATACATACACATCACATACATATACACATACACAGAAAGAGAGAGAGACAGAGACAGAGATAACAAGAGACAGAGAGACTGAGAGAGAGAGACAGAGAACAATTGTTTAAAAATTAATTTTTAATGAAAGTGGTTATTATAACATGAGTCTTTTGCAACACCACTCTTCTTTGATTTAGAGGCAATTGGTGGCACTTCTACAACTCCTCTTGGTGAACTGCTTGTCACTGAATGTAAAGGAGGTTAAATGAAATTAACTACCTACGCTTCAAAGAAAGAAAGAAAGAAAGAAATCTAGGTACAGGTTTTATCTGAGCGGCATTTACACAAGATCTCACTGTCTCTAGAACAAATCCCCTTGAATGAAGAAACGTGGAGTGAGGATGTCAGTTTCTTTAATAGCCGTGAGACTCCTCTGCAGAACATAGTCATCATCTCAACACACGGAGTTTCCCCATCTCTTAAGTAAGTCTAACATAATCAGGTCATCAGGAAGCTGAGTCCATCCACATGAGACTAATTAGAAATGGTTATGGATATCAGCAGAGGTCAGAAAATTCCATCCTACCACCCTAAGCCACTTCTCCCCTCCTTTTACAATAAATAATCTTTATTATGAAAAGTTCATACAATGTGTTTTGTCATATTCAGCCCTCCTCTAACTCCTCCCAGATTCAATCATCTCCTCCTTACTCACCCAACATTGTGTAGTCAGCATTATCATCGTCATCATCATCGTCGTCATCATTAAACGCCAATGAAGCTTCATTTGTGGTCTTCCATTGGCACATGATGGACTTCCAGAGGACTACACCTTTTAAGAAAACTGACTCTCTTTCTCCCAGAAGCTATCAGTTGCCCTCAGCCAGGGATTGACCTTCATGCCCACCTCCCCTCTCTATGTAGGGATTTTGTCTCATTTGATTTCCTCTGACTCTGGTGTGTGCTGACACAGCCATCATGAGTTCATATGTACAGCTGCCCTGTTGCATGCAGATGGCTCTGTTTCCTTGTAGCTAGCCACTATATCCAGCTCTTACGCTCTTTCCACATCTTCTTCCACAATGATGGCTGAGCCGTGGGAAGAAGGCATATGATATAGGTTTCTCACTTAGGGCTGAACATTCCACAGTCACTCGTTCTTGATATTTGTACCCAGTTGTAGTCTCTATGTTAATCACCACATGTTACACTTAAAAGGTTCTCTGAATACGCTGACTGCTAATGACTTATTGTTATAAATAAAATTTTATTAGAATGCATCCATTTGTTAATATCTGTGATTGCTTTGGGGATTCTATGACAGAGTCAATTAATAGCAACAAAGAACCAGAACTGATTTGCTTATAAAAATTATGCTATTGACCCTTTCTTAAAAACATGCCAAGCTGTGATTGGGATTGTATGGGATTCTTATCACATAGGTAGTAGCTGGTTTTAACAGTTAACCTCTACTGTTTAAAGCCATATAGTAGGATTTGGAGGCTTAATGACAAAAAAAATTCATGAATTGATTTAGTTAGAATAAGAAGGGAAACATCCGAGGTACCACCACTGGATGCCTACCCAGAGACAAGGGTTGTTGGAGTTCAGAGCTCATCCATAGGAAATGGGTGCACTGGCATCTTGCAGAGGGAAGGTCCTGTGGAAAATCAGCCAGCCACAAAGAATAGGGACTGTAGTTCTTTATATAATATGAGACCATGGGGAAACATGATTTTGCTAAGTTTATGTAAAGTGAGAGAAAGTTAATAAAGAACAACTAAAATTGGTTACTTAGAACGTTTGCTTTGAAGCCAAACAAATAAACAGTACAGGAAGAAATGAGGGGTCCGTTTATGTGTATATTCAGGGGGAAGCATGACTAATAGTTGTATATTCTTTGAAGGGAAAAAAAGGACTCCTACGATGCCAGCATCTTAGAGGGTTGTGTGGATTTTTTAGTTTGAAGGAAGTCTGGGTTACATGACAAGTTAAGGCCAACTACTCAGCATGACTCTCAAAAGGAAGAAGAGAAGAGAGAGAGAGAGAGAGAGAGAGAGAGAGAGAGAGAGAATCATCAACTTTCTTAGATTGCCGTGAATATTCTATATTATATAGGTTACTTTCTTCTTTTCTAAATCATGTGTGTATGCTAAATGTTTGTGTATGTATGTGCAGGTTCTGTGTGTAAATGGGACACATGCCATACCTCAGTGAACATGTAGGTGTCAAAAAACAACTTTGAGGTTCAGTTCTCATCTTCCACATACTTTGAGACAGGGTCTCTTAAGTCTTCATAGCTGTGCATACCAGGCTAGCTAGCTCACAATCATCCAGAATTCTCTGAGTCCAGCTACCATCTCACTGTAGAATCTCAAAGATGACATCAACATGCTAGCAAACTCAAAGACAACAGTGGAATGCTACTGTGTCCATTTCCACATGGATTAGGGAGATCTAAACTCCAGTCCTCATACATCCATGGCAAGTTCTCTGCCCACTGAGCAATCTCCCTAGCCCTCCAGCATGTATGTTTACATTTTAGTATTAGTGAATGAATATGAGTAATTACATGTATACTGGTAAAATAAATAAAAAAAAATCCCTCATTCTACTTTACTGGAAATTCATACACATTTGAAACTTTTCTGATATAAAATACTGCATAATTCATAAATAATCCTTTATATTTTAATTTTTATCCTGTCTAGAATGCAGGATTTTACAAGCTAACAACTAACACAATTGACCTTGAGGGTTGTTGTTTGTTCGTTTAAGTAGAAGATGTTTCCATATGTGAAGACAATGAATGGATCAATATGCAGGTAGAAATCACAGTCATGGATCCTCCCTTTTGTGATCGCCTCAGCCAGTCTCAAGGCCACACCCACACCACTGCCTTCCTGCTCACACTGCACACAAAGCACACAAAGCATACGCCCAGCCTAAGCGGCCCTTTCAACCACCTATTGGGCTTTTTCTATCTGTGTTTAGAAAACATACAGGTGGCGTGCTCTGACACACACCGCAAGGTCAGTATGGCAAGGGAAGTAAAGTTTCTACTTTTCTGATAAAGATCAGTTCCCATTTCCTGTCCTGAGGATGAAAATTGAGCCAAGGCAAAGGTCATCCATGTTTGTACTAACAGAGAAGGAGTTACACTACATTTTTGCAACATCGGGGTCATTATTTACCCACTTGTCCCTTTTTTTTTAATCATCCCTTTGAACTGCCTGCATTTGCTTATCATGATATTCTGTCTATAAACAGCTGGAGCATCTGTTCTATTTCTCCAAATAGAAGCTCAAGTCATTTTATGATCCAGCATTATAAGTCATCGGAACGCACCCATCTGTTGCCCTTACACATCTGGGGTGGCTTTAACTCTTTAAACCAGTATAGAAACTAAAAAGTCAACATGACATTGGCTGCTCGTTTTTTTCCTGCCATTTTGATTTCCTTTGGATCATTTCTCCTAAAAACTCACAAGGAGAGTCATTTGAAGTGACCTATTTCTACTTGGAGGTGGTGTTAAACACAAGGAGCTTCACATTTTTTTATCTCTTAGAGTTTTTTTTTTTTTTTCTTATTCTGATTATTCTTCCTGGAATAGAACCACTCAGAGCTTAATCCCAAGTTTCTGAAGATGAGAAGTCACAGAGCTCCCAAGACTGCCTTTCCAGTAACTGATGGGCAGAGAGCGTTCCCCAGAAGTGGGGTTGTGGGATGGGCAGGGAGCAAAGGGGACAGAGCGAGCACTCAGCACTCATGACTTCACCAGTATCTCATCCTTCTTTTAGATTTCAGTATAATTTGATTTCCTGCATCTTTGTTTTGGGGTGCAACAATACCATAGTAGACCTTTATCCAATCCATTTGACTACCTCGAATCTTAAAACGCCTTTAGCAATAAAGAAGTAAAAAAAAAAAGATAAATCAAATTTGAATATATTATGTGAGCCAAACCACAATTGGTCACTTCAGTATAAGCCATTTTCTCTGTGTGACCAAGATGAACTCTTCAGTTGCCTATTGTGGAAACATTTTCATCACTTAGAACATGAAGAAAAGTTTAATAACTTATGTTGACTGACTTCTAAATATAACATGAACATAGATAACCAGCTATACAATTGTTCTCTTCCTAGTCACGGTCAGCTTCAGTAACTATAGAATAGATTTGTCAGTGGTAATATACCACCCTCCAAGTCTTGGCAGTTCATAAAAACCAAAATTTACTTTTGGATACAGCACATGTTGGATACATGTTGGGAAGCTCACCTCCATATTATATTCTCTATGGGAGCAACCAGGTTGTATGTGTGTGTATGGTGGTGGGGTGATCTCTTAGTATTCTATGTTCCCTGTGGCAACAAAGAAGATAAAGCTGTCATCAGCTTCTACTCGGGATCAGACTTTCACTCCCATCTTAGTGGTGGCACAAATAACACCAAGCCTGGCTTCAGTGTTTAAGGGGATATAAGTTCACCCTCCTGGGGAGAAGCAGATGTTGGTGAGAGGAAATAAGACAGACCATATAATACCCAAATATCAGTATTTTATCTAAGATTGATTTTTCTGTTTTTATCCTTTACAAATCCCTTGTAAACCATCATTCCAGAAGCCAGGCTCATGAAATCAGCTTCTTTCTAGCAGTGTTGTTGAGATGTCTGACTGTCCTTGTTAGGTTTTAGTAAAAGGTGTCTTTGCTACTGTCAATGCCATGGAGCTCTGGATTTTCCTTCTGGAAGATTTTATCGAAGAAGACCAACACTTCCTTCTACTCATCTAGTTGCTGGTTTCCTTTAACAAGTTGGTAAAACGTGGGTTCAAGATGAACAAGTGTCACCCCTCTGCAAATGCAAGGAAACTGTGCTTACTATGACTGTGTCCTGGGATTTCTGATGATCCTATCATGCCCTGATGCAAATTCAGCTTTGACTTCAGTGACTGGGAGGGGTCACACTGGACCTCTGGCACCCACCTGAGAAAGTCTTTGATTTCTATCTTCCCTACTTATGGACCAGTTAGCACAAGACAGAAATTTCTGCAGACATTCTTCTCCTAGGCTAGTTGGTTACTTTGTTTCATTTCTGTGATAGTGAAATTTAACCCAATACTGGAACACATAATTCAGATCATATGGACCTGATATAGTCCAACCCATGTGTAAAGTTTTCATAAATGAGCACAGGCTGCGTCAACACCAGGTACAATTTTATGCAAACTGGAACAATGATGCTGAATCTTCATGGTGTGAGGTGGGAAATGGAATAAAAGGTGTTTGATTTCAAGTCAATGGAAGGAGGAGGGTGTATGCTTTACCATGTGCTTTCTGATGGGAATGGGCTAAATACCAAGTACTTATCCAAAATTCCCTCTTCTCTCTAGTTGGTAGAATGATGGGACCACAAGGGAAGCCTTTAGATAGAATCAATAGTAACATTAGTGATACAGTAAAACAAAATGGGAAGGTAAATGTTCTGAGACTCTGGCTTCCTAGAGTCAAGTCTTTGTCTTATCATCTATAGCCATGACCGTCTTTTCCCATGTTGGTCAAAGCACTGGGAATGAAGGCTTCTGCCCACCAATATTGCTTCCCTGCCATCTACTGATGACTAATGCGAGAGAAATACCTGGGCTCGTTGGCAGTAACTTATGCAGGTACGTATGTTTCTAATTAGAGGGAAACTGTCAGAACATGACTTGGACTAGATATTCCCAGCTAATAATCTAGGAAGAAAAGTGCTTTGTTTTCCACCTGAAGAAGATAATAAGAGCCTCATTCATCCCCTTCCCCTTTCTCTCCCTTGTTGTTGGTTTGTTTTGATGTCCATGCATGGGCAAGACAAGATGTTCTTGTGAATGGTGTGGGCATTTCCTCTCAGTCGTTGGACATTGCTCATTTGTTATCTGCTTTGCCATCAATCCCTTTCTGTGCCACCCATTCCCTTCCAGAATTCTGTGACCTACCTTTTTCTTTCTTAGTTGGAATGATGCATACATTTAAAGAATTAATATTCATTTGCAAATCAAAATAGTTTAAAAAATACAAAATACACATCAGAATAGTCTTGCACCTTTTTTTCCCTTTGTGTAATAATTGCTGTGCAGGTCAGAAGGGTTAAACTTGAATGTGGTATGTAGTGAGTGAAACTGAATGTATTGTAGGTTCATATGGTCAAAGAAGTCATCTTAGGGAATCTTTTTTTTCCCTCTACTGTGCTATCCTAACTTGTATTTTCAGATCTGCTTGAGCCACGTCTCCAGATTTAGGATACTGCTACTATTATTGTTGCTGGATTTTGCAACCTAATCTTGACTCATTCCATGAATCACAAAAAAAAAAAAAAAAAAAAAAAATCACCTAAGGCTAAGTTCTCAGTCCACCGAAATTCCCTTTCTAGAGTCTTGCCGTCAGGATTCCCTTCATCCTCCTCCATGCCTGTATCTACAGTTGTCTGAAGGATGAGGAAAATGTCCATTGCTTCATCACATCCTAGAAAGTAAAGAAACCTCACATGCTTTTGAACAGCAAGAAAGAACGTATTCTGCTTTCTCCTAGTCGAACCTCACTAAACGTTAAAACATGTTCAGAGCCTGGGTTAGCGCTGGGTTGTCTGAGGTTAGACCTGAACGTATGGAGGATCTGGTGTCTTCAAGCTGTTGAATTCTCCTGTAGGACTGAGCAGCCTTCCAATAACTCGAATCTTCTCTTATGACACCTGTGTCATACCATGCTCGTCACTGAGGATGCTGGCTGTACTTTATTTTCACAGTTAAGTGATGACTAAGGCAATTATAGAAGCCAGGTCAAAATGGCATCTGTTTGCTAGGAAGTTCATCATTTGCCAACATAGACATGCAGGATCTCATTCTCGCTTGGTTTGCTGTGCAATGTTCTTTCTTTTTTCTTCTGGCATATCAAGTCTTTTCTAACTATTCATTTAAACCCTTGTGAATATCTTTCTACTGAGAACTGACTTGCTACATGCAGCCCCCTCCCTCTCCCCTCCTACCTAGCCCCATCACCCCCCCCCCCCCAGGATTTTACAATCCTAAAACGATTCCATAACAACTATAGTTAACATGTATTTCAAACACCCGCTGTCTTGTTCCTGGTATATTCCCTCCTTACATTGTGGCATGAATATTTAAGACACACATGTACACATATACATACACATGCACACACATACACATGCACACACATACACATGCACACACATACACATGCACACACATTTTTACCCACACATGCTCACTTTATTAGGTAATAATAGAGAGGCTGAAATTTAATCCCAGATAGTCTTGATTCTACTGTCTTTTCCCAAGCCTTTACTGTTTCCATTTGTATCTAGCAAACTATGCAACCCAGAGACAAGTAAGAGACACAGCTAGCCAGTGACTGTGAAAACAGCCCATACAGATTTTCATTTGCAAAGGCACCAGAGCCACAGGGCACAGTCCTAACTTTCACATGGTTCCGACACCAGTGCAATTGCTGACAAAAAAAGAACACATTCAGCCTGATTTAGAGTTTATTCCTGATCTCTTCGGACACACCTCTACCCATCCCCAGGAGTCTGTAGAGCTCTATGCATGGTTGGGAATTTCGCCAACATTTTACCGAGTTTGCCACAGCCTGTGCTAGTCCTCAAGAGGCAAAAATGCTAGGGAGAAGTTAACATTCTCAGAGTTCCTTAAAAATACCACTAGTACCTAACTAGAAAAAAGACATTTTTAGATTCTCTAGTCTCTGCTTATTTTGTATCTTCATAATATGAAATATTTTAATGAAATTTAATTTCATTTTGCATTGAATACAACTCTATCAGTCTCATAGGCTCTCTGTTCTGAGAGAGAAGACTTGTATTTTTCCATTTGTCTTATTTTAAAGCAATAAAAGAATTTGCCAGGGGACTTCCAATTCCTATTTGTTCTAACTAGCAAGTAAGCCTTCATAAATGCATATTCTATGTCAGGACAATGCTTATAAGGATTGTTAAGGAATTTAAGTAAGAAATGCCACAAGCAGAAGGTACTACTCCCTAGGTAATAAAGGTTAATATGTATTGGATTAACCCATCTCCCTTCCCAGAAGCATTTGTGTTTCAGAAGAGATAAGCAAGCAAACCCAAGATTCAAAGAGATTTCTGATTTTGCAATTTTCAAGTGGGGAAAGCGTATGTCTTTTTTTTTTTCAGGATGCCTACAAGAAGAGTGGGATTCTGGGAATTATTACCAAGATAGCTTCTAGCCTTAGGTAACTCTGAGCCTGTGAATACTAGAAAGTCATAGACAATGAGGATTCAGGAACAGCAGGAGAAAAGACAAAATCAATTGCTAACTAGTGGGCCAACAGTGCCTTACACTTCCTTTACAATTATCAACTTATTTAATTTTCTCAAGCCCTTACAGAGTAGATATTACTATTACTTTCACTTTACAAATAAGAAACAGATCCTGAGGGTTTAATAACATCAAAACCATATATTCTATGGAAAGACATAGAATTTGAGTTTGCCTTTTCCTAAGAGCAAAGGCTATAGTTTTTCCACAGTAGCATACTGTATTTAATATTTTTAAAAAAGTGCTTCCTGCCCTCCCTGGGATGATTCAAAGTATTCCTAGAAACTTTCTTGTAAAGGGAGAAGGATTTTTTTTTTAAGTCCTAGTCAGTTAAATAATGATTAAGTTAAATCTCGCAGTATAGGTCATCCCAAGGAAGTGGGAAAAGTAGGATGACTATTTTAGGGGAGAGCATCTGTTTCATGGAGAGTTATGGGGTACAACATGGCCTACATTCTGAGAGGTGAGGCCAGGACAAGAGTTGTAGCTCATGACACATCATCTGTCCCCAAAGTCAACACAGATAGCCACCATGCTGGGTGGTGATAGCTCTGGTGGGTGAAGTAAGACATACCAGGAGCCTGTTTTCTATCATGTTTATTTGAGGATTGGGTAGCACTACCTCAAAGGAAAGGAGCAACTGTTGAGTCATCAGGAGCGTGTCATAGTGAAAGAGAAACACACGGCTCCAAAGGAAGATTCAGTTCACTTCCCCTCCCTGCCATTAGGAAAGAGGTGATAGTGATACAAAAGGAACTGAGGAGCATCTGAAGATTCAGGAAAATCTACCAGACTCCTGGTGGAAAGGTTCAGCAGGCCAGGAACAGAGCTGTGGAAACTATTAGGAACTGGGCTAATTGCAGACTTTTTTAGTGAGCCTCAGGAAATGGGAAGGCCCTTCTCCCTTTTGGGCTTGTATTTTTTCCAATTTTCCATGTTCAGGAAAGAATTAATTCTTTAAGCAGTGTACCTCCTCCTGCTACGATTTCTCAACCCCACAGAGGAGGATAATTATAGATTAAAATGGACAGAAATAGATGACTCCGTGCTAGCAGATAATCAGGGAATGTTCTGTCTTGCGAATTGCATTGTTTTTCTCCTGAGCAGAGGAAGGACTCAAACCAATGTGACTCTAAGTGAAAGTTAGGCTCGTCCCATTTCCTCTCTGATGTGAGTGCTGGGTCTCACTGGAACTTAGACCCTGACTTGGAGTAAGCAAAACCTCTCATGACATGATTATCATTTTCTTCTTAGAGTGTGGGTTGGAGAGTTAGTTTTATGTCAACCTGACACAAGCTAGGGTCATTCAGGTGAGGAGGAAACCTCAAGTGAGAAAATGCCTCTTAAGATCTGTCTATAGGCAAGTCTGTAGGGCATTTTCTTAATTAGTGGTTGGTAGAGAAGGGCCCAGCCCACTATTAGTAGGGTCATCACTAAACAAGTGGTTCTGGGTTCTATAAGAAAGCAGGCTGAGGAAGCCATAGAAGCAAGCCAGTAAGCAGCACCCCTCCATGGCCTCTGTATCAGCTCCAGCCTCCAGGTTCCAGCCCTCACTGTTTCTTGATAACAAACTGTTATAAGGAACTATGAGTGAAATAAACTCTTTCTTCCCTAAATGGCTTTGGACGTGGTATTTCATCTAAGCAATACTAACCTTAACTAGGACAGATAGGTAGTTTATTGCCTTCTATACAGATGGAGAGTGAGCAGTAGTCAAAAATGTTCCTTGGAGTCAACCTAGATTCAAAGTCTCAATTTATTGAGAACTTTATATCAATCAGACACTGAGCTAAATATCGTGTGCATGTTAATCATTTAAAATGTATATCTCAAGAAGACACCATATGTTCAGTATCCTACTGGGGGCCTTAACTACTGTGCTGTCTCTTTTTCTACCAATGCCTAAATGAAAGTAAGACTATCCCTGTTTCACAAAAAAAGAAAAGAGCAAAGGTCATGGAAGTTATATAACAGGCACAAGAGAATGTACTTACAAGAGTTTTTTGTTTCAGGGAAAAAGGTAAGTTGAGATTGTAAGAAAGATGACAGGTAGGCAGGTTAGCAAGCTGGTATTGAAGTTTAAATAGAAAATGTCCCTTACCAGCTTGTGTTTTACATGTTTGATCCCCTACTCGTGCCATTAGTTTAGTAGATTTTGAAACTGTCAGCAGGTAAGGCTTAGGTGTCGATCGTAGGCCACTGTGGCAAGACTCTGACTATGATGCTCCTGGTTTCTTCCTGCTGTCTGCTTGGAGTCAGCCCTGATGAACACAGTTCTCTCCCACAATAATGGCTGAGCCTTCATAACCATGAGCTGATGTCAATCTTCCCTCTGTGTTATTCTCCTAGGAATTTCTGTGCAGAGGTGTGAAAGTGACAAATTTATCAGGTGTTCCAGTAAGTGGCTCTTGAATCAGACTCTAGGGTGGAGAAGAGTCACTGTGGCTCCAGATCTGGAAGTTCTCATAGTGTGAGCCTAAGCTCCATTGGTTTGTTTATTGTTTGGGTGGATTTTTGGCTCAAAACTAGTGCACCTTAGTCTGACTGAAGTGAAATAAAGTTCACACTATAGTAAAAGTGTTAACTAAATGTTATGACAATGTGTGGGGTCTCTGGGGGAACATCCCAGTGACTAACCAAAAACAGCATTGTTACTCAGCAGAGTGGGGAAAAGGAATATTTTTCATAATCTAGGTAATTCTCCCTCTGTTGCTGTTGTGTTCCTAAGCTATGGTGGCTATGTTTGTGCTGTTCCTTGGTAGGTAGGTCTATAAGTGTGTCAGGTTAATTATTTAGAAATCTCAATATTTTATATTACCATGTAACACATAAGTGTTTTTCCTAGTAAAAAAGCAAATAACAAAAAACCCAAAATAAACAAATAAAACTACTTTCAGGTAATAATTTTATATAAAATAAATCCAAATTGCTTCAGATTTCTAAGGAGCTATAAGTCAACAAAACTTACTAAATAATATTTCATTTTGTCTGCTTCTGGATACGTTTCAGAACTTCCTAATTTGGTAAAATCCAGTTGCCATTTATTTTATTGATTAAACATCATGGCTTCTACAGTAAGAATTTGTTGATAAAAACTGTTATTGCTCAAATTACAGATCCTTTTTTATTAAGTTTGTCCATCTAACTTTTCCCATTCTCTGAATTCTGTAATATGCTCCAAACACATGGTCACTGAGCTGTGCATATTTTCATTTTATCCCTTAATATTTATTTCTGTCATTTTCAACAAATAATTTGATTTAGAAAAGGATTAAAAGCTTCCATTGACTTGCAGTTGCCATGAGATCAACCATCAGAAATGTATAAAGAAACCTTCAAATTCAGATTTTACTCTTTTCTTTTTCATCTCAGTTGCTGGAGTGAGCCGGGGGCCATCACTGAGATGCTATTCTTCCTTGGGCAGACGTATCCCAGGTCTTTCTCTAAGGCAGTCATCACCCTTCAGTTAAGATAGTCATAGACCACCCAAGAAATATGCTGCATTTTCTTCTCTTTGCTTGGGAACTGTGGTGGCTTAGTAGGGTCTAAAGTATATTATAATATAGAAAAATAGGTTTAAAATAACATGATTTCATCTCTATTGTGGTATGCAAACTGGACCTTACACAGTCAAGCATGGAAACACACACATTTATGTCTCAGATGTGTTGTAGCACACTCAGCACCTACCTCCTGTCACAATTCTATTGGCTCCATAGGCAGTCAGGGGGGAAAATGAATGGGGCAATGCTCACCTACCCATTGCTCATACAAAGCATGTCTACTGTATGGAATAGACAAGTCAATACATGGATGCTATCTAAATGCAGACCACGGAATTTTTCTCCTTCCGATTGGTTTTATTGTTGTTATGGTTAATTGGTTGTTTGTTTGTTTGTTTGTTTGGTTGGTTAGTTGGTTGGTTGGCTGGTTGCTTGCTTGGTTGGCTGGTTCTGTTTTATGGTTCACATCTATTCATCATGATCTAGCCAGTCTTAGGAAGCCCTGTACCTCCTCAGTTTTCCCTAAGCCCTGCTTTGAACTCAGTGTTATTCTTGTGCCTCCTTCACTGTTGTTCCCTTGTCACAGGGTTTGTGCTGTTACATGGTAGCAAAGGAAGCATTTCTCTCTCATCCCCATTTATGTGGCAACTTCTTTGACAGCAAACACCAAGTCTCATTCACCTTTGTCTCCCTGTGCCCAGCCAAAGCCTGGTTGTGTAAGTTCTGAGGAAGTAGTTATTGGTGGGCAGATGAGCCTTTGGGAATCGCATTTGGTCTTCTATAGTGGTTCTAGGTGACTCTCTCCATTTCATTTAGTCGATTTTGATGAAGAGAAGCATCATTCAAGACCATGAATTTGCAAATACTTTATTCTACCATGCTGTAGATACAACGTTGTAATTTGGAGTTTCTTATCTGGGAAAGTTGTTCCTAAAAACCAACATTAATAATTTTAAGTACTAACAAAAAACCAGACACTTTCATGGTCTCATTATTTTGTATTGTGTTCTATAGGAAACATCTGATTGAAGTACATTTCTGTGGTTACTTTTGTTATGTCTCCAATATATAAATCTCAATCCTGGCACTTTTGATGACAGTTCTTCTAGAAGGAAAGATGTCTGTGGAAGTTAAGTTTAAAGATTGTGTGTGTGTGTGTGTGTGTGTGTGTGTATAATAACCAAAAAAAGAGGCCATCAATTTGAGATATAGAGAACATGGGAGTGGTTAGAGGGAGGGGACCTGGGAGAGATTGGAGAATAGAGTAATTATGTTTTAATTTTGTGGAAAAAAATATCAAATTTTGTATTTTGCAAAGATAAGAAAAAAGTGCATCCACACATACAGTCCTAAGAAATAATGCAGAGAATATTTTAACTAGTTTCTTCTAACTGTACATCCACACAACTAGAATATTAATATTGTAACATAACTGGCAAGACAAGGAACACTTCTACCTTTAAACCAGTCCTTTGTTTAACTCTTTATAGCTGCACCTGCTTCCTTTCCCCATCCTTCCTTAAAGGTTAATAGTTTGTCATTTCAAAAATGTTTCATTAGTAGGACCAGAGGGCATATAACTTCTAGGTCCTTTCTCTCCAGCATATTCGTTGGAGAGGCCTTACTAAGTATGAGTCTACATCAATCACATTTTATATATACGTGGTTCATTTATTTTTATTGCTGTGTAGTACCAGCCTCACACTGCATGATGTTTACCTGTCAGTTACTGAAGAATGCTTGGGTTACTTTTAGTTTCTGATACTATAAAAGAAGCACTCGTGCTCCGTTTCTTGCAGAAGCTAAACGTTCAGTTTCCTAGTGTAAGCACTAGAGTAAAATTGTTGAGTCCTGTGGTGTTAACACACTGGTTGTTGTTGTTGTTGTTGTTTGTTTGTTTGTTTGTTTTAAATGAACTGCCAATATTGTCCGAAACGGATGCACCATTTTGCATTTCCATCAACCAGGTCCACTCTTCCTGTATTTTTGCCACCATTTGATATCATTGCTACTTTTATTGTCTTATGATACATTTTCATGCTCTCGTTGTCATCTGTAAATCCCATTTACTCTGACGTCTTTTTGGATTGGCTTTTTGCTGATAAGTTTAGAGACTTCTTCACACATTCTTATTTTATTGAATTATATTATTCTTCTGTGTGTGTTGGTATTTTGCCTGCATGCGCATCTGTGTATAACGAGTGGGTACTCCCCTCAGAGGCCAGAAGAGAGTGTCGTGGATCCTGGCACTAGAGTTACAGACAATTCTGAGCTGCCAGGGAGGTGCTGGAGATTGATCCTGGGTCCTCTGAAAGAGTAGTCAATGCTCTTAACCACTGAGCCACCTCTCTAGCCCCTCTTCATATATTCTTGAAGACAGCTCTTGGTTCAATGTGTAACATAAAATAAATATCTTCCAGTCTATAACTTGGTTTCTGGTTCTCTTTTCTAGATTTGACAGAAAAAAAATTTTACGTTTATTAAAATCACTTTTAATATTTAGTTGGCAACAAGATAACTACAAATTTTTCAGTAGAGAAACTTACTGCATATAAAGTATAAAGTAAGTTTCTAATATTCCTAGAATCTCAGATTCCCCCATGTAATGTCATGAAAATTGGTCCTGCACATTTATAGCACAAGCAATATCCTAAATTTTAAATTGGTTAATTGTCCTTTCTTGTTCAAATCTTAGGCTGTACATTTGTTCCAAATAGCTCTATGCCAAGGAATGAGGGTATAAGACTCATACTTTGTGATGTCTTTGCTTCAGGGTTTTATTTACCGGATTGTACTGGAGTTATTTGGTAACTTCCTTCCAGGAAGCTCATGACAGTGTTGATTTCTAAATCTTCATTGCTCTTTGATGAAAAGTAAGATAAGTTCTTAATTCTCCTTTAATTATAAAATTTGAAGGAAAAAAAGAGAAAATTCTTGTGTTTCATCACAGGCTTTGTAAGAATCAGAACATCCATTTATGAGCTCAAAATTTTGAGTAATTTTCCTATGCTCTTATAATTTTATAAAAATTAAATCTGTATTTGAACCAAAATTAAAATCAGAGAGGTAACTTTTATATTATAGGACTATAATTACAATTTATGTTGTCTTTTTTAAAATGTAGATAATATCTGATTATTTTAAAAAAATCTTTTCCAATCATCATTTTTAACTTGTGAAAATTCAAGTAAAATTGATTTGTTTGAATAGGTCTTAAAGGGCTGACGGATGACTAAGAGAAGAATATCACAAGATAAGACCTCATCACCCTCGTTCCCTTGATGATGAACTCTGGTGTAACACACTCACTGAGGCCATGCATGACTCTGCAAACCATTAGGCAGTCAAAACTAATAGGAGTTCCTCACTGTGTACACCATCTGAGCTTTGCATGATATTGTTAGTTAAAATGAAGGACTGGGTATTTCTCCCACTGACCTTACATAAAGATATTACATGTATTCAAACCTGTCTGAACATGACTATGCTGGAATTGGGGTTTCTCAAATAGCCAAAAAGATCCATAAGCAGAAGTTGACTTAAGATTGTATATTTATAAGAATACACTTCTCAGATACTGAAAGCACACTCACTCACTAATTACAGTTAAACTCAGGCAAGTTTCCGTCAGTATGCATCCCCCTTTATGAGTGAATTTCTTGCTTTTCAGTATTAAACATTGGCGTGGAGTAGACAGAAGGAGAAAGTTTCAGTGTTCTCCTACACAGAGATTAAAACAATATTTTAAAGCCTGAAGTCAGGCACTTTCCTGATCATTGTGGCTGGTACATGCTTTAGGCTAGGTTTCTATGACACCACCAGACGCAAATGACTTGGCAGGCATGGTACCTGTCTGCTGTTTGTATCATCTCCGTGGTAGCAAACATCCAGGATTCTGGGAGCACATATTTGACTCTGTGACTCATTTTATAGACCTGGGAACTTGCATCCCCTCCTCTGGCTCTATATCAATATCCAGGAAAAAAAATTCTTATTCTATCAAAGGTGTTCGAAGATCTTTTGAGAGAGGCTTTACTTTAGGATCTCAATAAAAACTTGGCTTTTAACAAGAAATGAGAATCAAATACTAACAATGGGGTTGTCCTTAGGTAGAATGTAAAGGGCACCAAGAACCTTAACTTCTATATTTTGCTTTACCCTAAGGCAGTGTGGTTCTCAACCTCTGGGTTGGGACCCCTTGGGGGTTGAAGGAACCTTTCACAGGGGTCACCTAAGCTTATTGAAAAGCACATATATTTACATTATGATTCATAACAATAGCAAAATTTGATGTATGAAGTAGCAATGAAACTGATTTTATGGTTGGAGGCTCACCACAACATGAGGAATTATATTAGAGGGCCGCAGAATTAGGAAGGTTGAGAACCGCTGCCCTAAGGTTCGATGGTCAACTCCAAGATGTGATTGATTTTGCTCTAAGTGGGAAAAGGCCCCTGGGTCATGACGGTAGGACATCAGAATAAAACATACTTGGTGTTCGGTGAAAGGTCAAGTGGTTCGTATCTGCTACTTTTCTCCTTTATCATAAGTATCAGAAAGTTCTTTCCCTACTGACATTTTGCATATAGAACTCCTTTAAGTAGCCCCAAGGCTCACTGAAGGCTAATCTTCCAGCCTTTCCACATCTCTATGGTCCATGGGGAACACATCTGTTGTTTGTATTGGGTAATACAAGACACAAACAGCTACACACAGAAAGAACACCTGCTTCTCCCAATTCAAAGAGTCAGCCCCTCTACATAGATTTGAAGTCCCTTACTTCTACAAGTTTGCCTGAGTCCAGACTCAAGGAACTGTGCTCCTTATGAGCTAAAGGAAGTCAAATTGGCTTTTCTCCTGCTTCATCCCTCTGGCTTTTTGGCACCCAGCACATCCTCCTTTGGAAAGGATTCATTTCATGTCTCACAAAGCAACCCTATTGTTGCCTATTCCGGCCATCAGGAAAAGGTGAACTGCTTTACTAGGGCTGACGTACAATAGAATTCTCTAGAAGGGTGGGCCTGAATGCTCACCCCAAAATTCTGCTGAAGTCTTCTAAATCCAATTGCTTTTATTATTTTCATTTTTTTCTTGTAAAAATTCTAAAATCTCTTTTGGTGTTTTCATACAGCCTATGGCTAGCCAAAAAGGTTTATTTCACTAGGTACCAAAAATAGAACTCTTGCCTGAAAAAGAAAAAGAAGATATAGAAATCAATTTATTGAGCATATACCCTGTAAAAAGCTTCCATTGGGCCAGCTTTCTTAGAAGACTGCCTTTGAACAAACCAAATCAAAGAAGGCCGCATTGCAAACTTCAGAGAGAAAAAAGTGATTATTTGTATTCTGGGAAGTTTAGTAACTATTAACTGAAGAATTGTGGAAGGCACTGTGAGCATCTAAGAAAGCAAGAAGACTAAATGCCTAAGCTCTCACCTTTTGTCTTGTTTCTCCTCTGAGGCTTGGTCCAGCATTTACCAGGCCGTTCACAATCCTATGTCCCATTCCAAGTGAATAGCAAAGCAAGCGGTGTGCTTTTTATTAATGATAATAGACTCAAAGGCAAGAAAAAAGACAGTAGGATAGGAGTATGCATGGGTTGTTTCATGCAAAAAGACACAAGCTAGACTTCACTGAAAACTGGAGAGCTTGTAGCCAGATATGGTAGCACACGCCTATAATCCCAGCACTCGGGAGGCAAAGGCAGGAGGATTATGAATTCCAGGCTAGGCCACCCTAGGCTACGCTAGTCAGCCTCTGTCTCCCTGTTTCACCAAACAAAAGCAAAGAATACAATATAACCAAGGAGTTCTTACCTAACACCTGTAAGTTTTGACCAGGGTTTCACCTCTGACACTGCCAGGTAGAGGGTATAGCACTTCAAAATGGCAATGAAGTTGGGGAAGATGACAGCTGTCACAGAAAAAAAGAAATCTTACCCTACACTTGCTACAAAATCACACTTTTCAAAATGTATTTGCATTGCATATTTCCTTAAATTAATGTGAGAAAAGATATCCATCTACAAAACCTTTCTAGAGACTCTCACCCAGGTGACTCTAAGATTTCTTGTCTTGGTTCAGCATCAAGGACACATGTTTCTTTACAATAAAAAATTTCCTTGTGTTCTACTTGCATGGAATTCTAAGTAGATGAAAAATTTTAAATACTTTATGTTTCCAATTTGCAAAGGAGCCAAGGTAGCATCAACCAAGCTCTTAAGTCACTTGGCTTGCTATAGACTGCCGTGACTCAAGCATTTTCCAAAGTGTGAGACATCTATTGTGGTACCCTATAATTACTGTGCTTTCCATTAGTGCCATGATGACAAAAGTCATTCTTGACTCAAAGGCCTTGTAATTTGTTGAAAGCAGAAGAGGGGCTTTCAGATGGTACAAATCATACCTGGAGCACAACTAACAAATAAGAACAGCTTCCAGAGTTCATCTTCCCCTTTAAGGCTTACCCAGATCACCTTGAGCAATAAGTGGGACTAGCTTTAAATATTTCTTTTCTCTCTAGAGTATGGAAAGTGGCAATGGTATTTTCCAGCTGCTGCCTTTACAGATGGTGATGTGAACAGATCTGGGGTTGGAAGTTGGCAGAGATGCCTCTAGAATGGCCATATGGAGTTTCAGCATCTCCAGGAAACCACATGGTAACAGTGAAGGCTGGGGTGCCTGAGTGGCAGTTATACCACTTGTTAATCGATGCTGGCCCTACTGACATCGTTTTTCATTTTGAAGATTCCTCAGCACATGATTTGCCTCATGCTAAGCCAGTGGTTCTCAGCCTGTTGGTCATGACCCATTTGGGGGTCAACTGACCCTTCCACAGGGTCACCTAAGACCATCTTGCATATCAGAGATTTATATTATGATTCATAGCAATAGCAAAATTATACTTATGAAGTAGCAAGGAAATAATTTTATGGTCGGGGGTCACCACACCATGAGGAGTTATATTAAACAATTCTACCATTAGGAAGGTTAAGAACTACTATGCTAAGCTGGGAACATCCTGGTCAAGACTTGCATAAAAAAACCTCCATTTAAAATTAACATTAACATTTTCTCCCCTTTTTCTCCTTTTTTCTTTTAGACAAGTTCCTCATATGTTGCCTGTGCTAACTTTAAACTCAAGATCCTCCTGCCTCCACCTCCTATATGATGGGATTATGGCTGTGCACCATCACACTGGCTTTCTCCTCTTTAACTGAACTCATTTCTTACATGAGATGGATCAGGTTGTATTTCCTTTTATTCCTGTGACATCTCCAAAAACATCTAGTAGGATATCACGAAGAAGGCCTCATTGATGATCACAAATCACCTGATAACCTATTAAAGCTAAGGAGGTTTCCTTTGGATTCCTAATTTCTTAACATATGACTCCAAATTCATTAGAACCCCACCCCCCACCAAACTCCCCAAGAGAAAATAAGACTTTGATGTAAGGGAGAGTTGCTTCTTTACGAAGAGTGATGTACCAATGGCTGCCCTCATATGGGAAAGTAAGGAAAAGGTAGGTTCTTTCCTTTCCATCTCTCCAGAATAGGAGCTCACCAAACCTCAACAGACTGAGTCATGAACTAAACCTCAGTTAGTTCTTAGAGCATTAAGAGAAAGAAGTCAGTACTAGAATACCAACATACAAAAATAAGATAGAGATACAATTATCTTTGTTTAACTATATATACTCTCTCAGCCATTCCCAAGACTTACCACCAGAGAATGGGAAAAGTTCTTTCAAGGTCTTATTATCCTCTTAAAGACTTAGGTTTGACTGAACTCAGAGTGAGAAGTAGAAGCCCTTGGACACAACAAGAAGTTGTGTACTAGACTCTTGACAGTCTGTTTCTGGTGTCTTTCTCTGGCTTTGTTCATTCTCTTTGTGAAAGGCTCAGAATATTCTGCAGCCTCCGTCTTGATTGTTTGTTTGGTTGGTTGGTTGGTTGGTTTGGTTTTGATTTTGTATCTTGTTGTTTCCTTGGAGCAATACTCTGGTACTGTGTTGCAGGACATGTGAAGTGACAAGACAGTAAATCTTAGAGGCTTTGGTCCTTGGCTTCTGCACTTCCTTGTTGAAGGGATTTCCAACAGTACACTGGGATAGATATTTTCATTAGAGAGACTGAAAAGTTTTAAGAGAGCAGCTAGTAGCATATACCCAGTAATCAAATCCATTCCTCAATTAAACACCAAAGCAATGAAATCCACACTTTGAAAGATATTTCACTCCCATATTCAGGATTGAATATGGAATGTGGAATCAACCTAATTGTTTATGGACAAACAAGCAGATATAAAAAAGATGGCATACATGCACAATAGATTACTATTCAGCCAAGATAAACATGAAATTCTGTCATTTGCATCAACCTGTGGATAGACTGGGAGGACATTATGTAAAATGCAGTAGGCCAAACATAGAAAGACAAGTAATGCAATGTCTTGCCCATAAGAAGAATCTTTAAATTCTTGATGTCAGTAATGATTGCCTCTGAGCAGAGAATGAGGTCAATCAGTGAGTACAATAATATTATCTAATAAGAAGAGTAAGTGTTGGTGTTTCATGTCACAGGGTAGTGATTATAATTACAAACAATCACTATAGATCTCAAAAGAGTTAGAACCAAATTTGATGTGTTCAGTTTAATGAACTAATGAAGGCTCAGTCAGTCAACTGCTTGCTCTGCAAATATGGGTCCCTGAGTTTGGTCCCAGAACCTCATGAATAGAGCCAGGTGTATTAGCATGCTTCTAATCCTAGCACTTTGAGACAGGTGCTATACTTGGGGTTGTCAGCCAAGTAAGCCTGGCCTGCTTGACAAGTTCTAGGTCAGTGAAAAATTATCTCAAAATGCAAGGTAGATATAGATATCACCCGAGAAACTACACCTAGAATTGTCCTCTGGCCTCTACACATACATGCAAACAACAGCACCCATATCATGTATACACAATCATACATACACACACACACACACACACACACACACACACAGAGACAGAGAGAGAGACAGAGAGACAGAGACAGAGACAGAGAGAGACAGAGACAGAGAGACAGAGAGAGACAGAGACAGAGAGACAGAGACAAAGAGAGAGAGAGATAGAGATGCCGAAGCAAAAATAAAAGGCATGAGCTACTCCTCCCTGAATTATTAAAAATATATTTTCTTCCTTTATTTTGTTTGTTTTTAAAGATGTTTTTCTTACTGAAAACTTCTATTCAGATTTTTCCCCACTGGGTGTGATGGCACACTCCTTTAGTCCCAGCACTCAGGAGGCAGAGGCAGGCAATCTCTGAGTTCAAGGCCAGCCTGGTCATATTTTAAAGTTTAGCTACCTCATCAGGTTGCACTGTTTGGATCTTCCTGACCTTAATTACATATGTTCACTTCAGTTTCAATCTCAAAACTCTGTTCAATATCTAAAATATTTCTCTCTCTCTCTCTTTCTTTCTTTCTTTCTTTCTTTCTTTCTTTCTTTCTTTCTTTCTTTCTTTCTTTCTTTCTCCAAGACAAGATTTCACAGAGTCAAGGTTGATGTCAAACTCACTATATAGCCAAGGTTGACCTTGAACTCACTATATAGTTAAGGTTGAGTTTAACTCATAATCCTCCTGCCCCCATCTCCTAAATTTTGGGAATATAGGCCAGTGCCACTATGCCCAGCTTCCAACTATATTTTGACATGAAAAAAATAAAAAAACAATTCTATTACACTATTAATGCAATGGTGAATCATTGCTACACTTAATCATGATTTTAATACCTGGATTTAACCTAAGGAAGTAAGTTTATTTATGTGGGTAACAGAAGCTGACAAAATCACTGGGAATACAAACCAGAAAGACGTTCTGAAAATCTCTCTCCAATGATAAATGTTTGATGCTCCTTGCTTCAGATTTTTGGTTCCAAGAGGATTTCAAACCAGGTTCTTTATTCTATCAGTAGGAGTAAAACATCCAGTTTAAATTGGTGTCGCCTTTCGGGATTTTGAATTGGACACGTCCATAATTTTTCTGTAACAATGGTTTCAGGAGATTGAAATGAACCTTTTGCTGGCCTGAGCTGAAGAGAAGCATCTGAAGTCTGGGCTGTTTTATTTTATTTCTTTTTACCCCCTAAAGCGCTGGAAATGGATGGCCCTGATGAGCTCCTGAGGCAACCGCAAGATGAGGTAAAGCAGGATCAAGATGAAAACCAAGCTCGCCCACATCCTACGTCAATTAGCTATTTTTTCCCTTTGTAAACAGAGGGAAGGGTGGTAGAGCTCTTACGGTAGATGCTCTGCCTGCACCTTCTGACCTCCCCTAGAGTTGGCTTCTGCCCTCCCCACCCCAAACTCCCCCAGTCCCCTTCTGGGCCACTCACCCCCTGACATAAACTGACAGCAGAAAGGGTTTCACAATAATCACTGTTTACTCTCCTCTAGTTTCCTCTGAAAGATTGTCATCAGAGGCAATTCTCTGGAAGGATCACCAGAAGTGTGTGTGTGGTGTGTGTGTGTGTGTGTGTGTGTGTGTGTGTGTGTGTGTGTGTGTGTGTGTAAGTTAAGACTCTATTCCAAATGTGCTGACACTCAATCTTTCAGATCCAAGGCCTTTTTTAAAAAAAAAACAATTAAAACATTATACAATCATTGACTGTGGCGTTTACAGGAAAACCAATTCCTTCTTTGATCCACTGGATGCCTGTTCTATTAGACAATGTATTAGGCACCATCTCAGATCAATAAATACGAGGCCTGGGGAGACAGCACATTACTAAAGTACTGGCTTTGCCAGTGCAGAATCCAGAGTTTGGTCTACAGAATGCACCTGGAAAAGCTAGTCATGGTTACATGTATCCACCTCTGGTTAGGGGGGGTGGGTTATCTACGCTAATAGATGAGCTCCAGGTCATTGAGAGATTCCATCTCAAGAAACACTCAAGGTGAGTGACTTCTAAAGAATGACAATGGAGGTTGACCTTTGGCCTCCATATGCATAAAGATACACATGCATATTCACTGACACACCTATGTGTGTGACTCTTCCAAAAGACACACACACACACACACACACACACACACACACACACACACACACAAACATTTAGGCTGAATTCA
Source organism: Uromys caudimaculatus (assembly GCA_028551405.1). Lineage (NCBI taxonomy): Eukaryota > Metazoa > Chordata > Mammalia > Rodentia > Muridae > Uromys > Uromys caudimaculatus. The sequence continues at coordinate 21,698,787 of CM052719.1, read as the reverse complement.
CAGCTCAACAGAGTTGGCCTTAAAAAAGGGGGGGTAGAAATACTTTGTGGCAATAAGAATGTAACTAGGTTAGCTTCATAGAGTAAGGATATTTTCCTTACATAAAGCATATAGAAGAGGAGGCCACTTGAAAGAAGGCAAGGGACATCAGGGCGTGGTGGAGGAAACAGTGTGTGCCACGGAGGAGCATGAGCTTTATCTGGGGAAGGGCAGGCAGTTCAGAGTGGCTGGCACAGAAAGTTCAGGGATGGGAACAAGCTGGCAAGGGAGGAGATTATTGGAGCCAAAGTAATTGAACTGTGATTGAATTTCAGATATGATAATGTTTACAAGGATTCTGGCAGTGTGAGCAAGTGCCTGTGACAGAGCAAGGATACTTACGCTTTTAGAGGATGAAGTTGGAGGAGAATCATTTTGAACATCTACTACAGAACAGATATCGTGCAAGATTATTTTACATATTTTACTTCTTAATTTTCTCCACAACCTTGTAAGTTAAGATTTATTTATACTTTAAAATATAATACAGTGAAGCACAAAGGAGCCGAGGATCCTTGAGGTGGGTGATGCAGGGTAACAAGGTGCTTCAGGAGACTGCAGGGAGGACTGGCTGATCACAGTGTTTCTGTCCCTTTCTGTGACTGCCTGTGCAAGTTCTGAACTAATGAGAAGCTGTCTGGCAAGCCAAGGAGACAGGAGGCCTTCCAAAACCATTTGAAAACAAACCAAGGTGATCTTCTGGAAATTGGCTACAACTACCTTTCAATAGACGTTGGAAAGTTTTTAAAGTAGATATTTCTTAGCCTCTTCTACTGATACCACATAGCTCCATTCTAGTTTCTGATGGCATAAAATCTTTAACTTTTCTCCAAGTCCCCCAGTGTGAACCTCCTTGACGTGGCAGGGTAGATCTGAATTCTTACATTACCTTCCCTTGGAACATAGAGAGTCACCTGACTCTCACTTCAATCTTGCCATCTGACCACAGTAGCTTTTTTCATGATGATACCTTTCTTTGCCCAGCCACCCATCTTCCTGCCCCTACAGCCTTAGCAACAACTCCACAGAGGGCACTTCCCACTAAGGCTGCCCTCTGGAAGACACACACAAGACTGGAAATGGAGATCCCAACCCAGGCCCTTCCGTCCCAGAGTGTCAGCAAAGAGAAGCTCCCTTTTCTCTGGGGAAGATGTCTTCCTTGTTCCTTCCCATTTTAAGTGGTCTTTACATCCTAAACATGCCTCTTCTGGCAACTGAGTAAAGAAATTTAGAAACGCAACTGCACCAGCCCAACGAACTGTTCAGCAAATTGTTAAGAGATATTGTTTGTTTGTTTTTGTTTTTCAAGACAGGGTTTCTCTGTGTAGCCCTAGCTGTCTTGGAACTCACTCTATAGACCAGGCTTCCCTTGAACTCACAGAGATTCCCCTGCCTCTGCCTCCCAAGTGCTGGGATTAAAGGTGTGCACTGTCCAGCCTGTCAGAGCTATTTAAAACAACTCTTACTCCTTAACCTTTAGTGGTTCCTTATGCTTATTAAACTGAACTTCTGAGTTGGATAAAGGTCATTACAATGTCATTTAAAATCTCTAAATTCTAGTTTTGAATTTTGTGTTTTCCTTTGTTTATTTGCATACATGTTGGGTGTTTACTTATCATGCTGGCATCTTTTCCTTCAAATCACTGTCAAAACACATAACAAACCATCTATTACAGTGATGTAGATGGCCTAGATGTCTTAAGTGGGATTGCCTTGCTTAATCTCTGAGTCTTCTCAAAGGATGACATGGTTCACAGGAAGTAGGTTGTAAAGGAAGAGTGGCCATGCTTGGTGCCACTGCAATGGACATGTTTTGATTGATGTAGAGATGGGAAAGCTTTGCAGAAGATGTGGCATTCGAGTTCGGCATTGAATGAAAGTGTTTCATGAAATAGAAAAAGGAACAGGGCATTCCAAGATGACTAAACGGTATAAATATATTATGTACAAAGGCATAACAGGCTTCATGTCCAAGGACCATAAAGTTCAGAGTGGCTGAGGTCTAAAACATTTAGTCCAAGGTAGAAAAGTGGGAAAGACCTAATCCCTGAAAGATAAATTAGGGTTTTATTGTAGTAATATTCACACGCCATATTGAGAAGTTGTGAGTTTACTCAGTTGCCATTATGAACCATGTCGTGTTTCAAAAGATAGATTTAGTAGAACATCAGTGCAGATACCGATGCTGTAAGTATAAATATCCTCAAAAGTAGAAAGCAGCTCCCTGCGGCCATGTCCTGTACCCTGCATAGGCTGCTCAGCCTGTGGGAAACTATAAAGCAGTGCAGTTGGTGATGGAGAACAAGGATAGAATGGTTAGCCAGTGTGTGCATGGTCCTGCATTTAAGCCCCACACTGCGGAAAGAAAAAAAATAGAAGACAGGAGTAATAGAGTATTTTCTTAGATATAATATTTAAGTTAGATATAATATTTAACTCACTCTAGTATGACATTTTCCCCAAACTGCTCTCATCTCCATAGCAACCCGTTCACTGACACAAGGAGGGCCATGAGGTGACACCTATGAGATAATCCTCCCATTTCTGTTAACATCTATTTGCACTGAGTAGAAATTTCCAATAAATACTAAGAGAACTGGCCACCTAGATTCCTCATCTGTAGCCCCTTTAAACCATGCCATGACTTTGAAGTTTACTGGGATTCTAGATCTTTCTTTGAAATTTTGGAATACTTTGGAAGGCACTGGTTAACACTGGGGGTGGGGGTACATGGAGAAAGAAAAAAAAAAAAAAAGGAAAAGACTACATATGTTTTGTTCCCTAATACATTCTGTTTGGAATTACTGTCTCATTGATGAGCTAAGCATAGGACTCAGTACACAGAAGCTATTGAAATGTTGTGTCAGACTAGAAAATCACATTCATTATCTCTCATCTTCAATATAAACTCATGATAAATCACCACACAGGGGGTATCTGCGTTAGGGCTTCCCACATAAACTTCGCCTCTGCATGTGTAAACATTTTCTTATTATTACAAATAAGCAATGGGAGAGTAGCAGATGAAAGTTTAGCTTTGCCCCAGAATGTTTATCGTGCTTGCTTTAAACTGTTTATAGGAGAAACTGAACTATAAATGTCTTTTGTGGGGGGGTGGGTAGGCCCATATGGCTGAGAAGGCTTTTCTGTGATAAAATGTTTGGTTAAATTTTAGGCAACACATGGTTCTTTCATAGCCATTGTTTGTCATTTCAAATGTTGTTGTTGATATTCCACTCCTAAAACAAATAACACCGCCCTAAAACATTTATAATAACGTAAGAAACAAGGCTCATCTTAGCCCTGCCAGGAGCCAGCTGTGTGCTCTTCAGCATATCCCTTCTCAGCTGTGGCTCAGGCAGACAGGTTTGCCCATCGCTGCCTAGCCAACTTGTGGAGCAGGGCTTCAATCTCATCTTCAACGAAAACCTTAGATGCAACCCACGTCAATGTTAGCAATGTGAGGCTTTGCCTGGATTTTCATTCAGTAGCTTGAGTAAAGTTTCTGTTTGTTTGTTTGTTTTTTGTTTGTTTTTTCTAAATCACGAAGCAAACAGTACCTTGGAAGTGAGTCACATACAGCCTAGGTCTCAAGTATTTAATGGAACAGTTGATTGCTTTGAGGCCCAACAAGCAGCTGACTGAGACAGATGCAGATACTTACACCCAACCAATGGGCAGAAGTTGGGGACTCCTGTGGTTGAATTAGGAAAAGGCGGGAAGAAGCTGAGGAGGAGAACAACCCTGTAGGAGGACCAACAGTCTCAATTAACCTGGACCCCCGAGATCTCTCAAACACTGAGCCACCAACCAGGCAGCATACACTAGCTGGTCCAAGGCCCCCAACACATATACAGCAGAGGACAACCTGGTCTGGCTCAGTGAAAGAAGAAGCACCTAACCCTTGAGAGACTTGAGGCCCCAGGAAGTGGGGAGGCCTGGCAAAGTATGGTAATGTGTGGGGTGTGGGGACGTCCTCGGAGACAGGGGAAGAAGAATGAGATGAAGAACTGTCAGAGGGCAGAACAGGAGGGAGATAATGACTGGACTGTAAAAAGAGATTAAAGATTATAATAAAAAAATAATAATAAAGTAGTAAGAAAGAAAGAAACAAAGAAAGAAAGAAAGAAAGCTGCCATCTGATTAGCTTGCACAGCCCCAGCTCCAAGGCTTTTGTTGCTGTATTCTCTCTAGTTCATCTTCACTGATGGAAATAAAGTTTATCTTAGTTAAGCCCTCACAACATCACAGAAGCAAAGACTTAAGCAAGGATGCTTGAGAGCCTATTTGAATATGTATTTATTTATATTGATCATGTTGATAGCATAAAACCTTAAGAATCTTTCAGTTTCAAATATTTTTGCTTCAAGTTTATTGACGAGGACAATGACAAAAATAAATCCTTTGCACTTTACCTTCACTAACTGTTTCAGATCTTCTGATTTATTTCAGTTCTGAGTATGCTGTACACAAATGCAAGCACACACAAGCCCCTCATTCTTTCTCATTTGCCCGTGTAGGGAAAAGTGTTGTGAGATGATAAAGAAATGAATAAGACGTAGTTTTAAATTCAATATATTTACAGTGAACCAGGAAAAGCTCTCATGTCAACAGAGATGGATAGATAGTGGGGTTTTTGGTGTGGGGCATTTTCCACCATAGATGCAAACAAGGTCTGTGAATGCACAAACGAGAGAGAAATATCACTTCAGATGGATGAGGAAATCAGAGTGAAGAGGCTTCCATGCAAGGGCTGGCTTTTGAGTAGACTTTAAAGATCAGTGTACTGGTTAGTTTTGTGTGTCAACTTGACACAAGCTGAAGTTATCACAGAGAAAGGAGATTTCAGTTGAGAAAATGCCTCCATGAGATCCAGCAGTAAGGCATTTTCTCAATTAGTGATCAAGGGGGAGGGCCCCTTGTGGGTGGTACCATCTGTGGGCTGGTAGTCTTGGGTTCTATAGGAAAGCCAGCTGAGCAAGCCAGGAGAAGCAAGCCAGTAAGTAACATTCCTCCATGGCCTCTGCATCAGCTCCTGTTTCCTGACCTGCTTGAGTTCCAGTCCTGACTTCCTTTGGTGATGAACAGCAGCATGGAAGTGTAAGCTCAATAAACCCCTTCCTCCCCAAATTGCACCTTGGTCCTGATGTTTGTGCAGGAATAGAAACCCTGACTAAGACAATCAGTTTGGCTCCAGAGGGAAAAGTGGGGCTAGAGAAGGCATGCACCAGACAGAGCAGAACGGCCATATTCCTCTGGTCTTGCCTCCATCCTCTTCTATCTGAATGTAAGGTGAGACATTCAGATACTTCTAAATTTTCTCACTTCTTCCTTTCTTCTTTTCTCTCTATATAGAAAACTAGAATACCATACCATGTATTCGTAAAATGGCCTTTATTGTGTACAAGTAATCTCAATGGGATAGTATCTTCTGTCTAAATAGCTTTTGGCAATTTCCAGGGTTATTTTGTTTGCAGACATGGGAGGAGGGCTACTAACAGAAGCAAGGATGTTCAGGATGGTGATTGTGCCATCTCATTCCATACTTGATGCCCTGCAGATAATCATGCAAGTAAAAGCTTATTAATAATTGCTTCTCTTTTATATGCAGCATGATTTTTATATTCTCATATGCACTAAAACTTAAGAGAGACAACTACCATATAAATATAAATATGAGTATAAATATAAATGCATATAAAATGTAGAAACTTGTGTGTGCCAAAAATTGGTTAGGTTTCCAGTGAGAAACAGTGCCAGTGTCAGTGGCCAGGAGTGGAAACAGTTCCTTAAATGAAAGCAGCAAAAACTAAATGCAGGCTCTGACTTCCTTGACAAAATAGCATGATTGGCTTTTGTCTTGGGACTCTCAATGTTTTCTTTTGTTTTGCAGTGAAACTGTGGTGAAATTCAGTTCACCCTCCCACCAGCCCCATTCTCATTGCCTAGTAAACCACTATTTGCATATCTATGAAACAAAAAGACTTGTGCCATATCAAGAACTTCTCTACTTCTGAAATTCAGTCCCAAAGGAGCAATTCCAAATTATCTTCCATGGAACAGAGTCCCTGCTAGTCCCCAGCTAACTTCTCCGAGCTCTGTGGCTTTCACCCTAGCCCAGTCTGGTCCCCACATAATGACACACTGCTAATTTCGATGACTTCACTAATAAATTACATTTCCAAATTAAATCAAAACAACAATGTGCCAAGCGCTGCTCAAGGCAGGAGATAACAAGAAATCCTGCAGTAGGCAGGCAAAATACTTTTTAAAAAATCAAGAAGCAATCACTGTGTTGCATTCCTTGATTTCAACAGCAATTAGGTTAATAATCAAGTGAGACTGGTAATCAAAGTAGAGTCCCAATCAGCAGGATCACAATGCATTTCTTTAAGGCTCTTGACAGATGCAGCACTGAAGCCTGGGAACTCTACTTAGGACAAACACCCTTTCCCTAAGTGGTTTCTTGGGTGTCGTTCCTTACTGAAAAAATTGCTTCGGAGAGTTTTCTTCATAGAGTTATGCCTTTCAAAATTTACAATAGCTTCTAATGTATGTGATTCAAGTTCCCTGACCAGAACAAGAAAACAATTCTGTAAGTGAAAAACAGTGTATCCGGAAATACTATTAAAAAACAAAAAATCAAATACCGTGTCCTATTGGTAGTTTTGACTTCCAGTTCACAAATGTTACCTGCCTTTATAAAAGAAGATCTGTCTTATTCTTAAAGGTCCTGAGAAGAAAATACATCCTAATTGGTAAATGAAAATAAATGGCTTCCTGTCTCGCCAGCTCGTCTCTCTCTCTCTCAGCAGTTAAAGTCCATCACAGTAAAGTATACACAGTGTTTGCACTGATCAATTTGTTGGTTCCTAAGTGGATCAGAGAGCAACCGCACATCTGTTAGACACTGTCCCACCTACAAAAAATAGCATAACATAGGCATGAAGTGATTGTGTGTTGTCATTGGTTCCTTCCCCCAGTATTCTCATTGTTAGGTCTTACTGAAAACAAGCCATTTCAAACTCATCATTATTTTTTCTCAACCAACATAATCCCAAGTTGAATATGGAACATTTTAGAAACAGAAGGAAATAGACATGTGTATCCATAGTTCCTAGCCTAAGTATATTGTTTTCATTGAATTTAAACTCTTTCTTTGAGAATTTTGTTTATGAGAACTGTATTTTCATTTCCACCCTTCCATCTGCCCACTCCAACATCTCCTGTATCTCTTCTAAGCCCTTTCATATTTATAACCTCTTCTTTAATTATTATTGATACACACACATACACACATACACACATACACACATACACACATACACACATACACACATACACACACACACACACATACACACACACACACACACACACATACACACATACACACACACACACACATACACACACACATACACACACACATACACACACACATACACACACACACACATACACACACACACACATACACACATACACACATACACACATACACATACATATACACATATATACCTGCCCAGTCTATTTACTAATGCTTATATGTATTTAGGATCAACCATTTGTAATTGGGAAACCTGTCAGAGTGGTAGGTACTAGAAAAGACTGAATGTCCATTTCTCAACAGCTATAGATTCCTGTAGCTTTTCATGAAAGGGTGAGGGCATGTGAGATTTTGACCATCCACAATGGCATGTCAATTTGTGTTCTCATTGTGCAGGTCTTGTTTAGGTAAATATATTGTTGAGCTGTCCTGAGTACAGTTCCCTGTCATTATTAAAGATATTATCTCCCAGCAACTGTACTGATCTCTGACTCTTAAAATATCTCTGGGGTGTTCTCTGAGCATTAGATGCAAAGCTTGGTGCATCAACTGAAACTGGGTACCCAGAGTAAGTTGTTATCTTCATTTTAACCTATTGTGGCTTTCTGTAATGCTATCTACTGAATAAAAATGAAGCTTCTTTGATGATGGGGGAGAGGCATACTTATCTATGTGTATAAGGATAAATATTTAGAATGCAATTAGGAATTATACTAGTTTAGTGAAATGACAGTAGTAAATGCTCCTCAAGGATCCATGACTTTACCATCTACAGGTTGTTTGTGAGGTTTATGGTACCAAGCACAAATTCCTTCCTATTGAGCAGATTGTGTACTGGCTGGTTTTGTCAACTTGTGTCAACTTGACACAAGAAAAGTTATCACAGAGAAAGGAGCCTCCCTTGAGGAAATGCCTCCATGAGATTCAGCTGTAAGGCATATTTTCTCAGTTAGTGATCAAGGGGGGAAGGGCCTAGCCCATTGTTGGTGGTGCCATCCCTGGGCTGGTAGTCTTGGGTTCTATAAGAAAGCAGGCTGAGCAAGCCAGGGGAAGCAAGCCAGTAAGCAGCATTCCTCCATGACTTCTGCATCCCTTCTGCCTCCAAGTTTCTACCCTGTGTGAGTTCCTATCCTAACTTCCTTTTATGATGAACAGCAATGTGGAAGTGTAAGTCAAAAAACCTTTTCCTCCCCCAGTTGCTTCTTGGTAATGATGTTTTGTGCAGGAATAGAAACCCTGACTAAAATAGACTGTAAGTCCAATTAGGTAGCTGTTAGTTACCCCTCAAGATATAAATGCTGTTATTGCATGCTTAAGGATGGATATCATTCCATGTTGGTCATTGCTGTAGTCTATAGACTTGACAGTTGAGTAGTATTATTGATGCTTTTTCTCCCTTGGCATCTTGTAAAACACCATAAGATTCGATAAGAGATAGTCCCCATGGAGGATGTCTTCAGGCCAGCTCCCACTGGATTAGTCCAGGTCCTGTATACAAAGTATGTGGCATGTTCAGCAATAGGGTCTTTTATTTAGGTATTCAGAGGTAGACAAAGATAATGACAACAGCATATATTATTTTGGGTATCTCTTAGGTTGCTCTGACCAACAACTTGAAGAGAAGTTTCCCATACTTGGCACTGGAGTTTGTGTTAGAAAGTCTATGTCTCTTGGGGGAGGGGGGCCATTATCAGCCCAAGTACCTAACTTCATTTCAAAAAATAAAAAATTTATATATTTATATATATAAATGAGTGGAACAAAATCACACGATCATCTTTGACAAAATCCAACATGGTTTCATGATAAAAATCACTGAGAAAGTAGGAGTGGAGGGAGGGAGCATATCTCAACATAATAAAGGCTGTGCATGTTTATATATGTATAGAAATGAATATACGCATAAATGCAATGTATATATGTATATGTGTATAAATATGTATATACACACATATATATATCAAGCCAACAGCCAACATTTATCTTGAATAGATAAAAAAAATTTCAAGCTACCCTATGAAGATGAGGAACAAGACAGGGCTGCCCACTAGTCTCACTCCTTCCAGCGCAGTACTAGAAGCACTAGCTCCATGAGGAAAAAGGCAAGGGAAGGAAACAAAAGAGATGTAAACAAGAAAAAAATCAAACTATCCCTATTTACAGATGATATGATACTGTACACAAGAGAGTCTAAAATCTCCACCAGAAAACTTCTAGAAATGATTCACAGTTTCAGCAAAGTGACAGAACCCAAAATCAACTTATGAAACTCAGGAACATTTCTATACATTAATTAGAAACACGCTGATAAAGAAATCATGGGAACACTCCCATTTACAATAGCCTAAATTAAACAGTCTAGGAATAAACCTAACCAAGAAGGCGGGAAGGCACAATAGCTTCATTCTTTTAAGGCTTACTGTGGCTCTTTTTATAATGACTAACAGAAAGAAAATATTTCTTCTTTAACCTTTTCTTCAGAACGGAATCCCTCTGGGTCATTTACATGGATATTGGTACAAACTTGCTACCAGGAGTTGGCACACTAATTGAGGGACTCCATAAAATTCACGACTGCTTTTTGGAAATCTCTTGTTTTGTTGTGGGTTTTTCTTATCCAAAGTAAGTACAGTTGTAGAAGGGAGAGTCTAGCTAGTATAAGTCTCTACAGAGGTACTGTGTGTGTGATGTTAATGATTCCCTAACAAGGCAAATGCTTGTGCCTGCTTGCCATAGAAGATTTTGGTGTCCCGTGTGCAGAGATGATCTGGCAAAAGATTACTCTGATTGTTTGAATCTCAGAAACCAATTTTTGACCAATCACTCTTGAGTAAAGATAATGAAGTACATCGACATTTCTCCCCACTCCTCTATTCCCTCTAAAAGTTTTGTTTTATAAACATTGGATAATTTCTGTCATGTATAGATAGCCTTCCTTCTTTCTGTCTCTGTGGTGCCAGAGCAGATGAACTCATTATAACTGTTTTTTCTACCTTCTCCCAGAACTCATTACAAAAAAAAAAATTAGAAGGATTTGTTTGTGGAGTTTGAGTAATTCAGATAATTAAGCATTACTGAGGAATTTATATTCATTCTGGAGTTTTTGTTTGTTGTCCTAAATACAGCTAAAAGGGAGGGCAGAACCAGACAAATCTTCTAGAATACGGAACTAGTAGATGTCTCTCTTGGTTTTCTTTTCAGTTTGCTTGCTAGTCATCCTCTTTTCCTTCGCCATCTTTTCTGTTTGGCTTCTGAATGCCCAAGGTTGGCAGCATGTCCTCTCTACCCACCACATAGCCGTGCGGCTGCATTCACAGTACACACACTGATGGCATCCAACACTTCAGTTTGAACCTGTCTCCCAGAATTCAAGAACCATAGATCCAATTCACTCCTTGACATGGGGGACAAGAGCTACCACTACCTTGATACTGGTGACAGAATTCTAGCCATTACCTTCAGCTAGCTCTTCTGGCCTGGCACATCTTGATCGGTACTGTCAACGTGAAACCTAATTGTTCAAGTCGGATAGCTAGCAATTGGTCCTTTCTTTCCCTCTATACTTTCCCTCCCCATATTTTATGGCTTCTGATTTCAGGTATTCCTGAGCAACCCTAGTTTTTGCTCTAACTACTCTCTTTAGTCCAGGTACACTCTCTTGCCTGCTCCAGCAGTGGCTTTCAAAGTCATTCTTTTGACTTCGTGCTTGTTATTTCCAGTGAACTCACCAGAGTATTCTGAGTGATGTCTTTGAAACATAGATAATGTCACTCCAGTGTTTAAACTCTACACTTGCTTTTCACCTCAGTTAGAATAAGATCAGAGCTTTACATCCTGCTCTTCCTTGGTCTTATTTTCTGCCATTCCATGTGTCTATTACACTTGAAAGGCACTGATCTTTATTTACTGCTGTTCCCAGCCGCATTCAGACCGTGGGTTTGTCTGCCGCTGCTCAGAGATCCTCCTTCACTTTCAGCTTCAGTTTCACTTCCTGTTATCCATGGTTTACAAATATCAATGGAGACTCCCAAAAGTAAACAACCCCTCATTTTCGAATAGCTATTTTTAGGTGACGGGACGAAATCTCAAAGGTTCCCACTTCCCCCTCAACAGGAACATGGGCTGTCCCTTTGTCCAACACTCCCGTGTTACATAAGCCACTGCGTGACTGTCCAGCATAGGCATCTCAGTTATCAGATGGCCTATGAAGCTATCAGAGTGCTTGTGCTCAGTCACCCTAGCAAAGTACTCCAGATCTATATTACGATGTGCACACCACTCCCTTCATCTCACTGTGCAGGAGCTGTTCCATCTCATGTCACACAAGAAGCAAAGTACACACGGTGCAAAAGGTATTCTGGGATCAGCAACAAAGAGAGACTATAGTCATGCCACTTATATTCCTGCTTTTATTCTTACTGTGGTTAATTTCTAACTATCTGTACTTTATGAATTAAAGAGGGTGTACTGGCTGGTTTTGTGTGTCAACCTGACACAAGCTGGAGTTATCACAGAGAAAGGAGCCTCCCTTGAAGAAATGCCTCCATGAAATCCAGCGGTAAGGCATTTTCTCAATTAGTGATCAAGGGGGGAGGGCCCCTTGTTAGTGGTACCATCTGTGGGCTGGTAGTCTTGGGTTCTATAAGAAAGCAGGCTGAGCAAGCCAGGAGAAGCAAGCCAGTAAGCAGCATTCCTCCACGGCCTCTGCATCAGCTCCTGCTCCTTGACCTGCTTGAGTTCCAGTCCTGACTTCCTTTGGTGATGAACAGCAGCATGGAAGTGTAAGCTCAATAAACCCTTTCCTCCCCAACTTGCATCTTGGTCCTGATGTTTGTGCAGGAATAGAAACCCTGACTAAGACAGAGGGGTATGTGTGTGCATAAAAAAAACACATAGGTAGGTAGAATTGATGCTGTAGAACTATATCGCCTGTACAGATAAGCTGCAGCAGTTGATATACCTACAGATGCTACAGCCACAGAATCATCCAAACATCGATAATTGCAAAGACTATATAGAACACAAATCATCCTCACTTCTTAAACAATATAGCATAACCATCATTTATGTAAGATTTACATTGTAGTGGGTATCATGTCAGAAATTAGAGATGACTGAAACTATGTAGGGATGTTAAACAGGCTACAGATGAAATACTATGTCATTTTACACAAGCAGTTCATTCAGCAGCAGATCTCTGATTCTGGAACAATCCTCCGCCAATACTGGGAGATGACCACATTTGATAATTCCTGTAAGGCAGTCTTCAGATGCCACAGTGGCATCCTCACTGTGAAGAGCTCAGACTAGAGTCCATGTTCTCAGAGAAACATTCTCTCACCAAGGCTGGCGGTGCAGCAGCTGCACTCCAACACATCTTCTAGGAATCTTAGGTGGCCGTGCATCTCTGCAGCGTCGACACCTTAGTGACTGCTTTCCTGAATTTTGTGCTGAAGTAGAACATAAACTCCATGAAAGAACTTTGTGTATTCATGATGGAAAGAGCCACTGGCAGTGTGTGTGGCCCACAGATGACCTTGAACAAATGAACAAATAAAAATGATTAGAAAATATAGTTTAAAACAAGTCATAACTGCTTCCCAGCCTTTTGGCTAAGATCAAGTTTAAAATAAGTCAGACACATAACATACTTGGCTTCTGGCTTCTACTAATTAGTAACATATCATGGGCTGTAACCCTTTATGAACTGTCTCTGCGCCTACAGAGATTGATGAATAAGTAGGTTTTACCTTCACACATGAAAATCAGCAAAATCTCAGCAAGATGTGTGCTGTCTTCAGGCCTGGGCTACAGGCACTGAGACTGACTGAAAACCCTTGGGGAAAGGCTTTCTGGGATGGACTCTTTAGTACCTGTTAAGGTGACAGTTTCAGAGCAAATATATACAAACCTGGTTGGCTTTCCCTTTGGGACGTTTGATGCTTGAAAGTGACTTCTTTTTCACTTCTTTTGCTGACTGGATTCTTTCATCTTTGAATACTAACGCCTGATATCAGTTTTAGCAAATCTCTCTATAGGCTCTGTCAGCATTTTGCTTCAACAGCCTTGGAACAGAAGGAGCTAACTGAAGGGTCAGGACAACTCGTTTTTCTCCTGGTTCTGCTTTCTAGGATTTCCAGGGATAAGATACAAGAAGTAGAGTTACTTATTTCTAACTTCATTTTAATAGAAAATGTAATGTATTTTACTTCTTGAGTGGATGGCTACTAGATTAAAAATCACATAAGAAATTGTTAAAAAGATGCATTTGCCCTTCCATTTAGATGAGAAGGCTGAAAAGCAGCAAGTAGCCATATCTAGATACCATTAGACGATGTAACCTCATTTTCGGAGTTCCAACAATGTGATATTTACATAACAAGAAAGAGAGGGAAGAGGAGTTTGAAGGAGGGAGGAGAAAAATAAACCAATTGGACATGGATTTTTTTTATCCTTTAGAAAGAGAATTTAAAATAAATAATTTCCACATTATGGGAGACTAATTTAGAAAAACTATTTTTTTTAATGTGTAGCTTCAGTCTGCCTAGTGAACAAGAGAGATGCCTTTAAACATTTCTTAAAGGTTAGGCAGAAGTGGCTCACATTTTTATTCCTAGCACTCAGGAGGCAGAGGCAGGTGAATTTCTGTGAGTTCAAGGATTACCTGGTCTATAGAACAAGTTCCAGGACAGCCAGGGTTATACAGAGAAACCTTGTCTGGGGGCAGGGGAAATGTTTTACATGTTTTCTTACTTGCTTGCTTGCTTACTTACTTACTTACTTTACTTAATAATGAGGATAAAATTCAGGTCATGAGGCTTGACAGCAAGAGTTTCAATCGCTGAGCCATATCTCCTAAAGCTGACCAAGGGTTAGGTTTCATGCAGGCTTAAGAATCCTAAGGCGGAGTCTGTCTCCATGTTTGTGGTAGAACTCTCCCGGCTCTGAACTAGTACTGATACAAACCACAACTGGTGGTCTCGTTACTCCACTGCTGCTGTGTTTCACTGAAAGTAAAGGAAGAAAATCCAGAGAGATGGTTCAGCAGTGGACAGCACCTGCAGCGCTTTCAGATGACATGTGTTCAATTCCCAGACGCCACATGGTGGCTCATAACCATCCATGACTCCAGTTCCTAGGAATTTGGTGCCTTCTGACCTCCACATGCACTAAGCATGCATGTGATAAACATACATACATGGAGGGAAAACACTCGTACACATAAAGCAAAATAGACACATCCTTAAAAGTACAAATTGTAAAAAGAAATGTGGGGCGACTTTTTCTTTTTTCTTTTCTTTTTCCTTCTTGATACTTTATTTATATTTCAAATGTTATTTCCTTTCCAGGTCTCCCCTTTGGAAGCCCCCTAAACCATCCCCCCTCACCCTGCCTCTACGAGGGTACTCTCCCCCCCACACTCCCATCTTTCCTACCTGGCATTCCCCTATACTGGGACATCTAACAAGCCCAAGGGCCTCTCCTCCCCCTGATGGCCAACAAGGCCCTCCTCTGCCACATATGTGGCCAGCACCATGGGTCCCTCCATGTGTATTGTTTGGCTGGTGATCCAGTCTCCGGAAACACCGGGGGGGGGGGGGGGGTCAGGTCAGTTGACACTGTTGTTCCCTCCATGGAGTGGCAAACTCCCTCAGCTCCTTCAGTCCCTTCTCCAACTCCTCCATCTGGGACCCCACGCTCAGTCCAATAGTTGCTATGAATTGAATCTTGGGTATTCTGAACTTTTGGGCTAATATCCAATTATTAGTGAGTGCATACCATGTTCGTTCTTTTGTGACTGAGTTACCTCACTCAGGATGATATTTTCAAGTTCCATCCATTTGCCTGCAAATTTCTTTAAGTCATTGTTTTTAATAGCTGAGTAGTACTCCATTGTGTAAATGTACCACATTTTCTGTATCCATTCCTCTGATGAGGGACATCTGGGTTGTTTCCAGCTTCTGGCTATTATAAATATGGCTGCTATGAACATAGTGGAGCATGTGTCCTTATTACATGTTGGAGCATCTTCTGGGTATATGCCCAGGAGAGGTAT